>JAVTVX010000034.1:18571785-19193928 GCA_033439265.1 Dillenia suffruticosa | reverse complement strand
TAATGGCAACACAATGCATATATGAGGATTTGTGTCATGATTTGAACTTACTAGCTTAGATTGTATTCTAGCAATTCTTTCCTTTAAGATCAAGGTTAGGGTATTCTAAGGCATGCTCTATCCCTTTTTTTGGTCATCCTTATCATATATTCTTTACAATTCATTAAATTAGTACACATTTCATCACCCCATCACAACATATGTGCTTATAGTTCATTATTCATGGTTTTTGTACATATGCACCTTTGCACAATCATGGGAAAATGGTCATAACTTTTATTACACAACTCCAAATCATATGTTTCCTATCGCATTTAAAGCTAAGAGACAGCACTACAACTTTCATTTTGAACATTTCTTCAGATTCTAATCACCGAATTTCAGAAAAATCAATCTTTGTCTTAGTTCTGTTCCAAATGTCTATTGTGTCCTATCTTAGTAAAAATGCAATAACTCCTTGCACATAACTCCAATTCAAATGAATTTGGGATATGTTATAGATGAGACATAGATCTACAACTTTCACGTTGAACGTTTTTCTTAATTCAGTCCCAAAAAGGGTCGAAATGGGTCACAACGAAGGTAGCTGATCTGGAACCGAAAACAGAGTGAAAATTTACATAGTTTTAGGAGGATTGTCATAACTTTTGATATAAGATCAGATTGATGTGATTCTTATCTCGTTAGAAAGATAAGACCTAGAGCTACAAATGTCACAACTAGGGATTAAGCTAATTCAGACCGGAAAGAACCTCAAAATCAGGGCAAAATTCATAGCAGAACAGAATAGAACAGAATATGATTCTGCAGAACACCTAAATTTGAAAAATCATAATAAATTCAATTTAATTCAGAATGTGACGAATCATTCTCATTTTAAAGCTCTGAATGTTTAGCTTCATGTGTAAAAATTTCACTAAATTTGCCTTTGTGTAGAAAAAACTATAGCTAAAAAACCACAACCAGGTCAGAGTGTTCAAATTTCAGAATTTCTGTTTTCCTCCTTGATTTCAAACTTTGACCAACCCTAGTTCCCTAACCAAAGCACCTCATTTTGATCCCCAATTAAGATAGGTTATACTATGGAGTTTGGAGGGTCTCATACCTGAAGATGGACAGCTGGGCATGAAGCAAAACACAGAATTTTGGTCTTGAACTCTGAGCGCCCTCCTTGGATTTCACCAAGCAATCCTTCTCATTTGGCCTTGATTTTTGGATATGTTGGTGTTAAAGATGTATAGAAGGGATCTATGTAAAAGAAATTGAGTAGTATGTAGGAAGATTTGGAGATCTTACCTTGGCAGTCCACAGCTATGAGGAGGAAGAAGAAATTGAGTTTGTATGTTCTTCTCTTCTAGGGCTTCACGGTTCCAAATGGAGAGAATAGACCAAATATTGGCCTTTTGTGTGCAATTGCTTAACCATGGTTCCCTCAAGGTGCAACCAAAGTTAATCTTCACTATTTGTCAATAAATGCCCACCAACCATCACCCAAATCAAGGCTCACATTTGTTCTTTGACTTTTCAATCAAATTTTGGCCATCCACCTCATGGGTTCACATCCCAAGGTCATTAATTGTCTCCAACCCCTTTTTCAAATTTGTATATTAGGCCCTTTTTAGATTTGCGTGAAATTTTCTATCTCGATTTTCACGTAACGTACGGCATGGTCAATATTCGACCAAAAATCCGAGAAATTCAAATTTACCCTCTTGGTTCAGTTTTTTGCAATGAATCTAATAGAGTTATTCTCACACGTAGATGAAGTCATTTGACCTTCCAAATCACCCTTACATGCATTAGGGTTTTTTGAGCGATTTTATTTTCCGCCTTGCGTTTTTGCCAAAATTTCTTGACCCTTGACTTCTAGGATGAATTTTATACGTGTAAATCTGAGGGCATCAAATTTGCACGCGTGGATTTCATTTTGGCTTAGTAGCAAAGATTTTCGCTTACGGTGATATAGCCGTACAAATTTTTTTTCGAGCGATTTTCAAAACGGAAAAATTTCTTAGTGAATTTTGCACCATGAAAACATGATTAATATCATATATACATCGAGGAAAGTACAATATGAAAGATATCGAAATGTCGGTGTTACAATAAACATAGGCATAGGCATATAATATGAACTAAACATTCACATTGCTACTGTTAGTAAACTTAACCTTTTTTACACAAACACAATTGTTTTTGGCATTTGTCGGGAGTCGAACTCGGATCTATTGCTTGGAAGGCAATTATCCTAACCGTTGGACTACAAACGCTTGTATCTCCTCCATAACACAACGTGGAAATGGGTGTCAAGAGAGAATAATTGATTTTTTCTCTCCGAAGAAAGCTTTATTGTTGGGAAACAAGGATGGTTATGCCGTCTATATTATGTATATAATCTTATTATTCTTCCATCTATTTATCCTGCTTTGACTTAAGATCTAATCTAATTATTCTTATCATCAAAATATATTTTTTCAAGCAACCTCACCCTTTTTGATAATGACAAAACATTAAGTGAAATATTTAGACAGTTTCAGATATAACTCCCCATTAATCTATGCAATAGTTTTCTAATTTCATTCTCTGCCCCTTTCAAAAATCTTCTCTCGCATTTTATCATCAACAAAGAGGTTATACAATATACAAATAAATATAAGCATAGGTATATTATATGAACAAAACATTCACATAAGTAATGTTTGAAAACTTAGCCTCTACGCCCGAAACCCATAATTTTTTGTGTGTTTGCCGGGAGTCGAACCTGGGTCTATTGCTTGGAAGACAATTATCGTAACCGTTGGACTACAAACGCATGTGTCTACTCAAAAACATAAAGTGGAAAAGAGTATCAAGAGATAAGAATTGATTTTTACTCTACGAAGAAAGATTTACACTTGGGAATTCTAGATGGGTATGTCTTCCAGTATATAATGAATTAATATTTCATCAATTTATCCTACTTTTACTCATTATTTAACCTAGTTTTGCTTATTAGCAAAATATATTTTCCTAATAGTCTCATCCTTTTTTATAATGACAAAACATCAAATGAAAGATTTCTAAATTTTCTTTCCGTTAGTCTATACTTAGATGGCTAGATGGCTAGATGGCTTCAAGCATAACTCCCCCTGAATCTATACAATACTTTTTTAATTTCTTTCTCTCTCCATTTCACAAATCTTCTCCCCATTTTTATCATCAACAAATAGGGTATAAGGTATATTCATAAACGTAGACATAGACATATAATATGAACTAAACATTCATATTGGTAATATTAGTAAACTTAACCTTTTTTCCACAAACACATAATTGTTTTTTGCGTTTGCCGGGTGTCGAACCCGGATTTATTGCTTGGAAAGCAATTATCCTAGTCGTTGGACTACAAACGTTTGTATCTCATCCATAACATAACGTGGAAAAGAGTGTCAAGAGAGAAGAATTGATTTTTACTCTACGAAGAAAGATTTACCCATGGGAATTATGGATGGTTATGTTGTCCATTTCATGTATATAATCTTGTGAGATTTAATATTTCATCAATTTACCTTACTTTTACTCATCATTTAACCAAGTTTTGCTTATTAGCAAAATATATTTTTCTAACAGTCTCTTCCCTTTTGAAAATGACAAGACGTTAAATGTATGATTTCTATATCTTCTTTCCCTTAGTATATACTTAGATGGCTTGAAGCGTAACTTCCCCTTAATCTATAGATTACTTTTCTTATTTCTTTCTCCCCTCCTTTCTTATACTTCTCCCCTTTTTTATTATCAGCTAAGAGGGTATAAGGTATATTCATAAACAAAGGTATAGGCATATAATATGAACTAAACATTCATGTGGGTAATATTAGTAAACTTAACATTTATTCCACAAATATATAATTTTTTTTCCGTTTGTCGGGAGTCAAACCCGGATCTATTGCTTGGAAGGCAATTGTCCTAAGCGTTGGACTACAAATTTTCTTTCCCTTAGTCTATACTTAGATGGCTTCGAGCATAACTCCGCTTGAATCTATACAATACTTTTTTTAATTTATTTCTCTCTCCCTTTCATAAATCTTCTCCACCTTTTTTATCATCAACAAAGAGCATATAACGTATATTCATAAACATAGGCATAGGCATATAATATGAACTAAACATTCACGTTGGTACTGTTAATAAACTTAACATTTTTTCGACAAGCACATAATTATTTTTTGCGTTTGCCGGGAGTCGAACCCGGATCTATTGCTTGGAAGGCAATTATCCTAACCGTTGGACTACAAACGCTTGTATCTCCTCCATAACACAGCTTGGAAAAGGGTGCCAAGAGAGAAGAATTGATTTTTTCTCTTCGAAGAAAGCTTTATCGTTGGGAAACATGGATGGTTATACCGTCTATATCATGTATATAATCTTGTGAGAATTATCTTCCATCTATTTTTCTTTCTTTAACATATGATCTAACCTAATTTTTCTTATGGTCAAAATATATTTTTTTCCAACAACCTCTCCCTTTTTGATAATGACAAAACATTAAGTGAAATATTTAGACGGTTTCAGATATAACTCCCCCTTAATCTATGCAACAATTTTCTAATTTCATTCTCCCCCCTTCCAAAAATCCTTTCTTTCTTTTTATCATCAACAAAGAGGTTATACAATATACAAATAAATATAAGTATAGGCATATAATATGAACAAATCATTCACATCGGTAATATTAGAAAACTTAGCCTTTATGACACAAATTCATAATTTTATGTGCGTTTGCCGGGAGTCGAACCCGGGTCTATTGCTTGGAAGGCAATTATCCTAACCGTTGGACTACAAACGCTTGTGTCTACTCAAAAACATAAAGTGAAAAAGAGTGTCAAGAGAGAAGAATTGATTTTTACTCTACGAAGAATGATTTACCCTTTGGAATTCAGGATGGTTATGTGTTCTATATCATGTATATAATCTTGTGAGAATTAATATTTCATCAATTTGCCCTACATTTACTCACCATTTAACCAAGTTTGGCTTATTAGCAAAATATATTTTTCAAACAGTCTCTTCCTTTTTGAAAATGACAAAACGTTAAATGTATGATTCTATATCTTCTTTCCCTTAGTATATACTTAGATGGCTTGAAGCGTAACTTCCCCTTAATCTATAGATTACTTTTCTTATTTCTTTCTCCCCTCCTTTCTTATACTTCTCCCCTTTTTTATTATCAGCTAAGAGGGTATAAGGTATATTCATAAACAAAGGTATAGGCATATAATATGAACTAAACATCCATGTGGGTAATATTAGTAAACTTAACATTTATTCCACAAATACATAATTTTTTTTCCGTTTGTCGGGAGTCAAACCCGGATCTATTGCTTGGAAGGCAATTGTCCTAAGCGTTGGACTACAAATTTTCTTTCCCTTAGTCTATACTTAGATGGCTTCGAGCATAACTCCGCTTGAATCTATACAATACTTTTTTTAATTTATTTCTCTCTCCCTTTCATAAATCTTCTCCACCTTTTTTATCATCAACAAAGAGCATATAACGTATATTCATAAACATAGGCATAGGCATATAATATGAACTAAACATTCACGTTGGTACTGTTAATAAACTTAACATTTTTTCGACAAGCACATAATTATTTTTTGCGTTTGCCGGGAGTCGAACCCGGATCTATTGCTTGGAAGGCAATTATCCTAACCGTTGGACTACAAACGCTTGTATCTCCTCCATAACACAGCTTGGAAAAGGGTGCCAAGAGAGAAGAATTGATTTTTTCTCTTCGAAGAAAGCTTTATCGTTGGGAAACATGGATGGTTATACCGTCTATATCATGTATATAATCTTGTGAGAATTATCTTCCATCTATTTTTCTTTCTTTAACATATGATCTAACCTAATTTTTCTTATGGTCAAAATATATTTTTTTCCAACAACCTCTCCCTTTTTGATAATGACAAAACATTAAGTGAAATATTTAGACGGTTTCAGATATAACTCCCCCTTAATCTATGCAACAATTTTCTAATTTCATTCTCCCCCCTTCCAAAAATCCTTTCTTTCTTTTTATCATCAACAAAGAGGTTATACAATATACAAATAAATATAAGTATAGGCATATAATATGAACAAATCATTCACATCGGTAATATTAGAAAACTTAGCCTTTATGACACAAATTCATAATTTTATGTGCGTTTGCCGGGAGTCGAACCCGGGTCTATTGCTTGGAAGGCAATTATCCTAACCGTTGGACTACAAACGCTTGTGTCTACTCAAAAACATAAAGTGAAAAAGAGTGTCAAGAGAGAAGAATTGATTTTTACTCTACGAAGAATGATTTACCCTTTGGAATTCAGGATGGTTATGTGTTCTATATCATGTATATAATCTTGTGAGAATTAATATTTCATCAATTTGCCCTACATTTACTCACCATTTAACCAAGTTTGGCTTATTAGCAAAATATATTTTTCAAACAGTCTCTTCCTTTTTGAAAATGACAAAACGTTAAATGTATGATTCTATATCTTCTTTCCCTTAGTATATACTTAGATGGCTTGAAGCGTAACTTCCCCTTAATCTATAGATTACTTTTCTTATTTCTTTCTCCCCTCCTTTCTTATACTTCTCCCCTTTTTTATTATCAGCTAAGAGGGTATAAGGTATATTCATAAACAAAGGTATAGGCATATAATATGAACTAAACATTCATGTGGGTAATATTAGTAAACTTAACATTTATTCCACAAATACATAATTTTTTTTCCGTTTGTCGGGAGTCAAACCCGGATCTATTGCTTGGAAGGCAATTGTCCTAAGCGTTGGACTACAAATTTTCTTTCCCTTAGTCTATACTTAGATGGCTTCGAGCATAACTCCGCTTGAATCTATACAATACTTTTTTTAATTTATTTCTCTCTCCCTTTCATAAATCTTCTCCACCTTTTTTATCATCAACAAAGAGCATATAACGTATATTCATAAACATAGGCATAGGCATATAATATGAACTAAACATTCACGTTGGTACTGTTAATAAACTTAACATTTTTTCGACAAGCACATAATTATTTTTTGCGTTTGCCGGGAGTCGAACCCGGATCTATTGCTTGGAAGGCAATTATCCTAACCGTTGGACTACAAACGCTTGTATCTCCTCCATAACACAGCTTGGAAAAGGGTGCCAAGAGAGAAGAATTGATTTTTTCTCTTCGAAGAAAGCTTTATCGTTGGGAAACATGGATGGTTATACCGTCTATATCATGTATATAATCTTGTGAGAATTATCTTCCATCTATTTTTCTTTCTTTAACATATGATCTAACCTAATTTTTCTTATGGTCAAAATATATTTTTTTCCAACAACCTCTCCCTTTTTGATAATGACAAAACATTAAGTGAAATATTTAGACGGTTTCAGATATAACTCCCCCTTAATCTATGCAACAATTTTCTAATTTCATTCTCCCCCCTTCCAAAAATCCTTTCTTTCTTTTTATCATCAACAAAGAGGTTATACAATATACAAATAAATATAAGTATAGGCATATAATATGAACAAATCATTCACATCGGTAATATTAGAAAACTTAGCCTTTATGACACAAATTCATAATTTTATGTGCGTTTGCCGGGAGTCGAACCCGGGTCTATTGCTTGGAAGGCAATTATCCTAACCGTTGGACTACAAACGCTTGTGTCTACTCAAAAACATAAAGTGAAAAAGAGTGTCAAGAGAGAAGAATTGATTTTTACTCTACGAAGAATGATTTACCCTTTGGAATTCAGGATGGTTATGTGTTCTATATCATGTATATAATCTTGTGAGAATTAATATTTCATCAATTTGCCCTACATTTACTCACCATTTAACCAAGTTTGGCTTATTAGCAAAATATATTTTTCAAACAGTCTCTTCCTTTTTGAAAATGACAAAACGTTAAATGTATGATTCTATATCTTCTTTCCCTTAGTATATACTTAGATGGCTTGAAGCGTAACTTCCCCTTAATCTATAGATTACTTTTCTTATTTCTTTCTCCCCTCCTTTCTTATACTTCTCCCCTTTTTTATTATCAGCTAAGAGGGTATAAGGTATATTCATAAACAAAGGTATAGGCATATAATATGAACTAAACATTCATGTGGGTAATATTAGTAAACTTAACATTTATTCCACAAATACATAATTTTTTTTCCGTTTGTCGGGAGTCAAACCCGGATCTATTGCTTGGAAGGCAATTGTCCTAAGCGTTGGACTACAAATTTTCTTTCCCTTAGTCTATACTTAGATGGCTTCGAGCATAACTCCGCTTGAATCTATACAATACTTTTTTTAATTTATTTCTCTCTCCCTTTCATAAATCTTCTCCACCTTTTTTATCATCAACAAAGAGCATATAACGTATATTCATAAACATAGGCATAGGCATATAATATGAACTAAACATTCACGTTGGTACTGTTAATAAACTTAACATTTTTTCGACAAGCACATAATTATTTTTTGCGTTTGCCGGGAGTCGAACCCGGATCTATTGCTTGGAAGGCAATTATCCTAACCGTTGGACTACAAACGCTTGTATCTCCTCCATAACACAGCTTGGAAAAGGGTGCCAAGAGAGAAGAATTGATTTTTTCTCTTCGAAGAAAGCTTTATCGTTGGGAAACATGGATGGTTATACCGTCTATATCATGTATATAATCTTGTGAGAATTATCTTCCATCTATTTTTCTTTCTTTAACATATGATCTAACCTAATTTTTCTTATGGTCAAAATATATTTTTTTCCAACAACCTCTCCCTTTTTGATAATGACAAAACATTAAGTGAAATATTTAGACGGTTTCAGATATAACTCCCCCTTAATCTATGCAACAATTTTCTAATTTCATTCTCCCCCCTTCCAAAAATCCTTTCTTTCTTTTTATCATCAACAAAGAGGTTATACAATATACAAATAAATATAAGTATAGGCATATAATATGAACAAATCATTCACATCGGTAATATTAGAAAACTTAGCCTTTATGACACAAATTCATAATTTTATGTGCGTTTGCCGGGAGTCGAACCCGGGTCTATTGCTTGGAAGGCAATTATCCTAACCGTTGGACTACAAACGCTTGTGTCTACTCAAAAACATAAAGTGAAAAAGAGTGTCAAGAGAGAAGAATTGATTTTTACTCTACGAAGAATGATTTACCCTTTGGAATTCAGGATGGTTATGTGTTCTATATCATGTATATAATCTTGTGAGAATTAATATTTCATCAATTTGCCCTACATTTACTCACCATTTAACCAAGTTTGGCTTATTAGCAAAATATATTTTTCAAACAGTCTCTTCCTTTTTGAAAATGACAAAACGTTAAATGTATGATTCTATATCTTCTTTCCCTTAGTATATACTTAGATGGCTTGAAGCGTAACTTCCCCTTAATCTATAGATTACTTTTCTTATTTCTTTCTCCCCTCCTTTCTTATACTTCTCCCCTTTTTTATTATCAGCTAAGAGGGTATAAGGTATATTCATAAACAAAGGTATAGGCATATAATATGAACTAAACATCCATGTGGGTAATATTAGTAAACTTAACATTTATTCCACAAATACATAATTTTTTTTCCGTTTGTCGGGAGTCAAACCCGGATCTATTGCTTGGAAGGCAATTGTCCTAAGCGTTGGACTACAAATTTTCTTTCCCTTAGTCTATACTTAGATGGCTTCGAGCATAACTCCGCTTGAATCTATACAATACTTTTTTTAATTTATTTCTCTCTCCCTTTCATAAATCTTCTCCACCTTTTTTATCATCAACAAAGAGCATATAACGTATATTCATAAACATAGGCATAGGCATATAATATGAACTAAACATTCACGTTGGTACTGTTAATAAACTTAACATTTTTTCGACAAGCACATAATTATTTTTTGCGTTTGCCGGGAGTCGAACCCGGATCTATTGCTTGGAAGGCAATTATCCTAACCGTTGGACTACAAACGCTTGTATCTCCTCCATAACACAGCTTGGAAAAGGGTGCCAAGAGAGAAGAATTGATTTTTTCTCTTCGAAGAAAGCTTTATCGTTGGGAAACATGGATGGTTATACCGTCTATATCATGTATATAATCTTGTGAGAATTATCTTCCATCTATTTTTCTTTCTTTAACATATGATCTAACCTAATTTTTCTTATGGTCAAAATATATTTTTTTCCAACAACCTCTCCCTTTTTGATAATGACAAAACATTAAGTGAAATATTTAGACGGTTTCAGATATAACTCCCCCTTAATCTATGCAACAATTTTCTAATTTCATTCTCCCCCCTTCCAAAAATCCTTTCTTTCTTTTTATCATCAACAAAGAGGTTATACAATATACAAATAAATATAAGTATAGGCATATAATATGAACAAATCATTCACATCGGTAATATTAGAAAACTTAGCCTTTATGACACAAATTCATAATTTTATGTGCGTTTGCCGGGAGTCGAACCCGGGTCTATTGCTTGGAAGGCAATTATCCTAACCGTTGGACTACAAACGCTTGTGTCTACTCAAAAACATAAAGTGAAAAAGAGTGTCAAGAGAGAAGAATTGATTTTTACTCTACGAAGAATGATTTACCCTTTGGAATTCAGGATGGTTATGTGTTCTATATCATGTATATAATCTTGTGAGAATTAATATTTCATCAATTTGCCCTACATTTACTCACCATTTAACCAAGTTTGGCTTATTAGCAAAATATATTTTTCAAACAGTCTCTTCCTTTTTGAAAATGACAAAACGTTAAATGTATGATTCTATATCTTCTTTCCCTTAGTATATACTTAGATGGCTTGAAGCGTAACTTCCCCTTAATCTATAGATTACTTTTCTTATTTCTTTCTCCCCTCCTTTCTTATACTTCTCCCCTTTTTTATTATCAGCTAAGAGGGTATAAGGTATATTCATAAACAAAGGTATAGGCATATAATATGAACTAAACATTCATGTGGGTAATATTAGTAAACTTAACATTTATTCCACAAATACATAATTTTTTTTCCGTTTGTCGGGAGTCAAACCCGGATCTATTGCTTGGAAGGCAATTGTCCTAAGCGTTGGACTACAAATTTTCTTTCCCTTAGTCTATACTTAGATGGCTTCGAGCATAACTCCGCTTGAATCTATACAATACTTTTTTTAATTTATTTCTCTCTCCCTTTCATAAATCTTCTCCACCTTTTTTATCATCAACAAAGAGCATATAACGTATATTCATAAACATAGGCATAGGCATATAATATGAACTAAACATTCACGTTGGTACTGTTAATAAACTTAACATTTTTTCGACAAGCACATAATTATTTTTTGCGTTTGCCGGGAGTCGAACCCGGATCTATTGCTTGGAAGGCAATTATCCTAACCGTTGGACTACAAACGCTTGTATCTCCTCCATAACACAGCTTGGAAAAGGGTGCCAAGAGAGAAGAATTGATTTTTTCTCTTCGAAGAAAGCTTTATCGTTGGGAAACATGGATGGTTATACCGTCTATATCATGTATATAATCTTGTGAGAATTATCTTCCATCTATTTTTCTTTCTTTAACATATGATCTAACCTAATTTTTCTTATGGTCAAAATATATTTTTTTCCAACAACCTCTCCCTTTTTGATAATGACAAAACATTAAGTGAAATATTTAGACGGTTTCAGATATAACTCCCCCTTAATCTATGCAACAATTTTCTAATTTCATTCTCCCCCCTTCCAAAAATCCTTTCTTTCTTTTTATCATCAACAAAGAGGTTATACAATATACAAATAAATATAAGTATAGGCATATAATATGAACAAATCATTCACATCGGTAATATTAGAAAACTTAGCCTTTATGACACAAATTCATAATTTTATGTGCGTTTGCCGGGAGTCGAACCCGGGTCTATTGCTTGGAAGGCAATTATCCTAACCGTTGGACTACAAACGCTTGTGTCTACTTAAAAACATAAAGTGAAAAAGAGTGTCAAGAGAGAAGAATTGATTTTTACTCTACGAAGAATGATTTACCCTTTGGAATTCAGGATGGTTATGTGTTCTATATCATGTATATAATCTTGTGAGAATTAATATTTCATCAATTTGCCCTACATTTACTCACCATTTAACCAAGTTTGGCTTATTAGCAAAATATATTTTTCAAACAGTCTCTTCCTTTTTGAAAATGACAAAACGTTAAATGTATGATTCTATATCTTCTTTCCCTTAGTATATACTTAGATGGCTTGAAGCGTAACTTCCCCTTAATCTATAGATTACTTTTCTTATTTCTTTCTCCCCTCCTTTCTTATACTTCTCCCCTTTTTTATTATCAGCTAAGAGGGTATAAGGTATATTCATAAACAAAGGTATAGGCATATAATATGAACTAAACATCCATGTGGGTAATATTAGTAAACTTAACATTTATTCCACAAATACATAATTTTTTTTCCGTTTGTCGGGAGTCAAACCCGGATCTATTGCTTGGAAGGCAATTGTCCTAAGCGTTGGACTACAAATTTTCTTTCCCTTAGTCTATACTTAGATGGCTTCGAGCATAACTCCGCTTGAATCTATACAATACTTTTTTTAATTTATTTCTCTCTCCCTTTCATAAATCTTCTCCACCTTTTTTATCATCAACAAAGAGCATATAACGTATATTCATAAACATAGGCATAGGCATATAATATGAACTAAACATTCACGTTGGTACTGTTAATAAACTTAACATTTTTTCGACAAGCACATAATTATTTTTTGCGTTTGCCGGGAGTCGAACCCGGATCTATTGCTTGGAAGGCAATTATCCTAACCGTTGGACTACAAACGCTTGTATCTCCTCCATAACACAGCTTGGAAAAGGGTGCCAAGAGAGAAGAATTGATTTTTTCTCTTCGAAGAAAGCTTTATCGTTGGGAAACATGGATGGTTATACCGTCTATATCATGTATATAATCTTGTGAGAATTATCTTCCATCTATTTTTCTTTCTTTAACATATGATCTAACCTAATTTTTCTTATGGTCAAAATATATTTTTTTCCAACAACCTCTCCCTTTTTGATAATGACAAAACATTAAGTGAAATATTTAGACGGTTTCAGATATAACTCCCCCTTAATCTATGCAACAATTTTCTAATTTCATTCTCCCCCCTTCCAAAAATCCTTTCTTTCTTTTTATCATCAACAAAGAGGTTATACAATATACAAATAAATATAAGTATAGGCATATAATATGAACAAATCATTCACATCGGTAATATTAGAAAACTTAGCCTTTATGACACAAATTCATAATTTTATGTGCGTTTGCCGGGAGTCGAACCCGGGTCTATTGCTTGGAAGGCAATTATCCTAACCGTTGGACTACAAACGCTTGTGTCTACTCAAAAACATAAAGTGAAAAAGAGTGTCAAGAGAGAAGAATTGATTTTTACTCTACGAAGAATGATTTACCCTTTGGAATTCAGGATGGTTATGTGTTCTATATCATGTATATAATCTTGTGAGAATTAATATTTCATCAATTTGCCCTACATTTACTCACCATTTAACCAAGTTTGGCTTATTAGCAAAATATATTTTTCAAACAGTCTCTTCCTTTTTGAAAATGACAAAACGTTAAATGTATGATTCTATATCTTCTTTCCCTTAGTATATACTTAGATGGCTTGAAGCGTAACTTCCCCTTAATCTATAGATTACTTTTCTTATTTCTTTCTCCCCTCCTTTCTTATACTTCTCCCCTTTTTTATTATCAGCTAAGAGGGTATAAGGTATATTCATAAACAAAGGTATAGGCATATAATATGAACTAAACATTCATGTGGGTAATATTAGTAAACTTAACATTTATTCCACAAATACATAATTTTTTTTCCGTTTGTCGGGAGTCAAACCCGGATCTATTGCTTGGAAGGCAATTGTCCTAAGCGTTGGACTACAAATTTTCTTTCCCTTAGTCTATACTTAGATGGCTTCGAGCATAACTCCGCTTGAATCTATACAATACTTTTTTTAATTTATTTCTCTCTCCCTTTCATAAATCTTCTCCACCTTTTTTATCATCAACAAAGAGCATATAACGTATATTCATAAACATAGGCATAGGCATATAATATGAACTAAACATTCACGTTGGTACTGTTAATAAACTTAACATTTTTTCGACAAGCACATAATTATTTTTTGCGTTTGCCGGGAGTCGAACCCGGATCTATTGCTTGGAAGGCAATTATCCTAACCGTTGGACTACAAACGCTTGTATCTCCTCCATAACACAGCTTGGAAAAGGGTGCCAAGAGAGAAGAATTGATTTTTTCTCTTCGAAGAAAGCTTTATCGTTGGGAAACATGGATGGTTATACCGTCTATATCATGTATATAATCTTGTGAGAATTATCTTCCATCTATTTTTCTTTCTTTAACATATGATCTAACCTAATTTTTCTTATGGTCAAAATATATTTTTTTCCAACAACCTCTCCCTTTTTGATAATGACAAAACATTAAGTGAAATATTTAGACGGTTTCAGATATAACTCCCCCTTAATCTATGCAACAATTTTCTAATTTCATTCTCCCCCCTTCCAAAAATCCTTTCTTTCTTTTTATCATCAACAAAGAGGTTATACAATATACAAATAAATATAAGTATAGGCATATAATATGAACAAATCATTCACATCGGTAATATTAGAAAACTTAGCCTTTATGACACAAATTCATAATTTTATGTGCGTTTGCCGGGAGTCGAACCCGGGTCTATTGCTTGGAAGGCAATTATCCTAACCGTTGGACTACAAACGCTTGTGTCTACTCAAAAACATAAAGTGAAAAAGAGTGTCAAGAGAGAAGAATTGATTTTTACTCTACGAAGAATGATTTACCCTTTGGAATTCAGGATGGTTATGTGTTCTATATCATGTATATAATCTTGTGAGAATTAATATTTCATCAATTTGCCCTACATTTACTCACCATTTAACCAAGTTTGGCTTATTAGCAAAATATATTTTTCAAACAGTCTCTTCCTTTTTGAAAATGACAAAACGTTAAATGTATGATTCTATATCTTCTTTCCCTTAGTATATACTTAGATGGCTTGAAGCGTAACTTCCCCTTAATCTATAGATTACTTTTCTTATTTCTTTCTCCCCTCCTTTCTTATACTTCTCCCCTTTTTTATTATCAGCTAAGAGGGTATAAGGTATATTCATAAACAAAGGTATAGGCATATAATATGAACTAAACATCCATGTGGGTAATATTAGTAAACTTAACATTTATTCCACAAATACATAATTTTTTTTCCGTTTGTCGGGAGTCAAACCCGGATCTATTGCTTGGAAGGCAATTGTCCTAAGCGTTGGACTACAAATTTTCTTTCCCTTAGTCTATACTTAGATGGCTTCGAGCATAACTCCGCTTGAATCTATACAATACTTTTTTTAATTTATTTCTCTCTCCCTTTCATAAATCTTCTCCACCTTTTTTATCATCAACAAAGAGCATATAACGTATATTCATAAACATAGGCATAGGCATATAATATGAACTAAACATTCACGTTGGTACTGTTAATAAACTTAACATTTTTTCGACAAGCACATAATTATTTTTTGCGTTTGCCGGGAGTCGAACCCGGATCTATTGCTTGGAAGGCAATTATCCTAACCGTTGGACTACAAACGCTTGTATCTCCTCCATAACACAGCTTGGAAAAGGGTGCCAAGAGAGAAGAATTGATTTTTTCTCTTCGAAGAAAGCTTTATCGTTGGGAAACATGGATGGTTATACCGTCTATATCATGTATATAATCTTGTGAGAATTATCTTCCATCTATTTTTCTTTCTTTAACATATGATCTAACCTAATTTTTCTTATGGTCAAAATATATTTTTTTCCAACAACCTCTCCCTTTTTGATAATGACAAAACATTAAGTGAAATATTTAGACGGTTTCAGATATAACTCCCCCTTAATCTATGCAACAATTTTCTAATTTCATTCTCCCCCCTTCCAAAAATCCTTTCTTTCTTTTTATCATCAACAAAGAGGTTATACAATATACAAATAAATATAAGTATAGGCATATAATATGAACAAATCATTCACATCGGTAATATTAGAAAACTTAGCCTTTATGACACAAATTCATAATTTTATGTGCGTTTGCCGGGAGTCGAACCCGGGTCTATTGCTTGGAAGGCAATTATCCTAACCGTTGGACTACAAACGCTTGTGTCTACTCAAAAACATAAAGTGAAAAAGAGTGTCAAGAGAGAAGAATTGATTTTTACTCTACGAAGAATGATTTACCCTTTGGAATTCAGGATGGTTATGTGTTCTATATCATGTATATAATCTTGTGAGAATTAATATTTCATCAATTTGCCCTACATTTACTCACCATTTAACCAAGTTTGGCTTATTAGCAAAATATATTTTTCAAACAGTCTCTTCCTTTTTGAAAATGACAAAACGTTAAATGTATGATTCTATATCTTCTTTCCCTTAGTATATACTTAGATGGCTTGAAGCGTAACTTCCCCTTAATCTATAGATTACTTTTCTTATTTCTTTCTCCCCTCCTTTCTTATACTTCTCCCCTTTTTTATTATCAGCTAAGAGGGTATAAGGTATATTCATAAACAAAGGTATAGGCATATAATATGAACTAAACATCCATGTGGGTAATATTAGTAAACTTAACATTTATTCCACAAATACATAATTTTTTTTCCGTTTGTCGGGAGTCAAACCCGGATCTATTGCTTGGAAGGCAATTGTCCTAAGCGTTGGACTACAAATTTTCTTTCCCTTAGTCTATACTTAGATGGCTTCGAGCATAACTCCGCTTGAATCTATACAATACTTTTTTTAATTTATTTCTCTCTCCCTTTCATAAATCTTCTCCACCTTTTTTATCATCAACAAAGAGCATATAACGTATATTCATAAACATAGGCATAGGCATATAATATGAACTAAACATTCACGTTGGTACTGTTAATAAACTTAACATTTTTTCGACAAGCACATAATTATTTTTTGCGTTTGCCGGGAGTCGAACCCGGATCTATTGCTTGGAAGGCAATTATCCTAACCGTTGGACTACAAACGCTTGTATCTCCTCCATAACACAGCTTGGAAAAGGGTGCCAAGAGAGAAGAATTGATTTTTTCTCTTCGAAGAAAGCTTTATCGTTGGGAAACATGGATGGTTATACCGTCTATATCATGTATATAATCTTGTGAGAATTATCTTCCATCTATTTTTCTTTCTTTAACATATGATCTAACCTAATTTTTCTTATGGTCAAAATATATTTTTTTCCAACAACCTCTCCCTTTTTGATAATGACAAAACATTAAGTGAAATATTTAGACGGTTTCAGATATAACTCCCCCTTAATCTATGCAACAATTTTCTAATTTCATTCTCCCCCCTTCCAAAAATCCTTTCTTTCTTTTTATCATCAACAAAGAGGTTATACAATATACAAATAAATATAAGTATAGGCATATAATATGAACAAATCATTCACATCGGTAATATTAGAAAACTTAGCCTTTATGACACAAATTCATAATTTTATGTGCGTTTGCCGGGAGTCGAACCCGGGTCTATTGCTTGGAAGGCAATTATCCTAACCGTTGGACTACAAACGCTTGTGTCTACTCAAAAACATAAAGTGAAAAAGAGTGTCAAGAGAGAAGAATTGATTTTTACTCTACGAAGAATGATTTACCCTTTGGAATTCAGGATGGTTATGTGTTCTATATCATGTATATAATCTTGTGAGAATTAATATTTCATCAATTTGCCCTACATTTACTCACCATTTAACCAAGTTTGGCTTATTAGCAAAATATATTTTTCAAACAGTCTCTTCCTTTTTGAAAATGACAAAACGTTAAATGTATGATTCTATATCTTCTTTCCCTTAGTATATACTTAGATGGCTTGAAGCGTAACTTCCCCTTAATCTATAGATTACTTTTCTTATTTCTTTCTCCCCTCCTTTCTTATACTTCTCCCCTTTTTTATTATCAGCTAAGAGGGTATAAGGTATATTCATAAACAAAGGTATAGGCATATAATATGAACTAAACATCCATGTGGGTAATATTAGTAAACTTAACATTTATTCCACAAATACATAATTTTTTTTCCGTTTGTCGGGAGTCAAACCCGGATCTATTGCTTGGAAGGCAATTGTCCTAAGCGTTGGACTACAAATTTTCTTTCCCTTAGTCTATACTTAGATGGCTTCGAGCATAACTCCGCTTGAATCTATACAATACTTTTTTTAATTTATTTCTCTCTCCCTTTCATAAATCTTCTCCACCTTTTTTATCATCAACAAAGAGCATATAACGTATATTCATAAACATAGGCATAGGCATATAATATGAACTAAACATTCACGTTGGTACTGTTAATAAACTTAACATTTTTTCGACAAGCACATAATTATTTTTTGCGTTTGCCGGGAGTCGAACCCGGATCTATTGCTTGGAAGGCAATTATCCTAACCGTTGGACTACAAACGCTTGTATCTCCTCCATAACACAGCTTGGAAAAGGGTGCCAAGAGAGAAGAATTGATTTTTTCTCTTCGAAGAAAGCTTTATCGTTGGGAAACATGGATGGTTATACCGTCTATATCATGTATATAATCTTGTGAGAATTATCTTCCATCTATTTTTCTTTCTTTAACATATGATCTAACCTAATTTTTCTTATGGTCAAAATATATTTTTTTCCAACAACCTCTCCCTTTTTGATAATGACAAAACATTAAGTGAAATATTTAGACGGTTTCAGATATAACTCCCCCTTAATCTATGCAACAATTTTCTAATTTCATTCTCCCCCCTTCCAAAAATCCTTTCTTTCTTTTTATCATCAACAAAGAGGTTATACAATATACAAATAAATATAAGTATAGGCATATAATATGAACAAATCATTCACATCGGTAATATTAGAAAACTTAGCCTTTATGACACAAATTCATAATTTTATGTGCGTTTGCCGGGAGTCGAACCCGGGTCTATTGCTTGGAAGGCAATTATCCTAACCGTTGGACTACAAACGCTTGTGTCTACTCAAAAACATAAAGTGAAAAAGAGTGTCAAGAGAGAAGAATTGATTTTTACTCTACGAAGAATGATTTACCCTTTGGAATTCAGGATGGTTATGTGTTCTATATCATGTATATAATCTTGTGAGAATTAATATTTCATCAATTTGCCCTACATTTACTCACCATTTAACCAAGTTTGGCTTATTAGCAAAATATATTTTTCAAACAGTCTCTTCCTTTTTGAAAATGACAAAACGTTAAATGTATGATTCTATATCTTCTTTCCCTTAGTATATACTTAGATGGCTTGAAGCGTAACTTCCCCTTAATCTATAGATTACTTTTCTTATTTCTTTCTCCCCTCCTTTCTTATACTTCTCCCCTTTTTTATTATCAGCTAAGAGGGTATAAGGTATATTCATAAACAAAGGTATAGGCATATAATATGAACTAAACATTCATGTGGGTAATATTAGTAAACTTAACATTTATTCCACAAATACATAATTTTTTTTCCGTTTGTCGGGAGTCAAACCCGGATCTATTGCTTGGAAGGCAATTGTCCTAAGCGTTGGACTACAAATTTTCTTTCCCTTAGTCTATACTTAGATGGCTTCGAGCATAACTCCGCTTGAATCTATACAATACTTTTTTTAATTTATTTCTCTCTCCCTTTCATAAATCTTCTCCACCTTTTTTATCATCAACAAAGAGCATATAACGTATATTCATAAACATAGGCATAGGCATATAATATGAACTAAACATTCACGTTGGTACTGTTAATAAACTTAACATTTTTTCGACAAGCACATAATTATTTTTTGCGTTTGCCGGGAGTCGAACCCGGATCTATTGCTTGGAAGACAATTATCCTAACCGTTGGACTACAAACGCTTGTATCTCCTCCATAACACAGCTTGGAAAAGGGTGCCAAGAGAGAAGAATTGATTTTTTCTCTTCGAAGAAAGCTTTATCGTTGGGAAACATGGATGGTTATACCGTCTATATCATGTATATAATCTTGTGAGAATTATCTTCCATCTATTTTTCTTTCTTTAACATATGATCTAACCTAATTTTTCTTATGGTCAAAATATATTTTTTTCCAACAACCTCTCCCTTTTTGATAATGACAAAACATTAAGTGAAATATTTAGACGGTTTCAGATATAACTCCCCCTTAATCTATGCAACAATTTTCTAATTTCATTCTCCCCCCTTCCAAAAATCCTTTCTTTCTTTTTATCATCAACAAAGAGGTTATACAATATACAAATAAATATAAGTATAGGCATATAATATGAACAAATCATTCACATCGGTAATATTAGAAAACTTAGCCTTTATGACACAAATTCATAATTTTATGTGCGTTTGCCGGGAGTCGAACCCGGGTCTATTGCTTGGAAGGCAATTATCCTAACCGTTGGACTACAAACGCTTGTGTCTACTCAAAAACATAAAGTGAAAAAGAGTGTCAAGACAGAAGAATTGATTTTTACTCTATGAAGAATGATTTACCCTTTGGAATTCAGGATGGTTATGTGTTCTATATCATGTATATAATCTTGTGAGAATTAATATTTCATCAATTTGCCCTACATTTACTCACCATTTAACCAAGTTTGGCTTATTAGCAAAATATATTTTTCAAACAGTCTCTTCCTTTTTGAAAATGACAAAACGTTAAATGTATGATTCTATATCTTTTTTCCCTTAGTATATACTTAGATGGCTTGAAGCGTAACTTCCCCTTAATCTATAGATTACTTTTCTTATTTCTTTCTCCCCTCCTTTCTTATACTTCTCCCCTTTTTTATTATTAGCTAAGAGGGTATAAGGTATATTCATAAACAAAGGTATAGGCATATAATATGAACTAAACATTCATGTGGGTAATATTAGTAAACTTAACATTTATTCCACAAATACATAATTTTTTTTCCGTTTGTCGGGAGTCAAACCCGGATCTATTGCTTGGAAGGCAATTGTCCTAAGCGTTGGACTACAAATTTTCTTTCCCTTAGTCTATACTTAGATGGCTTCGAGCATAACTCCGCTTGAATCTATACAATACTTTTTTTAATTTATTTCTCTCTCCCTTTCATAAATCTTCTCCACCTTTTTTATCATCAACAAAGAGCATATAACGTATATTCATAAACATAGGCATAGACATATAATATGAACTAAACATTCACGTTGGTACTGTTAATAAACTTAACATTTTTTCGACAAGCACATAATTATTTTTTGCGTTTGCCGGGAGTCGAACCCGGATCTATTGCTTGGAAGGCAATTATCCTAACCGTTGGACTACAAACGCTTGTATCTCCTCCATAACACAACTTGGAAAAGGGTGCCAAGAGAGAAGAATTGATTTTTTCTCTTCGAAGAAAGCTTTATCGTTGGGAAACATGGATGGTTATACCGTCTATATCATGTATATAATCTTGTGAGAATTATCTTCCATCTATTTTTCTTTCTTTAACTTATGATCTAACCTAATTTTTCTTATGGTCAAAATATATTTTTTTCCAACAACCTCTCCCTTTTTGATAATGACAAAACATTAAGTGAAATATTTAGACGGTTTCAGATATAACTCCCCCTTAATCTATGCAACAATTTTCTAATTTCATTCTCCCCCTTCCACAAATCCTTTCTTTCTTTTTATCATCAACAAAGAGGTTATACAATATACAAATAAATATAAGTATAGGCATATAATATGAACAAATCATTCACATCGGTAATATTAGAAAACTTAGCCTTTATGACACAAATTCATAATTTTATGTGCGTTTGCCGAGAGTCGAACCCGGGTCTATTGCTTGGAAGGCAATTATCCTAATCGTTGGACTACAAACGCTTGTGTCTACTCCAAAACATAAAGTAGAAAAGAGTGTTAACAGAGAAGAATTGATTTTTACTCTACGAAGAATGATTTACCCTTGGGAATTCAGGAATGTTATGTCTTCCATTTCATGTATATAATCTTGTGAGAATTAATATTTCATAAATTTACCCTATTTTTACTCATCATTTAACCTAGTTTTGCTTAAATGAAAGATTTCTAAATTTTCTTTCGCTTAGTCTATACTTAGATGGCTTGATGGCTTCAAGCATAACTCCCTTGAATCTATACAATACTTTTTTATTTTCTCTCTCTCCCTTTAATAAATCTTCTCCCCCTTTTTATAATCAACAAATAAGGTATAAGGTATATTCTTAAACATAGGCATAGGCATATAATATGAACCAAACATTCATATTGGTAATGTTAGTAAACTTAACCTTTTTTCCACAAACACGTAATTGTTTTTTGTGTTTGTCGGGCGTCGAACACGGATCTATTGCTTGAAAGGCAATTACCCTAACCGTTGGACTACAAACGTTTGTATCTCATCCATAACACAACGTGGAAAAGAGTGTCAAGAGAGAAGAATAGATTTTTACTCTACGAAGAAAGGTTTATCAGTGGGAGAGAAGGATGGTTATGTCATCTATATCATGTATATAATCTTGTGAGAATTATTCTTGTATCTATTTATTCTGCTTTTACTTATGATCTAGCCTCGTTTTTCTTATCATCAAAATATTTTTTTCCAACAACCTCCCTCTTTTTGATAATGACAAAACATTAAGTTAAATACTTAGACGGTTTCAGACATAACTCCCCTTTAATTTATACAATAATTTTCTAATTTCATTCTCTCTCCCTTTCAAAAATCTTCTCTCACTTGTTATCATCAACAAAGAGGTTATACAGTATACAAATAAATATAAGCATTGGTATATTATATGAACAAAACATTCACATAGGTTATGTTAGAAAACTTAGCCTTTATGTCGCAAACCCATAATTTTTTGTGCGTTTGCCGGGAGTCGAACCCGGGTCTATTGCTTGGAAGGCAATTATCCTAACCGTTGGACTACAAACGCTTCTGTCTACTTGAAAACATAAAGTGTAAAAGAGTGTCAAGAGAGAAGAATTGATTTTTACTCTACGAAGAAAGATTTACCCGTGGGAATTCTGGATGGTTATGTCTTCCATTTCTTCTATATAATCTCGTGAGAATTATTATATCATCAATTTTACTCATCATTTAACCTAGTTTTGCTTTTTAGCAAATATATTTTCCTAATAGTCTCATCCTTTTTTGATAATGACAAAAATATTACTTGAAAGATTTCTAAATTTTCTTTCCCTTAGTCTATACTTAGATGGCTTAAAGCATAACTTCCCCTTAATCTGTAGATTACTTTTCTTATTTCTTTCTTTTCTTCTTTCATATACTTCTCCCCTTTTTTTATCATCAACTAAGAGGGTATACGGTATATTCATAAACAATGGTATACGCATATAATATAAACCAAACATTCATGTGGGTAATATTAGTAAACTTAACATTTATTCCACAAATACATTTTTTTTTTACATTTGTTGGGAGTCGAACTCGGATCTATTGCTCGGAAGGCAATTATCCTAAGCGTTGGACTATAAACACTTGTATCTCCTCTCTAACACAATGTGGAAAAGAGTGTCAAGAGAGAAGAATTGATTTTTACTCTACGAAGAAAGCTTTATCGGTAAGAAACAAGAATTGTTATGTCGTCTATATCATGTATATAATCTTATGAGAATTATTCTTCCATCTATTTATCCTACTTTTACTTATGATCTAATCTAGTTTTTCTTATCATCAAAATATATTTTTTTCAACAATCTCCCCATTTTTAATAATGACAAAACATTAAGTTAAATACTTAAATAGTTTTGGACATAACACCCCTTTAATATATGCAATAATTTTTTAATTTCATTCTCTCCCCCTTTCAAAAATCTTCTCTATCTTTTTATCATCAACAAAGAGGTTATACAATATACAAATAAATATAAGCATAGGCATATAATATGAACAAAACTTCACATAGGTAATGTTAGAAAACTTAGCCTCTATGCCCCAAACCCATAATTTTTTGTGCGTTTGCCGGAAGTCGAACCCAGGTCTATTGCTTGGAAGGCAATTATCCTAACCGTTGGACTACAAACGCTTGTGTCTACTCAAAAACATAAAGTGGTGATAGGAACAAAATAAGTGTAGTATTTGTAATTGATTTTTCTATTATTTTGAGAAAATATTACACTAATTGTGGTGATTGATGTGCTAGATTAGTCAGAGGAAAGACGTGGATAAATATAAAGAAAAAGAGGCTTAAATGGAGCAATTATGTAAGGATGAAAGAATAGACAAAAATAACTTTTCATTAGCATGTGGGCACGCTGAATTCAAAGAGAAATACAAGACTTTTGAAGATTCTTTTTTTCATTCCTAATATTTAGGAATGTGAAGTTTTGGGAAGTTGTAAATGTCAAAAATATTTTATTCAGAATTTTCTTTTATTTGAAGTTTTTAGGATTTTATTCCTTAGGATATTTCATTCAGTTTTAGAAAATGTTTTAGAAAATATTTGGAATAATTTTACTAGGGTAAAAATAGGATGATTTTACCTCTCCTTTAGGGTTGCAACCGGCTCCCACTAGAATAGGTATATAAGCTTTGTTCTCTTGACTTTGAGGGACACCCAGGAAAGCACATAAGGCTGCAGCTGGGAAAGGAGTTTTTGCTTGTCATTCTTTATTCCTTGTAAGCAATAAAAATTTATTGTGATTTTTCTTTTATTATGAGTTCATTCTAATTTCTTTTATAGTCAAAGTATTATTGAAACCTTGATGAATGATGATTGTGAGATCTGAATGATCTTATTTGCTTGATATATGTGGATACCTATTTAATCTCCATGTTAAATGTTTATGATTGTTTTGGAATTGTTAAATAGAGCACTATGTTTAATAACCCTAGAATAGTCTACAACTATTTAAAAACAACAAGGTTTGTATGTTTTTAATAGAGTGGTAATTGACATAGCTTTATGGCCTTGCAAGCAGTAAGATTTATGTCAAGAGATTAGATAATCTAATTTAAATAAATCCAGATTTGAATTTACTGATTATAATTGAGTCTCTCTAGATCTTAATGCTGTCGGGACATTAAATCTAACGAGGGTCTCTTGGGCTGTCTTTCGATTAGGGAAGTAATTAACGATGGTATCTTGATTACCGAAGAAGTAAGGAAAGATTAGTCGTTTCGTGATACTTAGCGGCTATAACTAATTTATTCGCATAATATCGAGTAATTTTTGCATCGATGATCAATCAAATATATCAAGGTGGAAATAACTCCTTTGGCTAGGTTTTGCCTTAATTGACATTATTTCTTTTAATTGGTGTTATCTAGTTATTTTACTTTGGTTAATTTTCTTTGATTTATTTACTTGGTTATTTTTGATAATTTTACCAAAAACCCCCATATTTTTATTTTTGTTTTTATTAAAAGAGATATCCACCGTTCCCCATGTATTCAACTCTGCTCACCCTAGACTCATTTTTAGTGAAATAGATAATTTTATTTTTGGTTATTTGACGACACACCAAATTTTGGCACCGTTGCCGGGGAACTGTGTTAATAAATTTATTTCTTTTAAAATTTTACTTTCATTTTTTTTGGGTATATACCTCGTTTTGCTCATACAGGTGAACTTGTGTTTGACCTAGAGATGAGAAAACAGCCCGAAACAATTGTTGCGAGTGGAGGTTTATCCCTAATGGAATGGAACATGATCGATGCTGCGAGTGGAGGAGCATTGGTGAACAAGACACCCGATAAAGCGAGAAATTTGATCTCAAACATGGCAGCCAATGCCCAATAATTTGGAATAAGGCAAGAAGTTCCAAAGAGGTTCAACGAGGTAAGTAATTTTTCCATTGGTCAAGAATTGAAAGAACTAACTTCTCTTATGCATAATTTTATTGTAGGACAAACACAACAGATCAAGGCATGTGGAGTTTGTTCTGATTTTGGTCATCCTACGGATTTGTGTCCTACCCTTCGAGAAGATTCAAACGAACAAATCAATGCAGCGGGGGGATTTCCAAAACAACCACAACGAAAATCCCTATTCAAACACTTACAACCCAGGATGGAGGGATCACCCAAATTTCAGTTATGGAAATCGACAACAAGGGTTTCAACACCAACCTCGACCACAATTTCAACCACATCAACCCTCTTCAAATCAAGATATGTCTCTAGAAGAGATTTTTAAAAGTTTGGCTAAAAGCACTCAACAATTTCAAAGAACAAAATGCCTATAAAGAATGTTCCTATGTATGAACCTAAAAGAATGGCTAGCAGCAATCAATGATTTCAGCTAGAGACAAGAACCGACATCCAAAACTTGGAAAATCAAGTGTCGTAGTTGGCAACGACCATGAGTCGAAAGGAGAAAAATAATGGGAAACTACCCTCTCAAGTAGAGATCAACCAGAGAGAAAACGTGAGTATTATAGCAGTCAAGAATGGAAGGAAAGTGCAGGACAACTCATCAACAACTAAAGAAGATAAAAAGAGGCCAAACAAAACAAAGCATCAATATTGAATGAATCAGCCACAAAGGTAGGTAAAGAAACCGATACTTCTAAGACTAAAAATATAATTCCACCTCTTTTTCCTGGCAGGTTAGCAAGATTGAAGAAAGAGAATGTGTAACACCGACACTTTGGTATCTTTCATATTGTACTCTTCTCGATGTATATATAATATTGATCATGTTTTCATGACGAAAGTGAAATTTAAGCCGTAGCGCAAAAATGCTCGGTACTTTAAAATTTTCGCCTAAGAAACCCTAATTTTTAGCAGAATTGAAATTTGTCCGAGCAAACGGTCTCGTTTCCAGCTAAGACCTATATTTTTGAAATCCATGTGTAAAACGTAGTTCGTAGTAAGATTTCACGCATTTCGAGGTCGAGGTCAAATTTTGACCGATTGAGAATTTCGTTTACTTCGAAGAACGTTTGGGCTATCAAACGACCTCAGATTAACACGAAAGCAACGGCATTGGAATCAGTATGAAAACCTGGGTCCAGTATGTAATTTTAGATTTTCAAGGTAAATAATAACTTTAACCAAACTCGGATCGCGTGTTAAGGAGTGGATAGGCATAAAGGATAGCAATTAATGCTCTTGAAGTGTGTGAATTTACTTTATTGGATTTTGTGTGGTCTTGACAAATGAACTACATAATTGGAGGAAACTAACCCTAGTTAATTAAAAATGGTTAAATTTAACTAGAGTTAGATTAATTAAACCTAACTATGATTTGAAATTTACTTAACCATGGATTGCCCCTTTAGAATTGTGAAAGGCAACACATTAGAGAGAGGCCAACGTGGGAGAGAGGGAGAAAGAAATGTGAAAGGCTTGAGCACAAAAAAAATCTTCTTCTCCTCTCTTCTCTTGGCCGAAACCTAGACCTAGGTGGAGAAGTGATTTTCTCCAAACAACTACTCAATGTTTTTACATGATTTTTCTCTACTCTAAGTCTATTACAACATATCCAAAACCAGCTGAAAAGGAGCACTCTACATTGGAGATATAGGAGGGGCCGAAAATTGAAGGGGAGGAGCAAAACTTGTCCTTCGAAGGCTTCAATCAACCTACAGTTCATAAGGTAAACTCCCTCCATTCTCTTTTATAACATATCTTAATTTGGGACAAAAATGAGGTGGTTTGGTTATGGAACTAGGGTTGGCCGAAATTTGAAGTCAAGGAGGAAACCAGAAATTCTGAAATCTGAACATTCTGAACTGGTTATAGTGTTTTAGCAATAGCATTTTCTGCACAACGACAAATTTAGTGAAATTTTTAGACATAAAACTAGACATTCAGAGCTTTAAAATGACATAAGAACCGTTGCATTCTGAATAGAGATGGATTTTATATGATTTTTCAAAGTTATGTGCTCTACACTAATTCGCTGTTCAATCCTGCATTTTGCCCTGATTTTGGCAGCAACACTAACCTAAGTTTTCAAGCCCCTTCATGATAGATTCAAGTCTTGTGCTAGTTGAAAGAATTGTAGATCCATGTCTTAGCTTTCCAATGAGGTAAGGATTACCTCAATCTGACCCTGTATCAAACGTTACAGCCATTCGTCTGAAACTCATCAGAGGGTCCTCCATTTTCCAACACTAAAAATAGTAGCATTACACGACCCCCTTCCAGCCCTTGTTTGCAAAACCTCAAAGAGGAAAAGTTGTAGATCTACCTTTTAGCCACCTACTTTGAAAATAGTAGCCAATTTTCCCAAGGGAATCAAGAGTTATACAAAATCTCCGAAAACTATACAGAAACTATTCTGCTTCTCGACCAAAACTGAACAGAGATGTTGGTGGTCAATTTTAGATCCCTTCTAGGCATAATTAGAAGAAACCCAAACATGAAAAATGTAAGGTTACGTGTCTTCTAGGTACTGTGAAAAGCTCAGGTAATTTGGAGTTGTGTGTTAAAAGTTGTGACGGTTGAGCTAAAAATTGGTCAGAACAAACTTCTAAAATGTAATGTGGGCAAAATGGTGCTATGTCAGGGACTTGCACTAGAAATCTGAGAAAGTACCCAACTAAGAAGTTGTAGCCTTGTGTCCTAACTCCAGCATAGTCAAATATCAGAGTTCTTGCATGAATAGATTGTGAGAAATGAGAAATTTGCTAAAACAGGACAGAATAGAAAGTAAGAGTTGGATTGGTTTGAAAATGTGGACTTTAAGAAATCTTCCATCAAGATTTTGGAGATACGTTCAACACGAAAAGTGTGAGTTTTTATGTGAGCCAACCATAGAAATTGGAATTTTCCAATTCTGACCCCGGTTGAGGAACTTGTGATCAATTCCTTAAAATGGCGCAAGAATAGAACTTGAAAACCCTAGGTTTGTTTATAACCAAGGTTGCATCACATTTACATTATTATATACGTATCATATGATCTCTTAAGTGACTCATATTCTATATTATGTTTATAGAGTCTCGTTGGTGATATTAAGGGGAGCATATTTCTATGTGGGCCTCGAGATTCATGCCGGGAGCGGCGTACCCTCCTGTATACTGTGAGTGAGATTTATTATATTATGTATCCGATACACAATATCATGTTTTAAAATATTTTCTGATGCAAGCATGATTTAATGAATATGTGATGTGAAATTGTGAATGAATTACGAAATGTTTTTTTTTGTGAATTCATGGAGTGTCCACAAATATGTTTTACGTGATTATATATGCATCCAAATGAGTTCTAAAATGTGAAACTGTGCCATTGCAATTGATTTATACATGTTTTATGAAATCATCCTTGTGGAAATGATTGACATTGCTTAAAAAATATGGCATGGCACGTAATTGATTTGATGATTATATTATATATGGGCCAAGGGCCCTGGCATGTAATGAATGATAACTTTGTTATGGGTAAATCACATTCCGTAGTTACGAAGGTTACATGTGTAGGGTGATTCATATTTACATCTGATACACTTCTGTGGAAGGTATCCCACGTGATATCGAAAAATGGTAAATATATTGTGATTCGATACGTTACTAGTCAGGTTGAACCCATAAGGGGGAGGGCTATAGTGCGCCATAATCTAGCACCTGATGAGGTCTATCGCCAACGTCAGGGTAGAGAGCTTTTCTAACCTATTGCATACAAAACTCCCAATGCGCCTGTCATTGGTCACGGTCGACCCTTGCCGAGACTGACTTTGGCACCTCTATTCTAGCATGACTTGATGACATTGATGCATATATGTTTGGAATGTATGTGAAAAGAATGATTTATGATAAATTTAGTATTATGCACGATTTCTTACAATATGTGGAATTATTGAGAACTTTGATACTTAATTTTTCACCAAAACATTGAACACATGATATATACCCTCTCACTCATTGGGTATCTTCCTTGATACTCACCCCTCATTTCTTGTAGTGTACAGAGATAGCTATAGTGGGACGCGTTGAGACTTACCAGTGCACGAGGCTTTTGTTGGAGATCGAGGCGGTTAATTAGGTACTCGATATGATATTGGGAAGGATTTGCTAATGAAATTGTATATTTGTGTATTTAGAATTATAGATAGACCATTGTGTATAAAAAGGGATGGCTGTATGTAAAATTTATGTATATCTTATTGAAACTCTCAATTCTATTCTATTGTGTTGAGGCATGATTTGTACTATTGCGTACATTTACTTTGGGAAATGTGTCATGTTCTAGAAGTGTCCTCTAGGTTCTTTAGGTACCACCAATTGGCGACTGTTCATGTCTTTGATGGGGGCTTGACAGTAGAGGTCTGTGGTTAGAACTGCTAGTAGTTGTGATAGACTTGCGTTGTCCTAGTTTGTACGAAGCGGATTGATTGATATGATGTGAATGTGGTTGATTGTCGTAAGGCCGGGTTGACCTATATATTCATGTGACAAGATGATCATTCAATATACAGGTTGATTTGTATATGGGAGACCTCCGAAATATGGGGAGATTCTATCCAATTTTCTAGAAAATCAAGTCGGCATCCAAGGCAATGGGCGGCTGCTCGTGACCCCGGTTCGGGGCGTGACAAAATGAGGAGAAGGAAATCTTCTTAGAGACTTTTCGAAAGGTGGAAATCAACATCCCACTCTTGGATGCGATCTGACAAGTGCCAAGGTATGCAAAATTTCTCAAAGAACTATGCACTAGGAAGACAAAGCTTGGGGGCAGCGATAAGATTTGCGTTAATGAGAATGTTTCGGCCATCATCCAAAGAAAATTGCCTCCTAAGTGTAAGGATCCGGGTATGTTCACCATACCAATCATCATAGGGGTCAGAAGAATAGAGAAGGCAATGCTTGACCTTGGAGCATCAATCAATTTATGCGTTTAACTGTTTTTAGGTACTTGAATTTAGAACCTTTGAAGAAGACTAATGTGATCATACAATTAGCTGATAGGTCCACATCATATCCTGCAGGAATTGTTGAAGATGTCTTAGTCAAGGTGAATGAATTGATTTTTTCGATTGATTTTTATATCATTGACATGGATGATGTGATAATGCACAAATTGTTATTTTTATTGTTAATATTATGGTTTGAATTTGGATTGTTTAATACCCTAATGGTTGTGTTTATTGAATTTTATTTTTAGGAGATTGAAATTGAAGACTTGAAGCAAATTGGGCTTAATGAGGTAATTTTGGAACTAATTGGGTCAAGACATCTTATTGGGCTTTGAAGAAGTGGAGCTTGAATTCTAATTTCAACATTTTAGTAATATTTTTACTTTTAGTAAAAATGTTTTAGTGGGAGAAAAGTTTTGTAATTTACCTAATTTTAGATCTCCTAGTTGATTTAGAAGTCTATATGGAAGGAAAGAGCATATTCTCTCATTCCAAGAGGGCCGGCTGCCCTTGCTTATTTAAACACAAAAGGGTTGCATACAATTAATATATACTCCAAGGAGGCGGCTGCATTTTTCTGGAAGAGAGAGAAGTCACATAAGCCAATGACTCATTTTCTCCATTAGGTTTTTATTTCTTTCTTAGGAACATTTAGTTTTCTTTAATTTTTTTTGTTGATACTTACCACCATGAGTGGCTAGTTTTTTTATTCTGATTCAAGAGGAATTTTAATCGATTGTTCTTCATTGTGAGGCTATGTTCTTAATTTAATTTGCCATTTTATTCAAGTATTCGTTGATTCTTGATTTATTTTTAGGGAAATCTAATATTGGTTAATCTGACAATTTAATTCAATATTAGTTTTTCTATTGCTATCCAGGAATTCAGTGATCCGTAATTGTCATGAATGAATGGTATAAGTAGTAAATAGGTTATTTATGTTTATGGGTCGTTGCCGATATTCATGTTAACCTAAGGAATCGATGGAACAAAATCGAATAATTGTACGGCTATCCTGATTATTTGTATTTTGGTTTAACTGTTTTCACAGAACTTAATGCTGTCATTATTTGATATAGAATGCTATCGTGTCCAGTCGATTAATGATAAATTTTGATTGAATACTGGGTTTGGTCAATTATTTTAGGAAAACACAAGATTTATTATGATTGTCCTAATAGATCTAAGGTTAAATGCTTGAATTGCAAGAATAATATTTTCAACCAATGATCAATAAGACAATCGAATATATGAACCCTTGGATCGGAGTTTGGTAAATTGAATTTCTTCTTTAAATTTTAGTATTTTTGCATATTTGATTTGTCTTTTAATTTTAGCTATTTAATTTTTGATTTAGGAATTTATTTTATAAACCCCCTATTTTATTTTGGCATTTACTAAGGAGTTAAGTTAACATAGTTCCCTTGGGATTCGATCTGGTAACATAGTTCCCTTGGGATTCGATCTGGTAACCACTATTGCTACAGTTTGTTGCATTGGGGAAATCAGTATTAATTTGAGGGTTTCGACAACCCGACCAAAATTTTGGCGCCGTTGCCGGGGAACTATTTTGATTTCTTAGTTGTGTTATCTTTATTATTCGTTTTGTTGACCTCTTTTATTTTATGACCCGTTCTTCTCAAGGAAGTGAATTGGAATATATTCCTGAAATTGAGAAAACTGCTCACCGATTGAGAAAGGAGGCCAGACAGATGAAAGGTAAGTTACATCGAAAACCAATTTTTGACATTGATTTGACAATTTATGATAGGTCTATTTTTGAAAAAAAAGAGGAAAAGATGGCCGATCGTGAGCGAACCTTGAAGGAATTGGCTGCACCCAATCTAAATCAACAACCCTTGTGCATCGCATACCCAACTCTTAAGGTAGCATTCGAACTTAAATCTGGTTTGATTCACTTATTGCCTACTTTTTGTGGTCTCCCAGGTAAGGATCCACATAAACATTTGAAGGAATTTCATGTTGTTTGTTCGAGTATGAAACCTCAAGGAGTGACTGAGGAACAGATTAAGCTGAGAGCCTTTTCCTTTTCCCTGAAAGATAAGGCAAAGGATTGGTTGTACTACCTACCTCCGGCTTCAATAAATACATGGAATGGGATGCAAAGATTATTTTTAGAAAAATTTTTCCCTGCATCTAGAGCTGCCAACATTCGAAAGGAGATATGTGGGATCAGACAGATTAGCGGAGAGACGCCATATGAGTACTTTGAGAGGTTCAAACAACTCTGTGCCAGCTGTCCACATCATCAAATACCGGAACAGCTCTTGATTCAGTATTTCTATGAAGGACTTCTATCCATGGATAGAAGTATGGTAGATGCGGCCAGCGGAGGAGCGTTGGTAAAGAAAACACCTGAAGAAGCCAGACAATTGATCACCAACATGGTAGAAAATTCTCAACAATTTGGATTGAGAACGGATGGAGTTATGAAACGTGTCAATGAGGTAAGTCACTCGAATCTTGAAAATCAAATTTCTAAATTGACTGCTTTGGTTCGTCAAATGGCTGTAGGGCAAATACATGCAACTAAAGTTTACGGTATATGCTCAATACTCGGACATCCTATGGATATGTGTCCGTCTCTGCAAGAAGATTCTACTCATCAAGCAAATGCCGTAGGAGGATTTCCTGGCCAACCTCAGAAGAAGTACGACCCCTACTCTAATCATTATAACCCCTGGATGGAGAGAGCATCCAAACCTGAGTTACGGGAATCAAGGAGGACAAACAAGATATTCTCCTCAGCAATTCAATAGACCAACACATACACCAACATAATCGTCTAATTCAGGTATGTCCCTATAAGATATTGTGAAAGCTCTCACGACTAACACTTAACAATTTCAACAGGAAATGAAAGCTAGCATTCAAAACTTGGGAAATCAAATCACTCAGCTAGCCACTTCAGTTAGCAATTTGAAGCGTCAAAATTCAGGGAAATTACCTTCACAAACGGTAATAAACCCTAAGGAAAATGCTAGTGCAATGGTATTGAGGAGTGGAAACGAAGTGCCATCAAAACCACCATCACCCAAAAAGAGAAATGAGAAGAAAGATGAAGAGAAAGAAGCCGAAGTTGCCAATGAAAATCCAAACAAGGTAAATTTCGATTCTCTTTTACCTACGAGTCCTAACATAGTTGTACCACCTTTTCCTAGCAGGTTTGAAAGATCCAAAAAGGAAGACTACGAAAATGAGGTTTGGGAAACTTTCAAGAAGGTAGAAATAAACATACCTTTGTTAGACGCCATCAAGAAAATACCCAAATATGCAAAGTTTTTGAAGGAGTTGAGCACAAACAAGAGAAAGATGAGAGGTGATGAGAAAATAAGGGTCGGCGAGAACGTGTCTACTGTTATCAAAAGATCTCTACCCGAGAAATGTTCGGATCCAGGTATGTTCACTTTACCCTGTGTTATTGGGTTGAAGAAATTTGAACGTGCTATGCTAGATTTAGGAGCATCAATCAATGTCATGCCATATTCTATTTATATTGCTCTAAATCTAGGCCCCCTAAAGGAAACTAAAGTGATTATTCAATTGGCTGACCGTTCTGTCGTGTATCCAGAAGGGATTGTTGAAGATGTTTTGGTGCGGGTTAATGAGTTAATTTTTCCAACAGATTTTTATATCTTGAAAATGGATGAAGACACCGTTACAAATTCAGCACCGTTACTATTGGGGAGACCGTTCATGAAAACGGCAAAAACTAAAATAGACGTGGATGATGGTACACTCTCCGTCGAATTCGACAGCGAGATTGTTAAGTTCAATATTTTTTAGGCCATGAGATACCCAAATGAGTGTCATTCGATTTGTTCCGCTAATGTTATTGATTCAATTGTGCAGGAAATCTTTGAAGAAAAAAATGACACAAGTTTTGAATTGGATACGTAATTAAACACTAAAGAAGAGATGACCGAAACTTGTGAAATTTTAGAATCAATATTGAAACAACAATCAAGGTCTTTAAATTCGAGCACCACATTTCCTGTTTCTCACAAGAAAATGTTACCTTCCGTTTTGCAGGCTCCAACATTGGAATTGAAGACTTTGTCGGATCATCTCAAATATGTATACTTAGGTGACGAAGAGACCTTACCCGTTATCATAGCAAGAGAGTTGACGGAAGAACAAGAAAATCGGCTACTCCAAGTTCTAAAAGAGCACAAGATAGCAATTGGTTGGACTTTAGCCAATATAAAGGGTATTAGTCCCTCAATTTGCATGCATCGAATCCTTTGGAAGAGGACACTAAGCCAATGAGGGAATCGCAAAGAAAGATGAATCCAATCATGAAAGAAGTGGTGATGAAGGAGATTCTCAAACTTTTGGATGAAGGCATAATTTATCCAATTTCCGACAGCAAGTGGGTTAGCCCAATCCATGTGGTACCAAAGAAAATAGGGATCACGGTGGTAAGAAATCAAGACAATGAGTTGGTACCTATGCGAGTGCAAAATGGTTTGCGAATTGTCATTGATTTTAGGAAGCTCAATTTAGCTACTCGAAAGGACCACTTCCCTTTACCCTTTATTGATCAAATGTTAGAGAGATTAGCCAGAAAATCATTCTTTTGTTTTCTTGATGGTTTTTCAGGCTATTATCAAATCGTGATTGCACAGGAAGATCAAGAAAAGACTACATTCACATGTCTATTTGGAATATTTGCTTATAGAAGGATGCCTTTCGGTCTATGTAATGCCCCAGGTACATTCCAATGGTGCATGCTGAGCATTTTTTCTGAATATATTGAAAATTGCATTGAGGTATTTATGGATGATTTCACTATTTACGGTGACTCGTTTGATAGTTATCTAGGGCATTTGATCAAAATTTTGAAAAGATGCATGGAAACAAACTTGGTTTTGAACTATGAAAAATGTTATTTCATGGTGAAAGAAGGCATAGTGTTAGGGCATGTGATTTCTCCTAGGGGTATTGAGGTAGATAAGGCGAAGGTTGATTTGATCAAGAGTTTACCTTACCCTACAAATGTTAGGGAAATACGTGGTTTTCTTGGACATGTATGTTTTTATCGCAGGTTTATTCAAGACTTCTCAAAAATTGCCTTGCCATTATCCAAGTTGCTTAAGAAAGATGTACCTTTCGAGTTCGGAGAAAAATGCAATGAAGCCTTCGACAAGCTCAAAAACCTGTTAACTACTGCACCAATCATTCAATGACCTGATTGGAATTTACCTTTTGAGATCATGTGCGATGCAAGCAATTTTGCTGTGGGAGCAGTTCTTGGCCAGCGGATTGATAAGAAGAGTCACGTCATTTACTACGCTTCAAGGACATTGAACGCTGCTCAATGCAACTACACCACCACCGAAAAAGAGCTCTTAGCTATTGTTTTTGCTTTAGATAAATTCAGATCATATTTACTTGGTTCTAAAGTAATTGTGTATTCTGATCATGCAGTTTTGAAATATCTATTGGCGAAAAAGGAGTCGAAACCCAGGTTGATATGGTGGATTCTCTTGTTGCAAGAATTTGATTTGAACATCAAGGATCGAAGTGGAGCTGAGAACTTGGTAGCTGATCATTTAGGCAGGTTAGTGAAGAAGGAAGATCCACTACCTATTTCTGAATCTTTTCCTGATGAGTAGTTATTTCACTTGAAAGGTATTACTCCTTGGTATGCAGATATTGTGAATTATTTGGTCACACACATCTTGCCTAGTGATCTTAGTAAGTCAAGAAAGGAAAAAATTCGATGTGAGGCGAAATATTATGTGTGGGATGAACTTTACTTGTGAAAATTTTGCTCTGACCAAATAATTAGGAGATGTGTCTCAAAAAATGAACATAAATCCATTTTAGCATTTTGTCATAGTTATGCTTGTGGGGGACATTTCAGGCCGAAGAGAACTGCAAGGAAGGTTTTAGATAGTGGGTTATATTGGGAGACCTTGTTTAAAGATGCTTACTTATTTTGTAAAAGCTGTGATAGATGTCAAAGAATAGGAGCTTTGTCCCATAGAAATGAGATGCCCCAAACTCCCATTCTTGTTTGTGAAATATTTGATATATGGGGTATTGATTTTATGGGACCATTCCCTTTATCTTGTGGATATGCTTACATTCTTTTGGCTGTTGATTATGTATCGAAATGGGTGGAAGCAAAAGCCACCAGGACTGATGATTCTAAGTCTGTTGTAGGTTTTATCAAGATTAACATTTTCAGTAGGTTTGGGATCCCTAGAGCCATCATAAGTGATCAAGGAAGCCATTTTTGCAACCAAGCAGTCGAAGCATTGATGAAGAAATATGGAGTGCATCACCAGGTTGCTACGGCATACCATCCTCAGACAAATAGACAAGCCAAAGTTTTTAACCGTGAAGTTAAATCCATTTTAGAGAAAACGGTCAACCCGGGACGAAAGGATTGGAGTTTACGTTTAGATGATGTACTTTGGGCTTATCGGACAGCTTTCAAAACACCAATAGGGATGTCTCCTTATAGGTTAATCTTTGGAAAATCTTGTCATTTACCAGTAGAGGTTGAACATAGGGTGTATTGGGCGATCAAACATTGCAATATGAATATGGATGAAGCCGGTGAGTCGAGAAAATTGTAATTGCAAGAACTTGAAGAGTTGAGATTGGACTTCTATGAGAACTCGAGAATTTATAAAGAGAAAACCAAATTGTTTCACAACGGTATGATCTTAAGGAAACAATTTGCGGTCGAACAGAAAGTGCTTCTATACAATTCTCGACTCAAACTCATGCCGGGTAAGTTGCGTTCTCGTTGGGTTGGTCCATTTGTTGTCACTAATGTATTTTCTCATGGTGCAGTGGAAATCAAAAGTCTTGACACAAACAAGAGTTTCAAAGTGAATGGGCATAGGTTGAAGTTATTTCACGATGATATGGAGATTTCTACAATGTTGGACATTAATTGACGTCTCCAAATTATTCCTCCGGCTGAATCAAACATGAAAACCGTCGAGCATAACGACGTTAAATACTTGCGCTTGTTGGGAGGCAACCCAAAATTTTTTAGAGTTTGATTTAATTTTTAGTTATTTCATTTTTTTCAATTTTAAATGTTTTATTAGTGTTATTTATCCCTTCTCTTAATTTTTTGCATGTGTTCAGCAATTTTCTCAAGCCACGACACAAATAGAGTGACAGTCAGCTTTCGGATAGAAGCAGTCTTGGCATTAGGGTGTGATCACGTGGTTTCCACAACCCAATAAAATTTTTGGGCAGAAGCACTCTCGTCATTAACAGATGATCACGCGGTTTTCCGAAGGAAGTGCAAACAAAAACTGGACAGAAGCAGTCATCTTCATAAGGCGTGATCACGCGATTTTCGACCTAAAAAAAAAAAAAGGGAGAGACGGTTCTGAAGAAATACCCAAAATACGGTTTTCAGACGCAGTCATTCCCAATTTGGCCCCAAACCAAAACCCGAACTTTGCTTCATCACGCCTCACCATTCCGAGAGCTCACTTCGTTCGTCCACCAATTGATCACCACCATCTCTTCGATCACACCCTACGCTTCATTCTGTGACTCTACCGCCGCACAAAAAGGGTGTCGTCGAGGCTTCGTATCGTGTATCTTCAACAATCAGTTCGCCTCCAAAAACCCCAACCACTATAATCACTCCATCATGGGACAGAAGCGAACTCCCCAACATCGATATGGGCTTCGAGATTGCCAGGGTGCATCTTCCACACGCGAAGCCTCATCCAAACGCACAAGAGCCACAAACCCTAGTGACGACCTGATCTCCCTCTCTTCAGACAATCAATCGTCGTCTTCAGTAACTTCTTCCTCACAATCATCTCTGTAATTGCCTGCGGCATCTCCTCAGCATCCAGCATCACCTGTAGAGCCTCGGGTGCGAATGCCCAAACCGAAGGCTCCACCGCGAAGGCCTCACATGCTACTTCCGCGATCGACTGCAACCTTTTCGAGTGTCACCTCTGACACTGCAGACCCTGAAGCACCTACCCCTTAGATGGACCCTGCACAACACGCACACCCCACTTCCACAGAGCAACAACAACCTTCTTCTTCCCGAAGGTCCAAATCGCGATCTCAAATTGCAAAAGGGAAAGCAATCATCCCCTCACCACCTGCGAAGTTGGGAGGCTACCTCAAATTCACTTCTGCTGAGCACAAACGCAGGTATTTTGACATCTCCACCAGAGCCATAATTCCCTACAAACATTTTCATGTTCCCACACTTAAATCTCTTGGATTACTTGATAGAATCATAGGTTTTTTATCTGCAATTGGCTGGAGCAACTATATGAATGTGTCATTCCCTACATTTAAAGAACTCACATGTGAATTTTACACAACATTTTGGTTTGACACCTCTACCCAATTGACAGTAGACACCCCAAGTCTCATTGAATTCCGATTGATGAACAGAGCATATCACTTTTCCTTGACGCAATTTAATGAAGCTTTAGGGTTTCTAGACACTTCCAGCTCCAGCACATCTGCTTGTTCTCCTGTTTGTGATTACACGTCTCATTTTAACTCATATTGCTCTAGTATTTGGTCTGAATTGACAACTAATACTATTAGCTTCGATCCAAGCCATTCCAAGAGTTATTATCTTAAGGATCATGCATTGCACGTCATACAATGATTTTTAGCCTTTAGTTTTTCTGGGAGAAAGGCTAGTTCTGTTGTTTGCACAAAACCCGAACTATTTTTCTTATGGTCCATGACTCAAGGTCAAAAGGTTAATTTTGGTTATTGGCTTGCTACTCAATTTCGGAATGTTGTGAATTCTTCTGCTAGACCACTGATTCTTGGCTCTTTAATCACACATTTGGCTGTCAATTTGAAAACTTGGCACATCACACATTGAATATTGCTTGTTCTGCCGAACCTTTAGATTTTGGATGCTTGATGCGAATGGGTATTGTTTCTATGAAGGAAGGTGTTTATCATTTCACCTCGTCGGATGATATTCGGTCGATAGTTCCCTCTTCTTTTGTAGGTCCCTCCGATGCTGCACGTTTGTCTCACTCTCCTTCCTTAGCTCAAATGGTCGACGACTTGTAGAAACACATCTCTCAGTTGGAGCAAAACATCCAAGCGCTCGCGACTTTTGTGGGATTTCAACTCCCATTCCCGCCATCTCCTTAGGGGAGTTCTCTCGTTTTTATCTTCCTTGTCATAGTTCTCTTTCATTACCTAGCATCTTTCATTTCTGAGATTAGTTTTCAATTGTGCTAGCTGTTCATTTCTTTAGCATTGTGTCTAAAATTCTCATATTTTGCTTACATTGAGGACAATGTAGTATTTCGGTGCAGGGGAGGATTTTCATGCTAATGTCATTTCTTCTATTTTTCTTTGGACCTTCGTACTCTCTGGATTTTGTCGGATAATGATTTTGAGTTAGTATACATTGTTGATTTGAGTTTGAAATGCATGAAAGAGACAAGTGTAATTAGTTATTTTTGGATAAAATTGTTTTAAAGCGTCCCATTGATCTTGATGATTGAATCAAATGAAAATGTGATAGATTTTATACAAATTAAACACATTTTGTGAGAATTTGAGCCTTAAGAGCATGTCATCAAATTTGCTCTAATCTTTCTTCATGAGTGTTTATCAATCTAGTATGCTTATTCTAGAACTTGCTTTACTATACTTTTTGAGACCACATCATACCAATCATCATAGGGATCAGAAGAATAAAGAAGGCAATGCTTGACCTAGGAGCATCAATCAATTTATGCCTTTAACTGTTTTTAGGTACTTGAATTTAGGACCTTTGAAGAAGACTAATGTGATCATACAATTAGCTGATAGGTTCACATCATATCCTGTGAGAATTGTTGAAGATGTCTTAGTCAAGGTCAATGAATTGATTTTTCTGATTGATTTTTATATCATTGACATGGATGATGTGATAATGCACAAATTGTCATTTTTATTGTTAATATTATGGTTTGAATTTGGATTGTTTAATACTCTAATGGTTGTGTTTATTGAATTTTATTTTTAGGAGATTAAAATTGAAAACTTGGAGCAAATTGGGCTTAATGAGGCAATTTTGGAACTAATTGGGTCAAGACATCTTATTGGGCTTTGAAGAAGTGGAGCTTGAATTCTAATTTCAACATTTTAGTAATATTTTTACTTTTAGTAAAAATGTTTTAGTGGGAGAAAAGTTTTGTAATTTACCTAATTTTAGATCTCCTAGTTGATTTAGAAGTCTACATGGAAAGAAAGAGCATATTCTCTCATTCCAAGAGGGCTGGCTGCCCTTGCTTATTTAAACACAAAAGGGTTGCATACAATTAATATATACTCCAAGGAGGCGGCTGCATTTTTCTGGAAGAGAGAGAAGTCACATAAGCCAATGACTCATTTTCTCCATTAGGTTTTTATTTCTTTCTTAGAAACATTTAGTTTTCTTTAATTTTTTTTGTTGATACTTACCACTATGAGTGGCTAGTTTCTTTATTCTGATTCAAGGGGAATTTTAATCGATTGTTCTTCATTGTGAGACTATGTTCTTAATTTACTTTCTTGCCCTTTTATTCAAATATTCGTTGATTCTTGATTTACTTTTAGGGAAACCTAATATTGGTTAATCTGACAATTTAATTCAATATTAGTTTTCCTATTGCTATCCAAGAATTCAGTGATCCGTAATTGTCATGAATGAATGGTACAAGTAGCAAATAGGTTATTTATGTTTATGGGTCGTTGCCGATATTCATGTTAACCTAAGGAATCGATGGAACAAAATCGAATAATTGTACAACTATCCTGATTATTTGTATTTTGGTTTAACTGTTTTCACAGAACTTAATGCTGTCATTATTTAATATGGAACGCTATCGTGCCCAGTCGATTAATGATAAGTGTTAATTGGATGCTGGGTTTGGTCAATTATTTTAGGAAAACACAAGATTTATTATGGTTATCCTAATAGATCTAAGTTTAAATGTTTGAATTGCAAGAATAATATTTTCAACCAATGATCAATAAGACAATCGAATATATGAACCCTTGGATCGGAGTTTGGTAAATTGAATTTCTTCTTTAAATTTTAGTATTTTTGCATATTTGATTTGTCTTTTAATTTTAGCTATTTAATTTTTGATTTAGGAATTTATTTTATAAACCCCCCATTTTATTTTGGCATTTACTAAGAAGTTAAGTTAACATAGTTCCCTTGGGATTCGACCTGGTAACTACTATTGCTACAGTTTGTTGTATTGGGGAAATCAGTATTGATTTGAAGGTTTCGACAACTCGACCATGATACTTGTTTACCAAACCCTACTCTCATATTGCTTGGTAGGCCCTTTATGAAAACAACAAAAACTAAGATTGATATTGATAAAGGAACCTTGTCGTTTGAATTTGATGGAGAGATTGTCACATTTAATATTTTTCATGCCATGCAACATCCAAATGACTCGGAATCCATTTTTTATGTTTGCATTATTGATTCTATTGTGCATGAGAATGTTGAATAACATTTGGTTCTTGATAAGCTTGATCTTGTGTTGAAAAAGGGATGGATAGAAAAACAAATCGAGGTAACTCAAGACGAAGAAACAGAGGAAGCTATCATGACTTTGCAGTCCACACCAGAGTTGCCCCTCAGGCAAGTAAGTAATTTTCTGCCACTACCTCTTTCAAACGAGAGAATTCTTCCTTCTACAATGCAGGCCCCAAAGCTCGAGTTGAAACCCTTACCTGAACATCTCAAGTACACATACCTGGGTGACGACGAAACCCTACCAGTGACCATAGCCAAGGACTTGACCAAAAATCAAGAAGAGAGCTTGATGTGGGTATTGAGAGAGTAGAAGATGGTTAGTGGATGGACCTTGGCAGATATAAAAGGTATCAGCCCTTCTATGTGTATGCATCACATTTTGCTCGAACCTGATTCCAAACCGGTAAGGGAATTTCAACGAAAACTCAATCCCACCATGAAAGAGATTGTTTTGAAGGAAATTTTGACACTATTAGAGTTAGGAATTATATATCCTATTTCTGATAGTCAATGGGTGAGTCCGATTCATGTTGTTCCCAAAAAGAGTAGATTTCATTGGTAAAAAATGAGAATAATGAGTTGGTGCCAATGAGATTTCAAATCGGGTAGCGAATGTGCATTGACTTTAGAAAATTGAATACCGCCACCCAGAAGGATCACTTTCCTTTACCCTTCATTGATCAAATGCTAGAAGGATTGGCGGGCAAATTATTTTTTTATTTCTTGGATGGGTATTCGGGCTATTACCAAATAGTTGTAGCTCCAGAAGATCAAGAAAAGACCACCTTTACTTGCCCATTTGGAACTTTTGCATATCGTAGAATGCACTTTGGACTGGGAACATTTCAAAGATGCATGATGAGTATATTTTTCGATTTAATTGAAGAGTGCATCGAGATTTCATGGATGATTTTACGGTGTATGGTGATTCATTCAATCAATGCTTAGATAACTTGTGTAAGGTTCCTAAGAGATGCATTGATACTAATCTAGTCCTTAACTATGACAAATGTCATTTTATGGTGAAGGAGGGAATAATGTTAGGTTATGTAATTTCTTCAAGAGGCATTGAAGTTGACAAAGCCAAGGTGGATTTAATTGCTAACTTCTCATATCCTACTAATATGTGAGAAATTCGTAGTTTTCTTGGCCATGCAGGTTTCTATCGACAATTCATCGGGGACTTCTTGAAAATAGCTCAACCACTCTCGAGATTGTTGCAAAATGACGTTACATTCGATTTTGGAAATGAGTGTAAGGAAGCTTTTGATACATTGAAAACTTTGCTAACTTCAGCTTCAATTTTGCAGGCACCCAATTGGGATCTACCATTTGAGTTGATGTTCGATGCAAGTCACTACACTATGGGAGCTGTACTCGGACAAAAGGAAGGGAAGCAATCTCATGCCATTTACTGTGCATCGAAGACACTCAATCCTATGTAATACAACTACACCACAACTGAGAAGGAGCTTCTTTCCATAGTCTTTATTTTTGAGAAATTTAGATCTTATTTGTTAGGCTCTAAAGTTATCGTTTACTCTGATCATGTAGCCTTGAAATATCTGCTTTCGAAGAAAGAGTCAAAACCATGACTTAGCCGATGGGTACTGCTTTTGTAAGAATTCGATTGGGAGATTAAGGATCGGAAGGGACTTGAAAATCTGTAGCTGATCACTTGAGTCGGTTGGTGCGAGAAGATGAATCCTTACCTATATTTAAGACATTTCTGGATGAGCAATTGTTTACCTTACAAGGTAAAACAGATAAGGAATCTTAGTTTGCTGACATTGTAAATTTTCTTGTGACAAGGATCCTCCCACATGATCTAAGCATTGCACAAAAGAACAAGCTTAGGAGTAACTTGAAGTATTATATTTGGGATGAACCTTACTTGTAAAAAATAGGATCTGATCAAATCATTCGTAGATGTGTGCCTAATGATGAAATTCATTCTATACTTGCTCATTGTCATAGTCATGCATGTGGTGGTCATTTTGGTAGCAAAAGAACAGCCAGAAAAATTCTAGATAGTGGTTTTTATTGGGAAACACTCTTTATGGATGCATACCAATATTGTAAGAGTTGTGAGAATTGTCAAAGGATTGGCAACATATCTTCTAGGGATGAAATGCCTTAAACCCCAATCTTATTTTGTGAAATTTTTGAAGTATGGGGTATGGATTTTATGGGACCTTTTCCTGATTCTTGTGGCTTTCTATATATTTTGCTTGCGGTTGATTATGTTTTAAAATGGGTAAAAGCAAAGGCTACCCGTACTAATGATTCTAAGGTTGTTGTAGACTTCCTTAAATCTAATATTTTCAGTAGGTTTGAGGTACCGAAGGCAATCATTAGTGATCAAGGTACACATTTTTGCAACCGCACGATTGAGGCTTTAATACGCAAATACGGAGTTAATCACCAAGTAGCCATAGCATACCACCCTCAAACCAATAGGCAAGTGGAAGTCTCCAACCGTGAGATCAAGAGCATTTTGGAAAAAATAGTAAATCCAAACCATAAGGATTGGAGTTTACGATTGGAGGATGCACTCTGGGTGTATCGAACTGTATTCAAAACATCAATTGGAATGTCACTGTACCGATTAGTCTTTGGTAAGTTATGTCATTTGCCGATTGAAATTGAGCATCATGTTTTTTGGGTAGTTAAGCAATGCAATTTAGATGCCAAAGACGTTGGGAGGGAAAGGAAACTACAACTCCAAGAGTTAGAAGAGATTCGTCTGGAAGCTTATGACAATGCAAGACTTTACAAGGAAAGAACCAAACTTGCACACGATAACCTTTGTCGACAAAAACAATTCTTTGAACTTCAGAAAGTGCTCCTTTTCGATTCCAAATTGAAGTTTATGCCAGGTAAGTTAAAATCTCGATAGACAGGACTATATTCGGTAGTAAGTATCTCTCCTCATGGTGCTATTGAAATTGAAAATATATAAAGACTAACAACACTTTTAAGGTGAATGGACAACGATTGAAACCATTTATTGACGGATTTGATATCTCTACAGTGGAGGAAGCTCAATTGGCACATCCAACATACAAGGAGGAGTAAGACGAAAAGACAATGTCGAGTTAAAGACGATAAACACAGGCGCTCATTGGGAAGCAACCCAATAGTCCTATTTTGTTTTTATTTATTTTCTTTTTTTATTTTGTTCTTTATTTTCCCTTCTTTAAACTTGATTTAGGAGTGATTTTTTTAAAAAAAATTCAGAAGCGGTCGCACGTTAGGGCATGCCCACGCCTTAACAGCATTCCATGTCTGCTATATTTAAGCTTAGCACTCACGGCAGGGCATGCCCACGCCCTATCTCTTACTCACATCTGCCCAACTTATTTACACGGATAGACATACTTTTCATTTACGGCGTGCCCACACCTTATCCTCTCTTCACACCTATCCAAATCACTTATATAGGCAAACGTACTTACACGATAAGGCGTGCCCACGCCCCAACACCCATTCATGTTTACCCATGAGAACGTTCGACAGATAGAGACACACTTCATTTAAGGTGTGCCCACGCCTTAAATTTAAACCACTTCTACCTTTTCCAAAAAGAAAGGTGGAAAAGAGGAAACAAAATCCAATTGTTCTGTTCTAACCTTTCGAACTTTGGTTTCTATGGTTTTCATCTTCCTTTTGCCTTCGCAGTCACCGTCACCGACCAATTTCATCTTCCTCGGCTGCTTCCTCCTCCATTACCGCCACCGATGGACAAGAAACAGATACACCCCCACCGCTGCTACTCTAGCCCCCTACCACATTAGCCCAAGGGATCGAAAGTCAGGGCGCATCTCGCATCTCTCTCTCCTCTGATAGCGGTGAATCGCCTTCATCGACTCCCGTAAACCCGCCGGCCTCCACCTCTTGATCCTGTCCACATTCAACCCCTAGTCCACCGACGGGCCAGCACAGACCTCCCTCCTCGTCCTTTTCGAGTGGTCGCAACCCCCTGTCCAAACCCTAATCCCCATTTACCCTCTTGCCCAAACCCTAGCCCTCATCCCACCGATTCATCTCCTATTGACCCCTCTCTGACTCAATCCACCCCTGTCCTTGCTACAGCACCCGACCCCTCCTCTTCCCATCCAAAAAGGCCTCGCGTTCACTCCCGGGTGGCGAAAGGGAAGTTTGTCCTCCCCCTGCTGCATATAAAGGTACTCTGCTATTTCTGTTCGACCTATCATTCCATGTAAATCTTTTCATTTTGCATCGTTGCAAGTACTGAATATGCATGACTCCATTGCCTGATATCTTTTTGCTATTGGCTGGGAACAATACTTGAATTGCACTTACCCTGCATTGCTTGAGTTAACTTATGAATTTTACACCACTTTTCACTTTCATACACCTACGGATTTCACTGCCTACACCCCTAACTTAATTCAATTTCGCTTGATGAATCACTCATTTAATCTCTTCTTGACTAAATTTAACGTTGGCTTAGGGTTCCTCAGTGAGGATCAAACACAGTTCTCTGCATATCAGACTAGTTTATGTGATTTCCTTCCCAATTTAACTCTACATATATGCGCATCTGGTCTAAGATGGCTGTAGATCCTGTTCCTTACCACACCCTAGTCATTCTAAGGGTAGTTATTTGAAGGATAATGCATTGCGACTCATTCATAGGGTCCTTGCCTTTAGTTTCTCCGGCCGCAAGGATAACTCAACCATTTGTACTAAACCTGAACTTTTTTTTCTATGGTGCATGCACACACACCAACCAATAGGTTAATTTCGGATATTGGTTAGTCTCTCAATTCCTGTCTTGTGTGAACAAACCAAGGCGACCATTAATTTTAGGCTCCCTCATTTCCCTTTTGGCGGTGAATTTGGGCGTGTTGGACTTGACTACTCATGATTTACATGAAGCATGCCCCATAGAACTGTTGGATTTAGATTGTTTAGTACGTATGGGTGTTTTATCGGTTTCACGTGGGCATTACACTTTTAACCCCCCGGGTGCACGCCTGAAGCAATTTTCTCGTCCTCGCGCAGGTTCTCCCATCCCTGAGGCCGTCCTTCTTCCCTCTGTAGTCCCCACTCCCATACCAACACTTTAGTCTCTCCACGAACGTTTGTCTCGCATGGAAAACAACCTTATGGCATATTTCGAGTTCGTTGGCTTTCGTCCTTCGTTTCTATCTCCACCCTAGGGGAGTATTGTTCTATCTTGCTTTTTTGTTTGTTTCTTCATTTTTGCATGTTTTCTTGTTTTCTTTTGATCTTTCTTCACTTAGGCATACATTGGGGACAATGTACGGTTTAGGTGTGGAGGAGGTTAGCCATTCTTTTAGGATCATACATAGGAACATTCTTTATAGGCGTTTCGTTCATGTGAAATTGTTGAGTTCTGTTTCCATAAAAAATAAAATCTAAGTTCCCTTTGTTAATGTATGTTATTTGGGTGGCTGGACATGTATGAAAAATGACTTGTATCAATGGTGTTTTTGTGCTTGAGATGGCTGCACATATCTTTAATAGTTTTCTTTGAATGATGAACATGATAGATTTGACACAAATCCTACTTAAATAGTAAGGTTTTGAGCCTAAAACGAGCGAATTCATTCTTTTCGCCCGGAGTTTCTTTTCTTCTTGAGTGAATATCACACTTGGAGTGGTTATTCTAGAACTTGCAATGTTATGCATTTCAAGATCACATCCAAGGTTTCATGTATTAAAATTATAAAGACACCTACATTTTGGCTTTTGTAAAAATCTCTACCTTGATTTACAATCCCCTTAGTGAACCAGAGACCCTTTCTTTCTTCAAAACCATTCAATACAACTCTGTAACCCTATTTTGGCTGGCGTTTCAACCCTTGTACCAAGGATATATGTAGTTAATTGCACGATATTAGTCATATGATTGTCTCACGAAATATGTATCGATTAGAGCTTTGATGATGATATTTGCTACATATGAAAAAGGAAAAGAAAAGTTTTCTTTTGTTCCTCTTTGTATTGAAATGTTCTTTGAAAAAAAAAACAAAGAAAGAAGAAAAAAGAAAATAAAAAACAATAGTAAAAAAAAATTGCTGCATTTTTGAGAATTTCATTTCAATCATGGATTGTAGAGAAAATGGTTGACAATTTTTTATGTGATTTGGAATGTTGGCTATGTTGAGCACATGTGGGTGACAAGAGTATGAATTTTTGGTGTACTACTTGTGCGGGGCAAATGTGTTATCGTAAAAATAATCGTGTGATTAGTTGCATATTCTCTTTGGTACATTTTACCCTTGATATTCCCTTTTATCTTACCCCTAACCCTAACCACGTTACAACCAAATGAAAGACCTTTAGATTGATGCATAAAATTCAAAATTCAAAGTGGCAGAAATTTGATATATTTGCAAATATATAGTAATAGCATGCCATGTTTTTGATTTGAATGATATATATTTTTTTTACCCATTTGAGTGCATTTGAGTGATTTCCCTTTGGAGAGAATTGTCGGATCTCGTTGTTTGGATTTCATAAGGAGCTGTTAAGACATGTAGTGATTGTTTTAGTACGGAACACTGTGAAGTACTTTCTGTTTCGATTATGCTTTCAGCTTAACTTTTTAATGGTGATTATTGACTTGGGGACTTGGAAGAAAAATAGGTTGTTAGTTTTAGTTTTAGATGAGTTGGAATGCTTGAGGACAACCATCATCTAGGTGTGGGGGAATTTGATAGGATCAAAATAAGTGTAGTATTTGTAATTGATTTTTGTATTATTTTGAGAAAATATTACACTAATTGTGGTGATTGATGTGTTAGATTAGTCAGAAGAAAGACATGAAAAAATATGAAGAAAAATAGGCTTAATTGGAGCAATTATGCAAGGATGGAATAACAGAAATAAGTGACTTTTCATTAGCATATGGGCACGTTGAATTCAAGGAGAAATACAAAAATTTTGAAGACTCTTTTCTTCATTCCTAATATTTAGGAATGTGAAGTTTTGGAAAGTTGTAAATGTCACATTTTATTTAGAATTTTCTTTTATTTGAAGTTTTTAGGATTTTATTCATTAAGATATTTCAATCAGTTTTAGAAAATATTTTAGAAAATACTTGGAATAATTTTACTATGGTAAAAATAGGAGGATTTTACCTCTCCTTTAGGGTTGCAGCTGGGTCCCACTAGAATAGGTATATGAGCTTTGTTCTCTTTGACTTTGAGAGATACCCAGGAAAGCACACAAGGCTGTAGCCAGGAAAGGAGTTTTTGCTTGTCATTCTTTATTCCTTGGAAGCAATAAAAATTTATTGTGAATTTTCTTTTATTATGAGTTCATTCTAGTTTCTTTTCTAGTCAAAGAATTATTGAAATCTTAATGAATGATGATTGTGAGATCTAAATGATCTTATTTGCTTGATAAATGTGGGTACTTATTTAATCTCTATGCTGAATGTTTATGATTGTTTTAGAATTATTAAATAGAGCGCTATATTTAATAACCTTAGAATAGTTTACAACCATTTTAAAACAGCAAGATTTGTATATTTTTAATAGAGTGATAATTGATATAGTTTTATGGCCTCGCAAGCGGTAAGATTTATGTCAAGAGATTAGCTAATCTAACTTAAATAAATCCAGATTGAAATTTACTGATTAGAATTGGGTCTTTCTAGATCTTAATGCTGTCAAAACATTAAATCCAATGAGGGTCTCTTGGGTTGTCTTTTGATTAGGGAAGTAATTAACGATGGTATCTTGATTATAGAAAAATTAAGGAGAGATTGGTCGTTTCGTGGTACTTAACGGTTATAACCAATTTATTCACATAATATCGAGTAATTTTTGCATCAATGATTAATCAAATGTATCAAGGTGGAAATAACTTCTTTGGCTAGGTTTTACCTTAATTGACATCTTTTCTTTTAATTGGTGTTATCTAGTTATTTTATTTTGATTAATTTTCATTGATTTATTAACTTTGTTATTTTAGATAATTTTACCAAAAACCCCTCATATTTTTATTTTATTTTTATTAAAAGAGATACCCCCACCATTCCCTGTGGATTCGACTCTGTTCACCCTAAACTCATCTTTAGTGAAGTAGGTAATTTTATTTTTGATTGTTTGACGACACACCAAGTGAAAATGTGTGTAAAGAGAGAAGAATTGATATTTACTTTACGAACAAAGATTTGCGCTTGGGAATTCAAGATGGTTATGTCTTCTATGTCATGTATATAATCTTGTGAGAGTTAATGTTTCATCAATTTACCCTACTTTTACTCATCATTTAACCTAGTTACCTAGTTTTGCTTGTTAGCAAAATATATTTTCCTCATAGTCTTAACCTTTTTGATTATGACAAAACATTAAATGAAAATTTTCTAAATTTTCTTTCCCTTAGTCTATACTTTGATGGTTTCAAGTATAACTCCACCTGAATCTATACAATACTTTTTTGATTTCTTTCTCTCTCCCTTTCATAAATCTTCTCCCATTTTTTTATTATCAACAAAGAGGATATAAGGTATATTCATAAACATAGGCATAGGCATATAATATAAACTAAACATTCACATTGGTATTGTTAGTAAACTTAACCTTTTTTCCACAAACACATAATTATTTTTTGCGTTTGCCGAGAGTCGAATCTTGATCTATTGCATGAAAGGCAATTATCCTAACCATTGGATTACAAACGCCTGTATCTCCTCCATAACACAACGTGGAAAAGAGTGTCAAGAAAGAACAATTGATTTTTACTCTACGAAGAAAGCTTTATCGTTGGGAAACAATGATGGTTATGTTGTCTATATCATGTATATAATCTTGTGAGAATTATTCTTCCATCTATTTATCTTGTTTTTACTTATGATCTGACATAATTTTTCTTATCATCAAAATATATTTTTTCCAACAACCTCCCCCTTTTTTATTAAACATTAAGTGAAATACTTAGACGGTTTTAGATATAACTCCCCTTTAATCTATGCAAAACTTTTCTAATTTCATTTTCTCCCCCTTTCATAAATCTTCTCTCACTTTTTATCATCAACAAAGAGGTTATAAGGTATGTAAATAAATATAAGCATAGGCTTATGATATGAACAAAACATTCACATAGGTAAGGTTAGAAAACTTAGCCTCTATGCCACAAACCCATAATTTTTTGTACATTTTCTCGAGAGTCGATCCTGGGTCTATTACTTGGAAAGCAATTATCCTAACCGTTGAACTACAAATACTGGTGTCTACTCGATAACATAAAGGGGAAAAGAGTGTCAAAAGAGAAGAATTGATTTTTACTCCACGAAGAAAGATTTACCTTTGGAAATTGAGGATGGTTATGTTTTCTATATCATGTATATAATCTTGTGAGAATTAATATTTCATTAATTTATCCTACTTTTCCTCATCATTTAACCTTGTCTTGCTTATTAGCAAAATTTGTTTTTCTAACAGTCTTCCTCTTTTTGATAATGACAAAACATTAAATGAATGCCTTCTAAACCTTATTTCCCTTAGTCTATACATAGATGGTTTCAAGCATGACTCCCCCTTAATCTATATTATACTTTTCTAATTTCTTTCTCTCCCCCTTTCATAAATCTTCTACACTTTTTTATCATCAACTAAAAGGGTATAAGGTATATTCATAAACATAGGTATAGGCATATATTATGAACTAAACATTCACATAGGTAATATTAGTAAACTTAACCATTATTCCACAAACACATAATTCTTCTTTGCGTTTGCCAGGAGTCAAACCCGGATCTATTGCTTGGAAAGCAATTATCCCAACCGTTGGACTACAAACACTTTTATCTCCTCCATAACACAAAGTGGAAAAGCGTGTCAAGGGAGAAGAATTGATTTTTACTCTACGAAGAAAGATTTATCGTTGGGAATCAAGGATGGTTATGTGGTCTATATCATGTATATAATCTTGTGAGAATTATTCTTTCATCTATTTATCCAACTTTTGCTTATGATCTAGCCAAATTGTTCTTATCATCAAAATATATTTTTTCAACAACATCTCCCTTTTTGATAATGACAAAACATTAATTGAAATACTTAGACGGTTTCAGACATAACTCCCCTTTAATCTATGTAATAATTTTCTAATTTCATTCTCTTCCACTTTCAAAAATCTTCTCTCACTTTTTATCTTCAACAAAGGTGTTATACAGTACACAAATAAATATAAGTATAGGCATATAATATGAAAAAAAACATTCACATAAGTAATGTTAGAAAACTTAGCCTTTATGCCACAAACCCATAATTTTTTGTTCGTTTGCTGGGAGACGAACACGAGTCTATTGTTTGGAAGGCAATTATCCTAATCATTGGATTACAAATGCCTGTGTCTACTCGAAAACATAAAGTGTAAAAGAGTGTCAAGAGAGAAGAATTGATTTTTACACTACGAAGAAAGATTTACCCTTGGGAATTCAGGACGGTTATGTCTTCTATATCACGTATATAATCTTGTGGGAATTAATATTTTATCAATTTACCCTACTTTTACTCATCATTTAATCTAGTTTTGCTTATTAGCAAAAAATATTTTTCTAACAATCTCCCCCTTTTCGATAATGACAAAACATTAAATGAAAATTTTCTAAATTTTCTTTCCCAGAGTCTATGCTTAGGTGGTTTCAAGCATAACTCCCTCTCAATCTAGACATTACTTTTTTAATTTTTTTCTCTCTCCCTTTCATAAATCTTCTCCCATTTTTTATCATCAACAAAGAGGGTATAAGGTATATTCAAAAACATAGGCATAGGCATATAATATCAACTAAACATTCACATTGGTAATGTTAGTAAACTTAATATTTATACCACAAACACATAATTGTTTTTTGCGTTTGCCGGGAGTCGAACCCGGATCTATTGCTTGGAAGGCAATTATCCTAACCGTTGGACTACAAACGCTTGTATCTCCTACATAACACAACGTGAAAAAGAGTGTTAAGAGAGAAGAATTGATTTTTACTCTATCAAAAAAGCTTTATCCTTGGAACTCAAGGATGGTTATGTCGTCTATATCATGTATATAATCTTATGAGAATTATTCTTCCATCTATATATCCTACTTTTACTTATGATCTAATCTAGTTTTTCTTATCATCAAAATATATTTTTTTCATCATCAAAATATATTTTTTTTCAAAAACCTCCTCCATTTTGATAATTATAAAACATTAAGTGAAATACTTAGATGGTTTCAGACATAACTCCCCTTTAATCTATGAAATACTTTTCTAATTTCATTCTCTCCCCCTTTGATAAATCTTCCTCACTTTTTATCATCAATAAAGAGGTTATAAGGTATGCAAATAAATATAAGCATAGGCATATAATATGAACAAAATATTCATATAAGTAACGTTAGAAAACTTAGCCTCTGTGCCACAAACCCATAATTTTTTGTGCGTTTGATGGGAGTCGAACTCGGGTCTATTGATTGGAAGGCAATTATCCTAACTGTTGGACTTAAAATGCTTGTGTCTATTCGATAACATAAAGTGTGAAAGAGTGTCAAAAGAGAAGAATTGATTTTTAATCTACGAAGAAAGATTTACCTTTGGGAATTGAGGATGGTTATGTTTTCTATATCATGTAAATAATCTTGTGAGAATTAATATTTTATCAATTTATCCTACTTTTACTCATCATTTAACATAGTTTTGCTTATTTGCAAAATTTGTTTTTCTAATAGTCTCCCCCTTTTTGATAATGACAAAACATTAAATGAATGATTTCTAAATCTTCTTTCCCTTAGTCTATACTTAGATGGTTTCAAGCGTAACTACCCCTTAATCTATAGAATACTTTTCTAATTTCTTTCTCTCCTCCTTTCATAAATCTTCTCCACTTTTTTATCATCAACTAAGAGGGTAGGCATAGGGATGTAGTATGAACTAAACATTCACATTGGTAATATTAGTAAACTTAACATTTATTCCACAAACATATAATTTTTTTTACGTTTGCCGGGAGTCAAACCCAGATCTATTGCTTGGAAGACAATTATCCTAACCGTTGGATTACAAATGCTTGTATCTCCTCCATAGCATAAGTGAAAAGGAGTGTCAAGAGAGCAGAGTTGATTATTACTCTATAAAAAAAGCTTTATGGTTAGGAATCAATTATGGTTATGTTGTCTATATCACGTATATAATCTTGTGAGAATTATTCTTTCATCTATTTGTTCTACTTTTACTTATCATCTAACCTAGTTTTTCTTATCATCAAAATAAATTTTTCCCAACAAACTCGCCTTTTTTGATAATGACAAAGCATTAAGTGAAATATTTAGACGGTTTCAGACATAACTCCCCTTTAATCAATGTAATACTTTTCTAATTTCATTCTCTCCCCCTTTCATAATTTTATCTTACTTTTTATCATCAACAAAAAGGATATAAGGTATACAAATAAATATAAGTATAGGCATATAATATGAACTAAGCATTCACAAAGGTATCGTTACAAAACTTAGCATTTATGCCACATGGATGGAATCTTCAACCGTCATATTTCTCTTATTGTAAACTCTATGGGTTTTTCTATTGGTTGAATAACTTGAGAAGATACCCTCAACACTCTTAGCATCAATTTTTCCTTGGGAGTCTTTTCCATTATTTCAATCATTACATTTACATCCAAATACATGGAAGTATTTTAAGTTAGGCTTTCTCCCTTTATAAAGTTTATAAGATATTTTCTTTAATATTGGTCGAATTAATACTCTATTTAATATATACTTAACTATATTAACAGTTTCTACCCAAAAATTTTTTGTCTAAGTTATTTTCACATAACATTATTCTAACCATTTCCTTTAAGATTCTATTCTTCTTTTCTACAATACCAATCTAATGTAGAGTCCTAGGGACGAAGAAATTATAGTCAATTCCATTTTCATTATAGAATTCCTCATCAATGTATTTTCAAATTCTTTTCCATGATCATTTCTTATACTAAAGATTGTACAGATTTCTCATTTAGGACTTTCTTATATAATTTAATAAAAGCATTACTAGTATCTTTTTTCTTTCCTAACTAAGAATAGCACCCAGATATACCTAAAGTGGTCATCTATTATCAAAAAGTCATAACGTTTTACCTCCTAGATTCTGGGTTCTAGTTGGTTTAAATAAATCTATGTGAAGTAATTTTAGAGATCTATTAGTTGAAACCATGTTTTTATGTTTGAAGGATGTTCTAGCCTGTTTCACTTTCATGCAAGTACCATATAGTTTATCTTTTTCAAATTTCATTTTTGATAAACCTTTAACTATGTCTTTTGTTACAAATTTTGAGATTAAATCCATATTTGCATGTTCTAATTTTTAATGCCATAGATAAGCATCCTAATGGCTTACTGCCATTAAGCATGCTTTATCAGTTTTTTCTATGTTATCTTGATTAATTATATAGATATTGTTTTGTTTAATACTGGTGAATTTTACTTTTTTGATTTGTTTGTTGATTATCTCATAGCAATCACAATTAAACAACAACATAACCTCTATCGCACATTTGACTAATGCTAAATTGATTATGTTTTAAATTCTTTATAAAACAAGAATCCAATGTTTAGTTGTATAAATGACTTATATATTATAGGAAAAATTTTGATATTGTAAATTTAAACCATAAAATCTTATGGATTAACAAATGTAATTTGAACTTGGTTTGAATTATTATTGAAAACCCAAAATTTTGGAGTCCACTTCGTTGAACCCACTTTGAAACCCAATTTAGACTTACCAAATTTCCAAAAGAAGAAAAAAATTATGGAGACAAATTCTTTGAACCCATTATAGAGCCCAATCTTTGAGTTAAAAATCTAAATATTTGAACCCAATTTTTGGTCCAATTAGTGAATCAACACATACAAGTTTCCTACCGTTGTTTTGCCTTCCTTCCATTTGTTTTTGCTCTCTTTGCTTTCAATGGCCAACAAAGTGTAGAAAAGTTAAAAGAGCATTTAAGGGTTGCATTAAATATAAGACATGTGTAAGGTATGTTTGGTGTAGCTTCAAGAAGAAAAGAAGAGTTGCTTGTGTATGAGACCACAAGTACGAGGGGCCCATATTCTTAAATCTTCCATAGGATGTGTATTTGTGTGTGCATTAACCAAGAAAGGGAGAGATGAATTCATGAACCTTCTATAAGATCTTTATGCGTGTGGGACCAAGAAAGAAAAAGAAAGAAAAAGATTGAGAGAGATATATATATATAGAAGAGCATTTCTCTTCTTCCCAAATCCTAGCCACGAGTTCTATTTTCTTCCCCTACAAAACCACCTCAAACTTTATCAAAATCAACATTTAAACTTGAAATAAGCTATCCCTAGCTATGTATACCTTATACACAGGCTCTAGGAAGCATAAAATGGTGTGAAAAGTCTTTAGATCAAGCTGAAAACATTGGGAGAACAAGGAGATCGAGGAAACAAAATGACAAATGAACTTTAGAGTTTAGGAAGCTAAGTCCAAGGTAAACTTAAATTCATGGTTTTAGGTTTTGATTTATTTTTGAAATCATGGTGAATAGCATGTTTAATGATCTGAACTTAGAAATATGTTGAAAGGTTAGAACAAATATAAAACCGTTGATTTTTTGAAAGCAGAATAGTTTGACCTTGCTATGAACTTTTAGTCATAACTTTTTCTGCACATAGACAAATTAAGTGAAGTGAAACTGGACTTCCATACCTGAAAATGACATATGATTCGTAAGATTCTGATAAGAATTGGATTTTTAATGATTTTTCAAATTGATGTTCTCTACAGAGGAATACTCTATTCTACCTTGTTTCCACTTAGTACTTTGCTTTAACTTTGAAATGCTTTCTAGACTAAATTAGGCTAAGCTCTGTATACAAAATTTGTAGATCTAAATCTTATCTTTAATTTGAGATTTGAATCACATGATTTGGATATATGTAGTGAAAGTTATCGCCATTTTTCCGTGACTGCACAAATTAGAGTTATGCAGTTAGGGTAATTGCATTATGGACTTCAATGTTTTTGGGTGATTGGAATGGACCTAGGTTAGAAATATAAAAATTGTTGTTTCATGTTTGATCTTCAAGTAAAAATAGGAATTTAAAAATTTTATTCTAAGATATGATCATTCCTCTGAGACATGTAACAGTTGGAAACTTGTAATATTGGTTGGAATTATAGAACTTAGAATGGAAATGGATGTTAAGTAGAGTTAATGGATGCCAAAGTAATAGAGATACATTTTTCATTTATACCGTCATATATTTAGTTTCATGATTGTATTGAATAAATGTCTAATTTTAATTCTATATTGTGGTTTATATAACATTTAGGTGAAGATCCTTTGATCAAGGATAGAGCCGAGAATTTGGGCTAGTGGGAGTGCATAACCTCCCCTAACTATGTGTGGGACTTTTATGTCTTGTCTAATGAGAAATGATTTTATATGTTTTACAAATCTTATTTTTTCTTTTTTCTTAAATGGTTTTGTAATTTAGTTTGAATGTAAAATGTTCTCTTGAAATGATGATGTTGGATGTGAATTCGACATGTTAACGTCACATGATTTAGATTGCTTGGTTGATTGATGTTCATTTGAGACAATATGAATATGGACGGGAAATGGTTTTGAAATTTAATTGCAAATGAAAATGAAGTTTTATGGTGAACGATTGTACATGCAGCTACCGTGGTTATTGCTCACTTATAATCGGCTAGAGTAAGAGCTGGAGCCGAATATTGGATTGGGATAGTGTGATACAGGTACCTACTTAAGTTTTCGATTGGGTAACCATGACTCACCAATGGTGATGTCAAACCAACATCAAGGTCGGGAAATTTTCGAATAAATAAAAAAAAAAAAACCTGGGTGGATTCAATCCTTGACCCCGGCCAAGGTCTTGGATTAGGAGATATTTTTTTGGTAGTTCCATGGATTTGAATTGAATGCAACCCATTTTGTTGCAAAGAGAAATATTTTATTTTGAATGCATTGGTTGTCAATACTTTGTAAATATTTTTATAAATTTGTGATTTTTTAAATAAAAAAAAATAAGAAATTTGTTGTTAATGGATTTAGGACATAATTACACTCCCACTCATTGGCTTATACATTGATTTTCCACTCATTGAGTACGATTGTACTGACTCTTATCTTTTTCTCTCATCTTTTCAACTTTGTAGCTAGTAAATGTAGTTAGAAAACTATCTTTTGCAATTTGTGACATCAATCTTGATCAGAACCATTTATTTTGTGTGAGATAGCTCCGTTTTCGCTTACTTAGCTTGTAGATGGATTCATGGAAAAGGTCAATGGAAGCTGAATTTTGTTGTATAATAGATTGCTTGTAGAGCCTTTATTTCATTTGTATACGTATACTTTTATTTTGTTTGGTCACTTGTGTTAAAGTTATTGGAACTTTACTTATCTTCCTTTCGAAAGAGATCTTATGGATAATAATTTACCATTATAAAGAATTGGTCGAGGATTGATATTATGTTGATGATAGATTAGTCTTGTGGGGTCTCGGAGTGATTGCCTGGGGTTGCATGTAGTTTGAGGCAACACGATGGTTGTTGCATGCTTGGGTTCAAAGACCGAAACGTGACAATTTCATTGGTTTTAGAGTCTAGGTTGGTGACAATTTTATTAAAGTGTTTTTAAGCTTACCATGGATCCTAGGATAGGTGGGTTTCGTGTAGGATTAGTTAGATTAATTCATTTCTATGATCTAAATATTGTCTTCTGTTGTAGTTGATGGTGCCTAAGAGACGCACGAGGGGAGTCACTTCCCTCCTTTCCGAGCACGAAGTTGTTTCTTCTTTTCGTGCTTTGATACCACTTGAACCATCGGAGATTCCTCCTCCTCCCATGGTAGCCTTCCAAGAATGTTTGGAGTGGTGGAGTAAATATGGAGTTAGGTTTCACAAGTAAAATCAACCCGAAACCCAAACACCACCAAACCCTACAAACCCTACCATACCTCTGGCTACACCTTCTATGCCGGTTTCCACATCCTCTACTCGTCCCACTACTACCTTATCCAAACTGATCAAGGAAGCTTGGCAGTTGGGTTGTGTAACCTTTACTGGGGTGAGTGATGCTATAGTAGCTAAGGATTGGATTAACCAAGTATTTGACACCGTACAAGATATTGGTTTGGATGATGAAGATAACTGAAAGTGGTTGTTAGATTGCTCGATGAAGGAGCACGGACTTGGTAGGAGAACCTAAAGAAGCATTCTTCCATTACCATTACTTGGAGGGAATTTCTAAAGAATTCAGTGAAAAATACTACACCCATTTTTATAGAGATCAGAAGCAGAAGGAGTTTTTCACCATAGGTAAGGGAATATCTATGACTGAATATGAAATGAAGCTGAGGGAGCTTTCCATGTATATGTCGGAAATGGTGGCCACAAAGGGTTGAACCTTAACATTCGAGAGAAAATGATAGTCACAGATACCCATAACTTCAAGGATGTACTACAGTTGGATTTAAGGGTTGAGAAAATAGTTCAAGAGAGGGGTTGAATCAGAGAGAACATTAGAAAGAAAATGAAGATTGGAAATAATCCTGGCCAATCATCCAAGAGTAGTCATAGTGCGACTTCCCTAGGTAGTGCTTCAATTGTAGGCTTACTTGCTTCACCAATGAGCTAATCTTATCCAAAAGCAAGTGTTTCGCTAGCTAATGCCACTTTTGGTGCGAGGTTTTTCTAGGATAATCATAACCAATGTCAGAGTTGTAAGAAAGTGCATACCGGGGGCTTGTCCAGAGCCTCAAAGATGTTTTCATTGTGGAAAGACTGATCATTTTAAAAGAAATTGCCCCAAACTAGGTGGTAAAGGACAATATAGTCAAACTTTGCAAGCTAGGATGGGTGTTCCTAAGGGAAATCATGAGAATTTTCCCATTCCTTCCTCCATTACTGCTCCCAAGATTGGGATAGGAAGCAACACAATGATTTAGAATCCTTCCTATCCTCACACATGTGCACAAACTAGGACATATGCAATGACTAAGGAGGATGCTCAGACCAACCTCGATATTATCACAGGTATTGGGTTTAAAGTTTAAATCTTTATAGTTAATATTGTCAAAAAGCATGCATAAAATCTTAGGATATATTGAAATATGATGATCGTACATATGAATGATCAATATATGTTTAGAACTTAAATTTCTTTAGCAATGATACCAAATATTTTGCATGATGATATTTATATATTTTAGACCTCTTAGATTGCATGATGCAAAATTGATAAATCATTACATTGTATTAGGTCTAAATGGGAAACAAAGTCTAGTTGTGCAAATAGGGAGTTTCCAATGTTAGATAAGGGTTGTAATCGGAGCCAAAGTGTTGTAAAAAAGTAGACAGTTATAGCAGTGAAAATATTTGTGAAAATAATTTTAGAATGTTTAAAGGAAGAACATACAAGATTAGATATCGATGAATATTAGTCTAATCATGTTATGATTGAGAATCTAATCTTGGAGAAATTTCTTGTGAATAGGTATGATGACTCTTTTCGATCAAAATGCATACGTATTGATTGACACTGATGCTGATTGATCCTATGTTAGTATTACATTTTACAGTATGCCAATAGAGAATTGTCTCCTCTTGAGGATGAATTACTTGTACAGGCTCCTTTCGGTGAACAATTAATGAGAAGTTCAGTGTATAAGGGTTGTAAAGTTAAGGTTGGAGAAATAACATTGGAGGCAAGCTTGATTACTATTGAGATATGCATGATTTCGATGTAATATTAGGAATGGATTGGTTATCTTGGCATAGAGCCACTGTGGACAGCTTCATAAAAAGGATTGAGTTTAGAAAGTCATATACCCTAAGTGTGATGTTTATTGGGGAACGCCAAGTATTACCAACTTGTATGGTCTCGACTTTAGAAGCTCGAAAGATCATTAAAAAAGGATGTCAGGCTTATTTAGCTCAATTGATTAATACAACGAAAGAGGGTCCAAACTTAGAAAATATTCCGATGGTGAAAGAGTTTTCGGATGTCTTTCCTGAGGAATTGTCAGGGTTACCCCCAGAACGAGAATTTGATGTTGCCATTGATTTACTCCTAAGAACAGCACCAATCGATATCCCTCCTTATAAAATGACTCCCATGGAGTTAAATGAGCTAAAGATGCAGTTGCAAGAATTATTTGATAAACCATTTATTAGGTCGAGTTCTTCACTGTGGAAGCACCAGTTTTATTTGTTAAAAAGAAGGATGGTACCTTGAGGCTTTGTATTGATTATAGATAGTTAAATCGGCTGACAATTAAGAACAAATACAATCTTCCTAGGATCAATGATCTTTTCGATCAATTGCAAGGAGGATGTGTATTTTCAAAGATTGATATTCGATTAGGGTATCAACAACTTAAAATCAAGGAGAATGACATCCATAAGACTGCTTTTCAGACTAGGTATGGTCGAGTTCGTAGTGATACCTTTTGGCCGAACCAATGCTCCAGCTGCTTTTGTGGACCTTGTGAACTGATTCTTCCACCAGTATTTGGATAAGATTATGATTGTTTTTATAGATGATATCCTAGTATATTCTAAGAGTGATGACAAACATGCAAAACATCTTCAGGCTGTACTTCAGACATTTCGGGAGAAGTAGTTAAACATAAAGCTCTCCAAATGTGAGTTCTGGTTGAGAGAGGTTAGTTTTCTTGGCTACATTGTATCTGGTGAAGGAATTTTTGCAAATCCTAAAAAGATAGAAGCAAACCTTAAGTGGGAGCAACCTAAAAATGTTATTGAACTTCGAAGTTTCCAAGGACTAAGGAGATCTATCGAAGATTTGTCGAGGGGTTCTCATTGATAGTAGCTCTATTGTCAACGTTAACTCAGAAAGGTATCAAATTTGAATCGGATAACAAGTGTGAGGCGAGTTTCGAAGAGCTTAAGAAAAAATTGACTTCTGTTTCCATTCTCTCACTCCTTACAAGTGGTCGCAAATTTGTTATGTATAATGATGCTAGCAATCAAAGATTGGGGTGTGTGTTAATGTAAAGAGACAAAGTGATAGCCTATGCCTCTAAACAACTAAAGAAGTATGAGATAAATTATCCAACCCATGATTTGGAATTAGATACAGTGGTGTTTGCTTTGAAAATATAGAGACATTACTTGTATGGTGAGACATGCAAATCTATATAGATCATAAACGTCTAAAGTATTTGTTTACTCAAAAGGAGTTAAATTTGAGATAACAATGATGGTTGAAACTTATTAACGATTACGACCTTATTATTGACTATCACCCGGGCAAACCCAATGTGATGGCAAATGCTTTGAGTCAGAAGTCATCAACTAGTTTAGTAAGCATTAGAAGTAGTTATCTCTCCTATCTTATTAGCATTTGGTCCATTGGAGTAAGGCTAGCTAGTGATGGACATGGTGCTTTTGTGGCAAGATTTGAGATAAGGCGAACCTTGATGGATAAAATTCGAGAACTACAAGCATCCAATGATGAGTTGAAATTAAAGCCTGAAAAGATGCAACGGCTGAAAAAACTGAGATGATGGTATAATGGTGTTTAAAGATAGAATTTGTGTTCCGAAAGATAGTGATCTTCAAAAAGGCATACTAGAGGAAGCTCATAATTCAGCTTATTCTACGTATCCAGGGAGCACGAAAATGAGAGAGAGAATAATTCAGCTTATTCTATTCACCCCTTAAGTGTCATCTCCAGATCTTTACTCTTGAGGTCGCTAAACCCTTTACCTAGAGATCCGTTTTGATACCAATTGAAGACATAGTATTATACAAACTAGAGGAGTGAATAGGTTGTTTTCGGTGCTTTTAGGTTTTTTAAGTTTTTGAGAAAAGATTAATGAGAGAGAGAGAAGAAATAAAGACTCACGATTTATAGTGGTTCCACCCTCCCCGATACATGTCCACTTCCAAATTTCATTTAGATTTTCAAATTCACTATTTTTCACAAAATAGCACAACCAACTATTTTGCACAGATATTAGTCGAACCTTGAAGTGTTTCTCCCAAACACTTCCTACTAGATTTGCACAGGAGCCGATAAACCTAAAGTGTTTACTTAAACACTAAAGCCCAGACTAGAAAAAAGTCTTTCTTCTGGTCTTTTACAAAGATATAAAATTGAAACAATATGTACAACAAATGTACAATGAATAAAGCTTCAACTTTCCATGAGTCATTAAAGCCCACAAAATAATATAACACAAAAAAAAAATTAAGCTCAGAAGAAGTTCTTGGATCATTGTTACTCAAACATATATGATGTTCAAAAGTTGTTTTCTTCTCTTCAAAATGTTGTATTTAAAGTAATGAGATCAAAAGAGTCATTAAGCTTCAATTAATGCTCTAAAGATAGTCATTGATAGTCGTTACTCACATTGTGTCGACTTCTTTTTTTGGGTCGACCGAGCTTTGTATTATGTAATGTCTCGGCTAGTGTAGGTCGACTTCCCATGCATTTCGGGTAGACTTGTGTTTCATTTTGCTTGAGTATTTTTACTTTGCTACTCATGGAAGTCGGCTTGTACATGTTCCAGGTCGACCTAGATTTCATTCTACTTAAACATGTTTCACTTTGTTGCTTGTGCAGGTCAACCTATATCCCCATTTGTTTGAATGTGAGATTTAGTGAATTTCGAGGATGAAATTCATTTTATAGGGGATAGAACTTGTAAACCAGAATCCAATGTTTAGTTATATGAATAACTTGTATGTTACAGAATGAATTTTGATAATGTAAATTTAAACCATAAAATTTGATGGATTAACACATTTAATTTGAGTTTGGCTTGAATTAGTGTTGAAACCCAAAAATTTTAGAGTCCACTTCTTTGAACCCACTTTGAAATCTAATGTTAGAGTTAACAAATTTACAAAAGAAGAAAATGGAGACCAATTCTTTGAACCCATTATAGAGCCTGATCTTTGAGTTAAAAATCCAAATATTTGAACTTGATTTTGGAATCCAATTAGTTAATCAATACATACAAATTTCCTACCTATGTTTTGCCTTCCTTCCATTTGTTTTTGCTCTCTTTTCTTTCATTGGCCAACAAAGTATAGAAAAGTCAAAGGAGCATTTAAGGGTTGCATTAAATATAAGACATGTGTGATGTATGTTTGGTGCAGTTTCAAGAAGAAAAGAAAAGTTGTGTGTGTGTAAATTAACCACGAGAGGGAGAGATGAATTCTTAAGCCTTCTATAAGATCTTTATATTTATGGGACCAAGAAAGAAAAAGAAAGAAAAAGAGTGTGAGAGAGAGAGAAAGAGAGACAGAAGAGCACTTCTCTTCTTCCCAAACCCTATCTACGAGTTCCATTTCCTTCCCCTACAAAACCACCTCAAATTTCATCAATATTTAAACTTGAAAAAAGCTATCCCCATCTATGTATACCTTATGCACAGCCTCTAGGAAGCATAAAATAGTGTGAAAATCTTTAGATCAAGCTGAAGACATTGGGATAACAAGGGATGTCGAGGAAACAAAATGACAAATGAACTTTGGAGTTTAGGAAGCTAAGTCCAAGGTAAGCTTATATTCATGGTGTTAGCTTTTGATTTATCTTTGAAATCATGGTGACTAACATGTTTAATGATCTGAACTTACAAGTATATTGAAAGGTTAAAACAAATATGAACCCCTTGATTCTTTGCAAATCCTTGAAAGGTTAAAACAAATAGGCTGAATTAGGTCAAACTCTAAGTACAAAATTTGTAGATCTAACTCTTATTTTTAATTTGAGACTTGAATCATTTGATTTGGATATGTGTAGCCAAAATTAAGGTTATTTTCCCGTGACTGCGCAAATTAGAGTTATGTAGTTACGGTAATTGCTATGGATTTAAATGTTTTTGGGCAATTGGGATGGATCTAGATTATAAACATAAAAATTATTGTTTCATGTCTGGCCTTCAAGTAAAAATTGGAATCCAAAAATTTTATTCTAAGGTATGATCATTCCTCTTAGGCATGTAGGAGTTGAAAACTTATAATATTAGTTGGAATTATAGAATTTAGAATAGAATTGGGTGTTAAGTAGAGTTAATGGATACCAAAGTAATAGAGACACATTTTTCATTTGTACCATCATGTATTTAGTTTAATACTTACATTGAATAAATTTCTAATCTTAATTTTATATTATAATTTATATAACATTTATGTAAATGTCCTTCGATCAAGGATAGAACCGAGAATCTAGACTAGTGGGAGTGCATACCCTCCCCTAATTGTAAGTGAGATTTTTATGTATTGATTAATGAGAAATGATTTCATATGTTTTGCAAATCTTTTTTTTTCTTTTTGGAAAATGGTTTTGTAATTTAGTTTGAGTGTGATATGTTCTCTTGAAACGATAATGTTGGAAATGTGAATTTGACATGTTAATGCCACATGATTTACATTGTTTGGTTGATTGATGTTCATTTGAGACAAGATGAATATGAGTTGTGAAATGGTTTTGGAATTTAATTGTGAACGAAAATGATGTTTTATGGTGACTGATTGCACATGCAGCTACTATGGTTATTGCTTACTCATGACAGGCTGGAGTAAGAGCAGTATGAGTGGAGCTAAATATTAGATTAGGGTAGTGTGATGTGGGGAGGTTTACCTATCCAAGTTTTTGGTTGGGCAGTCATGAGTCATCAATGGTGATGTTGAAGCCAACGCCAAGGTCAGGACATTTTCGAATTAAAAAAAAAAAAAACTCTTGATGGATCTAATCCTTGACCCCGGCCAAGGTCTTGATTCATATCATAAATTTTTTATTATCACTGGAGATATCATGTCCACTCTCAGCCTTGAAAGCTATTGTTTTTCCTTTTTCTTCATTGTTTACTCCTTCAGAATTCAACTTCAACTCGTGAGTAGTTACTGAGCCTACTAGTTGATTCATGGTCAGAATTTGTAAGTTCTTAAACTCCTCTATGGTTTTGATTTTTGCTTCCTATGATTTGGGCATACCTAAAAACTTTATTTATAATGTGCTCCTCACTAATCCTTTTCCCAACAGTCTAAGTTCATTTGTGATGGTATTGAACCCGGTGACTATATCTCCAACTATCTCACCATCTCTCATTTTAAAAGCCTTATACTCCTGTTTTAGCATCCTATCTTATTCTTACTAAACCAATTGGTTCCTCATATGTGACCTAAAATCTCTCCTAGATCTCCTCAACTATTATGTAGGAAGAGATTCTATTATATTCATTTAGACTCAAAGAAAAATGGAGTAGATTAACTGCATTATAATTTGCTCTATAAGCTTTTTGACTGGAACCCTAACTCCCTCGACCTCCGCAGTTGGGAATTTGATTCCCTCTTCTGTAATTTCCCAGACTATTTCATCTTGGACTATGATGAAGTTCCTCATTAGCTACTTCCAGTAGCTATAGTTATTGTCATTGAAAACTAGTGCTCTATTGGTGGAGCAGGGTTCGAATAGGATACTATCACCATTAAGTGTCATCTCCAGATCTTTACTCTTGAGGTTGCTAAACCCTTTACCAAGAGTTCCGTTCTGATAGCAATTGAAGACATAGTATTATACAAACTAAAGGGGTGAATAGGTTGTTTTCGGTGCTTTTAGGTTTTTTTAGTTTTTGAGAAAAGATTAATGAGAGAGAGAGAAAAGAAATAAAGACTCACGATTTATAGTACCCTCCCCGGTATATGTCCACTCCCAAACTTCACTTAGATTTTCAAATTCACTATTTTTGACAAAATAGCACAACCAACTATTTTGCACGGGTATTAGTCGAACCTTGAAGTGTTTCTCCCAAACACTTCCTACTAGATTTGTATAGGGGCAGATAAACCTAAAGTGTTTCACTTAAACACTAAAGCCCAAACTAGAAAGAAGCCTTTCTTCTGGTCTTTTACAAAGATATAAAAGTGAAACAAGATGTACAACAAATGTACAATGAATGAAGCTTTAACTTTCGATGAGTCATTAAAGCCCACAAAATAATACAACACAGAAAAAAATTAAGCTCAGAAGAAGTTCTTGGATCGTTGTTACTCAAACATATATGATGTTCAAAAGTTGTTTTCTTCTCTTCAAAATGTTGTATTTAAAGTAATGAGATCAAAAGAGTCATTAAGTTTCAATTAATGCTCTAAAGATAGTCATTGATAGTCGTTACTAACATTGTGTCGACTCCTTTTTTTGGGTCGACTGAGCTTTGTATTATGTAATGTCTCAGCTAGTGTAGGTCGACTTCCCATGCATTCTGGGTAGACTTGTGTTTCATTTTGCTTGAGTATTTTTACTTTGCTACTTATGGAAGTCACCTTGTACATGTTCTAGGTCTACCTAGATTTCATTCTACTTAAACATTTTTTACTTTGTTGCTTGTGCAGGTCGACTTGTATATGCTTCAGGTTACCTAGGGATTGATGATATTTAAGCATTTTCACTTTGCAGATCATGTAGGTTGACTTGTAATAACTTTAGGTTGACTTGTACTTGATGGTGCTTAAGCCTTTTCATGTTATGCATATATGCAGGTTGACTATCTAACTTGTCTAGTCAACTTGTTCGTTACTTGACTTAAGCATTTTAGATTATAGTTCATGCAAGTTGACTTGTTATTGCTTGTAGTCAACTAATGGAATTATTTTGTGATGTCTATGTTTTGTGTAGATCGACTTGTACAATGGTTAGGTTGACTTGCGCTGAATAGCCTTTGAGTTTTTCACTTTGATGTGCATGTACAGATCAGCTACTTATATTGCCCAAGTCAAGTTGAGCTTGAGCTTTCTTAGAATTTTTAAGTCTAGTTTGTGGACGTCAATTTCCACTCATGATGGGTCAACTTGAGCTAAAGCTTCCTTTAAAATTTTAAGCCCTAGGTGAGTCAACTTGAGTTCCACAGTTTTTCTAAGTGGTGGTGTGATAGGTCGGCTTGTATATTCATCAGGTCGACTTGAAGTTTGGATAAGTCTACTTCTTCTGATTTTGTACCATTAGACTTTTAAGTTTTCGACCATTGGTCCTTTAAATTTGTGACTTCTCTATTACATCTATTGGACAGGTCGACTTATGCTTTAGGCAGGTCAACTTGTTCTTAGACTCAAACTTGGTTTTACTCATAGTTTGTTCTCCTAGTCGACTTGATTTCTAAGTTAGTCAACTTGACTAACCTTCTCTTTTTGCTTAGAGGTTGATCTACACTTAGCAAGTCGACTTGGTCCTTATGTGAGTCGACTTGTTCAATTCTGCAACTTAGATAAATGACTTTACACATTTTCATACATGTTTTAATTTCTTGCAAATTGATCTTTCATCAATATCCTAATTTTGCTTATCATTTAGTCTAATTTTACTCATTATCAAAATATATTTTTCCAATAGTAATTATGATCCTATTGATTTTGAAGATTTTAGCTTATCATATATTTCGGTATTAGAGGAAGAGTCTTTATTATTAACTGTTGATGAAGATGAAACTCTTAAACAACAGCTAACAACGACAAGCTATCAACCCAATATACAAAATGGTACTTAACTTTTGCTTTATATCTAAATTATATTATATTTTTGAATGAATTATCTAAATGTGTAGAAAGCTTATATTGATGTTAACTTTCTACGGATGATATTAATTTGGATAAATTGGAATTGAGTGATTATGCTGAGATAGAAGAAAATGAATCTACAACTGAACCTCACAGTGAATTTGAAACATTTGATGGTGGATTTTTTTACGCAAGCGGAATTAGAAATAATATTTGTATGAAATTATAAACTATTAAGTAGACAATCTATTGTTTTGTGGAGTTGGATAATTTTGTTTCATATTTATTGTTTATATTTTATTTACTTTTTCTTCTTATTTCCTATTTTGAGACAACGAAAATATGAATTTGAGTTTTTAATTTTTATTATATGGTTATATTATTTTTTGTAAATATTGTAATTGATATTTTATATTTTAAAAAATATAATTATATATATTTGAATTTGAAAATAAAAAAAAAAAAATCAACGATTGAATCAACGACCCAACAACCTAATAATTCAATCACTTGAACCATAAATTTTAAAACACATGGGCCAACGTGTGAATCGTATTTAATAACTATGTCTGTACATTTGTGTAAAAATTAAACCTCCACGAAGCCATAATTTTTTGTGCGAGAGCCAAACCCGAATTTGTTACTTGGAAGGCAATTATCCTAACTGTTGGACTACATATGCTTGTGTCTCCTCCGTAACATAAAGTGGAAAAGAGTATCAACAGAGAAGAATTGATTTTTACTTTATAAAGAAAACTTTACCATTGGGAGTCGAGAATGATTTTGTGATCTATATCATGTATATAATATTGTGAGAATTATATTATTTTTTTTTGTTAAGCTTGTGCAGTACTAATTACATTTTATAGTATTTATCCTTGTTCTATTATGATCGTTTTATCTAAAAGTTTTTGTTATCCATGTATTTATGGTTCTGCTTCATTACGGTTTTAATATGTATTTGTCTCATTGTGATCTACATCACGTTTTTTCAATCATAATAAATTATGTGTTTTCTTTATTAAGATATTATTTAAAATTTCTATGCATGATATCATTACCAGAAAATACGGCATCAGCGACGAAAATTTCCATTGCTGAAAGTTCAAAATCTGTCGCTAAAGGGTATTAGCGACAGAATTAGCGATGAAAAAAATCCGTCGTTAAAAACGACCACGCTAATTTTTATCAATAGAATTCAATCTGTCGCTGATATAAACGACGGATTAGCGAAGGAAATTTTCCATCGCTAAAAATATTCGTTACTAATTTCCGTCACTGAAAAAAAATTTTAATTTTTCAAACAAAATTAGCGACGAAAAAATTTTCTGTCGCTGATAATGAATTATTAGCGACGGATATTTCATCCGTCGCTAATTTTTGAAGCCCTAAAAAAGAGCATGCGCCGGCACGTGCCCAACCCCCACCCGACCTCCGACATGCCCGCACGAGCCCGCCCATAGGCCCACCTGCGCCTGACCCGCCCGCCCGCTTGCTTTAATCTATAAAATGCCTTCAATATGTCTCCGTCTTGGATCAAACCTGGGACACGTGAAACATAATAAGGAGCAAAACCACCAGACCAAACTCACCTTTATGTTTATACTCTTTTTTTATTTATTATTTTTACTTCATATTTTTTATTAATAATAAAATAATATAAATTGATAATTTATTATAAAATAATAAAATAATAAAATAATAAGGTTTAAGCTTAAAATAAAATAATAAAAAATTTTAAAAAATAAATAATATTATTTCTCGACAAAATAAAACAAAATAAAAATAAAAATAAAAAGAATTAATAAAAAAATTTTAAAAATAATATAAAATTATAATTTTTTATAAAATAATGAAATAATTTTATTTTAGCTTAAAATAAAATAGTAAAAAATTGTAAAAAATAAAATAATATTATCCTTCTACAAAATAAAATAAAAATAAAAATAATTATATTAAATAAATTTTAAAAATTTTAAAAAATTTTAAATAATTTTAAATTTTAAAATAATTTTAAAAATTTTAAATAATCTTAAAATTTTAAAGTAATTTTAAAATTTTAAAATAATCTTAAAATTTTAAAATAATTTTAAAAATTTTAAAATTTTAAAAATTTTAGAAAATTTAAAAAAAAAATAAAAAATAAAAAAAATCCATCACTAATCCGTCGCTAATTTTTCCGTCGGTAATCCTTCTCTAAAAGCTATACATATTTTTTAAAAAATTTTTTTCCTTCACCAATTCACGACGGAAATTAGACAGATATTTTCCGTCGCTAAATCCATATCCGTCGCTGACAGTGACCCCGCTAATATTAGTGACGGATTTTTTCTATCGCTAATAACCCCGCCTTTAATTTGTGAAAATTACCTCTAATTTGTCTCCCAGGAGCCTCGAACCCACGGACAAGGAAAAGAGATAAGACAAGGAAAAGAGATAAAGCAAGGCAGCCACTAAACCAAATTACTTACCTAATTATATTTCTTTTTTTATTTATTATCTTTATCTCATATTTTTAAATAATAATAAAATTATATAAAATTATATTTTAGCTTAAAATAAAATAATAAAAATTTTGAAAAATAAAATAAAATTAAAAAGAATTATTAAATAAAATGTAAAAATTTAAAAAAAAATTAAAAATTTAAAAATTTAAAAATAAAAATAAAAAATAAAAAATCCGTTCTTAATCCGTCGGTAATCCGTCGCTAATAGCTGTACATATATTTTTTTATTTTTTTCCTTCACCAATTTACTAACGGATTAGCGACGGAAAAATTCCGTCGCTAAAAATTCCGTTGGAAATCCGTCGCTAATAATTTTGCAATTATTTATTTTTTTTAGGGTTTAGTGACGAAAATATTTTCGTCACTAATCTATCGCTAATTCGTCGATATTCAGTCCAAAAAAAAATTTGAATTTAAATTAAGAGATAGAGGTGGTTAACCCATTATCTTAACTCCACCTGAAAAATTTCTTTTCACCCTAGGTGAGTTAATAATCTTCAATTGAGTTTGAAGGAATTGATAGAGTATTGTACATCGCTAAGAGAGTAAGTATATTGTTGAAAGAAGAATATATTCTCTAGAGTGAGAACAATAGAGGGCTTCAAGAAAATTTCAGACAGGAAATTTTCTTTGTTAATTAAATCATCAGGTTTAGAGTTGTGGTATTATGATACTGTGATGATAACTCGATTTACGTAGTTATCATCCCGACTATGAGATTGTTCAAGAAAGACTTTGTGATTCTCGAATTTTAGGTATCTATTCATTGAGCTACACCTGAAAATTCAATCTTTATTTTTTTCAAAAAATTACCATACTTCCGCTAGTGTCAACAAATCTAACATTGGTACATAGCTAGTTAGATTTATTTTTTAAAAAAATTAAAATTTTGTGGATATAAAATATGTAGGGTAAAATTTTAGGGTTCGGAACACAAATAAATTTCAAGAATCTAATGATACCATGACCTTACCCATGACCCAAGATTCATGAATGTGAATTTTATTTAATTTTTGAACCACTCTAAGACTATAAAACTCACAGTTGAAGTTTTCAGCCACAAATGGTACTTGAGACTTTAAAATCTTAAATCCGTCGAGATAGAGGATGATCTGATCTATTAAGTTGGTCCAAAAATATTTCTCATGGTCTAATCTACATTTTGATATATTATTTACGAGTTTCTGTTGTAGGAAATTGAGTTTTCCGATTTGGCCGAAAAGGGTCACGGCGAGGATGATAAGAGCATGTTCGCTTTCAAATTTTGATTGAAATTTCCAAGAAAAATGGCCGAAAAGTCACATTTTTTGGCAGCCAGGTCACGAGACCCAGTTGCAAACCCCGACCCGGCTGTAGACTGCAAAGAAGACCCAACTTGGGTCTACGGGAGCATGCGCATCATGTGCATGAAGACGTGTGATAGAGAAGAGCGCAAGCATGTGGGCTTCATGCACATTGAGGCACGTAAAGACCCGAGAGTGATTCGGCTCGATTTGACCCAAATCTACATCCCGACCCGAGAAGCGACACGGGCATACGTGAGGGCATGTGCTAGATGCGCTATGGTCTGGCGCATATGCTAGCCCTATTACCGATGTGTGCAGGCACGTGCAGCACGCCACCGACACGTGGCGACGCATCAAGTCATTCTTAATTGATTTTTTCAATTATTTTGAGGGTCACATATCATTAAATGTGACTTTTTATAGGTTTTTGTGCTTCAAATCTAAATCCAGATGGTAAGATGCGATCTCGAGTTATGTATGGTATACATTGACTCATATACTCGCTTTGTAGTCTATACTTGATTCATTTAGAATTTATTGATTCGTAAGATGCACAAAATTGTAAGAATAAACATTATATGTTACTAATATCTTTCTTTTCTATGTAACAAAGACAATGACTGTAACAAAGACGGTCGTGCTTGATCTCGTGAAGGGAGACAAACTAAACGGTAACAACTATAAGAATTGGCACCGAAAGATTTAGTTAGTTTTTTAGGAACAAGAACTAGTAGAGAATCTACAGCATGAGATGAAGGACACCAGGGAATGTACCATGCCTCAGGTGAGACAGAATCAGAAGGCATTTCGTGTATGGAAGAGAAAGGATGATCATGTTAAGGCAATCATTCTCAGTAGCATGCACGATGATATAATCTCGTTTTATGCGCAGTATCCTATTACGATGTTGGTTTGGCATGCTCTCAAAGAGCATTTTGGCTCTTAATCAACTCCTAAATTGAGGATGATAACCTATAGATTTATTACCTATAAAAAGAGACAAGATCCAACCATGAAATAGCATCTCATGCACATCTCAAGTATGATTGCTTTTTTGAAGAATATAAGAGAGCCATTATCGGATGAGTTTTAGGTACTGGGAGTGATCCAGTTTTTACCAGACTCTTAGGAAGTTGTTAAGACCTACCTCACACATACTAAGAGTATTCATACTTTCATAGATGTGAGTAAACGTTATGAGCTCGAGGAGAAGCGTCAACAGATGGCTAGGTCTTTTTCAGGACATGCTTTTATAGTGGAATCAAGCAAGGCCTCTCGGAGTACCAAACGTAAATGGCACAAGCATGACAAGAAGTCTGGATGCCATAACAAAGAAAAAGTCATCTGTCAAGATTGATGACAAAGGAAAAAAGCGCAAGAAGAATGAGCTCCATAAGAGCAAGGTTAAGTGCTACGTATGTGGTAAGTTTAGGTATTTCACTCATGATTGTGGCAAGTGAAAGCTATTTCCTTCTTTTTTACATGATTTGAGCTTTGTATCATCAATTGTGATGTTCACTGACTCCTTTCCTTTATGAATTGTAGATTCAGAAGCCACTAACCATGTAGTTTATGACAAGAGCACGTACGTAGAGTTCCACCAACTGAGTCCCTATGTGAGGAGGTTGTACATAGGGAACGGAGCATTTGTGGGGCTCAAAGAGATTGGTGCATGCAAACTGGTGTTGTGAATTAATCAAATCCTATATTTACATGATATTCTGTATACTCCTGAGATTCAGTGGAATCTTGTATCTGTACTTTGTTTATATCTCTTAGGATATTCTTTTTTTTTTTTTTTTGGGAAACTCTAGTTTTTCTGTTTTATATGACAAGTCTTTGGTTTGTATTGGTTTAGTCCACAATGGACTATATACAATGGATGTGATTTCTTGTAGTGTTAATTCTTATTTATCTTTTATTGCTTTTACATTTGATAACGTAGTTGATAATGTTACCAATTGACATAGTAAACTTGGCCACATAGGGCATAAGAGGATAAACCAGTTAGCTGTGAACGGCCTATTAGGCCTATTAACTAGGACCGAGTTATCCCTATATGAGTTTTGTCTAGTCAATGAAACCACAAGGAAACTATTTGGAAAGATAATGAGAGCTGGGACTCTATTGTAGTTACTCCACTCTGATATTTATAGCCTTTGAATGTGAAAATAGAAAATGGAACTATGTACTTTATTATATTTATAGACAATTACACATATTTCAATTACATTTATCTGATCTCACACAAGTCTAAGACATTGGAGTGTTTCAGAAGGTTTATTAGCGAGGTTGAGAATCAATTAGACTTGAAAGTGAAAACTCTCAAAATCGATCAAGGGCACAAGTATCTGTATGAACAGTTCAAAAAACTCTGTTTCGAGAAGGGTATTACGAGATAGTTAACTGTTCCTGCTACTCCACATAATAGAGTAGCCGAGAGAAGGAATAGAACTCTGTTGGAGATAGTAAGGTCTATAATGGTACAAGCCAATTTGCTTATCTCACATTGGAGAAATACTTTATTGATTGTTGCTTCCGTACTCAACCGTGTTCCAACAAAATCTGTAGTCAATGCCCCCTACGAGTTTTGGACAAGGAGGCAACTTGACCTTAGCCACTTGAGGCTATGGGGTTATGTCGTATATGATCACGGTTTTTCGTATTCACATAGCAAGTTAGGCCCCACAAGGAAAGAAGTTTATTTTTATAAGGTATTCTGAACATTCCAAGAAACATGTGTTCCTAAGTAAGCATGTCGACAGCACTATCACGAGATTGAGTCTCGTGATGTCATGTTCCTTGATAATGATTTCCCTAAAAGAGGTAAAATCGAATGCGATTTTACCTTCTATGAGATGAATAAACCTAATAGCTCAGCTAAGCCAGTAATGGGATTCAAGAACTCGTTATGGATCTTGATTCTAGTAAGAGTAGCCTATCTAGAGGTGAGGAAGCTCTCCCTCCTCGTAGGAGTAGTCAGGGACATGTACCTCGATATCATTTCTCAATTGAGGATAAAATCCTCATCGTGACTCCCGAGAATGAAAAGGAACTCAAGACATTCCAAGAGACTCTCGAGGGTCCTATGAAGGACCAGTAGTGAAAAGCCATATAGGAGGAGATGGAATCCATGAGAGTCAATGGAGTCTGGGATTTAGTTGACTTACATGAGGATAAAAAGGCCATTGGAAACAAATGGATTCTCAAAATCAAAAGAAATGCTGACAGATCAATAGAGAGATACAAGGCTCATTCAGTAGTCAAGAGTTACATGCAGACCAAAGGTATTGACTATGAAGAGACTTTCTCTCCTGTAGTCAAATTTACATGGATCCATTTACTCTTGGCGATTGTTGCAAACACGGATCTGAAGTTACACTAGATGGAGGTAAAGACTACTTTCCTTAACAGAAGTTTGGATGAGGAGATCTATATGGAACGACTCTCTGGGTTCAATCTAAAGGTCAGGAGGACAAGACTATCGACTTCAAAAGTCGATATATGACTTAAAGCAATCATCCAGGTGGTGGTACCTGAGATTTTATGACGATATGATATTTTATAGTTTTACAATTATTGAGGAGGATCATTGTATCTATCTGATATATTCTGATGACTCTTTCATGATCTTATCACTATATGTGGACGATATAATGCGAGCTGGAAGTAACATTGAGTATCCGATGACCGTTAAAACATGCTTATCATCGAGTTTCGATATGAAGAACATGGGTAAATTTTAATTTATTCTCGAAGTTAAGATCCAGAGGGATTGCTCGAGACGGATATTCGCTCTTTCACAAGAAAGCTACATTAGAAAGATTCTCGAATGCTTTGGGATGAGCGAATACAATTCTATAGATACTCCAATCACCAAATGTGATGGCCTGAATCTTGACATGTATCCCAAAACTCACGAAAAAGCTAGGAAAATGAGCAAAATCACTTATTCCAGTGTGGTGGGAAATTTTATACACATGATGTTGTGTATACAACCAAATATTTGTTATACAGTCAGTTTAGTGAGTAGATATCAATCAAATCCTGGAAGGTGTCATTGGAGAATAGTGAAAATGATTTTTAGATATCTCAAGGGAACTACGAGCCTCTCCTTGTATTACAAAGGAGGTGATTTGCATCTTGTGGGATATGCAGATGTTGATTGAGATGGTAATCTGGATAGACGCAAATGGATATCAAGTTTTGCTTTCTTGCTCAGTGGCGGTACCATTTCTTGGAGTAGTAAGAAGCAATTCTGTGTAACTTTATTTACGATAGAAATTGAGATCATAGCTTGCTCAGTTGCAGTTCAGGAGTATATTTGATTTCAAAAAATATTGAATGACTTAGAGATTATAGCAGATAGTAAGAGGCCAGTGATAATTTATTATAACGATCAAACTGTTATCGCCTATACTTAAGACCCTAAGTATCATAGTAGATCCAAACACATTGACACCATATACAATTTCATGAGAGACATCATCGAGAATGATGAAGTGACCACTAAGTACCCTTTACCAAATAGTATGATAGTTGATCCCTTCACCAAATCCATTGCTAGAGACTTGTTTATAAGACATAAAGTCATTGAATTTGCATATATTTTGACATTTCTCATTTTATACTGAATTGACGTTAATAATACTTATCCCTTTTATATATTTGATTTTCATGCATTATTTAGTCACACATGAGTTATTATATTTTATTTAATGCACTTATTTTTTATCATATATTGTATGATGTGATGTGATAAAAAAATATATCAAGTAGGTGAGATCGACTCTCTCACGCAAGTAACCACCTATAGTTCTGAGTGAGTGGGATGAGATTGTTTCAAGTATAAGAGGCTTTAAGAATAACCCTGCTAGAACATAAATCATCCTGATACGTGTTTAGAATGAGATCATATGTGATATGACCGATATAAATATACCCACATCCATATTGTTTGTAAGTAGCCAACTTTGAGACCTCAGATATCACCTGCAGCTAGTGATATCGTTTTTTAGGTACTTTCTCTGAGGTTTCTGAATAAAGTTTTATATGTAAACTAAGTTCCATACCTATATAATATTAGAGATATCTGACATATACCCTTTTGAGAAATGGGGAATAACACTATGGCATGTGTTTCATATCATGTGTAATAAAATAACTAGGGATAGTGGGAATTATATTACATGAGACAATGTTCTGATCTTTATCCTCATGTCCCACTGTGTAAAACTCGAGATCCAATGGGTAGGATCTTTTGTACTTTATTACTTTTGGTTTTTTCTAAAAGTTTTAGTTTAGTATTTGTTATTTTATTCTATTTATCTATGGTCTGAAAGATAATGAGGTCTAAGGGATAGATATAAGAAAACAACTAAATTGAGACTGATAAATTTGAGTTTGGGAAAAGGAAAACCAATCGATATTACATCATTGTATAGTATTTATCGGTTAATCTATTATGTTTATTCTTATTGGGATTCAAATATAATAGTGAATACACAGTCGAACAATGATTGAGGATCACTTTCAATGAGTACAGTGGCTCAATAGATATACTGCTTTGAGTATGGAGTATAACGAGTTCTTTTTTGTACTAATGGTAGCTCTTTGATCATCTTAATAGGTGCATCGAGAAGTCTTTGCTTGTAGGTGTACTTCCAAGTCGCATAATGTTCGATTCTGTATAAAAGTCCAGTAGGGTGATATAGTAGATCGCATAAGTTGTGATCTTGAGACAAACCTAAAATGTTCTCATGTGCAAGTAAGAGATGTTTGTAAATATGTTCACCTAGACGCATTTTGCCACAAAAGTAAAAAAGTTTTGAATTTAAATTAAGAGATAATGGGTGGTTAATCCCTTATCTCAAATCCCCTTAATTAATCTTCAATTGAGTTTGAAGGGATTGATAGAGCATTGTACATTGCTGAGAGAGTACATACATTGTTGAGAGAAGATTATATTCTTTAGAATGAGAACTATAGAGGGTTTTAAGGAAATTTCAAGCAGGAAATTTTCTTCGTCAATTAAATAATCGGATCTTTTAATTCTTGTGAAAAATTATCAGACTTCCACTAGTGTCAAGTAAATGTAACGTATGGAAATGGACCCATATTATGAGTATGCAAGGATAAAATTTTTAATGACTATTAGTGTTTGAGAAACATTGTTTCATTAACGGATTTTCCTCTCTTAATAGAAGTTATCAAGTATTGAAAATTTTAGAAGGATTATTTGATTCACAGGTGAATCATGCATATTCCAACTATTTTTAAACCATACCACGGTTCAGGTTCGCTGAATGGCTCCAAAGAAAGTAACTTTTGACTTCAGGATATGCATTTTTTTTTTAACAATACCAAGGGGTTATGATTAAAAGAATGGTATTAATTATAAAGAGATCTTTTTATGGTCTCAAAGAAAACTTGTTAAGAAAAATTATGGCTTGCTAGTCTAATACGATTTAGAGTTATAGCAAATAGTTGTGAAAACAGACTAACTTAATGCAAATCTTGAAGACAAAGATTGTGCAGACCAACCTAAGAGTTTCTCAATAAAAAGAAAAGGCCACATGGTGGATAACCATAAAGTGGCACTACAAACTAAAAGTATTATGTCGACGGTGATGTTTACTCTCGGTAAATATTACCGACAATTTTTTGAAATAATACAGACGGTTGTAGTGAAATCGTCGAGAGTAGTATATATTTTTTGACGGTTTTAAAATGGTCGTCGATAAAACAATTTAAACCGTGGGTAAAGGTAGCAAACCGTCTGTATAAACAACACTTTATACTTACAGATATAAAGACATCTAAATTTACATAGCCCTATCCTTACGACTATAAGTTGTGATTGCAAAATATAGGTTTTGTAGTCACGATTTTGAAAGGTGTCTCAACTGTTATGATGATGGGTTAATATAGTAAGAAATGATAAGGTAAGTGTTACTATTTTGCCGTAAATGTTACTATATTATAGTAATAAATATTATTGTAATTATATAATACATATTATTGAATCTTATTATCTATTAATTTGAATATTGTGGTTAGCTTAATAGTAATTGTTAGTATCTTTTATGATGAGAGATAAATAATTTTACTACGTTTCACATGTATTATTATAATAGTAAATATTACTATTTATTAGTAAATGTTACTATATTTTACTGTGATTACATAGTAATAGTTATTATATGTGATTATCTTTTAATTTGACTATTGTGATTAGTTTAGTAGTAAATGTTACTATTCTTTTATCAAGGAGACAAATAAATTTACTATCTTTCACATCCGTTATTATAATAGTAAATGTTACTATATTTTATTATGATTACATAGTAAATGTTAGTATATCTAATTATCTATTAATTCGATTATTATGATTAGTTTAATAGTGAATGTTACTATTCTTTCATCATGAGAGACAAATAAATTTATTACTTTTCACATCAATTATTATAATAGTAAATCTTACTATATTTTATTGTGATTATATAGTAAATGTTACTATATCTTATTATCTGTTAATTCTACTATTATGGTTAACTTAATAGTAAATGTTACTATTCTTTTATCATGAGAGACAAATAAATTTACTATCTTCTACAAGTGATAGCTAACAAAAAATAAATGGTACCATGGATTGGTCCAACGTAACAAGTGGTAAGTAAATAATTATAATATGACATGGTAACAAATGGTAACAAGTGGGTGGTATGGTAACAAATGATAAAAACTAGTAATAACGAGTGCTTCCGCTCAAGCAAGAGAGCATACGTGCTCATGCCTGTGCGGCTATACCGTGGGGGCCGCACAGCTGTACCATGCAGGCGCACTGCCCATGCTGCGAACCCCGCATAACCCACATGATGATATAATTAATATTATTATTTTAAATAATATAATCATATCAAATTATCTAAATATAAAATTATATAATTAAAATTATGTGAATTTGTAGTAATAATAATAAAATAAGAAATATACTAATAGTAATATAATAGTAATATTTACTAGTACTTGACGTAATTATATAGTAATAGAGGTAAAAATTTTCTGTTAATTGTAAAACAAAAACAATGATAAAAAGGGTAAAAAGTATATAATAATCAAAATTTCAAAAACTAAAAGTGTAAAAATGCAGTAACAAGTAGTAAAAATTACAACTTCCTCTCCATACAAATGGTAACAATTATTTTAATTCTAATAATAATGATTTTTATTGTGATAACAATGATAATAAATGATAACAAGTGATCTTAGTCTGATATAATAAGTGATAAGACAATAATTATATAAATTTTATATAATAAAATATCATAACAATAGTAACAATTGGTAACAAACGGGTCACGTGGTAACAAATGGTAGCAATTCCTACTTACTCTTCGTACAAATGGTAACAAAATGTAACAATTAGTTTAATTCCAATAACAATGATTTTATTGTGGTAACAATAATAATAAGTGGTAACAAGTGATTTTAGTCCAATATAACAAGTGGCAAGACAATAATTATATAAATTTTGTATAATACAATATCGTAACAATCGTAATAATTGATAACAAGCGGGTCGCGTGATAACAATTGATAACAAGCGGGTCGCGTGGTAACAAGTTCTAACAATTACTATTTTCTCTTCGTACAAATAGTAATAAACGGTAACAATTACTTTAATTCTGGTAACAATGATTTTTATTATGGTAACAATGATAATAAATGGTAACAAGTGATATTGGTCCAATTTAATGGTAAAACAATAATTATATAAATTTTGTATAATAGAAAATCGTAACAATGGTAACAATTGGTAACAAATAAATCGCATGATAACAAATTGTAACAATTACTATTTTTTTTCGTACAAATGATAACAATTAATTGAATATCAATAACAATGATTTTTATTATAATAATAATAATAATAATAAGTTGTAACAAGTGATATTGGTCCAATATAACAAGTGGTAAGATAATAATTATATAAATTTTATATAATAGCATATCGTAACAATGGTAACAATTGGTAATATGTGGGTTGCGTGGTAACAAGTGGTAACAATTACTATTTTCTCTTCATACAAATGGTAACAAATGGTAACAATTATTTTAATTCTAATAACAATAATTTTTTTTTTGTAACAATGATAATAAATGGTGACAAGTGATTTTTGTCTAATATGACAAGTGGTAAGACAATAATGATATAACTTTTATATAATAAAATATCGTAACAATGGTAACAATTGATGACAAGCGGATCGCGTGATAACAAGTGGTAATAATTACTACTTTTTTTTCGTACAAATGGTAACAAATGGTAATAATTACTTTAATTCTGATAACAACAATTTTTATTATGGTAACAATGATAATAAGTGGTCACAAGTAATTTTGATCCAATGTAACAAGTGGTAAGATAATAATTATATAAATTTTGTATAATTTAAAATCGTAACAATAGTAACAATTGGTAACAAACCGGTCGCATGGTAATAAGTGGTAACAATTACTACTTTTTCTTTGTACAAATGGTAACAATTACTTTAATTCTGATAATAATAATTTTTATTGCGGTAACAATAATAATAAGTGATAACAAATAATTTTGATCCAATGTAAATGTAACAAGTGGTAAGACAATAATTATATAAATTTTGTATAATAGAATATCGTAATAATAGTAACAATTAAACAAGTAGGTCGCATGGTAACAAATGGTAAGAATTACTGCTTTCTCTTCGTACAAATTGTAACAAATAGTAACAAGTATGGTAATAAATATCTTTTAAAACTGAAATTTATATAAAAAAGGAAAATAATGTTAATGAAAATATGTAATGTTAAAAATTACACGCGTAACAAATAACACATATGAAACACTACTCCCAGAGTATTCACTATAACCATTCAATTCCAAACTATAACCATATGGTAAAAATTTTAAAAACCCCATTAAAAATTTAAGCCTCCTAATAAATTTGTCAATGAGGGAAAAAAACGCGCATATAGATTTTCAACATTTCCCGCAGTTTCGCTTGAAATATTTGAATATGAATGGCGGTATAATACAAGCGTGCGAAATATAAATATGTTGTTTGCCCAATATAATATAACTATAAATTATATTATTTCATAATATACATTTATAAATTATAAATTATATTGTTTCATAATATAAATTTATAAATTTATTATAATTATGATTATCAAAATTATTTGATTATCATTATATTACTATAATTTAATATTATTATTCCATACAACTTCTTATCTGTTAATTTGACTATTGTGACTAGTCTAAATAAAAGTTACTATCTTTCTATCATGAGAGACAAATAAATTTACTACATTTCATATATAATAGTAAATGTTACAATTTTATAGTAAATATTACTAATTTATAGTAAATGTTATTATTTTATAGTAGTAAACGTTACTATTTTGTAGTAGTAAGCGTTATTGTATTATAGCATGCAAGAATGCATGCACAAGCCTAAACAGCAGTGCCGCAGGCAAGGGCGGTTGTGCTGAGCATGCAATAATATAATATTAGTATGTTATACAACTTAATTATTATATTCTTTAATTATAAAATTTAAGATATAAATTATCATATGAATTAAATGTTTAGAATTTCGTATAATTCAGAATCTGTATCCTCATTTTCGTTTCACTTTTTTCACTTTTTTGATTTGTATTTATTTATAATTCTAGATTTTTTAATTTGTTTTTTGCTTGAATATGTAGTGATGAACATATATCAATGTATAAATGTATTTCCATAACTTTCAACTTTTTTTATTTGTAATTATTTATAATTCTATGTTATATGATTTACACCCCGCGAGCACAAGACACTGCCCATGCCTCCCGGCTCTAGCTTGCTTGTGCCGCCGGTTCATGCCTTATGCCGCACCACTTTGCCCTTGCCTCACTGCTTATGCCAGCGGTTTATGACTCATGCCGCACCACAATGCCCATGCCTCACGGCTCTAGTCTGCTTGTGCCGCCAGTTCATGCCTCATGCCGCACCACTTTGCCTTTGCCTCACCTGCTTATGCCGACTGTTTATGCCTCATGCTGCACCACGGTGCCCATGCCTCCTGGCTCTAGCCTGCTTGTGCCGTACAGATATGCGCCCGATCTAGTAATATGGTAGTAATACTTACTACTACTTCATAGAGTTATATAGAACATAGTAGCAATACTTACTACTACTTCACAGGGAGTTATATAGAACATGGTAGTAATACTTATTACTATTTCACAGAATTATATAATAATATATCAAAATCAAAATTTTATGTTAATTACTCAAACTATAAAAAGAGAGATAAATAGTAAAAAATTCAAAAACTAAAATGTGATAAACGGGACAAAATGACAGGTTTTGAAAATTTTATTTGGTGCTACAAACCAAAATTTATTTGGCACTAAACCAAATATATATACTGTAAATCCTTCCTCCTTCCATAAATATCGAAATTTCTCATTTTCTTCAAAAACTCTTCTCCCTCACATCTCTAAAAATTTTTAACTCAAACAAAATCTCATTCTATCAAATATTTTCAACCCATATCCAAAGTTAAAGAGGCTAATTCCAGGGGAAGAATCAGATGTGTTGGCAAAGTTATAATTCCATCACAATGGCAGCATTCAAGCAAACCTGAGAACAAACATATGACTGTTATGATGGAATGATTAATGGAACAAAATAAGAATCTTACTAATTTGGTGAGCAATGTTCTTATACATGTTGCTATGCATGCCAAAAGTGACCAGCGAGATGAATTGTTGAACTTCGTTAATGAATGAAGGCTCATTGCTAGTGTTGAGGTATAAATATCATTTCTTTATTTCTTACCATAATCTAACTACTTTTATTTCTGAACAATAATCCACATTATTTGTATTTATATTGTTAGATTTCTCGGATACAAGATATTGGGAGTACACATCGAAACCAACAATCATTATCATCACTATCTCTTGAGTCCATCCCAAAGGTAATATTTAAATGTACAAGTGTTTATAATATATCTTATAATTATATTAATTTCATTATTATAGAATGATACCACATATCACGGTGGATCCTAGAATCGGATGCTATGGATGCCGGAATTTTTTGGATGCTCCGAGTCAACATTTTTGCCGTTAAAATTTTTGCCATCAATATTTTATTGAAGAAGATACGAAGATATGTACTGAGCAAAAGTTACAATCTTTTTCTTTCTCTTGTAATGTGTCTGTAACATTATCATGTATATTTCATGATATAAAAGAGTATTTCATTTCCTAAGATACGGTATTTATAATATTTCTTAACTTTTTTCTAATCCACAATTGTAACATTTTCTTGAAAATAAAGTCGTAATATTTTAACGATAGAGTTATAATATTTGTATTAACATATCCTAACATTTACTAACTTTATGATAACCGACCCGAAAGAGTAATAACATTTGGTTACTGATAATAAGTAACAAATAAGTAATAACTCTTTAACCACATATTCTAAGCGATAATAAAAGTAGTAAAATTTACTCACCAACAAAAGCGACACTAAAAGTAGTAATATTTACTATCACTTCGACAATAAATATAGTAATATTTACTAACCCAATAATTCTGTAACCGATAATAAAGATAGTAACATTTATTAATCCAACAATTTTATAAGCGACAATAAAAGTAGTAACATTTACTAACCAATAAGCATGTAAGTGACAATAAAAATAGTAACATTTACTAATCAACAATTTTGTAAGCGATAGTAAAGATAGTAATATTTACTAATCCAGCAATTTTGTACACGATAGTAAAGGTAATAACATTTACTAACAATAAGTCTGTAAGCGACAATAAAATAGTAACATTTACTAACCCAACAATTCTGTAAGCGATAGTAAAGATAGTAACATTTACTAATCCAGCAATTTTGTAAACGATAGTAAAGGTAATAACATTTACTAACAATAAGTGTGTAAGCGACAATAAAGTAGTAACATTTACTAACCCAACAATTCTGTAAGCGATAGTAAAGATAGTAATATTTACTAACCAATAAATTTGTAAGTGACAATAAAAATAGTAATATTTACTAATCCAACAATTCTGTAAACGACAATAAAGGTGATAACATTTACAAACCAAATACTTCTGTAAGCGACAATAAAAATAGTAATATATGACCGACAATAAAATTAGTAATATTTACTAACCCTTTACAAGTGACGATAAAAATTGAAATTTTGCTCACTCTTTACAACTGATGATATAATATCGATTTTTACCGATACTTTTTTAATCGTTCGGAAATTTAACATGCTCCAACGACCATTACAAATGTCGACATAGGTCTCCCGACCCCTCCATTCCCAACTGAATCTCTATCCGTCGGAGAAGACTTTATCGATGGTTTTACCACTTTTTCCTCACGGTTTTCGTCCGTCTCTATATGCCATTTCCGTTGTAGTGTGAATATCGACTTAATTAAGCTTCCCAACAATGGTATATTAAATTCAATTATACCATAACATTTTTGGGATTAAAAGAAAATACTGTTAACTGGCATAAATATTAAAAGATCAGTGCGAGTAAGTTTATATTTTAATATTATATGTCGTACCATCTTTTGCTTGCTACTAATGATTTGGACATTTTTATGTGAGATGAAAGATTTTCTCTCAGGAATTTTGAAATAAAAGGTGAAAAAGAAGCAATCTATGAGATAGGGATTTAAAATATGCAATCATAGATCATAAGAATTACTAGAATTGTCTCAAAAGGCTTATATCAAAAAAAAAAAAAAAAACAAATTTTAGATAGATTTCATATGGATAAGTGCTCACATGGAATTGTGGAGACAATTTTAGTCTCATGCAATGTTCAAAGAATGATTTATAACATAAGGCAATGCAATCTATTCCATATAATTCTATTGTGGGTCGCGAAATGTATGTTAGGCAGATATCAAAAGCAATTCTAGCTTAGGTATCGGTAAATTGTAAAGAAAGTGTTGAGTTATTTACAACAAAATGAATTACATGCTCATTTATAGTAAATCCGACCGATTAGAAGTGATCGAATACTTGGATCAGATTTCCATAGATGCATTGGGAGTAGAAAGTCAACATATGATTATCTTTTCTTCTTATCTAAAGACACAATTTAATGGAAATGTGCTGAGCAGTCGATCATTGCTTCATCCACAGCACAAATGTATTATAGATACAAAAGTTAATACAATACTTGGGTTGTCGACGCGATTATTAAGTTACTGAAAATTTATTGCAATAATTTTGTTGTAGTTATCAATATTTGTTGGTATAGGTGAGAATGATATCTTCATCTCTTAATCAAGTTGGGAGTTCGATTCTTCTGAGTATAAAAAAAATAATATTGAGAGACCTCCCTCTCAAATAAGACTCGACAGTAAGGTCAGTTCGAATTTATCAGCGCGAAATTTCGGATATCGGAGAGTGACTTAGTCATAGGGACCAAAAAAAAAAAATTGTTGTAGTTTTCTTCTACAAAAATGACAAACATTCAAGAGGTCTGAAACATATGGAATTTGTCATTAAGGAGGGGATTCAGATATAGAAAATGTCTATTCAGCACATTGAAACTGATCTAATGATAGTAGACTCGCTAACAAAAGGTTTATGACCAAAGACATTTGAAGAGCATGCAAAACGATTAGGTCTTGGTTGTAATAATGATTGATATTCTATGATGGCTTTGACTACCTAAGCTCAAGTTTATGACTTATATTGATATTTTCAGATATCGGTAACTGGAGGCCATAAAAAGATACAGGTAGGTGAGGTGAATGGAAAATAATTAATTTCTTTATGGTCACCTTATGCTGGCTCTATTAACTGATTATCATGACAAATGGTAGAATATAAGATGTTTTCTTTCAACGTGGTTTGATTATAGTATAAATTAGACCGATGGATGATCGGTTTTATAGATAAAAGGAGTTAGTTTTTAATCAATTTTTAAATTTAAAATTTTAGAATAAAAAAAATTATATAAGGAGAACTCTCCTTTATTAGATCCGATAAGTGTTCGAATTGAATTAGTTAGAATATAACTCCAAACAAAAATTAATATAATACCAAAAAAGTTATAGCGTGAATTATATTTGGTGGTTGGTTATTTACTAGCCAATTTTATGAAATTGCCATAATTGATTTAATAGCAAGTTTATTTTTATTCATTCAATTGTTTACTTGATGGACGGATCAGATGAAAAGTCAATGCATATAAATTAGTCCTTCCATAAAATGATTGCAATAAAAAAAGTCAGAAAAAGTCAGAAATTGATTTATATAACACGTAAAAAGCTTTGCTAGTGAAAATTGAGAATGGTTTTGTCTTTTATATCATATATTATAACAATATTTATATTCTAAAATTTTAAATTTAATAATTAATGATGTCTAATGAAGTTTTAATTTGCACAAAACATGGATAATGGCTGTTTGATAAACCAATGAAGACACATCGATGAATTTGCAAGTTGTTTTGTTCATTCATCACATATGGAGTTTAAACTAGTGTTTTCAAAATCGGATCAGATTGGTCGGTTTGACTAATTCGATCGGGGATCATTCTATAATTAGTTTCGGTTTTCATTATTAAATCAAGTGAAGTCAAATTTGATCAAATCTGTTTAAAACTGATAAAACTAATATACCATTCAAATTGGTTCAAAGAAAAAAAACATGGGATAAATTCATTTCTTTATAAAAATATATGAAATTTAATTTATTTTAAAACATATAATATATAAATTATATATAATATCATGATGATATTATCTCATTCATAAAACGGTCTGATCGGTTCGATTAATAAATTAATAAACTGATAGATTAAATGAGTTGTTTACTGAATTGGTTTTAAAAATATTGATTTAAAATGGTGAGCCTGAATATGTAGTAAGATAATCAATAAGGTATAACTAAACTATCATCAATTATTTTTTTCAGAGATTTAGATTGAGAATCTCTTCTTCTGCATATAGAAAAAAATATACGGGGGGTGAAAGGGTTCACCGAGTTAATTTAGGATTCATGAATGGGAGTGGTCAAGGCAATGTACCGACCAAAATTACGTGAGCCACCGTTTAGAGACATTCAATGATTCATTTCTCTCACATTGCGTATACGACACCGCACGTTGGCGGCACCGAAAAGCAACCACTTTACGACCCTCCTTTCCCATCCAAGTCAAACTTACTACCTATTTGCTTGATGCTATATATAATTTTTTAAAAATACTTTTGAATGAAAAGAAAGTGTGATATATTTAATGTATAGTATACAAATGGCAAATTGACTTTTGAATAGAGATCATACAAAATGAAGTTATTAATTAATACTAATGCAATAATTCTTATACATAATTAAGAAAAAAGATAATAAGTCGATGAATTATCAATCGATATTATTTTCTTTTTTTTTAAGATCTTGAATTCAAAACTCTTCTATTTATTAAAAAAAATAGATAATAAATCTATATAATACGGTTTCTTTATTAAACTTTTAGTGTGAAAGAACTAATAAAATGGCTTTATTTGGTCTTTATAGGAACATTCGATTAGTAAAAACTTATTATTTAAGTATTTTTTTTTTAAATTTAATATTCAAAATTTCATGAATATATATTTTTATAATTTTTATAATCTTTATATATATATATATATATATATATATATATAATTACTCCATTTAATTATTTATAGCAAAGGGGTCGGTGTCTCATTCTCATCGTGTCCGTAAAATGCAAATAATCATGTTAACGATGAGGAGGAGCATGAGGAAATCATGGATGGAACAAAGAGCATGGAAAATGGTTGTCATGGACCAATATACCACGTGATGAGTGTGCCAACAGTATGTCATCCTGTCGTGCGTAATAGCTTTCGTATCCATGAATGTTCGATTTTGTAAACCCATTTGGAATTTGAAACTGTCCCCGTTCATGAACGTCATGGCCTGGCCCCCGTGATATGAAATAATGTTGTGTCAGGAGAGAGAGAGGGAGGGGGGGGGCTCCTTGAAATGGTGCCAATTCAATGTGTCAGGTGGAAAAACGAAAAGTTTGGATTCAATCGGTCAGTTCAATGTACGATGAAACCGACCGAATGTATAACCACCGTCTTAAGTCTGTATGACTTTTCTAACCCTTCAGATTAAAGTCATTGACACACTTTTCACAACTCCCTTGTGGTCAAAGCTCAGAAAATTTAAATCCGTAACGTCTCTTTTCATCGCATGAAAAATCACAAGGCCCTCAATTCCAAAAGTAATCATAACCCTTCTTCATACCCTTTACAAATTTTTCAAACCCTTTTTTTTTTTTGTAAATCTTTCCAAATTTATCTGCAAAAGAAAATCTCTTATAATTAATCTATAGATCTTTTAACCTAAACATATCAAATTATAGGGATAGACTACTGACTGTTGTTCTATAAAGTCAGGAGTTGACCAGAACTCGATCCAAAATTGGATCCTAGGATTGTTTAGCTCAGATTAAATGGATTTTCAAATACGATTGTTTGAATCAGAATAAATGGAATCAGATTAAATGGATTTTCAAATACTGTGTTCAAATACCAAAAAAAAAAAAAAAGAAAGAAAAAAAGACCCAATAGTTACCGAGTTTGCTTAATTTATCCTTGTATTGCTTGATTGCATATCTAAATCTTCATTACACTCTAACTCATTATATGCTGCATAGCCTACCATACACCAAGCGAAAATTTTCTATCATACTCATGACTACCATTGTTGACTGTTGAATTCATTCCACCATCCATCTCAAGGAATAATTCATAAATATCAATACTCCCGACATGTTAGAAAAATCCCTACCATATTTTCATTCCAAAAAAGTAGAAAAAAGAAAGATAATTCCATGAAACAGCAAAATAAAATTGAAATCGGATGATCTCAAAAAAAGGAAAAAATAAACACATATATGAAGAAACTGCGGATATTACAATATATGTAGAGAGAGAGAGAGAGATAATTCTAGAGAGCGTAAACGAGGAGGTTTTGAGGATGAGGGTGAGGATCAGAGGGCAAGAAAGCCAAGAGCATGAGTACGGCCATGATACCAACGGGGAAGAAGAGGAGCATCATGGGCGGTGGAGGCAGTGGCGGAAGAATCAAAGGAAGTAGCAGTAACGACGCCGCAACCGCCACTAGAGTAGCGACACACCCCACGCAGCTTCCACACTTTACCATCTAAATCATTCACCTTCTCTTTCTCTCTCTTTCTGTTTTGCCTTCTCCTTGGAGTTCAAATTTTGGGTTGACGATGAAAGTCTCTCTCTCTTCCTTGGAGTTCAATTTTTGGGTTGATGGTGAAAGTCTCTCTCTCTTTTTACCATTATGGGTTGGATGATAATGCTTCTGAATGTTGAAATGAATGAATGAGCTTTTGACAGTGCGATGAATGTGTTAATGGTTTGTGTTTTTTGTCTTTATTACCTCTTGGTTTCGAGGACGAGAGGTGTTTTTATAGTGAGAGAATAGACAGTGACAGTTGTCAAATTCAAGTTGTGCTACTTGTGCCTTGGTTATCGGTGTGCTTTTATTGGGTGTGTGCACGATCTACTGAGGTTCATGTTTCTGCTTCATCCACACCCTTCATTGTCTTGATCCTATTCTGAGCACCCGGTTGGCTTAGTGGACTGGCGTGACGAGGGATCATTCAGAGTCCCAGTTTAGAAAAGGTCTTTGAGATTGATAAGCCAAATTTGGCGAAGTCGCGATAGCTGATTAATAAAATACTTGAATTTGGTGGGAACTTATGCAATAGTTTAATGAAATGAATATGCTCTCTCCCCATAGATGATTGCTAAAGTATTTGGTTTAAATTAGATAAAATTTTGTAATCTGTTTTTGAGATTAAAATTTGAGAATAAAAAAAATTATATTGGTAGATCTTTTTCTAAATTGAATTTGATAATTTTTAAATCGAATTAATCGAAATATAATTTCAAACACTGATTGATTAAAAAAATATTTCTTTCTCGATGATTTTAGATTCGAGAGTTCAGAGTTATACTTTATTTTATATAAAGAGTGTTTCCAAGAACATAAAATCACTTCGTTGTATTATCAGAATAAGCGGGGTCCATTTTCCAATCTCAAAAGTCATGTACAAATAAGGCATAGATTCTACTCTAATCAATTGAAAGGCTGAACATAATTTGTATCAAATCCATTGAAGTTTCTAAATAAGTCATAGATCACTGCTAGAAAATGAACTTTTAACGATGGAAAAATCCATCGCTGAAAGTCTCTTTTTCGTCATTAAATCCGTGACCCCGCTAATTTTCAGCGATTGATTTTTTTTCTGTCGCAAATATCAATATCGGATCAGCGACGGATTAAATCCGTTACTGATATTAGCGATGAAAAAAAATTTGTCGCTGAAACAAAAAAAAAAACAAAAGATAAAACAACGACGGATCCCACAATCACCCACCCCCTACATTTGCTGGAGGTAAGAATCGAACCTGTGCGCACAAGATAGCGTGAGAGTACTATTGCCACTAAACCGAAAAAGCTATTTACTTGTACGTCTTTTTTTATTTTTACTTATTATCTATACTTCTTATTTCTTAAGAATATTAAAATAATATAAAATTATAATTTATTATAAAATAGTAAAATAATTTTATTATTACTTAAAATAAAATAATAAAAAATTTTAAAAAATAAAATAAAATTATTCTTTGCAAAATAAAATAAAAATAATAAGAATTATTAAATAAAATTAAAAATTTTAAAATTAAAAATAATTTATTATAAAATAATAAAATAATTTTAAAAAATAAAAAAATATTATTCTTTGTAAAATAAAATAAAAATAATAAGAATTATTAAATAAAATTAAAAATTAAAAAATTAAAAATAATTTATTATAAAATAATAAAATAATTTTATTGTTACTTAAATAAAATAATAAAAAATTTGTAAAAATAAAATAATATTTTTCTTCGCAAAATAAAAAAAAATCAATAAGAATTATTAAATAAAATTAAAAATTAAAAAATTAAAAATTAAATTAAAAATTAAAAATTAAAAATAAAAAAATATTATTCTTTGTAAAATAAAATAAAAATAATAAGAATTATTAAATAAAATTAAAAATTAAAAAATTAAAAATAATTTATTATAAAATAATAAAATAATTTTATTGTTACTTAAATAAAATAATAAAAAATTTGTAAAAATAAAATAATATTTTTCTTCGCAAAATAAAAAAAAATCAATAAGAATTATTAAATAAAATTAAAAATTAAAAAATTAAAAATTAAATTAAAAATTAAAAATTAAAAATAAAAAAATCCGTCGTTAATCCGTCGATAATCTATCGCTAATTTTCCGTCGGTAATCCGTCGCTAAAGGCTGTACATATCTTTTTTTTTTTTTTTTTCCTTCACCAATTTACCGACGGAAATTAGCGACAAAATATTCCGTCGTTAAATATTCCGTCGCTAAATATTCTATCGGTAATTCGCCACTGATAATTTTATAATTTTTTAAAATTTTTTTAAGGTTTTAGCGACGGAAATATTTCTGTCGCTAATCTCTCGATAAAAAATCTGACGTTAATCCGTCATAAATCCGTCGTTATTACCGATAGATATTTTTTCGTCGCAGAAGCCGTGTTTTCTAGTAATGGATTCTACTTTCTACTCTAACCAAGTAATTGAAGATTCTAAAATATATTGAAGTTATAGAATGGAAAAAAATTATTCAGAAAAGTAAAATAGAATGCATATAATGAAAGCCGAAATGAGATACCGGGTCGGATCTTCGATAAAACAAGATTAGAGTATGCCAGCATTAATCCTTCAACGATCAAGTTATAGACAAGTAAAGCATGTCTATATGGAGAGATTGTGCATTGTTGGCTCACTTCTTCATGTCTACCTCACATGTGATGGTCTCAGGGTTACCATATTTATTTTATATATTATCAGTATTTAAAGTCATATTCTAATTAATACGATTCATGACTTACGGTGGCTCATTTCAGGTGTAATCCTATTAACATAATTTTTTACATTTTTAAAACTTAAAATCGAGATCTTGATTAACGGACCTAATATCATATCTTAATAGATCGACCATTCATTCGTCCAGCGTTACCATAGTTATACCGCAACTTGTTTATTTGCTTATTGGTTTAGAGAGCCAAGTGGGTTGGTGGACCATCATAGTCTAGGCATGGTAATTTCGTGATCACGCTTATGTTTGTGTTTGGCTGGTTGAGTATGATGCTTCCACACCACAGGTTTTTTATGTCATTTCCAGCTTTGAGATTTGAATATTAATATTGGTTTGTTCTTGTTAGTTTTATATGCACATACACATGCGGAAGCGTGCGAAATTTTCGGAATTATAAAATATTAGGGTTTTTGGACATATCTCAAGAGTAGATCGCAAAATATTCAGGGAACCACGAATCTCGATCAAACGATCTCGCCATCGGGATGATAACCACGAAACTCGAGCTATCACCGCAGCGCCACAACACCGCAATCAAAATTCGGTGATACAAATTCTCTTCACAGAATTTTCTCCCTCTCTCAATTGTACCTCTTCACAATTTTTGTACAAAATGGTGGTGTTGCCTAGGGTTTGCCCTAATTTCCATATACTTTCGTCACCACACATGGTAGGTAATTCAAATCCATCAGTTATTATTTGTGAATTTTGGAAAGTGGGAAAATTTTTATTTTCCAAACATGGAAAGATGCCCCACATGGGCATTAATTCCTTTATCTCCTACTTGCACACGAAGTCATTTTCATCTATCACGAGATCACAACTCATGCGATCGCCTCACCCTACTGAATTTTCATACTAGATTGGGTGTCGTGCGATTGGCGAGTACACTTGCAAATAAAGACTTCTCGATACACCTGTTAGAATGTTCGAGGAGTCAACGTTAGTACAATAATAAGCTCGCAGCACCCCAGATCCAAGACTGGTTACATCCATCGAGCTACTTTGCTCAACGAAAATAATTCCCCATAATTCAGTCGAATATGTATTTACTATTGTATTCTAATCCCAACATGGAAGAACACAAGAGACCGGTCGGTGAATACTATATCACGATATAACATCAATTGGTTTTCCTTTTCCCAAACTTGAATCTATCAGTTTTAACGTAACTGCTTTCCTAGACCTGTCTCTCAGACCTCAATTTATATTCCGCGTTATCAGTAAACAGACTAAGGTAGCAAACACCGAATTAAGACTTCAAGAGTCAGCCGAAAGTAATAAGGGTACAAGAGATCCCACCCCGTGGATCTCGGGTTTCACACAGTGGGGCTAGGGGATCAAATTTGTAATCAGTGCCTTAAACTAAATAGCTCTCACTATCCCTAGTCGTCTTTATCACACGCGGTATGAAATGCGTGCCACAGTGTTATTCCCCATCTCTCAAAGGGCGTGTGTCAGATGTTTCTAACACTGTGCAGATATGGGACTCAGTCTACGCATAAAACTTTACCCAGAGATTTCAAAGAGAGTACTTCAGAGGCAATCTCACAGATTGCAAGTACTTTATGAGATCTCAAACCTAGCTTCTAGCAGGTAACATGGATGTGGGTACGTCCATATCGATCATATCACATATGACCTCATCCTAAACACATATCAGAGCGACTTATGTTCTATCAGGGCTACTCTCAAAGCCTCTTACAGCTAGAAACTGTCGTATCTCTGCTCGCTCAGAGCTGGAGGTGGTCACTCGTGTGTGAGAGTCGACCTCACCTACCTGACATCTATAATAACGTCACAGTATATATATATATATATATATATGATAATAAAAGTGAACGCATTGATTAAAATATAATACTTATGTGACTGAATAATACATCATATATATATATAAAAATTAATAAAGTATCAATGTCGTCAGTACAAACTGAGCAATGTCAATAAATCCTCAAATCCAATGACTCTCTATGTGCTAAGAAGGAGTCTCTAGTAATAGGTTTGGTGAAAGGATCAGCTACCATACTATGTGTCGAAGTGTACTTGATGGTCATTTCATCCTTCTCAATAATGTCTCTTACAAAATGATATCTGGTGTCTATATGTTTGGTCCAACAATGGAACTTAGGGTCTCGAATATAAATGATAGCGGTCTGATTATCACAATAAATCATTACGAGCCTCCCACTATCCGCTATAATCCCTAAGTCATCTAATAGTCTTTGGAGCCAAACACTCTCCTGAACTGCAACAGAACAAACCACGAACTCAGCCTCCATGGTTGATAAAGCAACGCATGTTTGCTTTTTACTGCTCCATGAAATGACACCACCATTGAGCAAAAAAGCAAAACCTGATGTCGATTTGCACTTATCCAAATCGCCTCCCAATCGGCGTCCGAATAACCCACAAGGCGCAAATCACCTCCTCCGTAACACAGAGAGAGGTTTGCAGTTCTCTTAAGATATCAGAGAATCATTTTCACTGCTCTCCAGTGACCTCTCACTACTCTCCAGTAACCTCTTACAGGATTCGTCTGATACCTACTCACCAGACCGACTGCATAACTTATGTCCGGTCTTTTATGCAGCATTGCATACATTAGGCTTCCCACCGCCCTGGAGTAAGATACTTTACTAATTTCCCTCACTTCATCCTGAGTTTTAAGACACATTTTCAGGAAGCCTTCATCTTTGGCAATCGAAGTATCTATAGGATTACAATCATTCATCCCAAAACGTTCGAGAATTTTTTTAATGTATGTCTCTTGTGAAAGAGCCAACATTTTTCTGGGACGATCCCTTTGGATCTCAACTCCAAGGATGAACTCAGTTTCACCCATGTCTTTCATGTCAAAGTTGGATAACGACCATGTTTTGATAGTCTTTATATACTTAATGTTGTTCCCGACCAACATTATGTCATCAACATACAATGACAGGATCACAAATGAATTATCACCCCATATCAGATAGACATAATGATCCTCCTCGACCATTCTAAAACCATAAGATATCACAGTCTCGTGAAATCTTAGATACCACCGCCTGAATGACTATTTTAGGCCATATATCGACTTCCGAAGTCGACAGATCTTGTCCTCTTAACCTACTAGAACAAATCCCGAAGGTTGTTCCATGTAAACCTCTTCATCCAAATTCCCGTTAAGAAAAGCGGTCTTAACGTCCATCTGGTGTAACTCCAGATCCATACTTGCGACAATCGCCAAAAGCAAATGGATCGATATAAACTTGACTACTGGGGAGAAAGTCTCCTCATAGTCAATGTCTTTTGTCTGTGTGTAACCCTTGGCTACAAGACGGGCCTTATACCTCTCAATCGATCCATCGGCCTTCCTCTTGATTTTGGGAACCCTTTTGTTTCCAATGGCCTTTCTTTTCTCAGGTAGGTCAACTAGATCCCAGACCCCGTTGACTCTCATTGATTCCAATTCTTCCTTCATGGCCTCTAACCATTGGTCCTTGGCAGGACCTTCAAGAGCTTCATAAAATGTGCTTGGCTCCTTATCATCTTTGGGAGTAACAATTAGGATCTCATCCTCAATAGGGAAGTGACGACGTAGTACGTGTCCCCGACTACTCCTATGAGGAGGAGGAGCCATTGCACCTTCAGATGGAACACTCCCACTAGGACCAAGATTCACATCAGGTTCTTTAGTCCCGTCGCTGGGTTCGGCTGAGCCGTTAGGTTCATCCATCTCATAGAAAGCGATTTCTCGATCGATTTTACCTCTCTTAGGAAAATCATTTTTGAGAAACGTGGCATCACGAGACTTTATCTCAGTCACTGTACCATCCGTATGTTTTCCTAGGAACACATGTCCCTTGGAGTGTTCAGAGTATCTAAAAAAAATACACTTCTTTTCTCGTGGGCCTAACTTGTCATATTTGTGCGAAAAATCATAAACATACGCGGCACAACCCCATGGTCTCAAATGGCTAAGGTCAGGCTGTCTCCCTGTTCGAAGCTCGTACGGGGTGCTGACTACGAACTTTGTTGGGACACGGTTAAGGACGTAGGCTGCAATAAATAACGCATCCTCCCAATGGGAAATGGGTAAATTGGCTTGCACCATCATCGATCTCACCATCTCTAAAAGAGTCATATTCCTTCTCTCAGCTACTCTGTTCTGTTGAGGAGTGACAAGAATAGTCAGCTGTCTCGTAATACCTCTATCGAAACAGAGCTCTTTAAATTGTTCTGACAAATACTCGCGCCCTCGATCGATTCTAAGGGTTTTCACCCTCAAGTCTAGCTGATTCTCAACCTCGCTTATAAATCTCGTAAAGCACTCTAATGCCTCAGATTTATGCGAAATCAGGTAGACGTAACCGAAACGCGTGTAATCATCAATGAACGTAATAAAGTGTACAACACCGTTTCTGGCTCTCACGTTCATTGGTCCGCAAATATCGGAATGGACCAATTGTAATGGAGTCTCAACTCTCATTGTTTTCTCAAATGGTTTTCTAGTAGCTCTGCCCGCAAGGCAAAACTCACACACAGGCAACTAGACCTTGGTTAGCGGGCCCAACAAGCCACTCATAGCTAATCGAGTCATCCTCTTTTGTCCTATGTGGCCAAATCTACTATGCCATACAAACATATCATCCACAACACTATCAGATGCAAAGACAATAGGAGATGAAGGAATATTTTCACAAAATGGAATAAAATCAAGTACATAAAGTCCCTCACGGACTAAACCAGAATAAATCAAAAGACTGTTATCATCGTAAATGAACACTTTAGAGTTTCCCAACAAAACAGAATATCCCAACTGGTCTAAACATCGAACTAAAATGAGATTCCGTCGAATCTCAGGAGCATACAATATGTCATGTAGATACAGGGGTTGGTCATTACAAAGTATCAGCTTGCATGTGCCAATCCCTCTTACTTCAACAAATGCTTCGTTCCCCACATATAGCCTTCTTGCATGGGGACTCAAACGGCGGAATTCTACAAATGCGCTCCTGTCACGAGCTACATGGTCTATGGCTCCTGAGTCTACAATCCACAAAGGAGAAGACTTAGTGAGTATCACACTAGATGACACATAACTCAAACCATGTAAGAAAAAAGGACTTACCTTTCGCTCGCCACACTCGCGTGCGAAATGCCCATGCTTGCCACATACATAGCATTGGACCTTGCTCTTGTCGAGCTCCTTCTTCTTGCATTTCTGTCCTTTGTCGTCGATTTTGGCAGATAGCTTCCTCTTGCTTTGGCCTTTGGGCTTCTTCTCATATTTGCGCCACTTGCGCTTGATCCCTCGGGAGTCCTTGCCCGACTCCGCGATGTTAACATGAGTAGAAGTGGACCTCACAACCTCCTGGCGCTCCTCCTCGAGCTCACAATGCCTACTCATATCCCTGAAAGTACGAATACTCTCAGTGTGTGTGAGATAGGTCTTAACCACATCCTAGGAGTCAGGCAAAGACTGGATCACACCCAGTACCTGAAACTCGTCAAACATTGACTCCCCCATACTCTTGAGAGAAGCGATCATACTCGACATGTGTATCAAATGCTGTTTCGTAATATGATCAGTACTCTTCTTATATGTAATAAACTTATACGTTAGCATCCTCAACTTAGGAGCTAACGCGGAGCCAAAGTGCTCTTTCAGAGCAGCAGTGGAATACTGCTCATAAACCGGGATTAGCTCATCGTGCATACAGTTAAGAAGGATCACCCTAGCTTGACCATCCTTTTTCTTTCGAACACGATACACTTTTTGACCCCGTTTTCCTTGTTCTGTTGGAACCTCCCCTGGGTCCACCATCTCGTGTCTAAGAACCTCCCCGAGTTCTTGTTCCTCGAAGACAAACTGAATTTTTCGGTGCCATATTTCATAGTTGTTACCATTCACTTTCTCCCCTTTAACGAGATCCAGAACTATTGTCTTTGTAGCAGCCATGTCTCTGTTACACAGAAAATAGAGACGTTAATGACAAATGATACTTTGATTCATAATTTTATATACCCTACAAATCATAAAAACCAAAACGACTCGAATACAGACCCCAAAACGAGCATACGAGTCAACAGACACCATATACCACAATTCAGGATTGCATTTCACCGTTTGAACTAGAATTCGATACATAAAAACCAACATTTAGTCACTTTTACCATGAAACCCTTTATAAATTGAACAAATCCAATTTTAGGTGAACCTACGTACCACCGGATGGGTCTACACTCCTCCACGTGCCTTCACGCGCCGGTGGCGAGTCCCCACGAGCCTCCACGCGCCTCCACGCTCTGAAGAGGGTTCTGGCGCGTGGGCACGCACCTACACGCGCTGGGGAGAGTGCACCACACGAGCCCACACTCAGGGGCGTATGTCACGCGCTCACACGCCCACGACCGGTCAGACCGGGTCAGTTCGGACCCGATCAGACCGGGGTCGGTCGGACCTGGTCCGACCTGCCCCCTCTGCCTCACGCTTTCTCGCGCGCGTGAGTGTCACGAGCCAGGTACACACGCCTCAGCGCGCGTGTCTTTCACACGCCCGCGGGTTGGGTCGTTTCTTTTTCGCTCGATGGGTTTGCAACCAGGTTTTCCGACCCGATTTCTGGAAAATACATTTCCGGCCTGTTTTTCACCGCGATTCTTGCTAGAAAATTATTTTGGAGATCCCAAAAATATCAGAGACTTAATTTTTGGGTTATTTGCGCCTTGAACACGATGAAATATATATCCAAGTTTTGGCCCTCTGTGGCCTCGTCGGAAAAACCCAGTTTCCGGCAACGGCAACATGCAATATGCATACTAAAATATAGATTTAGATGCCAGGAACTTAAATTTACAATTCTTTTGTGAAGATTCCTCCTAAATCTTGACAAATCTGGGGTTTCTTTGTTGTGTTCACTATTCATAGCCTGAAAGTTTGACCAGAATTTTCATAACCTAATCGTGCTCAGAAAATTACGAAAAAATCATATTTGTGACCTACGTGATATTGGTAACTTCATGGTATTTTCAGATTCAGGAAATGCATCTATGATCCGAACCCCAAATTGTACAAGCTCATTTTTAATACCCAAATTAATTCCGAAAATTTATTTTAAAATAAATCTAACTTGGCTCTGATACCAATGTTAGTTTTATATGCACATACACATGGGGAAGCGTGCGAAATTTTCGGAATCATAAAATATTAGGGTTTTTGGGCATATCTCAACAGTAGATCGCAAAATATCTAGGGAACCATGAACCTCGATCAAACGATCTCGTTGTTGGGATGATAACTACAAAACTCGAGCTATCACCGCAGCGCCACAACACCGCAATCGAAATCCAGAGATACAAATTCTCTTCACAGAATTTTCTCCCTCTCTCAATTGTGCCTCTTCACAATTTTTGTGCAAAATGATGGTGTTGCCTAGGGTTTGCCCTAGTTTCCATATACTTCCATCACCACACATGGTAGGTAATTCAAATCCATCAGTTACCATTTGTGAATTTTGGAAAGTGGGAAAATTTTCATTTTCTAAACATGGAAAGATGCCCCACGTGGGCATTAATTCCTTCGGTTCTCAATGACTTTTGGTGTCCTTTGGAAAAATTCTAACAGTTTAAGCATCCGCGTGAGCATAGTGGTGACTTATCGCATGGTATTGATGTGTGAATTGCACTATTTTTCATGTGCTTTGCATCGTTTAAATGTGCTACACTTGGAATATGACCTAATATTAAGATGAATATCTAGGTTTTAGTTAGAGGATTAAAGTTTAGTAAGTATTGAGTGAGTCGAAATTGTTGGTGTTACATCAAAAACAAGAGAAGTTTGAACTAGGGTTTTAGAGGTAGATCCCGATCAAAGATCAAGAAGCTTAGTTCATTAAGCAAGTTTCTCCTTGGAGGCAGACCACCATCACCTAAAGCACCTAAAATTAGACATGGCCATAGTTCCAGGTTTTTAATTTAGAGGAACCAGAATGGAACCTTCAAGGGGCCATTTTTATTTCAGTTCTAAACGATTTTGGTTCCAGTCAATTTTGAAAACAGTTCCAAACTATTTCGATTCCAATTCTAGAAACGTAATTATAAAAAATAAATAAATAAGTAATAAAGATAAATATCGATACTTTCTTTTTTCTAAAAAAAATATAGATAATTAATGATGAAATGAATTTAATTGAAAACCCATTGCTTTTCTTTATTAATGAAATTCTTTTAATCAATTCAAATGTGAACATTTGAAACCCACTTTATTGTGACCCATAAGAGCTAATTCATTCATTTGTAATAATTTTTCATGATAAATATTTATTTTCCCATTAAAATTTTAAAATAATTTATTTAATATAGTTTTTCTAAAATAAAACTTACATACATTTTTTATAACTGAATTTTAACGATGATATAAGATTCGATATGAACTTAAAATAAAAACTTTTCTACTTCTACCATTAAATTAATAATAAAAGTTTTTTAGAATTTTCTATTTTTAATGTCAGTTATTTTGTAATAAGTAAATTAATATATATTAAAAAAATAACCGGTTTGAACCAGTGGGACGTAGCTGTTCAAACCAAAAACCGTATTTTCTCATTCTTCAAAATGAGGAATTGACTACGGTTCTGGCATGGTTTTGGCCATGTTTCGGTTCCTTCTGACTTCATGGTTTTGATCCAAACTGTGGTCGTGTCTACCTTGAACCATTGTTGAAGACCTCACATTAAAAAAGGCACAAAGAACCATATTTCACCTCCTTTAACCTTTTCTAGCACATTTCTTACCTTTACTCTTTCTGAAGGAATGAATGCCCACGTGGGGCATCTTTCCTTATTTGAAAAAAAATGAAATTATCCCACTTTTCATATGCACAAATGGTAACTGATGGGATTTGAATTCCCTACCATTTGTGGTGACGGAGGAATATGGAAACTAGGGTAAACCCTAGAAGGCACAATTTCATTCTATGATTGCAAAAACATTGTGAGGAGATAATTGTGAGAGAGGGAGAAAAATTCTGCGAAGAGAATTTGTGTCACCGGATTCGATTGAGGGGTCGTGGTGCTGCGGTGATAGCTCATCTTTTGTGGTTATCATCCCGACTGCGAGGTCGATTGATCGAGGTTCGTCGTTCCCAGATTTTGCAATCTACTTTTGAGGTATGCCCGAAAATCCTATTCTTTTATGATTCCGAAATATTTTGCATGCTTCCGCATGTGTATGTGTATATAAATCCAACATTGGTATCAGAGCGTAGGGTTGGATTTATTAAAATATTTTCGGAATATTTTCGGGTAAAAAAATATGGGGTTGCAAAAATGGGTTTCGGATCACGGATGAGTTTCGTGAATCCGAATATACCGTGACGTTACCCAAGTCACGTAGATCGCAAATATAATTTTTTCTGAATTTTTGGAGCATGTTTAAGCCATGAAAATTAAAGTTGAAGTTTTCGGCCCTAAGGGTGCCCAAAACTTAAAAACCTAGATCTATCCACGTAGAGGGATTGTTGATCTAAATAAATGGCATATTAGTGTTCCATGTGCATTGATCTACGTTTTGACATGCATTTTGCATTGATTGGCTGCCGGAAACTGGGATTTCCGGCGAGGCCGCGGAGGGCCAAAATTTGGATATATGATTCGCCGTGTTTAAAGCTTGAATCATTCAAAAAAACAAGTGCGAAATATTTGTGGGAAGTCCAAATATATTTTCCGGCAGAAACCATCGTAAAAATTAGCCGGAAATGGGTTCTCAGAGAATCAGGTCGAAAAACCCGTTGCAGGACCCGTCGGGCGAAGAAGAAGAAGCCCAGACCCGCGGGCGCGTGAAGAGCACGCGCCAGAGGGCGCGTCCAGCAGGCGCATGAAGCGGGATGGCGGTGGCGGTCGGGTCGGACCCTGACCCGGACCGACCCGCTACCGACCCGACCGGGTCAGACCCGGACCGTTGACCGGGTCGGTCGGGTCAACCCTGACCCGTTGACCGACCCGGTCTGACCTGGCTCAGCGCGTGAGGCGCGTGAGCCACGCGCTGCAACTGGGCGCGCGTGAGCCGAGCCGCGCGTGGCGCGTGAGCAGCGCGCCGCGCGTCTGGCGCGTGCAGCAGGCTGCCGCCGGCGCGTGGAGGCGCGTGGCGGCGCGTGGAGTGCACCGCCGGCGAGCGGCGGCGCGTGGGGAACCCCGGCGGCGCTTCAGGTCGTCCAAAATTGATTTTTTCAATTTTTTTTTGGGGTCCTATGTGCATATTTGTGACTATTTGTGTGATTTTGTGCACCGAATTAAAGTCCGGATGATGAGATGAGGTCCCGGGTTGTGGTGTATGGTGTCCGTTGACTCATATGCTCACTTTGGGGTCAATACTCGATTCATTTTGGATTGTTAATTCGTAGGGTGTACGAAATTGTGAAAATAAGCATTATTAGTCACTAACATCTCTTTCTTTCTGTGTGACAGAGACAATGGCTGCGACAAAGAGTATCGTACTTGATCTCGTTAAGGGAGACAAGTTGAACGGTGACAATTATGAGATTTGGCACCGTAAAGTTCAATTTGTCTTCGAGGAGCAGGACCTAGCGGAGGTTCTCTTACACGAGATGACAGACCCCGGGGTGGGTGATACGCCTCAGGCGAAACTGGATGAGGAGGCGTATCGTGCATGGAAGAAGAAGGATGGCCAAGCTAGGGTCATCCTCCTTAGCAGCATGCACGATGATCTGATTCCAGTGTACGAGCAGTATCCTACTGCGATGTCGGTTTGGAGTGCTCTGAGAGAGCACCTTGGCTCCCGGTCAGCTCCTAAGCTAAGGATTCTGACTTATAGGTTTATCACCTATAAGAAGAGACCCGATCATACCATGAAACAGCATTTAATGCATATGTCAAGTATGATCGCTTCTCTAAAGAACATGGGGGAGCCAATGTCTGATGAGCTTCAGGTACTGGGAGTAATCCAGTCATTGCCTGACTCCTGGGATGTTGTAAAGACCTACCTCACGCACACTGAGAGTATTCGTACTTTCATGGACGCGCGTAGGCATTGTGAGCTCGAGGAGGAGCGCCAGGAGGTGGCTAGGTCGGTTTCTGGTCATGCCTATGTGGCGGAGTCAAGTAAGGGCCCCAAGGGCGTCAAGCGCAAATGGCGCAAATATGACAAGAAACCTAGCCAGGCTAAGAGGAAGCCATCAGCAAAAACCGTTGATAAAGGGCAGACACGTAAGAAGAAGGAGCTCGACAAGAGCAAAGTCCGATGCTACGTTTGTGGCAAATCTGGGCATTTCGCTCGCGAGTGTGGCGAGCGAAAGGTATGTCCTTCTTCTTTACATGGTATGAGTTATGTTTCATCCACTGTGATGCTTACTAACTCTTCTCCTTTGTGGATTGTAGACTCAGGAGCCACCGACCATGTAGCTCGAGATAGGAGCGCATATGTGGAGTTCCGCCGATTGAGTCCCCAAGCGAGGAGGCTGTACGTGGGGAACGGAGCATTTGTGGTTGTGAAGGGGATTGGTACATGCAAGCTGATGCTGCCAAATAACCAAGTCCTATACCTGCATCATGTGCTGTATGCTCTCGAGATTCGGCGGAATCTCATTTCTGTCATTTGTTTAGATCGTTTAGGATACTCTGTCATTTTCAGAAATTTGAGTGTTTCTGTCATTTACGATAACTCTGTTTTATGTACTGGTTTAGTCCATGATGGACTTTATGCGTTGGATTTGGTTTCCTTTAATAAAATTTCTGATTTGTCTTCTATTGCGTATACATCTGATAGCGTAGTTGATGATGTTTCAATTTGGCATAGTAGACTTGGCCACATAGGGCAAGAGAGAATGAACCGGTTAGCTACGAGTGGCTTGTTGGGCTCGCTAACCCGGATCGAGTTGCCCTTATGTGAGTTTTGCCTAGCCGGCAAAACGACGAGGAAACCATTTGGAAAAGTAATGAGGGCTGGGACCCCATTGCAATTGATTCACTCCGATATTTGTGGACCTATGAATGTGAGAGCCCGAAACGGAGCCACGTATTTCATTACGTTTATAGATGATTACACGCGTTTCGGTTACGTCTACCTTATCTCGCACAAGTCTGAGGCATTAAATTGCTTCAGGAGGTATATCAGTGAGGTAGAAAACCAGTTAGACTTGAGAATTAAAACTCTCAGAACCGATAGAGGACGCGAGTACTTGTCTGAGGAGTTTAAAGAGCTCTGTTTCGAGAAGGGCATTACGAGACAGTTGACTATTCCTGCTACTCCCCAGCAGAACGGAGTAGCTGAGAGAAGGAATAGGACTTTGTTGGAGATGGTAAGATCGATGATGGCGCAGACCAATTTGGCTATCTCCCATTGGGGAGACGCATTGTTGACTGCCGCCTACGTTCTTAACCGTGTTCCAACCAAATCCGTAGTCAGTACCCCATACGAGCTTTGGACAGGGAGGCAGCCTGACCTTAGCCATTTGAGACCATGGGGTTGTGCCGCATACGTTCACGATTCCTCGCACCCACACGGCAAGTTAGGCCCACGAGGAAATAAATGTATCTTTGTAAGGTATTCTGAACATTCTAAGGGACATGTGTTCCTAGGTGAACGTACGGATGACACGGTCTCCGAGATCGAATCTCGTAATGCTACGTTCCTGGAAAATGATTTTCCTAAGAGAGGCAAAATCGACCAGGATTTCACCTTTTATGAGATGGGTGAGCCTACCGGCCCAACTGAGCCCAGGGGAAGGACCCAAGAGCCTACAATAGATCTTGGTCCTAGTGGGAGTGACCCATCTCGAGGTGAGGAGGCTCCTCCTCCTCGAAGGAGTAGTCGGGGACATGTACCCCGACGTCATTTTCCGATAGAGGATGAGATCCTCATCGTGACTCCTGAGGATGATGAAGAACCTCAAACCTTTGAGAAGGCTCTCGAGAGTCCTATGAGGGACCAATGGCTAGAGGCCATGAAAGAGGAGATGGAATCAATGAAGGTCAATGGGGTCTGGGACCTAGTTGACCTACATGAGGATAGAAGGGCCATAGGGAACAAGTGGGTTCTCAAAATCAAAAGAAAGGCCGACGGATCGGTAGAAAGATACAAAGCCCGTCTAGTAGCCAAGGGTTACACACAGACAAAGGGCATTGATTACGAGGAGACTTTCTCCCCCGTAGTCAAATTTACATCGATCCGTCTACTCTTGACGATTGTCGCGAGCATGGATCTAGAGTTGCATCAGATGGATGTAAAAACCGCTTTCCTTAATGGAAATCTGGATGAGGAGATCTACATGGAGCAGCCCTCTGGGTTCGTTCTAGTAGGTCATGAAGACAAGGTCTGTCGACTTCGGAAGTCGATATATGGCCTAAAGCAATCATCCAGGCGGTGGTACCTAAAATTCCACGAGGAGGTGATATCTTATGGTTTTACAATGATCGAGGAGGATCATTGTGTTTACTTGATACGATCTGATAACTCTTTTGTGATCCTGTCCCTGTATGTGGACGATATACTGTTGGCTGGGAATAACATTCAGTATATGATGACGATCAAGGCTTGGTTGTCATTGAGCTTCGACATGATCGACATGGGTGAAGCTGAGTTCATCCTTGGAGTTAAGATCCAGAGAGATCGATCGAGAAGAATGTTGGCTCTTTCACAAGAGACCTACATTAAGAAAATTCTCGAGCGCTTTGGGATGAGTGATTGTAATCCCATTGACACTCCAATCGCCAAGTGTGATGGTCTGAGTCTTGAGATGTGCCCGAAAACTCAGGAAGATATAAGGGAGATGCGTAAAATCCCTTATTCTAGCGCAGTGGGAAGTCTAATGTATGCGATGTTGTGTACACGACCAGACATATGTTACGCAGTTGGTCTGGTGAGTAGATATCAATCAAATCCTGGAAGGGGTCACTGGAGAGCAGTGAAAAGGATTTTTCGATATCTCAAGGGAACTGCGAGCTACTCCTTGTGTTATGGGAGAGGGGATTTGCGCCTCATAGGATATTCAGACGCCGACTGGGGCGGTGATCTGGATAAGCGCAAATCGACATAAGGTTTTGCATTCTTGCTCAATGGCGGTGCCATTTCTTGGAGCAGCAAGAAGCAAACCTGTGTAGCGTTATCTACGATGGAGGCTGAGTTCGTGGCTTGCTCAGTCGCAGTTCAGGAGAGTGTTTGGCTCCGAAGACTATTAGATGACTTAGGGGTTGTGGCTGATAGTGGGAGGCCAGTGATGATTTACTGTGATAATCAGGCTGCTATCGCCTATACTCGAGACCCTAAGTATCATAGTAGGACCAAACATATAGACACCAGATATAATTTTGTTAGAGACATCATCGAGAAGGGTGAAGTGACCGTCAAGTACATCTCGACACATTGCATGGTGGCTGACCCCTTCACCAAACCCATCACTAGAGACTCATTTATAGCACATAGAGAGTCATTGGGTTTGGGAATATTTTGATTTTTCTCATTGTACTAAACTGACGATGTGATGCTTATTATTATTTTTTTTTATATATATGATTTTGTGCATTATTCAGTCACATTTATATTTTCTTAAATAATGCACTTATTTATATCATGTATATTTGATGTGATAAAATATATGTCAGGCAGGTGAGGTCGACTCTATCACACGAGCGACCACCTCCAACTCTGAGCGAGTGGAGATGAGACAGTTTCTAGTCGTAAGAGGCATTGAGAGTGGCCCAACTAGAACAAAAGTCGCCCTGATACGTGTTCAGGATGAGGTCATTTGGGATATGACCGACATGGAAATACCCACATCCATGTTGCCTGTGAGTAGCCAGATTTGAGATTTCAGAAATCACCTGCGATAGTGATATTGTCTCTGAGACACTCTCTCTGAGATCTCTGGGTAGAGTCTTATGTGTAGACTGAGTCCCGTATCTGCACAGTGTTAAGAAATCTGACATATGCCCTTTTTGAGAAATAAGGGATTAACACTGTGACACGCGTTTCATACCGCGTGTGATGACGACTAGGGATAGTGGGAGCAATTATATGAGACGATGATCTATTCATGATCCCCGTTCCCACTGTGTGAGACCCGAGATCCATTGGGTGGGATCTTAAGTACCCTTATTTTACTTTCGACTGTCTCTAGAAGTCTTGATTCAGTGTTTGCTACTTTAGTCTGTTTTACCTATGGCCCGGAAGATAAATTGAGGTCTAAGGGGCAGGTCTAGGAAAGCAACTGAATTGAGATAGATGGATTCGAGTTTGGGAAAGGAAGACCAATCTACATTACATCGTTGTGTAGTATTCACCGACCGGTCTGTTACGTATATCCACGTTGGGATAAAAACGTAATAGTGAATACACATTCGAGGATATATTGGGGATGACTTTCAATGAGGAAAGTGACTCGAAGGATATAAATGTGATGAGTCTGGGGTACAGCGAGATGTTTTATTATTAACGACGACTCCTCGAACATCCTAACAGGTGTATCGAGAAGTCTTTATTTGCAGGTGTACTCGCCAGTCGCACGACACCCAATCTAGTATGAAAATCCAGAAGGGTGATACAGGAGATCGCATGAGCTGTGATCTCGTGATGGATGAAAATGCCCTCGTGTGCAAGTGGGAGATGAAGGAATGAATGCCCACGTGGGGCATCTTTCCTTATTTGAAAAAAAAAGGAAATTATCCCACTTTCCATATGCACAAATGGTAACTGATGGGATTTGAATTCCCTACCATTTGTGGTGACGGAGGAATATGGAAACTAGGGTAAACCCTAGGAGGCACAATTTCATTCTATGATTGCAAAAACATTGTGAGGAGATAATTGTGAGAGAGGGAGAAAAATTCTGCGAAGAGAATTTGTGTCACCGGATTCGATTGAGGGGTCGTGGTGCTGCGGTGATAGCTCATCTTTTGTGGTTATCATCCCGACTGCGAGGTCGATTGATCGAGGTTCGTCGTTCCCAAATTTTGCAATCTCCTTTTGAGGTATGCCCGAAAATCCTATTCTTTTATGATTCCGAAATATTTTGCACGCTTCCGCATGTGTATGTGCATATAAATCCAACACTTTCTATTTTCAATTTGTCTAGTCACCATAGCTAATTATACCATCCTAAAGCGTACAAGATCATCATGGGACACTAAAATCTTAAATCCCAAGCAAGATATGACATAAATCTAGCCTTTAACCAACGTTTCGTTGGTCTAACAAGAAAAACACTAACACCTCACACCAAAAATTGAAGTTTCGAGTCTTGGTAGTGGCAAAAAGTGATATCGGTAGAACTCTTTCCCGATTGAGAGCCGACAGCAACTCGACCGAAATTAGTCTGAACAAAGTTTTAGATACTCGGCGATGGACCAAATTCAAAAGACAAAAAAAATAAATCTAGCCTCTAGAAGCATAAAATAGGAAATTAAACTCGAGAATTCAAGTTAGAATTGAAGAAAAGTATGTAAGGTTGTAAGTAACGAAGTTGTGGCCTTTACGACTGGAATTCCGTCTTGGTCGATGGAGAATTGATGTTGAGATATTGTTGAGTATCCTCATACGTTGAATTCCATAACTGATGAAGAAAATTCCAAGTATAGATTGTTTTATGTCCAATTCTTTTTCTAGGATTAGCATAGCTACGAGCAAGCATAAGGCTTTGAGAGATCAAGGCAACCATCCTTGCTTTTCTTCAGGTTTTCCCATGACTGGAGACCTTGTGAATCCTCGTAAGATTTGTTTTAATATGTTAGAATGGCATTAGAATGAAAAGAAATGGAGTACAGTGAGTTTTATATGTGATATATTAGTGAACCATGCCAATAAGTTGTAACTTAACCGGCACCGTTATTCCTTCTCTTATAAAGGTCTCGAGTTCGAGTCACGCTATATACAAAAATATATCACTACAAAAAAACATCATTTTTGCGACGAAATTTAGCGACTAATTTTTTTTGTTGCAATTTTGCGACGAATTTAGCGACGAAAACTTATTTACTCGCTATTTCCAATGAAAAAATAATCGTCGCTAATTTCCAACGAATTCGGTTTTTGTCGCTCATTTGCGATGAATTCAACGACAAATTTTGAATTTGTCGCTGAATTTTGCGACAAATTTCGGAATTCGTCGCTAAAATTGAAATATAATAAAATAAAATAAAATATAAATATATTTTTTTTATTTAATAATTTTATATTTTATTATTTAATAAATTAATTTAGCGACGAATTCGGTTTTTGTCGCTCATTTGCGACGAATTCAGCGACAAATTTGAATTTGTGGCTAATTTTACGACAAATTTGAATTTGTGGCTAATTTTACGACAAATTCGGAATTCGTCGCTGAATTCAGCGACAAATTCGGAATTCGTCGCTAAATTTGAAATATAATAAAATAAAATAAAATATAAAAATATATTTTTTATTTAATAATTTTATATTTTATTATTTAATAAATTAATTTAGCGACGAATTCCGTTTTGTCGCTAATTTGCGACGAATTCAGCGACAAATTTGAATTTGTGGCTAATTTTGCGACAAATTCGGAATTCGTCGCTAAATTTGAAATATAATAAAATAAAATAAAATATAAAAATATATTTTTTATTTAATAATTTTATATTTTATTATTTAATAAATTAATTTAGCGACGAATTCGGTTTTTGTCGCTAATTTGCGACGAATTCAGTGACAAATTTGAATTTGTTGCCAATTTTTGCGACAAATTCGGAATTCGTCGCTAAATTTGAAATATAATAAAATAAAATAAAATATAAAAATATATTTTTTATTTAATAATTTTATATTTTATTATTTAATAAATTAATTTAGCGACGAATTACGTTTTGTCGCTAATTTGCGACGAATTCAACGAAAAATTTGAATTTGTGGCTAATTTTGCGACAAATTCGGAATTCGTAGCTAAATTTGAAATATAATAAAATAAAATATAATATAAATATATATTTTTTATTTAATAATTTTATATTTTATTATTTAATAAATTAATTTAGCGATGAATTCGGTTTTTGTCGCTAATTTGCGACGAATTCAGCGACAAATTTGAATTTGTTGCCAATTTTTGCGACAAATTCGGAATTCGTCGCTAAATTTGAAATATAATAAAATAAAATAAAATATAAATATATATTTTTTATTTAATAAATTTATATTTTATTATTTAATAAATTAATTTTGCGACGAATTAGGTTTTTGTCGCTAATTCCGGATTTCGTCGTTAAATTTGAAATATAATTAAATAAAATAAAATATTAATATATATTTTTTATTTTTTATTTTAAAAAGTTTAAAAAAATTAATCACATTTATTATTTTTAAGTAATATGTTATATTTTATTTTTATTTTATCTTTTAAAAAAATAGTATTATTATTTTTTTAAATCTTTTATTATTTTATTTTACACTAATATTTTATTATTTTATAATAAATTGTTATTTTATATTGTTTTATTATTATTAGAAAAATGTGAAGAAAAGATAATAAGTAAAAAAAAAAAATTATTACAGATATTAACATTTAGCTTGATGGTTACAGGATCTTAAAGGTTTATGGAAGCGCAGGGGTTCGAACCTTGGTGGAAGCAAAGCAAAGGCAATTTTCAAGAATTAAGTGAGGTAGGCACCGCATTATTTTTCATTCATAATTTTGCGACGAATTTATATCCGTCGTTAATTTAGCGACGAATTTTTTTTGTCCATAAATTAGCGACAGATAATTTTTCGTTGCTGAATTTAGCGATGAAAAATTATTCGTCGCTAAATTTAGCGACGAATTTTATATTTTCGTCGCTAAATTTAGAGACGGATAATTTTTTGTCGCTAAATTCGTCGCTAATAATTCCTCGCTAAATTTAGTGACAAAATTATAAAATTCGTCGCTAAATTTAGCGACGAATAATGTTTTGTTGCTAAATCCGTCACAAGTTTAGCGACAAAAAGTTATCTATCGCTAAATTTAGCGACGAATTTATATTTTCGTCGCTAAAGTTAGCGACGAATTTTATATTTTCGTCGCTAAATTTGCCACGGATTTAGCGACAAAAAATTATTCGTCGCTAAATTTAGCGACGAATTTCTTATTTTTCGTCGCTAAATTTTTGCGACGCGTAATTAGCGACGAAAATTTTTTCGTCGCTAACGAATTTAGCGACAAATTTTTATTAAATTTTCGTCGCTAAATTTGTGGCTAAAAACTTGTTTTTTTGTAGTGTATATATATATATATATTAGTGAACCGTGCACAACACTATGATGCATCATTCAAGAAACTAGGCTTCTCATGTGAAGAGCACCAACGACATGATGCAACTCTCATGATGTTCAGATTTAGAGTTGCAAAAGCCAAATATAGTGATGCACCCAAGCACTCCGCCGCGGCAATAGGTTGAGCCCAACACTTTCCTTTTATGATGGTTTGATTCCTTTGCACCAAATCATGTTCTTAAGTATGTGATCCCGTGATCTTAAAAACAAGGTGTTGCTAAAATATGGTCACGAGGGACTTTTACCATAAGTAAATAATTTAATTTAAATTTGAAATTTAGAATGATGGGGTAACTCTCAATGTCCCTTAAATCCCAACTCTCCAAAAATATCTCTCCTCTCTTCTAACGTGGGTTAAACATAATTCAATTTGGGTTATTGAAATAACATGCATCACTACGTTCATCGCTGAGAGAGAGAGAGAACTAAGGCAATTTAGAATTGCTTAGAGAAAGAGAGATCAATTTCTAATATGAGAAATAATTTAGTGCATTAAGAAAATTTCATATAGGAAATTTTCTATGATCATTTGCGATTCACCGGATTGTGAATTGAGGTGTCATACATTGTGATGGTGGTTCGACTCTGTGATCACCATCCTGATCGAGCGATTTGTTTGAGACTTTGCACTTCGGTTATTTTGATAAACCTACATATTAAGGTACGATTCCAAAAATTCTGGATCTATTCAATTTCATGAAATTCCATCTATTTATTTTTCCATGCTTTCGTACGAAGAATGAATCTAACACAAGGATCTAAAGGAAAAGGGCACATTACATGAGTTATGTTTGATCTTGGTTTAACATGAGTTAAGATAAAAAAGAGAAAAGAAAGAAATAATAAAAATGAACCTCAATTTTATAAATAGCATTCTGCCAATCCAGGAGGTCACTTCTTGAGGTGATCTCACCTAAGCAATCCTAATTAAAGTGAAAAGACAAAGATGGTTTAGCAAGGTTCAAACTCTCGAACAAAATTTACATTATGATGGAAGCTCAATTTGAGATACAGAAATTTCCTCTTAGAATCAAGGTTCACAATTCTAGATGTGAACCCATTGTATGGAGTCACTACTCCATAAAAGTTCCTCATGCCAGCAAGAGGATGGTGCTAGGATAGCATAATTCTCTTCTCCCACCAGAAAATGGACAAAGGGTTGAGACTAGCAAATCTAGAGTTTGAACAAAAGATCTTCCTTCACTCACTCAGTGTGTAATTCTCGTCCTTTGTTTGACAAACGATATGGAAAAATAACATTAAACCAAAAACAACACTGGATGACGTCTATGGCAAAATCTCCACTAACTTCTAGCATATAAGCAAGACAAACCCTCAAACAGCAGAATGGATGAGGAGATGAGTAACAAGCAACAACAAGAATGAAATGAGCGATTCTCAACTAAAAGGCAAATAATGGCAATGAAATATTAAATGTCAGGAAAAACCAAATAATGGCAATGAAATATTAAACGTGAAGAAAAGAAAATCAGGAAAAACCTTATTTTTGATGGTGTATAGAGGATAAATTCTACATTTAACAAAACAAAACGTTGTCATAAGTGAGTCATTTGTCGACATTTTAGAAGAAATGTTGCCACGGTCAATAATAAACGAAGATCAATTCTCAACTAAAAGGCAACATGTGATCACACAAGGTTTTAAAAATAGAAAGTTCTAAGTTTATATGTATAACCTTTCTAACATAAATTGACCCAACGTTAGATTGCGAAGAAGTATCTTTCCATTATTTCTTGCCTTTTATAAATCGAGAGAGAGAGAGAGAGAGAGAGAGAGAGAGAGAGTGAGTATTTCCAAATTCAAATTTTTTTCCAAATGAGATCTTGAATTTTTGTGTTCCTTTCTTTTTGGTTTTTATTGAGAGAAGGATTATATGGTGAACATGATATTTGGACACCATAGAACATTTTATCTTTTCTTATAGCACACTTGATTAAAATTTAGTCTTTTCACTGTCAACGTGATTGCACATGGGAAAAACAAAAAAAAAAATTATATAAAGGAGTAAAATTTATCATTGAGAGATGTTACTTGGTAATCTTTTAAGCTTAAAACTATGACTCTAACAGTCCCATAACAAAAGGATGCTGGAGAGAGAGAGAGAGAGAGAGAGAGAGAGAGAGATCCTTAGAGGATCTAAGAGAGTGGGATGAGCGAGTGATGCAAGGCAAAGAAATGGAGAGATCTGGGGATGTCACACCTCGAAAATGACAGGCAGTTAGGTGTATCCCAATCCGTCTCGATTCAAAGAATTCTCAGCCCCTGAATTAAACTCTGAAAACCCAAGAGACGGTTGAGATGATAATCATGCATCATACTTTGTCTGCGGAAAATAATGTCTGCCGTCTGCACCCAACTTCTTCTCCCTTTTCTTATGCATTGTACTTTGCACCCTTTCTGGTTCTTTTCTAGTTGAAGTTGAAGATGCAATGTATCTCTCTCTCTCTCTCTCTCTCTCTCTCTCTCTCTCTCTCTCTCTCTCCCTCCCTCCCCCCCCCCCCCACCGCCACCCCCACCCCACCTGTTTTCCACGCATGTATTCATTGCACTTTCCAACTTCTTCTGCGTGCCTTCTCTCGGACGGCCGCGGCTGCTTTTTTGCAACCATATCTGTAGCTATTTGGTATTTTGTTTTCCTTTGTTTTGCAAGTATTATTTTCAGGGCGGCTAGAAGTTTGCTATGGCAAAATTTTATTAGGCAAAGATAGAGTTTATTAGTTTTTGAAAATAAATAATATATTACAAGATTTTAACTATGCTTTATGATATTTAACGGTATTTTTAGAATTATGGGTGGCCTCTTACTAAAATGGTATCAATAAGATTTAAACATAAAAATCTTATATACTTGAAATTTTAGGAACTTATATACTAAATATTATTTTATTTTATAAATTTATTTTTTTATGTATTTCCCATTTATTTTTATCTTTTAGTACTCTATGTCCCCTCCTTTCAAAATAATCAATTTAAGGATGAGCAAGATTCATCTAACAAAGAATAGCTATGTTTTAATGATTAATGGAATATGATAACTTTTTTAACGACATGGAATTCTAACATTAGGTTTTTTTTTTTTAACCACTCCGATATCTAATTAGTCAATTAATCCGATTTAAATACTAAGGAACTCATTTTAAAAGCTGATTCTCTCAACATCTATTTTCTCAATATTTAAACTCGAAATCTTAGTTAAGAGATTTTAACGCAGTTGGTTTATGAGAAGGTCTCATAAAGAGGCTAAATTTGAGAATGAAAAAAATTATATTTAAATAGTTTCTTTCTAAATTGAACCTGACAACGTTCAGATTGAATTAATTAGAGTATAATTCTGAGTACCGGTTAGTTATTTAAATAAAAAAAAAAGAAAAAAGAAAAGATCTTTGACATTGTGATCGTCCGGTTAACTCTCGATATAAAAGTCGCCAATTGACTGTCGACCTGTTTCTTCTATCACCAGAGAGGCCCTTTGAACTTTCTTCATCTACAAAACGTTTGATGCAATTTGGGCCCAAATTTTCAGCCCATGTTTGCCCTTAAACTTCGGGCCTATACGTGGGCCCGTGCTGAAGGTGGCTCAAATCTTGAAGTGATTCTAGACTCGGCGAACCAATTTTTCTCCATGCTGTGGTTGAAACTACCAAAAAAATTAATTCATTTTAATTATTAATTTCATTTATTTTGAAATAAATTAAATTGTTTGAAATAAAGAACTCAACTGAATTTTATTGTTTGAAATTGTTTGAAATAATTGATGAGATTAGGGTCGGCCGTTTGAGAAACAAATATATATATATATAAAGTATTAGTTTAATTTATATACGGATTTTCCTACGTCACTCATTCTCAAGAGTATTTTCTCATTTAAACCATTAATTATTATATTTTTACAGATAATTTGAATCTAAATTTTTAACAGTATACCTCTACGTTTTATTAAATGTCCTATATTAATTTAGTATTTTCTAATAATTTTATATTGTTAGTAATTTTTTCTTATATTTTATAGTTTGATTTAATAATAATTTTTAGAGTTCTGCATTTAGTTAGCTGTAATTAATATTTATATTTTGTTTATCTACTTTTTAATAGCCTTAAATTTAGAAATTCGCTTAAAAATTAGTTATATAATTTTAGATAATTAGAATAAATCAAAATTAATTAAAAAATTGATTAATTGTGCCGAGATCGATAACTTTATTCCCTCAAATTTACCATATCAATAAGTCAGGTATACATATGATTAATTAAATTAAACTCCCATAAAAATTACAATAGTTCTCCCTCAAATACCAATCATCAAACTTCTTTCAAGAATATCAGTGTTGGGTTGATGTTTTGGTTTCTTGCCGCTCATTTGATGTTGAGTTGCTTGCCCTTCCCATAGTTTTTTCTGAAAATGTGCTTGCAATAGAACTTGATGACAACACTCCAGCAGCTTCAGAATTTTGAGAATCTTCATTTATCCAAGGAGCTAATGTAAAAGGAAAAGATTTCAACAAAGATGGCATCTCTCGAAGTAACAATTTTACGGATCGGATCCATAAGTCGACATACTTTTCTATGTGGTGATGTCCGATGAGTACACATTTGCGCAATGGCAGGCGCATTGCATAGCTTTAACCCAGACATCAGATAGGGGACGAATTTTACGCTCAATCACCTCGACTTGGGCTGATGTTCATTCAAGGACAAGTCATCTATCTCCTAATACTGCCAATGAGAGTCAGCTCAAGTGGCACAAATCCCTCACCCATTATAATAGATTCATATTCGAGTTTCACTATGAAAAAAAAAATCTAGTCTCACTGTGAACAAAAAAAAAAAATCTATCTCCTAATACCATTTTCATTTTGAACTTGAATCTCCTACAAATATGGTAGAACGGGCTATGCTTATATTGACAAATATTGAAATAGCTGGACTCAACAGAAAGTTCGAAAAAACTCTAGAAAGGAGTACACTTACTTCTCATTTGACAGAATTGACAATGATCTACAAGGGTTTTTAACTCACTCACTCCGATTGGTTTGCCATCGCATGTGGTGATTTTGAAAAAAGGAGCCCGGGTTATGCTTTTACATAATATAGATCCAAAAGTGAGATTATGCAATGGGACAATATTAATTTGTCGTGATTTCAAGGCCAATATAATTGATACTCAGATTTGCTCAAACTATGATGTTTTAATATCATATCTCGTTAAAAGTATCAACAAATAGCACATTTTGATTAAAGGTCAATCAGTGCAGTGGAAAAGATTTTGTATCTCTTAATCAAACGCTCGGATTTGAGTCTCCTTAGGAATAGAAAAAACTACTTTGAGAGATCTCTTCCTCTATAGGAGGGTCGATAGTCAAGTCAATCCAGATTAATCGGAACAAAATTTCGGACACGGGATCATGGACCAAAAAAAAATAACACACTTTTGACATGACAAGAAAGCAATTCTCAATATGATTAAGCTTTGCGCGCACTATTAATAAGTCCCAAGGTCAAACCATTCCCAATGATGGAATATATTTACCCAAACATGTTTTCAACCATGTCAATTCATGGTTTACTAAGAAATATAGTTTACTAAGAAGTTTTACTTAAATCAAATCATTTTTAAAAATAAATAAATAAATTTCTTCTAACTTTACAAAAGAAATTCATATTTCCAATAACTATTCTTCACTTAAATTTATTTGCTTATTATTTAAATTTTTTTAGAGATAAATCTTTACTCAAGATCCAATATACCAAAAATGGTCAGTGTGATAAAAATAAGGTATCCTCAACCTCAAATGCAATATCATATTACTTTCCAAAAACATACTTCCATATTTTGTGTTTTGAAAAAATACATATTAGAAGCAACAAAGTTGACAATTCTAACTATTTTTTATATTTTATTTTTCTTGTTCAGTTTGAGAGTGCATCTGATCCCAAATGAAAATGCTAATAGATGAATTTGTTATAACCCAATCCGAAGGAGTTGATTTGTTTTTTTTTTTCGGTACATACCGGGAGTCAAACTTGAGTCTATTACATAGGGAGAGAGGGAATGTGCCACTAGAGCCTAAGCTCACTGGCAAAAGAGTTGATAACTTTGAAATTACACTTCAAACCATGTAAAAACAACTAATATATGAGTTTCTATTATAAATACTATATTATCATAATCCAACTTTACATATTTGTAAAACCATGCGGGTCAAACAATTCATGATTATGAGTTTTGCTCGAAGTAAGACTGTGAGGGCAAATAAAACACAATTATGAAAAATGGTTAAACGAGAAATTTTAACTCAAAAGATAGAACGGTAACGATAGTTACATATACAAATATTACAAAACTATTTATTCAATTTTCTTATCTAACATAATTATTATTCTATGTATTTGGAGATGTTGTCATTTTTATGTTTGAATATCATATTACTATGGTATATAAACTTTTGTTTCCATGTGATCTTTATGTATCAATTATTTCAAACTACGATGATTAATCATATAATTACCTACCAAAAGTATTATCCCTCTAAAAAAAACTAATACTTTTTCCATTGAAATATATGTAATATATTTATGCATAAAATTTGGTTAAATTTTGAATATCTTATATATATGTATCTATTTACAAACTAATTCATGATCCTTGTAATAAAATACATGTTAAAGATAAGATTTACACACCATGGGCAAGACTTTAATGAATTTGATTTTATACATAAAATAACAAAAATTCACCACCACTGCAAAAAGCACCTTTCCTAATGGCTTTTTTTTTTTACTCATTCATGACGTTTCTTAGCTGTCGCTAAAGAGTTGGAGGATGAAAAAAATAAATATCGGGAGAAACATTAGGAAAAAAATCATTGGGCATATTCCCAACATTTACGGGCAAATGTCAAGATGGTACTTACCTTTTTGACATTTGGCAACGCTGACAGACAGCACCTTTGCCATCGTTTAGTGCAATAGAAATGTTAGAAATATGTGCGAATTTCCCATCATTTGTGTAGAAATATCAGGAAATGCTAAACAATTTACCAACATTTATTCTTAGAAACATCGGCAATTCTATTTGAACTTAGCGATATTTTGTGATACTAAATGTCAGAAAGAGTTAGTATTATGGCGAAAAATTGATTCCTTTACAAATGGTATAAAAAATCAGCTCCAAAACCTATTCATCAGATATCTATTAACTACAATATATATATTCTATCCATAATTCACATTTTATTCACATTTCATCCACACGTAATGATCCCAATATCTATCAACCACAAAATACATATGATATAACTTCAAAAATCCATCAAAAACAAACAAAATGTAAATTTGATTTCAACCACAAAAATAAAAATGTCATGATCAATTATTTGATTAAGTTGAACAAATTTGTATACAATAATTAAAATATATGCATATAAATATCTCAAAAGCTATCTTACACATAATATTCCACAATTAAAATTAGCCACAAAATATATGGAGAGGTACCGCCATCACATACTACTTATACATCATCAATAGCATCTCCTTTTTCTAGGAAGCAAGCATGGAGACAATTTAGAATTATGCTCATTTTCCTCAAATCAAGATATGCCTCTAAATTATATTTGAATCTTCAAGAATCATTGAAAATTGTCATAACTACCATTTCACAAATATTATTTTCAATATGCATAACGTCAATATTACGACGCAATAAGTTGTGTTCCTAATAAGGTAACTCGAAAAAAATGCTCCTCTTTTTGCATAGTTCAATCCATTGGGGTCATTTTCATCTTCTATATCTTCCATTTCAACATCACCACAACTTTCAGTATGGTTCACAGTAGCTCTTTTCCTTACTTCTCTACCATGCTCTCTCAAATCTGATGAGTCACAGTTTTGCCTAAAAATGAAAGAATAACCTTGCAATCTTCTAAATATCTCCAAACCAGAAACTGGGGCAGTTGCTTCTCTATACTCTTCAGTCCCATCAAATAACTGGTTTTGATATCGAAATCTATTATCCATATCCAACCACTATCGATGATCCACTTAGCAAAATTTTTTTACCATTAGATAACTATTTTGAGGAAGTATTGATACCATAGATTGGACAAATATAATGACCTTTTGTACTCCACCCAGACAAGTTAGCATATGTTGGTGATCCACAAAGAGACGGCACACAAACAAAATGACTCTTTCTTAGAAGTATCATAGGTATGAACTCCTCGCCATAACTGATTCAACTTTTCAATTAGTAGTTGCAAATAAATATCAATATCATTACCAAGTACCTTTTCACCGAGAATAATCATGGATAAAATCAAAGAGTTTTACTTCATACACAACCATGGTGGTGAGTTATATGGAATAAGGACAGCAGTTCACATACAGTAGGTAGAACTTATAAGTTTGAATGGATTGAAACCATCACTCACTAATCCAAGTTTCACATTCCTTGAGTCGAATGCAAATTAGGATAAAGTTTATCAAAATATTTCCAAGCTTCCGTATCTATTGGATGCCTTAGCAATCCATCCTTTGTATGACCCTTATCATGCCATCTCATGAGATTCGAGATTTTGGTGGACGTAAATAACCTCTTAAGTTAAGGAATCAAAGGAAAATATCATAATATCTTTATCAATTTTTTCTTCTTGCTTGTTTTGCAACTTTGATTTTGGCAACCATTGAAATAAACTACAATTGAGAATCAAGGCCTAAAACCTTAATAAGCTTTTCGAATTCAGCTAATGACTTATAAATATCTACATGTGAAAAGATGGCATTCAAGAAGCCTAAAAGCCCAAAAAATGATACAAAACTTCATCTATACATACACTTAAAGTGGTAGAAAGTAATAACAAATGACACTTTAGGAAACTCTGAGCAGTCAAGATAAAGCTGTTTACTTGCATCTTCAAGCAAGTTCATGAATACAGAATTATTCATATTCAGCTCCTATATGCCATGAATCGTGTCAATTATACACTGATTTGGCATATCTATATTACTATTTCTAACTCCTGATCATTTAGATCATCATCATGAATTTCAAATACATCTCTTAATAACCCATCTATTTCTCTGATACCAATATTTTGATTTTGGGATTCCGCAAGTTGTGTTTGGGATTATAAAACACTAGGCAACGAAAATTTAAAAGTTATAAGAAAAGTTTTCCCATGAAATATCTAACAATTGTATGACTTAATAATACCATCACATATCAAATATTCCTTGGTTTGTCATGAGATTGCTAATAAATATTACAATGCCGTACACAAGAACATGCAATTTTTCTACCATCACTTGAATTTTTAAATGCAAAATCCAAAAATCTTTGTACTTTGATTTCATATTCATTGCTCAATCTTGATTTTAGCATAAAAGACTGTTGAATAAATTGTTGTCTCCTTAGTTTTGATAATAATAAAATCTCTCATGTGATTCTAATCAATCTATTTAGTGTGCAGAATTTTTTATTCAATATAAAAGTGATAGAACCAGTCATAGAATCAATCATAGAAGTAAGACTTATTTGGTCCTAGAAGTAAGATTTTTTTATATCTATTGAAAACCCAGCCAGCAAGATAAGTGTAACTTGAGTACTACACTGAAGCAACACTTAACCTATAATTGATTCTAAATGTACATAAAAAATATCCCAACATGAGGACAATTCATATTCCACCACTTAGAAATTGTTTTAAGTGTTGAAGTGTGATCATTTGGACATATTTCGATAGTTATATCTTCTTATGTGTTGAAATATTTCCAAAATCGAAAATTATGTTTCAAAAAAAGTATGTGGAACTTCAATTTCAAGCATTTACAATTCAAATATCTTGCGGATATGTTGGAGAAAAATCAATTGGAAGTTAGTTGGTTACCTATTTTTCACAGTAGAATTATGTATTAAAAAATGGTTGTCAATGGATATTTGGCCTTTGATAACTTCATCACTGGTTTTGGATTTTTGAATTTGATTATACTACATTATAGTACTACAGTTGAACAGCAAATATGATGATTCATGACACATTTATCTTGAAATTTTGATAGAGAAATAAATTGGCAAAGTTGGCTAGTAGTTCAGAAAAATTCAGAACTGGGAGCAGATTTTCTGGAGTAGGTTTCGAATTTTTTGGAGGAGCAATCTTTTGAATATAATCAAAACAACTCTTGAATATGTTAGAGTGATGTTTAAACTTCAGGAGAAAAATATTTACTCTCAGTAAATATCAAATTTCAAGAGGATTTGGAGCTTATTTTTCCTGAACTGTTACTGAAAACTGTTGCAGTAACTCTGGAACTTTTACTGCTGGTTGTTGAGTCTCTTTGTTATCCAATACAGCAGCTATCATAAGGTTTTTTTCAGTGTATGAGAATAGAGGACGTGAGAGGCTGAATGACTATCAATTTTTGAGAGTTCATAGCACCAAAAACTCAAGAAAAATCTCTGCAATTCTGAGCACTACTGCTGTCATTTTTATTTACTTATATTGTAATATTTGATTAAACATTTGTGATTTGTTTTCCATTGTTGGACGAAGCAATTTTCATGGAGTGAAGATCAAAAGTCAACAAATAGATGTACTGTGTTGTCTTGGATCATAGTAGAAACTAGCAGGTTGCTAGAGCCCGACTTGCTTGGCTGGAAGAGTGGATGTAGACACAAGATCGAACCACTATAAACTAGATTTGTCTCCTTACCCTCTTTTTTATTTTTGCTATATTTTCTATAGATTGACATAGGTTTACTTAAATTTAAGTGTAGTTAGATAAAAATTTGAAAAGTCAATTTTAGATAACCAATTCAACCCCCCTTTTTGGTTGTCTTTGGGACCAACAATTGGTATCAGAGCTGATTCTCTACTCCATTAAAGAGACCTCTTTAGAGTGTTTAATCCATGGTTTTTCCCTATAACTATGGTCAGGCCGTGAACAGGATACCATATTTCGACAATGCAAACTTTTCCCATTGGAAATGTAGGATGGAGACATTCATTCAAGCCACTGATTATGAGGTTTGGGAAGTGACAAATCCTGGAAATATAGAAGTTAAATTACCTATTATCACAAAGGATGATAAGAGAAAAATGTCGATTAATTCTCGTGCTAAACACTTGCTTTTATGTACTATTTCACCGACTGAGTTTAATTTAGTTTCTTTATGTGCAATAGCAATAGAAATCTGGGATAGGTTGTGTATTACACATGAAGGAACCAGTACTGTGAAAGAGACTCGAATCAACTTGTTGATGCAAGAATATGAGCTCTTTCGTTTTCAGCAAGGAGAAAGTGTAAAAGACATGTTCAATAGATTTTCTATAATTACTAATGAACTTGATTCTCTTGGAAAAAAGATTTCAGATTCTGATCAAGTAAGAAAGGTTTTTCGAGTATTGCCAAGAACTTGGGATGCCAAAAAAACTGCTATTGAAGAAGCCCAAGACCTGAACAAACTGTCTCTCAATAAATTAATAGGAAAATTGATATCCTATGAAGCTGAAATATTTCACACTACTGAATCTGAAAACAAGAATAAGTCTATTGCATTTGCTACTGAAGAGAATGAAGATTTTACAGAAGATGACAATAGTGATCAAGATATCAATATGCAGGCCAAAAAACTCTCTCGTGTCTTCAAGAAAAAGGGTAGAAAAAAGGTTTTAAATTTAATAACTTTCAGAACTCACAAAAGTTTATACTTAATGCAGGAAAGGACAGTAGAAAAACATAACAGAATGATGAAAAAATATATTATGAGTGCAAAAAGAAGGGACAAACTAAATATGAGTGTCCAGTATTGCTGAAAAAGATTGAAGTATTCAAGAAAAAAAAACAAAACAATGATGTTCACATTGAGTGATTCAGAGCATGAAGATTCAAAAGATGAATGTTCAGACACATCAGATGAAGTTAATATTTGTCCTATGGCAAAGGATAAGGTGATCTCTAAAAGTTCATTCAATATTGTTGAATCTGACAACATGTTAAATATACTTTCAGAACTGGAAAATAAAGTTAATATTTTGGAAAATGAGAAGGTTTTGTTTAGGCAAACCAAGGACCTGTTGAACTTTGAAAATGAAACTATTAGATCTGAAAATGAGGTACTGAAAACTAAAAACTGTGGACTGAAAAATAAAATACATATTCTGAAAAATAGAATAGCAGAACTATCAAAGTCAATAGAAAATATATTCCAAAAGTTTCATAAAAGTGATGAGAAATTAACTAAGTTACTTTCTATACAAATACTAGATTTTTCAAAAAGAGGTTTAGGCTATGTTAATGATCATGAGAAGCCTTCAAGTTCTAACAAAAGCTGTTTTGTTAAAGCTGCAAAAACAAGAAATAAAATCACATCTCAGCCTGCAGAAAATATTCACAGAACCATACAAAAGTCTATACAAAATATTAAAGTTTTGCTTCAAAATTTGTCCAGCAAACTGCACAAAACCTGCATAAAACTCCCTCACAATCTGTATAAAATATGCACAGAAATTTTCCATAAACTGTAGAAAAATATCACAAAATACCATACAGAAGTTCATATAAAAACACCCATAGAACTACCCATAGAAGTCTTAGACAGAAATCAAACTTTTACAGAAAATTTTATTCTAGATTTGGATATAATAAATTTGGCAATATGTAGAATTATTTCAGTTATAAACCTTATTATGCAAAAAAATAAAAATAATATTGGTTCTTGCAACATATGTTATAAAATTGGTCATTTTGCTAGAAGTTATTTTTGAACAAATTTAGTGCACAGCAAGACAAATTCAATTCATTTACAAGCTTGTTTTCAAAAGGACCCAAATATGTTTAGATTCTCAAAAACAGATAATGGTTTTTCTTTATGTGTAGGAACAAGAGGCAAAAATCAAAGGAAAATGATATGTTGATAGCGGATGCTCGAGACATATGACTGGTGATACCTCATTGTTCAAGAAGCTCGAAAGAATAAACTATAGAGTGGTGACCTTTGGAGATAATCAAAAAGAAAAAATAATTGGAAAAGACACAATAAGTATAAACTCTACCTCTATAAAAAATGTGTTCTTTGTTTATAAATTGATACATAATTTGTTGAGTATAATCCAATTGTGTGATTTAGGTTATGATGTGTTATTTAAAAAAGATAAATGCATAGTATGTGATAGTGAGTCGCATGAATAAATTCTTGAAGGAAAAAGATTAGATAATATTTATATAGTAGACTCTATAATGTTAAATAGTTTAAAAGAAAATTATTTAATATCCTTTAATAATGACATTTTTATATGGTATAAAAAACCAGATCACATAAATTTCAAGCAATTAGAAAAATTATCCAAAGAAAATATGATTAGAGAAATTTCTGAATTTTTATTGAAAAAACCTATAATATGTAGTACATGCTCTTTGAACAAATAAGTAAAAATATTCTTTAAAAGTAAAGATCACATTTCCACAACTACACCACTAGAAATGTTGCATATGGATTTATTTGAACCAGTTAGGAATCTAAATCTTAGAGGAAATAAATATGGATTATTTATTGTTGATAATTTTTCTAAATTCACTTGGATTTTATTTTTAGCCCACAGAAGTGAAACCTTTGAAACATTTAAAATTTTTGCAAAGAAAATTCAAAATAAAAAATGTTTAAAAATAGTTAGTTTAAGAACCGACCATGGAAAAGAATTTAATAATTTAGAATTTATAAACTATTATGACAAAAAATGAATAAATCAAAATTTTTTATCACCTTACACACCACAACAAAATGGGGTAGTCGAACGTAAAAATAGAACCATTCAAGAGATGACTAGAACTATGTTCAATGACAATGGTGTAGGAAAATATTTTTGACCCGAAACCGCATCTACAGTATGTTATATAATAAATAGAGCATACACAAAACTTATAACAAACAAAACCCCTATGAAATTTTTAAATGAAGAAAACCAAATATTTTATATTTTCATACATTTGGTTGTACATGTTTTATTCTAAAAAATAATATGAATATTAGAGATAAATTTGATGAAAAAACCATTGAATAAATATTTCTAGATTATTCTTTAAATAGCAAAACTTATAGAGTTTTCAATAAAAAGTCTAAAATTGTAGAAAAAACAATAAATGTTAAGTTTCATGAAAATAAATTTCAAAAAGTAGAAATGGAAGATAATCACGTTATGCAAATTGAAATCCTCCTTGAAAAACAAAATGCAAAACAAGATGATGAAAATAAAATAAATCAAAATGAACAAAGAGAGGAAATAGTTAAAAGTTGGAAATTCTTACCTACTCATTCACCTAATGATGTAATAGGAAATATAAGTGAAGAAATAAGAACTAGATCAAGTTATAAAAATATTGAAAATCAATTCTCATTAATCTCTACTATAGAACCGAAAACCATAGAAGAAACCGTAGAAGATGAAAGCTCGATAGAGGTTATGCAAGAAAAATTAAATCAATTTAAAAGAAATAATGTTTGGACTTTAGAACCGAAACCTAAAGATAAATCAATAATTGAAACTAAATAGGTTTTTCAAAATAAATTGGATGAAAATGGAAATATTGTAAAAAACAAAACTAGACTAGTTACAAAAGGATACTCACAAGAGAAAAGAATTGACTATAATGAAACTTTTGTACCCATTACTAGATTAGAGACAATACGACTACTTTTAACTTTTACATGTTTTAAAGATTTTAAATTATATCAAATAGATATTAATAGTGTATTTTTAAATGGTTACATAAAAGAAGAAATATATTTTAGTCAACCACCCGGTTTTGAAAAATATAATAAAAAAAATTATGTGTATAAATTACAAAAAATATTGTATGGTCTAAAATAAGTACCAAGGTTATGGTATGATAGGTTAAGTGAATACCTTGTGAAAAATAATTTCAAAAACGGAAATATAGACACTATTTTATTTATCAAACATATTAATGATGATATTTTTGTTATTCAAATATATGTTGATGATATTGTGTTTGGATCTGAAAATGAACATTTGTGTGATGATTTTAACAATATCATGAAGAGTGAATTTGAAATGTCAATGATGGGTGAATTAAATTTCTTTCTTGGATTGCAAATTAAACAATCTTCTCATGGTATATTTTTAAGTCAAAAAAAGTATGCAAAAGAATTAATTAAAAAATTTGGTATGAAAAATTTGAAACATGTTAATACCCTCATCTCTACTTCTATTAAATTAGACCTACATGAAGAAGGGAAAGATGTGAATGAAAAACTCTATAGAAGTATGATAGGATCATTATTATACTTAACCGCTTCTAGACCCGATATTTTATTTAGTATATATTTGTGTGCTAGATTTTAAAACAAATCTAAAGAATCTCATCTTAGATCCACTAAAAGAATTTTAAAGTATATAGTCGGTACCAAAATTTTAGGAATATGGTATCCCAAGAATTCAAATTTTGAATTAATTGGATATTTGGATACCGAATTTGCCGGTTGCAAAATTAATCGAAAAAGTATTTCAGGTACTTGTCAATTTTTAAGTGATAAAATCATAAGTTGGGTATCTAAAAAACAAAATTCAATTGTATTGTCAACAGTCGAATCAGAATATGTTTCAATAAGAAATTGTTGTGCTCAAATTTTGTGGTTAAAACAATAACTTAGAAATTATAGATTAGATTATAAAAATATTATCATAAAATGTGACAATACTAGTGCCATTTGTTTTACCAAAAATCTCATAAATCATTCAAAATCAAAATATATAGAGATTAGGCACCATTTTATTAGAGATCATATTGTAAATGGAGATATAATTTTAGAAAATGTTGAGACAAAAAATCAACTTGCTAATATTTTTACAAAACCTTTAGACAAAGAAAGATTTGAAAAATTACAAATGAAATAGGAGTGTACTTTCCATTTTAAAAATTACACATAAAAAAATTCGACACATAAAGTTTAAAGCTGACAGAACTCATAGAGTCTCTACAACAAAACAATCCCTCTCTCTCTTCGAAATCCCTAACAGAGAACCCTAAATTCAAACTTAAAATAGTTTCATGTAAATCTTCAAGAATTATGGGAAGAACAACAAAAAATCCATCTTCTTTACACATTAACATTTCAAGTTCTGATTCTCCAATCTCTGATTCTTCAAGCTTTCGATTCAATCATGACCCTCAAAACCCTAGATCAAATTCAACACCCTCTCGTGATTCTGATTCTCAATCAACTAAAAGTCAAACTCATCTCTTGAATCAAGAATCATATCAAAACTTCTCAAAAAATCAGATTCTTTAACCCCTTCGAATCCAACTTTCTTATACTTCATCACGTCTAATCATGTTCGAAGTTGATTCCTGTAGATTCGTAGATTTCAACTATTTTGAGCGAATGGGTTTGGAAATGCGAACTATTCTTGAGAGGATTGGAGGTATTGGATTGTGTGACAGTAATAGGAACTGCATAAGGAATGTAATCTTTGATTTCTACAAGAACTTAGATGCTGAAAATTCTGATGTTTTGAGATCAAGAATATTGGGTACTAGAGTTGAGATTATTAAGAATAATATTGCTCATTGTTTAGGACTTAAAAGAATAGATGATCAGTCACTTGAAAACATGAAGAAAAGAGATGTTCATAAATTGTTTCATACAAATTCTAACTCTAGAATAGGATACTCGTATAAAAAAGACTTTCCTCTTATTATTAAAATTCTGCACAAGGTTGTTTTGATGTGCATCATCCCAAGGTATGGAAGTTCTACCACTGTGACTGTAGAGGATGGTAGAATTTTGGTTGCCCTGCTACTGAACAGACAAATGATATAGTGAATGTCTTTCTCAATCACATTCATAGGAATAAGAGCAGCAAACCATATAGAAATGTTTTAATGAGACTATTTGAGTTCAAAGGATTTGATTTTTCATGTTTAAAGAATCCTGTCCTAGAGCCATCAATTTTAGGAAAATCAATGGTATTTTACATGAGAATAACTATTTCTGATGATAATGTCTGGAGAAACAAAGATGATTCCTTTTGGAAAAGAAAATTTCAAGGAAATAGGGGAATAGGCTATCCATTTGTAGAAAGAGCAAATGAAGAATCTCTAACATCCACATTTGACCATGGTGAATCTTAAAAAAGGAAGAAAAGCAAGCTAAGACAACTGATAAAGATAACTGGAAGCAAAAGATTGAAAAGAAAATTGATGAGTGTATAGAAAGACAAAAAGAAACTCAATCACAGATTTCTGAAATTATGAATTTGCTGTCCAAGAATGCATCTTAAGCTTACCCATTTCATGTTCTGAAATTCTGAAGTGTATGGAAAATTGATAAGTATATGACATAGGCTATCCTTATACTCTGTCATTTACTTCTATGTTTTGACAAAAACATTTCTTTTGTATTTCGATACTGTTGTATCTTTGTCAAACTTCAATACAATCAATATCTTCTTTTCGTATCAGAATGTCTTCAATAAAAATGTGTTTCAATGTTTCAATACTTCAATCTTTCTGTACTACAACACTTCCATACTTCAATGTTTCAATACTTTAATCCTTCTATACTACAATACTTCAATATTTCAATGTTTCATAGCTGTAATTCTTTTTAATGCAACAAAAAGGGGGAGAATAAATTAAAAAAAAAATTGCTCACACAGAAGCCAAATAATGTACAACCAGAAGTCATTTTGTTTTATTTGAAACTGCATTCTGAAGACAAAAGGAAGCTGCACACATTAAGGGGGAGAACATTGAAAACATTATGCAACAAATAATAAAGTTCAAAACCATTGACTATACTTTGAAACTTAGAAGATTACTAATGTCTGCACAATGATTTGACTGCACTTTGAAACTTGGAAGATTACTAAGAACTGCACTTTGAATTTTGAAACTCACAACTTAAATAAAATAAACAAGTTTAAATTGGATAAACATTGGTAAACACGAAGTATATGTATTTGCTTGCATCAATTGATATTGTGTTCATATGACTTACATGATTATTTAAGAATGTGTTATATTGAACAATTATTGTACATTTATTTTTTAAAGGTTTTGTTGTCAAAAAAAAATGGGGAGAATTTTGAGGAAATTGTTGTCTCCTTAGTTTTGATGATAACAAAATCTTTCATGTGATTCTAATCAATCTATTTAGTATACAAAATTTTTTATTCAATATAAAAGTGATAGAATTAGTCATAGAATCAATCATAAAAGCAAGACTTATTTGGTCCTACAAGTAAGATTTTTTAATATCTGTTGAAGACCCAGCCAGCAAGGAAGTGTAGATTGGGTACTACACTTAACCTATAATTGATCATAAATGTACATAAAAAATATCCCAACATGAAGACAATTCATATTCCACTACTTAGAAATTTTTATACGTGTTAAAATGTGATCATTTGGATATGTTTGGATAGTTATATCTTCTTATGTGATGAAATATTTTCAAAACTGAAAATTATGTTTCAAAGAAGGTGTGTGGAATTTCAATTTCAAGCATTTATAGTTCAAACATCTTATGGATATGTTGGAGAAAAATCAGTTGGAAGTTATCTAGTTACCCATTTTTCACAACAGAATTATGTATCAGAAAATGGTTGTCAAGGGGTATTTGGCCTTCGATAACTTCACCACTGATCTTGGATTTTTTAATTTGATTATGCTACATTATAGTACTACAGTTGGACAGCAAATATGATGATTCGTGCCATATTTACCTTGAAATTTTGGTAGAGAAATAAATTGACAAAGTTGGCTAGTTGTTCAGAAAAATTCAGAATTGTGAGCAGATTTTCTGGAGCAGGTTTCAAATTTTTTGGAGCAATCTTTTGAATATAATCAAAACAACTCTTGAATATGTTAGAGAGATATTTAAACTTCAGGAAAAAAAATATTTACTCTCAGTAAATATCAAATTTCAAGAGGATTTGGAGGCTATTTTTTCGAAACTGTTGCTGAAAACTGTTGCAGTAACTCTGGAATTTTTACTGCTGTTTGTTGAGTCTCTTTGCTATCCAATGCAGCAGCTATCAGAAGATTTTTTTAGTGTGTGAGAATAGAGGACGTGAGAGGCTAAATAACTATCAATTTTTGAGACTTCATAGCACTAAAAACTCAAGAAGAACATATGTAATTCTGAGCACTACTGCTGTCATTTTTATTTATTTATCTTGTAATCTTTGATTGAATATTTGTGTGATTTGTTTTTCATTGTTGGACAAAACAATCTTCATGGAGTGAAAATCAGAAGTCAACAAGTGGATATACTGTATTGTCTTGGATCATAGTGGAAACTAGCAGGTTGATAGAGTTTGGCTTGCTTAGTTGGAAGAGTGGATGTAAGCACAAGGCCGAACCATTATAAACTAGATTTGTCTCCTTACTCTCTTATTTATTTTTGCTATATTTTCTATAGATTGACAATAGGTTTACTTAGATCTAAGTGGAGTTAAATTAAATTTTGAAAATCCAATTTTAGACAATCAGTTCAACCCTCCCTTCTTGGTTGTCTTTGGGACCAACAAAGACTTATCCATTTCTTAAAATATCTCACAAATATCAATTCTTTTTGAATCTTGATATAAAAATAGATTTATCATAAATAAACATTTTCATATAAAACGTATCGCTAGAAACATGATGCAATATTTGCACATTAGTATAAACAAATACCATTCATGACAATTTTTTGTAAAAAATATTATCAATGTTATTTGCATATTAGTATAACAAATACTATTTATGACATCATATTGTTAGAAATATGATAAAATATTTATAATAAATAGTTTTAAGTGTCCACTGATTCTCTACAAACAAATAATCATATGTATGCCTAACATATAAGAATCGGAAATATAAAAAAAATAATTTTATTTTAAATGTCCACTAATTTTGTCTAACTTCTATCTTAACAAAAATTATATTTGTCATAATTTTACTCTAACATAAATTAATTTTACCTACTCTAATTAAGGCTTAAATTAATTATTAATTAATTTTCCATAACATAAATTAATTTGCCTTACTAATGCATCAAATTTGTCCAAATGTTATTCTATAATAAATTAATTTCAATCCAATTGCACCCTAATGTTGGCAAAATTTTACGCTAATATAATTTTTTCTTTCCTTAACTGTGCCCTAACTTTATCCTAATATAAATTAATTTTACAAAAACTGTGCTCTAATATTATCATAATATAAATTAGCATTACCCTAATTCTACCATCATTTTACCTAATTTTAGCATAATTTAAATTTATTTTATTCTAGATTATCTTTAATTTGATCAATTTTGATCTTTATTTTATCTTAATTTTGGTTTAAATTTGTCATAATCTTACCCTAATCATACTTTAATTATATTTTTGTATCAAAATCAGTTTATTCTATACAAATAATATCATAATCATAATCAAATTCGAGTAAAAGGGAGGAAACATAGCAATGAAATAGAAGGTAAGGAGAGATAGCAACCTTCGACAAAGCGATAGTTTTCATCAACAACGGGGCACCAATGATGACAAGAGGGGTGACAGGGGAGCAGCAGCGGTGGCATGAGAAGAGAGTAAAGAGAAAAGAGATATAGAATAGAGAAAAAAGGGGGTTCTATGGGTTTTGAAACCAAAATATCCCCATGATTCTCATGAAAACATCGGGAAAGGACCTCATATGCCGATGTTTCATATGCCAACATTTTTAAGTGTGTTGGTCCCAAAGACAACCAAGAAAGAGAGTTGAATATCTCCAAGGGAACAGTCCAGTAGTACAAATCCTCCTTCCCTAACCTGATTCGAATTCTTGTACAACCAAAAAAAAAAGAAGGAGAGTTGAATTGTTTATCTAAAATTTGGCTTTTTAAATTTTTATCTAACTCCACTTAGATCTAATTGAATTTATGGTCAACCTATAAAATATATAGCAAAAATCAAAAGAGAAAATAATGAGAAATATCTAATTTATAGTGGTTCAGTCTTCTGCCTACATCCACTCTTCCAGCCAAACAAGCCGGGATCTAACAATCTGCTAGTTTCTACTATTATCCAAAATAACAATGTGCATCCACTTATCAACTTCTGATTTTCACACCATGAAGATTGTTTCGTCCAACAATGAAAAACAACTCATACAAAGATTTAATCAAAAGATTACAAAATATGTAAATGAAAATAAGCAGCACGCTCTTTTTGTATCTCAAAATGCAAAATTTCTTCTTGATTTTTTAATGCAAAATTTCTTCTTGATTTTTTGATACTATGAAGTCTCAAATATGATTGTCATTCGACTACTGTTATTCTCTTCTTAAACCTGCTGAATTACTTCATTATTTGATAACAGTGAAGCTCAACAAACTGCAGTAAAAAAATCTCCCAAAATTACTGCAACAATCTCAGCAACTATCCTGAAAAATAGGTTTCAAATCGTCATGAATTTTGATATTTACCAATAATAAATAATTTTCTTCTGAAATTTAAATATCCCTTTATCATATTCAATAACAGTTTTGATTATATTAAAATGATTGCTCTTCCATAAAATTCGAAAACTACTTCAGAAGTTCAGTTCCAGTTCTGAATTTTTCAAAACAAATAACTAATTTTGTCCATTTATTTGTCCACCAAAATCTCAAAATAATTGTACCACGAATTATCATATCTGTTGTTCAACTATAGTATTATAATATAAAATAAATAAATTCACAAGTCCAAAGTTAGTGGTGAAGATATTGAAGGTCAAATACCCCTTGAAAACCATTTTCTAATAAATAATTATGCTATGTAAAATAGGTAACCAACCAATTTTCAACTGATTTTTCTCCAACATATCCGCAAGATATTTATACTGTAAATGCTTGAAATCAAAATTCCACACACCTTCTTTGAAATATAATTTTCAGTTTTAGAAATATTTCAGTATATAAGAAGATATAACTATCCAAATATACATAAATGATCACACTTTAACACTTAGAAAAATTTCTAAATAATAGGATATGAATTATCCTTATATTGTGAGATCTTTTATGTACATCTAAGGTCAATTATAGATTAAGTGTAGTACCCAAACTACACTTACCTTGCTGGTTGGGTCTTCAACAAATATAAAAAAAATCTTGCTTCTATGATCAAATAAACCTTACTTCTATGATTGATTCTATGACTGGTTTTATGATTTTTTTTTAACAAAAACTATCTATTAAATAAAAAATCTGACACACTAAATAAATTGGTTAGAACAATATGAGAGATTTTGTTATCATCAAAACTAAAAAGACAATAATTTTCATAACATTCTCCCCATTTTTGTTAATAACAAAATCTTTAAAAAAAATTAAATGTACAAAAATTATTCAATAGAGCACATTCTCAAATAACATGTAATTCAGATAAACACAATATCAAATGATGCAAGCAAATATATATACTCAATGTTCATCCACATCCAATTCAAAGTTCCCCTTAAGTTTTGTTTTATTTAAGATGTGTTGCATATTATTCTCCCTTTCAATGTGTACAGTTTCCTTCTTATTTGTCTTCAAAATGCAGTTATTATTTGTCATTTATTAGTATATTTTAACTTTATTCACTCCCTTTTTGTTGTATAAAAAAGAATACACAATAGGGTATAGAAGAAAATATCAAATTTTATTAAAGTTTGACATCGTTACATGAGAAATACAGCATTGAAGCACAAAGGAAGTTTTCTTGTCAGAACATAGAAGCAGACAAAGAAAAGTCTAACAATTTGAAAACCAAAACAGGAAATGTCTAAGCCTAAAATGCATTTTTTGATAGCAAATTCAGAATTTCAGTGAGTTTTGATTAAATGTCTCTTTGTTTTTCTAGACGCTCATCAAGTTTCTTTTCAATTCTTTCCTTTCAGTCATCCTCATCAGTCTTAGTTTGATTTTTCTTCTTTCTTGAAAATTCACCATGTACAAAGGTGGATTCAGAGGGTCTTCATTGGTTCTTTTTGCAAATGGACATTCTACCAAACCATTGTCTTGAAATTTTCCTTTCCAGAAGGAATGGTCTTTGTCTCTCCAGACATTATAATCAAAAATATCTATTCCCATGTGAGAGACCATTGATTCACCCAATACAAATGGCTCTAGCACAGGATCCTTTAGAGCAAAAAAATCAAATCCCTTGAACTCAAACAGTCTCGTGAGAACATTATCATACGGTTTGCTACTCTTGTTCCTATGGATATGACTGATAAATATATTGACCATATCAATTTGTCTTTCTAGCAGCAAAACAACCAAGATTCTACTATCCTCTACAATCACAATGGTAGAACTTTCATACCTTGGGATTAGGCACATTAAGACTATTTTAAGCAGAATTCTAACAAGAAAAGAAAAATCTTTTTCATATAAATATCTTATTCCAGAATCAGAATTTTCATGAAACAATCTATAAACATCCTTTTTCTTCATGTTTTTCAGTGACTTATCTTCTGTCTGTTTAAGTCCTAAACATTGAATAATGTCATTTTTGTTAATCTCAATTTTAAACTCCAATATTTTTTTATTTCAAAACATCAGATTGTTCAATATCCAAATTCTTGTAAAAATAAAAAATTATCTTCTTAATGCAGTTTCTATTTGTATCACATAATCTAGCACCTCCAACCCTTTCAAGAATAATTCACATCTCCAAACCTATTTGCTCAAAATAATTAAAGTCAACAAACCTACAAGAATCAATTTCAAACAGCATTGGTCGTGACCGAGTGTAGGGAATTTGGATTTGAAGGGGTTGAGGCATATGTTCTTCTAAGACATTTTGATGGGCTCTTGATTCGAAAAATGAGTTTGATTTTGAATTGATTGAAAATCAGAATCATGAATGGATGCCAAATTTAATCTTGAGTTTAGAGGATATGCATCATGACCGAAATGAAAACTTAAAGAATCAGAACTTGAAGAGTCCAAATCAGAGATGTTAATGTGAGAAGAAGATTGATTCTTTGATATTTTCTCCATGATTCTTGAAGATTTGTGTAAAACCATGATGAATTAGAGTCTAGCGTTCTCTGTTAGGGCTTTCAAAGAGAGAGAAACAGTTTCAGTGTAGAGACTCTCAATGTTTTGTTAACTTAAAATTCTATGTTCTGATTTTTTTTATTTTTTTTATTTTTTTTATTTTATTTTTTTAATATAATAAAATCTTAAAATGGGAAATACATTCCTATTTCATTTCTAATATTTTTAAATCTTTCTCTATTTAAAAGTTGTGTAAAAATATCAGCAATTTGATTTTTTGGCTCAACATATTCCAAAATTACATCACCACATAAAATATGATCTCTAATAAAAATGGTATCTAATCTCTATATGTTTTGATTTTGAATGATTTATGAGATTTTTTGTAAGACAAATGACAATTGTATTGTCACATTTTATGACAATATTTTTATAATCTAATATATAATCTCTAAGTTGTTGTTTTAGTCACAAAATTTGAGTACAACAATTTTCTATTGAGACATATTCCGATTCAGCTATTGATAATACAACTGAATTTTGTTTCTTAGATACCAAAGTTATAATTCTATTACCTAAAAATTGATAAGTATATGAAATACCTTTTCAGTCAATTTTGCAACTGATATAGTCGGCATCCGAATATGCAATTAATTAAAAATTTGAATTCTTTGTATACCATATTTCTAAATTTTTTATACCATCTATATTCTTGAAAATTCTTTTGGTGGCTCTAAAATGAGATTCATTAGGTTTACTTTAAAATCTTGCACACAAATATACACTAAATAAAATATCGGGTCTAAAGCGGTCAAGTATAACAATGATCATATCAAGCTTCTATAGAATTTTTCATTCACATCTTACCCTTCTTCATCTAAATCTAATTTAATAGAAATAGATATAGGGGTACAACATGTTTTGAATTTTTCATACCAAATTTTTTAATTAATTTTTTTGCATACTTTTTTTAACTTATAAATATATCATGAGAAAATTGTTTAATTTGCAATCCAAGAAAGAAATTTAATTCACTCATCATTTACTTCTCAAATTCACTCTTCATGATATTGCTAAAATCATTACACAAATGTTCATTTGTAGATCCAAATACAATATCATCAACATATATTTGAACAATAAGAATATCATTATCAACATATTTGATAAATAAAATGGTGTCTACATTTCTCTTTTTGAAATTATTTTTCACAAGATATTCACTTAACCTATCATACTATTTTCATTTGATTTTTGTCTCTTGTTCCTACATATAAAGAAAAACCATCATCTGTTCTTAGAAACCTAAACAGATTTGGATTCTTTTGAAGACAAGCTTGTATATGAATTAAATTTGTCTTGATGTGCACTAAGTTTGTTCAAAAAATAATTTCTAGCAAAATTGCCAATTTTATGACATATATAGAATGAACCAATTTTATTTTTATTTTTTGCATAATTAGGTCTATAAATGAAATAATTCTACATATTGCCAAATTTATAATATCAAAATCCAGAATAAATTTTTTTGTAAATGTTTGACTTCTTCCTAGAACTTCTTTGGGTAGTTCTATGAGTACTTCTATATGAATTTCTGCTTAACACTTTATAATATTTTTTTGCAGTTTATGAAAAATTTCTGTGCATATTTTATGCAGACTGTGAGAGAGTTTTATGCAGATTTTGTGCAGTTTGTTGGGTAGTTTTTGAAGCAAAATTTTGATTTTTTGTGCAAACTTTTGTATGATTTTGTGAGTGTTTTATGTAGGTTGAAATGTAATTATATCTCCTGTCTCTGCAGTTTTAATAAAACCACTATTGTTAGAGTTTGAAGACATTTCATGATCATTAACATAACCTAAACCTCCTTTGAAAAAGTCTATTTTTTGTATGGAAAGTAATTTAATTAATTTCTCATCACTCTCATGAAACTTTTGGAATGTATTTTTTATTGATTTTGAAAATTCAGCTATTCTATTTTTTAAAATATATATTTCATTTTCATTTCACAGTTTTCAGTTTTTAGTGTCTCATTTTCAGCTCTAATGGTTTCATTTTCAGAGTTCAACAAGTATTTCATTTGCCTAAATAAATTCTTCTTATTTTCTAATATGATAACTTTATTTTTCAGTTCTAAAATTATACTAACAAGTTGTCAAATTCAGCAATATCAAATGAAGTTTTAGAGATCATCTCATCCTTTGCCATAAGACAGAGGTTAAGTTCATCTGATGTATCTAAACTTTCATCTTTTGAATCTTCATGTTCTGAATCACTCCATGTGACCATTATTATTTTGCTTTTCTTCTTGAATGTTTCAATCTTTTTCAGCAGCACTGGACACTCATATTTTATGTGTCCCTTCTTTTTGCACTCATAACAGATTTTTTAATCTTTCTGTTCTATTTTTCTGTTGTCTTTTCCTGCACTGAATTTAAGCGTTTGTGAGTTTTGAAAGTTCTTAGATTTAAAGCCATTTTTATCCTTTTTCTTGAAAACACGAAAAAACTTTTTGACCAACAGATTGATATCTTGATCATAACTTTCGTCTTCTACCGAATCTTCATTCTTTTCAACAGCGGAATGCAATAGTCTTCTTCTTGTTTTCAGATTCAACAGTATGAAATATTTCATCTTCATAAGGCATCGACTTCACTCTTAATTCATTAAGAGATAGCTTGTTCAAGTCTTGGGCTTCCTCAATAATAGTTTTCTTGGCATCCCAGGTTCTTGGCAATACTCGAAAAACTTTTCTGACTTGATCAGAATCTGAAATCTTTTTTCTAACAGAATCAAGTTCATTAATTATTATAGAAAATCTATTAAACATATCATTTACACTTTCTCCTTACTGAAAACGAAAAAACTCATATTCCTGTATCAATAAATTGACTCGAGTCTCTTTTACAATACTGGTTCCTTCATATGTTATACACAATCTATCCCAAATTTCTTTTGTTGTTACACATAAAGAAACTAAGTTAAGTTCAGTTGGTGAGATTGCGCATAAAAGCAAGTGTTTGGCACGGGAATTAATAGACATTTTTCTCTTGTCATCCTCTGTGATAATAGGCAATTTAATTTCTACATTTTCAGAAGTAATCACTTCTCAAGTCTCATAATCAGGGGCTTAAATGAATGTCTCCATCCTATATTTCCAATCGAAAAAGTTTACACCATCGAATTATGGTATTCTATTCATGGCATGACCATAGTTATAGGAAAAAATCATGGATTAAACACTCTAAAGATGTCTCTTTAATGGAGTAGAGAATATGCTCTAATACTAATTGTTGGTCCTAAAGACAACTAAGAATGGAGTTGAATTGGTTGTCTAAAATTTAGTTTTTTAAATTTTTATCTAACTGCACTTAGATCTAATTCAATCTATAGCTAATCTATAAAATATATAGCAAAAATTAAAAGAGAAAGTAAGGAGATAAATCTGATTTATAGTGATTCGGTTTTGTGTCTATATCCACTCTTCTAACCAAGCAAGTCGAGATCTAACAATCTGCTAGTTTCTATTATGATCCAAAACAACAATGTACATCCACTTGTCGACTTCCAATCTTCACACCATAAAGATTGTTTTGTTCAACAATGGAAAATAGCTCACACAAAGGTTCAATCAAAATATTACAGAATATGTAAATAAAAATTAGCAGTAGGCTCTTTTTGTATCTCAAAATGTAAAATTTTTTCTTGATTTTTTTATGCTATGAAGTCTCAAAAATGATTGTCATTCGGCCACTATTAGTCTCTTTCTTAAACCTGTTGAATTACTACATTATTTGATATCAGTGCACCTCAACAAACTACAATAAAAAAAACCCCAAAAGTACTGCAATAATCTCAGCAACTATCCCAAAAAATAAGTTTAAAATCCTCATGAATTTGATATTTACGAATAGTAAATAATTTTCTTCTGAAATTTAAATATCCTTCTATCATATTCAAGAACTATTTTTATTATATTCAAATGATTGCTCTTTCATAAAATTTGAAAACTATTCCAGAAATTCAATCCCAGTTCTGAATTTTTCAGAACAAATAGTTAACTTTACCCATTTATTTCTCCACCACAATCTCAAAATAATTGTGCTACAAATCATCATATCTGCTGTTCAACTATAGTATTATAATGTAAAATAATTAAATTCACAAATCCAAAAGCCAGTGGTGAAGATATCGAATGTCAAATACCCCTTGAGAATCATTTTTTGATAAATAATTATGCTATGTAAAATAAGTAACCAACCAATTTCCAGCTGATTTTTTTTCAATATATCCGCAAGATATTTGTATTGTAAATGTTTGAAATCGAAGTTCGACACACATTTTTTGAAATATAATTTTCGGTTTTAAAAATAATTTAACACATAAGAAAATATGGCTATCCAAATATACCAAAATAATCACATTTCAACACAGAAAAATTTCTAAATAGTGGAATATGAATTGTCCTCATATTGTGAGATCTTTTATATACATTTAGGGTCAATTATAGGTTAAATGTAATATCCAAATTACATTTACCTTGCTCGGTGGGTTTTCAACAAATATAAAATAAAAAAAAATCTTATTTCTATAACCAAATAAATCTTACTTTTATGACCGATTTTATGACTGATTTTATAACTTTTCTTTAACAAAAGCTATCTATTAAATAAAAAATTTACATACTAAATAAATTGGTTAGAATAATATGAAAGATTTTGTTATTATCAAAATTAAGGAGACAACAATTTACTTAATAAAGTGAAACGTCGGAACATCCCTCCTCTCTGTACTTCATGCTTTTCTCTCTCTACCATATCCCGGTATTCATAAATATAAACTTAGCATAGCGCTCTCTCTCTCTCTAAAATGTGTCAATCTCTCTCTTTATCATATCCCAATATTTAGCATAACATCAATAAAGTACAAGATTTTACCAACATTTATTGATAAATATCAGCAAATTTAAAAGGTTTCATCAACGTTTAGTGCTAAAATGTTGTCAAAAATTTCCATCACTGTCCAAATTTGCACGCCAAAAACTTATTTTGGCATTTTTGTCTCTAAATATCATAATTTATTTCTTTATTGACATTTCATAAGCGAAATGTTAGAGAAAAAAATTATTGGTAACGTAAAACTTAAACATAAGGAAAAATATGATTTTTTTTGTAGTGCACATATATGCTCTACCATTTAACTCAATATTTTTGAATGTTTTTTATGTTTAGTTCTTAAAGTATCAAGAAAAAATATGGAAAAAAAATAAAAGATGAATTTCACAATTGTTAATAAGATATATACAACTTTATTTATAATTTCTATTTAAATAAACAAATAATAAGTTTTATCAATTTTTATAATTTTTTATCTAGAAATATAGAATTTTCAGAGTTTAAACAAATCATGAATATTTCAATTTTTTAATGATAAAATTATAATTTTTATATTTATACGACTGTTTTTATATTTTATATTTTCTCAAAATATTTGTAATTTTATTCTTGTACCATTATTTTTAATTTTTTTGTATTATAAAATAAATCATCCTTTAAATACAATCCCTAGTCTAAAATAAATGGCATGTTATCGATCTTTTTATAAAATATTTGTAAAGAAATCAGAAAGTGAAATTTAGAATATAAAAGTGATTGATGTGGTAGTTTAGCAAATTGACACTTCAATCGAGAGAAAACCGGTTTGAACTGACTTCTTCCCACAAGGCCCACGGGACACACCCTTCTCCAATCTGATGTTGACGTCTCTCTCTCTCTCTCTCTCTCTCTCACCCGATCCGTTCCTTCCGCTGCCTCTACGGTTCCCTCTCTCACACCAATTTTCCCATCTCCAGCCAATCAACGCCAATAATCAACAATTTCTCTCTCTCTCTCTCTCTCTCTCCCCAATTGCGATCACCGTGTCATGGTCCAGTGCGCTTATCACCACCCTAACCGCCAACTCCAATGCCTAAACAGTGGATCAAAAACCATAGCCTAACAACAATTTCATGTCAAGAAGCAATCTCCCATTGTGATTGTGAAGAACAAGAATAATTGGGGTGGAAGAGGTTTTAATTTTATTCATACACAGATAGAGCATGTCTGATTTGGTGGCCCGCACGGGTCGACATCAACAACGCTACGAGGCCGGTTGTCGCCTGATTGCTGGGTATCTCTCTCTCTATTTCCGAATCTCTTTCTCCTTAATTTTTGTCCTTTCCTAATGAACCCCAAATTTTAGGATCCTATGAATGACTAATGATCCACCCGTTCTAGATAATGTTGTTGTATGGTCGTTTTCAATCGAACATTTCCTCATTATTAATATTATTCAAATTTAAATGAAAAGCAATGGTTGTTGGGTGTTGTAGCTTGTCATTTTCCATTGCATTGTAAGTGGATTCTTCCATATTTTAGTGGATGTTATAATTTGACTTGGGGGTTGCAGAAATCTTGTGGGCCCTCTTTAATTTTTTTCTTTTTTTTTTTTTTTTGTCATAATGGAGAATGATCCAAAAGCCTGAGAATTGAATTTTGTACCTTGTAAATGTTTAACACTCAAAAACTTGCCCATTACTACTTGAACTAAGAGATGGTTTGTTATGATTGAGTGCATTATGCAGATGGATTCTTTTCTATGAAATATTAAGAAATTTATGTGAGTTTTGATTCAAAGTTGAATTTACAAGGGAAATGGAACTTTTTTTTTTTTTTGGTTAACTGTAAAGAATGTTTGCTGTATAACTTTAGATAGTACCTACAATTTTTTTATACTCAATGAAGCATACAATGCATTTTATTGATCTTTTTATTTACAATGCATTTTATGTTGTTAGATGTGAGTTAACAGGTCTAAGCAATCACTTTTATTTACCATGCATTTTACCATAGATATTTTTTCTCCTCATTATACACGGTATGCAGCATAGGTGCTTCAGCTGCTGCTTCTATGTATAGCACAGATAATTAAAGAGTGTGTATGCTTGTCCATGTACTATTTCCTTTTAATCTCTCAATTGCAGAGACACACCTTAGTGATGACGATTTAGGAGTAGTCTTACACTTATAGATACAAATTTGTCCCCATTTAGACAACTTGGAATCTAATTAAGTGCTTTCCTGTCTGCTCTGTTTTACCAGATAAAATTTCAATTTTTTTACATGAGAGATACACCTTAGTGATGACGATTTAGAGGGAATAGTCTTACACTTATAGATACAAATTTGTCCCCATTTAGACAACTTGGAATCTAATTAAGTGCTTTCTTGTCTGCTCTGTTTTAACAGATAAAATTTCAATTTTTTTTACATGATATGCTAATTTGATCTGCCTTTCCAACAGGTGCATTCCATTTAGGTACAAAAATTCTGGTGACGGTACTGATGCCAATTCAGAGAAGACCATTGAAGTGCTTATGATCAATTCACCTAGTGGACCTGGTCTTTTGTTCCCAAAGGTAATGGGACAAAAAAAAAAAAAAAGCTGTCAAAGTTTTGTGATGTCATGAATGCGGTTTCATTGACATGTGTCGCTTCATCTCATATATCCATCATTTAAAATTACTATTTTGCAGAGGAAATACTGCTTTTTGGTTGGATATCTTCAAGTATGAATATAGCTTCATTTATCGGTTGGTTGTCATTTTACATGGACAACATAACTTAAACATTAATAATCTTGGTCAATGATAGTTCTAGAGTCTTGACCAAGTTGAGCAATATGGGAGTTCAATTTCTCGAATAGCCTATTTTAAATTAATTTCTGCAGTTTCTGAACATAGGTGACTCCCTCAGCTTACACATTCAGCTCATGGTCCATAATGTTTATTTTGAATTTGCTTTGTCAGGTTTAAACTTTTGCATGGTATTTTCTTTGTTTGGGTTGTAAAGCTTTCTGCCATAAATATTGAAATTTTGAATGATTACCCCATGTTATCTTCATTAAACTTCACATGGATACAGTATTAGGGTGGTGTTGGAGTATGGAGAACCTGAGATCTTGGAAATATCATCTTCAAAGAATCATTTATTGTTGATTTGCACACAAACAAATATATAATCATACTTACTGAAGGCAATTTTGGCGTACTTGTGTATATCTACATTCCTTTTTTCTTGGAATGTCTCTCAATCTTTAAATAGAGTAAAAACAGTTCTTTGTTTGGGGTAAGATAGTGTTGTACATTCATCATAAAATTTGACCTTGTTTAACATGCCAATCATAATGTTTCTGTACTTGAGTCCAGATCATGCCCTCTGGAGCTTAATCAACTTGTCTTGAAGCTTGTTGAGTGTCACAATCCAATATCCTTCTACATCACTCATTAGGAGAAATTTCTGGATTAATTCTTGTTATATTAAAAACTTTTTAATAATTCCCTTTAAAAAAATAAGAAAAGAAATTGTTGGATCATTGGGCTAGCTGATCTGCATTGAATTTTTCCAGCGTAGTTGGAACATTGTTATGTACTGTTGACTCAAGAGGTTGTGTTATTAAATTGCCTTTTGTCTGTCTTTTGTTTTGTGCTTCATTTTTTCATATGTAATAGGGGGGCTGGGAAAATGATGAAACTGTTGAGGAGGCAGCAGTAAGGGAAGCCATTGAAGAAGCTGGAGTTCGAGGAGATCTAATGGTAAATTAATCTTGTCCTCTAACATATGCAATTTTCAGTTTTGGGTGCTTGTATTCCTTTGTTCTCTTTGATGTAAGTTTTTAATCAGTTAGACCCCATTTTGTTGGTGGATATGAAGAGTCGGCCCAAATTGATTCCATTTGCAATAATGATTCCCAAAGTAGAGGTAGGAATGAGAATGGAAAAGTATGGTAGACTTCGTGATTCACTCTCTTGACTTCTGGATCTCACTTTCCCCACACTAGATAACTCTTTTTCTCTCTCTCTCTCTGTGACATAATACCTATTGAAATATGCCTATGAGAAAATATTTGTATGTAATACATTTTGATTTCATATTTTGAATGTTAAACTTGTTTGTTTTCCTTTTTGGTACTTTTCATGATCTCGATGAAATTATTTGCAACACCAAGTTCAGATTTTTTTTTTTGTCATTCTGAGACCTTAGAATGGGAATGAGAATGGAGGGAATTGCATCCATTCCGTTCCAAGTAGAATGGGAATGTGTGAGATTATTGGCCTTGAAGTTGCATCTTTGAGTTTGATAGCTCACACTGTGCATCATGTCTTTGTATTTACTATTATGGCTTTTCTTTTTACTAATTCTATATGTGGTTCATGAACCTTTTGTCTTAATAATGCTCATTATAACTGGTAATTTGATGATTCTCTAGCAAAATGGTGTGTGCGTGTGTGACTCCATGTAAAAGGACTCAGTATCTTCTGCTTTGAGCTGCTGCCTTAAGTCCTGTGATGTGAGGGGTTGCTGAATTAATTCTTCACAGTTTTATAATAAAAGGCTAAACGTTACAGCTTTAGCCATTATGTTATTGTTTGTTTTAACATTTTGCTGAACCTTAGCATGATGGTAGAGTGGCTTCGGTTTCATGAGGTCTTGTGTAAAATCCTAGGAAGAGATCTCTCCTTTATCTTTTAGTTTCCATTTTTTTTTGGGGGGGGGTGGTGGTTATGGTTTTCTGCTGCTATTTTGGACTCCACTTGTTCTCTAGGAGGTTGCTTTGAGCACTAAGTGACCCATTAAGAAGGATGAACTATTTTTATGTTCGGCCTAAGCCGAAGGTTTTGTTCAAATGGGGATGTTTTGTTTGAAAGCTATTTGCCCGAACAATTTCCTTCCCTTGTTTTACCAAGCATAATGACATGGATTCCACCCACCGCTGATTGGTGGAAATTGATTGGAAGAAGACAAACCTTTATATTCAAAGTCTCTGTCTTGTTAGTATAATGTGGAGTGGCAATTTGTCTGGGTCATCCTACCCTGTATCAATTTCTATATCCCGGAGTTTTAAGGGGGATCAAAAGTCTCTAGGGGAGGCCGAGTTGGAACCCGCTTAAGGATTGTCCCATGAAGCTGTTACAATGTGCATTTGTACTGTTACGAATAAAAAATTGAAATTCCAAAGCTGCTAGGGCATTTGTTGAAATTGTGAGCTACATCATGGATAACCATAAAAAGGGTATTATAAATACTACATGATGAAATTTTGTCTCTGGTGAAGGGGGTGAGGGTGTGTCCCACGTATTTGTTCATGATAGTACTCTGAGATTTATGGCTTTTGCTTGTATGTTTTTGGTGTTTGCTAGATCATACTGAAGAATGTGAGGATGCTGGAACGATTTTTCTGAAGCCAAGGCATCTGGTTCTTGGACCGTGGTGTCACTCTTGCACTCTAAATGATATTTGATTTTAGCCACCGACCCAAAAAAATAATAATAATAATAAAAAAGAAAAAAGAAACTGTTTTAAAAGAATTCCAGAAAGAAGAAGAAGAAAAGGGGGAAAAGGCAGAGGCTTCTAAAGATTGTGGCTTCCCACGGTTTGATTTAGTTCAGTATGGAAGAAAAAAATATTTTTTCTTTAGCTTTGCTTACCCTTATCCTTTACGTATTTGGTATGAAGGGGCCCTTTGTGTCTGCACGTGAAAGTGTTCCTTAACATGTTCCTCAATCTGCATGATCCTGGGAGCAGTACTTGGTCTGTTTCTGATCTACTTTTTCTTGAGAAGAGCTGAACCTAAGATTCTTTGACATTATCTATCCTAAATCAAGGTGCAATCTCAGGCTTCCTAAGAAGCATATATGATGGGAAATTGAGCCAACGCTAGGAGTTTTATTAGTTACATATTAGGGACACCAAGATACCCAACTTCTAGTTAAGATTTTCTGACAATTACTTTATTTTGCTTGGAAATTCTTTAGATTTGTCTGATACATTCCTTAGCTCCAATATATGTTTTCTTTCCTCCATTCACTCACCGAATTTAGTAATTCTTGGAAATTAATTGAAAATCTTTTGGTTCTATTGTTTGTTACATGGTTTCATTTCAGGATTTTTTAGGGTGTTACCAATTCAAGAGCAAAACACATCAAGATGAGTTTAGCCCAGAAGGTCTATGTAAAGCTGCAATGTTTGCCTTGTTTGTTAAGGAGGAGCTTGAATCATGGCCTGAGCAGAGCACCCGTAAACGAAGTTGGTTGACAATACCTGAAGCATTCAAAAACTGCCGGCACGCATGGATGCAAGATGCCCTTATCCAAGGCTTTTCCAAGTGGCATAAAGAGAAGTTTGGATGACTTTCTCGAGTGACATTTAACTTAGAATGTGCAATAGCAAAAGTTGGCCAAGTGCAAAGGCTTTTTCTTCTACCGGTCATAACTTCTAGGCCGGATGTTCTAGCATTCCACAATTGGATGGTCTCAATATTTCTTTGACGCTCTTTGTCATATGACAATTCCATGATTTCCTACAAGTTAAGCAGGTGACTTGGGGATATTGTGGAATCAACCAGGACATTCACAGTAACAGTAGCACAGTAGTAGATTAGGGTGGTAATTGGACGCAGCCTCCTCTTATGCAGTGCAAGTGTTGTGAAGGTACTTATTTTACAACAAAAACAAAAAGGTACTTTTTTATGAAGAAAAAATTATAATTTTTTATAAACTCTGCATTTTTACTAGAAACTTGTCCATATTAAGAAATGATGTTGGTAGATATTAAAATAATGTTATCTCAAATAAGAGACTTGATTCAATACAAATTTAGATTGAAAAACTCCATAGTAGAGTACAAGAATCAAACTCCTTTGAATTGAGTGGTCAGACACTTTATTCTTTTAATTAAATGTCTCGATTTCAAGTATTAGAAATGACAAAAAAAAATCTGAAAGAACCAACCCTTAAAAGGAGCTACATATTGTTTAACCGGATTAGTCGGGAAAATCTGAACACTGATGATGAAAATAAAAAATAAAAAAAGGTAAAGAGTACAAGAAAGGGGCCAAAAATAAATGAATAGCAACTGCACTGGTCCATGGAGGAATCAACCAAGAGACTGTACACGGTTTTTGGAAAATGTCAAGATTGCAGCAATCCAAGTAGTCCAAATACTTTGAACCCAAAAAAGAAACAAAAACAAAATCGGAGAGACCGTTGGCGAAAATCATTTTGAATGCACATGTAAAAACTAGTTTAGATTGTACAGGTATGTTTGTATACATGGGTTAGGATTAACCATTGGGCACTCGAAAAGAATACTGCAAAAACCTCTTCATAACCCATAAGATTACAACATACATTTAAGTTACACCCCCCATATCTATAACAAAAGTAATATATATCTATATCTATCTATTTACTAGAAGGGTTTTATCAGGCTCTCTATCTATAACCCCGTAATACTGCTCTGTCCTTCCTTGCTCTTGTATCTCCAGCAACTAATCTCTCCAAACGGTATGCTCGCAGTGTCCCTCTTTCCTCCCCATTTGTCACCTGTACTATAAAAAGCTTGCTTGAATGCGGACCACGTCTAGAGTTTCCAAGCAACAAGAAGCCATAGTGCAGCAGCAGCTTCCCACTTGCAATCAGCTGAGAAGCTAAAGATGGAGACACTGGGGCAACAGGGGAAGGAACCAAACAATGTAAGGGTTTTCATGAAGGGCCACCAGAGCCAGTAGAGGTCTCATCAAGAACAACATCAGCAGGATCACCAATCCATGGTCTTCCCTCCCGCCACTGGAATTTAATTCTAAGTTTCCCATTTGCATCCACACCCACTACTCGTCCTTTGCTAGCATGTGTCTCCATCCCCCAGCCCCAACGTGGGGTCACCACCCCTTCTCTGATTCTCACCTTGTCACCAACTTTAAATGGCCTTATCTTCTCCATTTCCCATGCCTTGCACAACCATAGCTTCTCCAAGAAGCAAAATGCCACCCAAAGTTCTCCACTTTCCATTCTGTGCACCACACCGATGCTTGAACTATTGACTTCCCCCCACTGGTAAGTTGGAGTTGAGACTGATGTTTTGGCCCTAACCCAGTCTCCAATGCATAACTCCTCTTCTTCCACAAGTTCTACTTCCGATGGGTCTAGCATCCAAGCTTTAGATCCAACAGGGGTATAAATTCTGAGTTTTCCATCAGCATCAATAGCTGATATGGTCCCCACACTCACATGACTGTGGCCTGACCACCCAAATCTGGGTTGCTTGACAGAAAATTTGACCCTGACCTTTTGCCCAACCATCAGCTTGGGGGTTCTTTCAAGATTGGAGGCTGGACCCACCCATCTTTCTTGCTCACCACAGAAGGCAACAAAAATATTCCCATCCCACTGATTGCCTTCATATCCTATTCCTTGTACAATGCCAATATTTCCTGGCCCAATGGATTTCCAACTACTTGTGTGCTCTCTCAATCTCACCCACTCTCCCACTTCAAACATGTTCTCTATCTCAAGATCTGCAGGATCTCCCTTCCACAGCCCTGGCAAGCCAAAGAATGCCACTCTAACTTCTCCATCAGCATGGACACCAGTTACAATGCCACGTGAATCAGGCTGAGCACCTCTCCAGCCCCATCTTGGCTCTGTGATTCCAACTCGGAACCTCACATGCTGTCCAATTTTGAAACTAGGAACCTTCTCTACATCAGTGTAATGAGTAATCCACCGACCCTTTCGGAAGCAGCAAGCAAGCTCAAGATAACCAGTATCTTGAATGCTGTGCACCACAGCAAAACTTTCCTTCCCTATACTGTTCCAATCATAACTTGGTCTAGTTCCCAAGCTGGGCTTCGAGCGAACCCAATCACCAACTTCAAATCCGGAAAGTCGCTCAGCATCCCCAGGAGAAACTTTCCACAGACTCAGCCTGCCGGCCACCTTGACCTACACAGAAAACAAATGACTGAATAAAACCACCCTTACCAAAGTTCTCCATTATAGAGTCATTCTACTGGGGTCTCTAATATAAGATTCAGTCAAGTCCCTACAATTTTGAAAACGTGTCAAAGCATGTGCTCTGTTATAATCTTGAAAGTTGTACGCTAGTAGAGAGTTCATTTTTCTGCAGTCTGAATAAATATAGTTTATACTTCACACAAAACAGAGAACCTCGCAGATGTGCACCCGGTTACCTGCCTTAGGAAGCAGGTTCGAGGACTAATAAGTCCAGTTTATTTTGTGATTGTATGGGAAGAATTGTCCCATGTTATGTAATCATAGGCCCATGGGCCTCCGAATCAACCAAAAGCAAACAAATAAATAAATAAATATGGTTGTACTTCAACTAAGAAAAATACATAAAACGATGGTAAGTACTAAGAAAAATATATAAAACGATGGTAAGTGCAATCATTAGTTAAAATAATGCCAGAATGACTTTTCAATTCTTACTCCTAAGATTAAAATTTTCCCATTTCATGGTGCAAGTTCCATCCATCCAATATTCCATCTGGCCACACGTGGCCAAGACAAGCTGGGACTTGGTTCAGCAACACTTTTCAGGATCATTTCCATGACTGAGTACATAAACTAGCCATATGGTGATGCCAAACCAACTACTTTAGTATCACTTGACTAAAAAAGAAAGGATCTTATCATTTTAAGCTGAACTCATGATGTACTTTAGTATCTATACAAAATTTCAATAAGTACGGTAGAATAAAAGAACCAATGGTTGTTAAAAAACACACTTAAGAGATGGGGGGGGATAAAAGATAAAAAAGATAAAAAATAAAATAAAAACTCACGTTCAAAGCTCCATCCATGTCAATTCTCGCAATTTTCCCAACCGTGGCTGGACTTTCATTTGACCATCCAAGACATGGCTGAGAAACAGAAGGCATCACATGAATTTCTTGTCCCATTTCAAAAGGCAGAACTTTCTCCACGTCAGTCACAGAACAACGGAAGGGTTTGCTTCTGAAGCAGAAGGCAATACCCATATCACCGTCCACCTCCAAGCTGTGAATTATGCCGATACTATTTCTTGTGATGTCTTCCCATCCATATATTGGGGACAGAACTGAAGCTTTGACTCTAACCCAATCTCCAACCTGCACATAATGCAACAACAAGACATGGTTATGTCTAACCCAATTTCCAAGCTGCATCATGAACAAACTAAAAATTTGAAAGCGAATGTTACCTGGAAATCCTCCACCTTTTCCATGTCGGAGGGATCAGCTTGCCATGGTAATGGACGTCCAGGAATTTCAATTATTAAGAGACCATCACTCTCTATTTCACTTATTCTTCCCACGCTGTGATGTGTTTCACCACCCCAAGCATATCTAGGCTCTGCAACAGATCGCTTCACACATACCCTGTCATCAATCTACAAATTTCAGACAGACATCATCAGTGCTGAAGACAACAAAGCAAAATAAAAATTTTAAAAACAGTAGCAGTAGTCGTAGCAGTAGAAGAATAAGGAATAGAAAATTTCCCCTTCTATATCAAACACAAGCAAACAAAGATAAACAAACAACAACAACAACAACAATAATAATGAACATATGATCAAGTGTGAACAATGAGATAGAAACTTCCCCACCTTGAAAGGGGTCACGGGCTCTACTTCCTCCGGTTCACAATGCCAGGGATTTGGAAGATAGCTTAATTCTAAAAGAAGACTATTATCGGGTCTGATACAGTAAACAATGCCAATGCTCCCAGGAGTTACAGCACCTAAACCATGTTTTGCAGTTGTGAGTGTTGGGCGAATGCGCACCCAATCACCAACTTTGAATTCTTCAACCCGTTCCATTTCTGCAGGATCTGCTTTCCATCCTCTAGATGCTCCTGGAAATCCAACGCGTAAAATCCCATCATCATCCACACACAAAACTGTACCAATACTGTCACGTGACTGACCGCGCCATCCAAACCTGAGAAGGTAGATGATTATTCTAATCTCAGTTATGTATGAGCTACTGTTTATACACCACATACAGATAGGTTTTAGGACAAATCAACTAAAAAAAAATCAGTTGGATAGCAGAGTTTAATTGTAACAACAATTTCTTCAAAGAAGATCAAGTTAAAAAGACAAGAAAGAGTCCCATCTTCAAAGAAGTCTGAAGAGTACAGGGTCTCTAAAGTCCCGGTTGCACCAGTAGTGGATTGATTCTAACATCTAAGAAACCAGAATAGATAGGAATGAATAGAAGTATCAATCACAGTACCACCTTATCTTAATGCCCAAAGAGCATAATAGAGCCATTGCCAGATGAGCAGCCCCCACACAAAAAAGAAAAAGTTTTGACCATTTAAGGAAAACAGACAACTCTTTAGGCTTCAGGCAGGAAGTTAACAACTTGAAATACTGACAGTCAACATAAATTTCTGGTAGTTATACTCTATGAACATATATTTTTTGTTCCCTCTCCTACATATCCTGACCATCAAACAAGGATTAAAGCACATTGGGTAACACAAGCAGAAATGACAAGATGCAAGCAGCTGCATAGCCTTGAATAGAGCAAGACTACAAAGTGCAGCTACATGCTTACAAAAGCATTAATCAGAAAACATGGCAAATCAAATCCAAGGATGCACCACATGTGCACGACCATAATCCTTGAGGGTGCAACAATGATAAAAATAAACTTTTCAATAGCCCATGCAAAAAAGAGCCTACATTTTCTGAACATCAAACCAAAACTTTTTCCCTTAATTTCTATCGTAGAAGAGCCAAGCACCAAAGAATTTTTTTCTGAATGTTCTTTGCTCTTTTTATTATAAAGCTAGAATGGTTTATCTAATCACCTAACAGCCACAATGGCAACAGGGTGACATCAATACCATTCTAAGTTGTAACAAGTATTTAATCATTCTTAAATATTTTAGTCTTATTTTCAGACCCTCACTGCTCTATTAAACTTAAACTATTATTAAGTGGATTAGCATCTAAAATAACAGGTAACAGATAGCTTATCTGCAAAAGAATATGTCAAAACAGCTTGAGGAAAATCAATTTATTAGTACAACTAGATGTCATTTAGATACCCAAAGTAGCTTCATGGAAAATACAAAAATACGGATTCAATAAAAGTTTGGGAGGCACGTGAGAACTTTTATGTTCAACAAACTTGTTTTTAGTAGGGACAGAAATATTTCAGATCTATATAAAGACCATATCAAATCAAACCTTGGCTCTTTGACATCTGGTTTAAGTCGCACATGCTGCCCTCTGTCCAGTGGGATCATCTTTATCACTTCATTTGCCAATACACGAGCCTCTCCAGAACAAAATGACACAGCAAGATTGTCCTTGTCCAAGACACTCTGTACAAATCCAACACTCTTACAGTTTGCACCTTGCCACCCATGTGTCGGAGTCGTGACACTTCTTTTAAACTTCACCCAGTCACCCACTTCAAATCTGCAATTCAAGAGCAAGATGTCAAATAAATCTCAGCTATTGATTTATCATGTAGGATACAAGAACGTATCAACATTTGACAAAAAAGCAGAATTAATTGATTATTAACCAAAATTTTATAGCATTCACTCACATTGTCGGCGACAAATGCACTCCCTTCTCATTAAGGGCTTCCATTAGATCTTCAGAAATCCATTCCCTTGGAAGTGCTTCCAAATAATCCCGCAGTGTTTTCCCACTGTATTCCAACAATTATAGATTTAATAAAGTGAAATAATGAAATTCCACCTCAAAATAATTGAGCGTTTGGAAATAGGTCACCCTTGCCTGTGGTTTCTAACTTCAACAGCAGCATCTGGATACTTAAGCATCACAATGATCCACTTAAGATTTTCACGTATCATTTTTGCTGCATCAGCTGCTATATGGAAAGCATTATCACCTTCATCATCCTGACAAATAATGAGAGAGCATCTCATGTAAGAAAATACAATGACAAGAGACCAGAGTTATTTCTTTTCCCAATACACAAGAAGAAACACACTTTTCCAAAATATCAATGGCACTATAAATCCAGAAAGTACTTCTGTGCACTAAAGATAAATAGTTCTGCAAAGTTGAAGAAATTGCAATTGCAATAAATGAGTAATTAAAGAATTCATGTGTTTATTGTGATTACGAATAAGGCATTGATTATCATGTAGGGAGGGATATAGAAGAATACAAGAGACGATGCCAATGAAGCAACCACATCCCTGCAGTAGCATTAAGAAGAGCAAAGCAAGAAAAAGAGAAACACAATAGCTAGGATGTGGAATAAGCTAAGGAACACAAACATAGCTATCAATAGCATCCCATCATGAGTTGCTCTTTCTTTTGAATAGCACATCCCTTGGTTGATAGATATACCTTGTGCAAGCAGGAGGGAGGCCCCCTAACCATCTTCATTTGCATTGCTGTTGGATTAATAGGATATCAATAGCTGTATTGATTAGGTATTGAAGAGATCTAAGCTTGGAATTGTTAAACGCTTGTACTGATCAAGAGCCCTACATTCTTTTAATCCTTTTACATATTTGGTTGGCCAAGAAAGATGGGAGATGCAGGTTTATGGGAGATAAAAGACCAATTTTCATTGCCACAATTTATGGATAGGACTAAGTTTTGGCTGGGTGGTGATTATAGTGGCGAGCCTGCACTACTATTTATTTTTTATTTATTTATTTATTTATTTATTTATTTTTCTGGTGCAAGTAGTCTGAAATTATGTGCAACCAAGGCCTCCTGTTAACAACAGCAGTTGTTTATGCAACATTTATTGCTAAATATTGCGGAGTTATGACCATATGGAAAAATTAAGTAACAAAAAATAATTCTTTTCTTAATTAGATTAAAAAATACAAAATTATTACAAAATAATAAATGTACATACTAAAGAAAAAAAAAAAAAAAGAAAAGAGTATTACAACAGGTGAGGACCCTGACTCTGCAGGAAATGAAACCCCCAAGCCTCCATAGGTGAAGGGAGGAAGACAACAAAATTAAACAGAAATTAAAGGCTGACTACAACCTCCCCCCCCCCAACAAAAAAAAAATCTTCTCCATTTTCATGGAATTATTTCATTATATGTGTGTGGGTTAACTTATTACCATTTTTGGATACTATTAATATTGTTGGGCATGCTCTGTTATCTACTTTTCATGCCCATAGCTTCTTGTACTTGGTTTATTTCCCTTTGTGTTCTACAACTTTTCTCTATTTATGTGCGGGAAACCTCACAAGCACAGTGCAGGGCGCTGGCCTTTCCAAGATAAATCTCATACCCAGGCACACTAGAATTCCAGCAACTATTTGTCCATATCTAGCATTCATATTAGGATTGAAAGATATTATAATCTATCATTTAAATGGAATGAAGCTAATTTTAAGATCTTGACATATAAAAGAAATATGTGTGTACATACAAACACAGGTAGGCAAGCAAGTATGTGTTTTTGTATTATTTCCTAAAGCTGAATAATGAAACAAATACTATATAACATGGAGAGAATATGTTTCATACAGTTGTTAGAACAAATCTAGATGCCCATCCAACACCAATCACAGCAGAAATGGGTTGATCTTTTCTGATAAAATCCTTTTAATGCAAAGAAAGTCGATTACCAACAAAATACTTAGGCCTTCAAAAGTCGATTACCAACAAACTACTTAGGCCTTCGACCTGTAGCACATAGTAGGGATAGTATAGAACTGGCTTGAGAAATTTGAGAAGAAATTGGCAGGCAGAAGCTGAATTATCAACCTGTCTAAAGTATTTGGGCATGTCACAACCATATCTAACCCATTTCATATTATGCATGTAGAGAAGATTATGCTAGCTAAAATATCAATATATATATTTGTTTAAAGAAAGAGAAAACACACCTGCAAGTTACAGTTTGCTCCAGCTGCTAAGAGAAACCCAACACAAGTCTTAGCACCTCTTGCCAACGCAACATGAAGAGGTATTGTATTATGTACGTTCCTGATGTTTACGTCAACACCAGCACCAAGAATGATCTGCACCATAATTTTTCAAGATCACACGCTGAAAACCAGATTGCTAGTGATAAAGGCATATGACAGTCCTGAGTAGTCAAATTCCACCGCAAGTAAAAAAAATATGAAATGAGGAATGGAATAAAAATCAAAATAAAATAAAATTGAATCACAAGTGTTGAGATGCCCAGAAGACAACTCATGCAACTTATAAAAACATGTGACTATCCTTACAATTAAAGAGCATGATTTGTATTAATGAATGTCCAAAATATATTTAAAAGGGACACCAATGTTGGAAAAAAAAATACATAAGATAATCTGTCATACTAACCCTGCATAAGCTTTTCAAAAATTGGACAACTTATAACCAGGAACAGGCCATAGCACGAAAATAGTGTAAAAGTTCATTCAATCCATCAAACAATTTAGAATTGTACTTATTTCAATATCAATAACAAACAGATCTTTGTATAAAAAAAACTATAAATACGACTAACAAATATTACCTTATTAGATGAATGGTTACACATTAATAACATGAAAATTTGATGTATAAACTTCCAAAGGAAAAACACCACTATTAATGAATGATTTTACAGAAAAACTCTTTATTTTCTGTTTTACCTTTACTAATTCAACATCATTAGCCATCGCCGCTGTATGCAGAACAGTCCGCTGCTGGCTGTCTTGGGCAGTTGGATCTGCCCCAGCTGCAAGCAGTATCCTTACCAATTCCCGTCCCTCTGCAAAACAGATAGAAAGATCTGGACTGTAACACTGAATTAAAACGAAAAACTGCAGTGGCACCACAAAGCTTCATGGCAGAAAATAGGAACAAAGGACTAGGTACTTCTATAAAACAGGATAAAGATAAGAACTCTAGCAGAGAGTAAAATAAGCCCACCAAGTACAATCACATCCAAAAAATGAGCAAATTTACCAAGGTACGGAAGGAGGAAAAAAAAAAAAGAGTCTTCACTATCAGAAAATAGAATAGCAGGTAACCAAGTAAACCAAAGGTGCAGCCAATTCACAACCTATCAATTTGGTATTGGACTAAAGCTTGTAATATTCTTTTATTTTGTCACCATGGTTACCAATGCTAAGCTTTCATCCAAATTTGAGGTTTTTCACAAAGATAAATAAATCAGCAAACAAGACATCTCCATATTAGAGACAAAAGACTGTAATACAGAGCATACTTACATGGATTGCGGTACACTATGGAATGCGGGACAGGTATAGGAACATGGTGCATCACTTTCTATGGTACAAGGTACAGGGGTATGCCTCTTCATAGTACAGGTCGTTTATACATACATAATTTTACATATATATATATACATATACATAAATGTGTGTAGTGTAAATAAATAATCATGAGCATGCTTTTAATCTCAAATAATTCAAAGAGTAACGAATCTTTCATAAATAGGACTTTTGGGAAATGAAATTTGAAAGGTTTAATTGTCGTTCTTTTTGGGAAAAGGAAACAGGATTAAATACAACTCCTAATTATGTAGAAATAACAGGAAATATTTATATATGAATGAATATAGGGGGTGTTTGGTTCGCACTCGGGAATCGGAATCGGAATTGGAATCAGAATCAAAAACCTTAGGAATCAGAAACGGAATTCGAATCTGATACCCCCTATTTGGTTCAAATTCTAAAATGGATATGATTATCATTGTTTATATTTGGTTTGTATATCTTTCAAAATGGAAATAATGTAATTGTTAATTTTGATCGTAATAAAAAATATTTTTATGATTTAAAATGTTTTTTCATTAAAAAAATTGCCCTCTTGGTTCACTCTTTATAAAGGCATTTTCATTAGCTTTGAATAGGTGACAAAAAAATATAAGATAGATGTTACAAAACAAATAGCCAGGCCATTGTACATGCAAATTGACACAGCTTTCTCCTCACATCTTAGGTGGTCGGCGAACTCAGACTTTTGGTGCAAATCTAAAAAAATTAAAAAAAAAAAAAAAAAGAGAATCAAAACCCAATTGATCAAAAACATCTCCAATCAACTGAAAATTTGATTTTTGGATTTAAAATCCAAATGGGTATTGGGAAAAAAAACCTTTCTGGGAGGAGCATGAGTTGAATCTGAGACCATAGGATTTAAAAAATTGGATTAATTCGTACATAAATCAATCAAGAATCAGGAATCAATTTGGAGCAATGATTAGAATAGGAAAGGGCCTTCGATTGTGGCAACGATGGGATTCAAGGGCGGTCGGTTGGTGGCAACGGTGGAACGCAGAAGAGAGAGAGAGAACAAAGACAGAGGCATGAACAGAGGGAGAGATGGAAGAGAAGAGAGCGAAACTGGGTGAGCCAAGGGAGAGAATAGAGTGTGAAAGTGAAACAAAGAACCGAGAGAGATAACACAGAGACAGAGACTTGGAGTTTGAGACATGGGTTTCAACCAAAACCTATCATCTTATTTGGGTTTCACAAAACCCATATTTTGGAGTTTTCATTCCTATTCCATTAAGCCAAACAACTTATATGGGTTTCAATCCCATTCCTAATTCCTATACCCCTTGACCAAACACCACCATGTAGTGACAGATTATGTGGAAATTCTCGAAAAGATGTCCTTTTCAAACTCAAAAAGAAAGTCTTATTTCTTAATGCCAAAAAATCAAGCAATTAATGTGTGCGATATTCTATAACATGTGCTGTAACTCTATGTCTTTATGCTAATTATGAGTCAAACAACAGAATATGGGTATTTAATTTTGGAACACTTATGACACATCCAGGATGAGAAAGCATCCTAAATTGGGTTGGCCCAGATCACAATTCCATGTTGGGGGAGGGGTGGCCAACCTTGGCAACCATGGTATAGAGTACTTTGGAGGAGATTAAACAATGCTTAAAGGGAATCTCAAATGATAAGTAAGGTCACAAAATTGTCAGAACAGCCCATATGCAAGAAGTTAGAGCCTCAACCTCCCTTATACAAACAGAGCGCTAATTTTCAGCAGCATATTCCACCTGTTTCTCAGACAATTGCATCCACAAGTAGCCACATTCCATATGTCCAACAATTTCAGCTTACTAATCCCCCAACGTATCGAAAGGGAAATTTGGAGGATGAAATTTCAAAACTTTATTATACTGCAACAACTTTATTTTACAACCCAAGCGTACTCACTCAATCATTAAATCGGAGAGACGAGGTCTGAATCTTTTAAGAAAGGTACAAAGTTATGAGTTCCTTTTATGGCAATCATAATCCAGGGATTTTTGAAGATCAGATATATAATTTGGAGCAATTTTTTTTTATATGGTATGAATGAAATTCGAAAAATATATTTCGTTGAGGCTAAGCTTTAGGGGGCTGCAAGAATTTGGTGTACTAAGCAACAAGAGTATCACAAAAGAAGTAGCTTTGGTGGTGTTGGAATGTAGGAAGAGATGAAGCAAGTAATGATGAGACACTTTGTTCCATCAAATTACAAGCAAAAAATTTTATTTTGAATTATGGAATTTGCAAGATGATATGTCTGTTGAAAAATACAATAGTCATTTGTGGTTAATCGTACCAATTGTGCATGAAATGACGATATTATGGTTTGTATGTATGATAATGGTTTGAGGCCACAAATAGGTTCAGCCTTAGCCACTTGTCAACAACAAACAAAGGCAGATACAATTCAAATAGCGTACCAAATTGAGGAGGATTTGCAATGAAACTTATTCATGAAACCCCTTCAAATTAATATGGAAAAGAATAATAAATATCAGCCAGATTTAGTTAAGCTAAATAATTGAACGTTCTGGATTTTCTGTTCCTAAACCTGCTAATATCTTTGTCTCCTCTAATGCACAAAGCAGCATGCATACTAATTTGAAGGGGAAAGAAGTTCGTCAATATATTCTTGCAAATTTTTTGTCACTTATATAGTCAATGTCGTACTTAGGTTAAACACATTTACCAATGTGGCGGCTAGGAAGGAAAGTGGGTCACTTATATAGTCAATGTCATAATTAGGTTATCCACATTTAACAATGTGGTGGCTAGGAAGGAAAGTGGAACGCATATGGAAGAAATGATTTGCGAAGCTGAGCAAGGAGGTTTAGACAAAGAAACTAACAGTAATGACGAACATCCCAACCTAGTGATAGACCCTTACTTTAAATGCATAAAATTGATGAGAAAGAAGGTTGGAGGTATGCAAGCCTTTTTCATACTGTCAGGCACAATATCCAATTATGCACAATGGTAATTAATCCAATGTGATTTCCAAAGATGCAATCAAGAAATGGGCTTGACGTTAGAGGCACATCCAAATCCATACAACGCCGCTTGGATTAATGATACAAATCTGAAAATTTATGAGAGGTACTTGCTCACCTATCATAACAGGGATTTGGTTAGCACAAAACAATGTGATGTCCTCCCTCTCAAAGTTTGTCATGTCTTATTAGGATGTCCACGGTTATATGATCAAAGAGCAAATTATGATGCCTACAAAAATACTTGCTCCTTTGTGCTGATCCAATAGAGTTTGAAGTCTGTTGCAAGAAGTGATCTTTTAATATCACAGTTGAAAATGGTAGCAGGCTCCTCCCATATACAATCTATCAATTCCTCTAATCTTGGCATCCTTGGCTCTGCTCCAAACTTTGACCGGGTCAAATTTTTCTAAGACGGGGAGAAATGATGGTCAAGAATAAGTGTCCCTAATAGTATTTTAAATTTTTATACTAAGTTTAATATTCTAAAAAAAAAGGTTGTTGAAAATTTTAGTATTTTAGAAATTTCTATTTCTTTCTATTTTTTAACATGTTTGTTTTAGTTAGAACTTTCTAAACATTTTAGATTTTAGTCAAAGTTAAATTAGTTTCTTTTTTAGAGTTTCAAATTCCTAGGAACTTCCTATTTTAGTGAATTTTGATTCCCATAATTATTTGATATTGATTTAAGCGTTTTCTAGAATGTCCAGAAGTGCCATTGGGTTACTCTAGCACTTACAAATATGTCTCATTGATGTAAAGTGTGAATAGTGCGAATGAGTTGACAAATAATTTTATTGTTCAGTTATTTGCGTTCAATGCATGCAAGCCAAGATTTTCTTCTTCTTGCTATCTTATTTTTTTTGTTTTATGCACACTTGTCAATCAAAGTTCTCACTAACCTTTACAACAAATTATTCTCTACAATTGTCAACCACAAATCCTAGGTTTTTCTCATGTGTCTTCCACTACAACAGTTTCTTAGCTTTTACCCACCATTCTTCTAATTGTAGGCAACTTACCCTTGTCCTATGTTGCGTGTTTCTATTGATCTTCCTTATTTTTCTTTCTTTTTTTTGTTTCTCCTTTTCCAAACTCATGCAAATCATCCTTGAATGAATAAAATATACAAATATTTAAAATATTAAAAAAATGATATGCATGGATACAAACATAAGAAACTATAAACATGTAAGTCAATCTCCTGTTCCCATGTACAAAGACACCTCATAGACATGGTTATTAACCCAGACCTGCCAGTCGGACAGGAAACTGGTGAACCAATCTGGGTTGCTCCGTAGACCATAGTTGTATGAAACCCAGTCAAATACATGGCAGAAGGTGTTAGATTATGCCATTTGAGGCAGGTCATAGTAATAAGCCCAAGCAAGCGTTAAAAAATGGTGAAAAACAATTTAAATCTTTTGTTGCCTTCTTTCCTTTGCAACCTTTTTCTCCTGGTCAGAATGGAAACCCTAGGCAAAAAAAATGACCATCTCTCTCTCTCTCTCTCTCTCTCTCTCTCTCTCTCTATATATATATATATACACATATACATATGCATATTACATATATGTATACACAATCTCTCTCTCTCTCTCACTCCCTATGTTTTCGGTTAATTTTTTATGGTTTACTTGGTTCCCAAACTCTAAATGTTTTCTTTTTTCTCTTTCAATGCCATAATGTGCAGTTCTCATGTTGCCTCTTTCATACTTCAGACACCTTTTTTTTCTAATTTTAAAGGCTTAAGAATAACTACTTTAAAAAAGAAAAAAGGAAAAAGAAATTGATGCTAGTTCATTCATGAGGAGGACAAACTCTTTGTCAAAATGCTCAAATAAATAAGTAAACAGTGCAAGATAATCTAATATGAGGTTTTTGATTTTTCTCTGTCATAACAAATTCCCTCTCTGACTTTGATTGATTCCAATGGTAAGAAATAACGGGCCTAGACTCTAGGTAAGATGATTTGATTGGAGAACCCAGAAAAACAAGAGAAAAACGACTAAAAGAGAGGCAGAGAGGAAGTAGAAGATTAAACTCAATAATAAATTCAATTGTGAAATCATGTAAGCCAACACCCTAATGCCCATTCATAAATAAGAAAAACCCGAAACAACAACGGAACAAACTAATAGAAACAAATAAATTCCAAATAACATGAGTTTCCAAAATATATATCCCCCAAAATGCTAGAAAGTAATAAATAAACCATACTAAACATGCCATATACCAGCGAGACCAACATGTTTATAAGATAATACAAGATGAAGTCATGAATAATATAGCCTTGTTGATTTTCTGGCTACCTTTGGCAGAACATGCACTAGAGAGAGAGAGAGAGAGAGAGAGAGAGAGAGACTCTAATTTCATTAATATTTGTGGGATGAATACAAGATTAAGTTGCAATCAGATAACATTTTTTATTGTATCCAGTTTGCTTCTTACACCCACTACCTAGCCTGGCTCATCAAACAAGTGGACAGCTTATCCTAAAAAATATTGTACTTAGGGCAGGTTTGTTAGGTTCTGCACTAAACTTTGTCCCACTCAGAAGGCAGTATTAGTAACACTGGAGGAGTAGGACCCTGTAAAGCCTGAAGCACTAGGAGTCATGCTACACACTCACCTCAATGAGGTGCACTTATATGAAAAAGACTTATTTTGCAAATAAAATTATAATTAGGGTGAGAGTTATGGATAAAACAAGATATTATCAAAACTTGGAATAGCATGTCATATATTCACTATTAGCGAAACGTATAATGATATGTCTCCACTGTAAGCATTCTTATCAACCCAAATTGACTTATATTCTGAGAATAGCGCAATGTCATTTCAGTTTTATATTTAAAGAAGAAAGCATACAATTTTATACCTAAATCTAGAGATAGGACCAGTCCAGTTTGGGCCAGTGCCGGTCCGGTTCCTGGGCTGGATCATCCGCGGTTCCGAGGCCTCCAGGGCCAGTTCAAAAAAATTTGCTTGGAACCAGCCTGGCCCGGTGAACCAAGCCCACCGAACCGGGCTGTGCCAGGCCCATCCGGTTCGACGGTTTTTCAAAGTGAAAATTTTCAAAAAATAAAAAAAAAAATTGGCCATAGGAACCGGGCCGGGCTGGTTCCGTGCCGGTTCGGTTCAAAAAAAGAACCAGGCCAGGCCGGTTACTTTAGCGGGCCGGTCCAATTCCAGGTTATTGCTGCCCCGGTTGGGTTTCCAGTCCAGCCTACAGGGGGGCAGCTGGGCCGGTTTCGGCCCGGAATGCCCAGTCCCATCTCTACCTCAATATTCCAAAACTCAAGGAAAAAAATAATAATACTTCACAAGTTTTTTGGTTTTGGGGGGGGGGTAAACCAAAATAAACTTGAAACAAAGAGAGAGGAGACACAAAGAAAGTAAAAGAAAATATAAGATAAATAGACCAAAATTAGAAATACAATAAGGATAGTAAGGATGAATGAAGAAATATGAACAATAAAATCTCACAAGCAAATTCGGACAGCATCTTAGCATCCTGGCATTTAGACACGAGAAGTTTGAGGGCACCTCGCCTGCAGCACTTGCTTAGTGTCTAGAGTGCATAGGCAAGGCCTGAGCAAGTTTGACAACACAAGGAAGTACCATTGCCTTTTTTTGTAAGAAAATCATCCTCATATTGCACTTTTAATCAAAGACAACAATATTAGCTCAATAACAGAATAATTAAGGAGAAAACCATTTGAAAGTTGCTTATGCATGGATGACAAAGCACTCTAAATGAAACCTACAAGACTACACTTTTATGCAAGTACTAGAACAGTCAATGTAGTTTATAATGTCAATCTTACCAGTTTCATAATTTTTCTTCAGTGCAGCTGCCATGCATAAGGCAGTGCCGTACAGACCTGGTACATCAATTGCATCAGCAATTTCTTCTTGGGATGCAATTTCCAACCATCTTTTGACAACAGCCACGTTCCAAGTTGCCACACACAAATGCAAAGGTCTGTAACATTAAGATTCATTAATTGTGCTAACAACAGAAGTAACAAAAAGATACCATAAGTAAAATTGTTGTAATAATGCCATGTAACATGAAACTTTAAACAAATCTAAATCAAATCCACCTTTACCTAAGTAGGAAAACATGCCAGTCTGTATGAACTGTAATTGTACAGTTGAAGTCAAACGCGGAAAATCATGTATGTGTAACTTTCTTAAATGAATAGTGTCTAGCTAACCACTTCTAACAATCAGCAGCAGCAGAGAATTAAAGAAAATTTACAAGTCGTGACTAGAACTTAGTATACTGAAGAGTCTTCACAATATACCAAAAATAAATAAATAACAAGGATGTACAAACAAGACCTCCTGAAAATGAAGATCATAGTTTGATCTGCGAAGACAAGTGATGCAAAAAATTAACGAGAGAAGAAAGACAAAGTGCATAATAGTTCACCAAACATCAGATACAATTGCCATTGGAACCCACTACAACAACCTGACAACTTCTAGCCACAGATGTGGGAGGGAAGATAAGAAACCAAACCAACTTACTTGTTCTTAAACAAAAGACAGAGAAAACCTCAATATGGTCAAATGAAATAACGAATGCAGGACTGCAGCTAACAAATAAGAACTATGTGACGGGATACTAAATGACTTTCTTAATTTTTTTTTCAGCAATCTAGATGTACTTCTATATCATGTGCAAGAGAGGGATCATCGAGTTAGCTCAAAAAAAATGGCATCTGTGTCATGTACAAAGGTAAAAAGTTTTAACCAAAAATTGATCAACTGACTCAAAAATCACCCCTTCCTCTAAAAAGCTATCCTATATCTTTCCTTTGGCACCATCAGAAATATCACAGGATAAATTAGGCAACACTCTTGTCTTTAGAAATGCCCAATCATTCCAGGATGAAAGTGCCTCTTGAACCAGCCTTTCAACTTGAAAGCAAGGTAGAAAGAAGGTAAAGAGAGAGGAGAGGGAAAGAGAGAAAGTTTGAGGGAAATCAACTTGTTTAGGGGTTTGGACAAGTTGTGTCACATAAATAGACATATGACGACTTAGGCTAATTAACAACTTGCTAAATAACAACTGTCAACACTCCCTCCTCAACCTCCAGGATACACATGGTATGCTCCAAGCTTGTTACAAATAAATTTTACCCAAGGCCTGCCCAATGACATCAACAAATCCATGCACAGTGTGAATCAACTTTTGCTATGAGTTTCTCTCTGACAAAATGAGAGTCAACTTTGATGTGCTTGGTCCTTGATTGAAACACAGGGTTGCAGATTGCTTGATTGTCACATCTCAACTCCATAGGCACCATATGTTGAAATTCAAGATCTTCAATCCCATGTAGGAAGGTATTCTTGATGTCTTAGTAATGAAGTGTACAACAAAATGTAGCAGCAAAGAAATCTAGACTTGGACATATGTGATCTTGGCAAGCAGGGAAAAAGCCCTGGAGTAATCAAAGCCATATTTTTATTAATATCCCTTTGCAATCCACCAAGCTTTCTACAAATCAACAATTCCATTATACACTCATTGACAACCAACAACAAAATTTTCAGCATAAAGATGTACTATTGAAATTTGGAGTGCGGAAGCTTTGGTAGTTGAGTTAGGGTTTTTGTGTTTGAGCAATAGATTGAAAGTTTTGTGTTTTGCTTTGAAGGTTGAAGAACAACAAAGAAGAAGAGGGTTTGGATTTATGAGAATGAACTCAATATATTTCTTTGATGATATATCAAATACAAATGACAAAAATTGAGACAATGTTCAAGAATACATGAAGACAATTTTAGAGACTTAATACTCTATTCTAAAACTAGTAGGAGACAAGCTCCAAGATATCTTACAAGTGAAGATAGGAGTCTTATTTATAGGTTAAAAGGTCCTACTAACCACTAGACACAAACCCAAAAACTAGCCGGTAGACACAAACCCAAAAACTAGCCATTATAAATTCTGCCCATTCTATCCCTAGCTGATTGGGCTACTTTCTTGGGCTTTTCTCCACACTTTTGGGCTGCAAATTCTTACTCCTTTTTAACTAAAATATGGCTCATAATTTTGGCATAATTGCTCTCCCTTTGCTGAACCAAATGCTGCCTCAAAGTGGGCTTGAACATGGCTTGAATTGGGCTGATTCTGAGAACAATTCTGGACAGATTATGGGCCAGCTTTGAGGGCTTGTTTTTAGCTCATTTTGGTCCCTTTTTTCTTCTTCTTTTCTTGGACTTTTGATATGCATTTGCTATCTAAGGTTTTGACGGATTAGGGCAATATACTCTGGAGGCATCCATTCACATGCCTCCTTGAATGCTTCATCGTCACTTTCAACACTCCCCCTCAAGTCCGACAAGTGGAATTCCATGGAGTCGTGACTTGCGAAGGTAGAGTCGGATGGTTGAGCTTCCTTGGCCTTCTTTCTCTTGTTCTTTTTCTTCCTTTTTTGGCATTGTCTTTTGGCTCCCCCTCAATGATTTGAGTGTTACAAGCTATGTGCACATGACCTATTTGTTGTGCCCCCCCTTGCTTCTCAATTGGAGATTTAGTAGGCAGACTCAGTGGTGCTTGCTCACCGGATTCTGCAAAATAAAATTCTTTTTCGTTAAATTTCATATCTTTTGACATGTATGCCATATTAGTCTTAAAATTATAACAAATATATTCATTTTTTCTTGGACCATATCCTAAGAATATGCACCGTACTCCATTTATGTAGCAAACACACCCAAATGTCCTAAGATGTTTGAAGTTTAGTTTACTACTTCTAATTGTCTCTAATGAAAACTTGTCACTAAGTGATTCTTGAGAAGTATAGCTGTACAAGTGTGTGGCGGTACTAATTGCATCACATCAATATTCATGAGTCATATTTGCATTTTCAAGTAATGAGTATGGAAGCAAATGTATTTTTTCCTCATTTACAATGAAATTTTCAAGGCTCATGATATATAGGATTATGCCCTTTCGATTTAAAAAACTTTGAAAGTTAGGGTATACAATTTGTCTATCATCCGTCTTTAGTGTTTGAATCGATGTATTATAGATCTTAATGACTAGATGATAGTACTTTCTAAATGCATTATGTGCTTGTGCTATGTTTTTAAGCATATATACCCAAGTGTACTTAGAGAGATTATCAATAAATGTTATGATATACTTGTATCCTTCTCTAGACATGCAAGGGGTTTCTCTAATATGGCAATGCACATATTTAAATGCATTTAAGTTTGGTTTAGAGTTTATACCTTTGTAGGGCAGTTCACTCCTCTTTTGATCCGGCCTTACTCCGTTTGACTTGAGGTTTGGATGAAGATCCCAACACCTTTCTTTGGTATGGCCTATCCTTTTGCAATGTGAGCACACGATCTCAACGCGTTGCTCCTCCATTGTAGCTTTGAATCCGAAAGCTTCCATTGGAGTCCGGTTTTTCTCCTCAAGTCTCATAGAGGTTTCAGCTCTTTGGATCATTCCTCTAACCTCCTCATAGGATGGTAGAGCTTCCCTTCTTAGAATTTCTTGACGCACCTCTTTAAATGGCTCTCTAAGGAAAATGAGCAAGGCAAATGTCTTGTCTTCATTTCTCCTTTGTTGTAAAATAGTGAGGTCCATTGTTAGTGGCCTCAATGTCTTCAATTATGTCCATAGTCGTTCAAGGTTGCCAAAAACTTGGGATAGAGTTTTGTCACCTCTTTGAAATTTGGAGATTTGTTGTTGAAGTTCAAAGACTCTCCCTAAGTTGTGTTTGTTGCCGTAGAGACCTTCCAAAGTATCCCACACGGCCTTGGCATTTGGACAGCCCCTCACCATGCTTTGATGTGCTCCATCCATTGATGTGAGTAGCTTGAGGGTGATGCCATCATCTTGCATTTTCCATTGCTCGAAATTTGGGTGTGTGGACTCAAAAGGCTCTTCTTGGATATGTTCCAAAGAATCTGAAATGTTTAAAAGCCTTTGGATTGTTGTAGCCCTTTAAGGGTAATTTTCGGAAGTGAGGGAAGGAAATGTTATCCGCTCTGATACCATGTTGAAATTTGGAGTGCGGAAGCTTTGGTGGTTAAGCTAGGGTTTTTGTGTTTGAGCAATGGATCGAAGATTTTGTATTTTGTTTTAAAGGTTGAAGAACAACAAAGAAGAAAAGGGTTTGGATTTGTGAGAATGAACTCAATATAGTTCTTTGATGATATATCAAATACAAATGACAAGAATTGAGACAATGCTCAAAAATACATGAAGACAATTTTAGAGATTTAATGCTCTATTCTAAGACTAGTAGGAGACAATCTCCAAGATATCTTACAAGTGAAGATAGGAGTCTTATTTATAGGTTAAAAGGTCTTACTAGCCTGTAGACACAAAAACTAGCCGGTAAACACAAACCCAAAAACTAGCCATTATAAATTCTATCCATTCTGTCCCTAGCTGATTGGGCTGCTTTCTTGGGCTTTTCTCCACACTTTTGGGCTGTAAATTCTTACTCCTTTTTAACTAAAATATGGCTCATAATTTTGGCATAATTGCTCTCCCTTTGCTGAACCAAATGCTGCCTCAAAGTGGGCTTGAACATGGCTTGAATTAGGCTGATTCTGAGAATAATTCTGGACAGATTATGGGCCAGCTTTGAGGGCTTGTTTTTAGCTCATTTTGGCCCCTTTTTTCTTCTTCTTTTCTTGGACTTTTGATATGTATTTACTATCTAAGGTTTTGGCGAATTAGGGCAATATACTCGAGAGGCATCCATTCGCATGCCTTCTTGAATGCTTCATCGTCACTTTCAACATGCACAAGTTCATGAGCACCATTCATTTATAATGTTCATATCCCCATCAACAATTCCACTATACACTCATTGACAACCAACAACAAAATTTCCACTACAAAGATGCACAAGTTCATGAGCACCATTCATTAGTAATGCTCGCATCCCCTCTTCCATTCCATTTCACTAGCCAGAATGAGGTAGAACCTCTAGCTAACTTGGAAATAGGGGCAATGGATAAAAACAAAGAGTAATATGAAAGAGAGAAGTGATTATAAGTCAAAACACTAGAGACTGGGCCACTTATAAAATTGCCTATACTTCCAAAGAGCAATAGGAAGGTTTAAATCATCGTCGAAGTGAGGATTTTAGGAAAATGGAACATTCCTCTACCACTTCACATTTTCCAAACATACACACACCGAATCCCAATATTGACTCGACAAAATCAATAGGGATATGAATCAGACGAGCTAGATACCTGAGAATTAGAGCAGTATGGAAGAGGAAAAGAATGATTTGACTCGGTAGACTCATGAGACTCGAAGAAAAAGAGAGTCAAACTTTGGAGTACCCAAGAAAACCACATTAAACCACTCGTTGCTTTAACTTGTCCTCTCCTATACACTACTAATGCACAAAACACACCCAAAAATACTCGAGGATAACCCCGGGGGGGAAGGAAGAAGAAGATGCATTAGGAAAGAGAATGGAGTGAGGAATTTTCACACAAAGAACAAATAACAACATATAATTAATTGCATAACACATTGACCACCATGGTTGATCCCAAGTTCGGGTAAAGAAGAAGCGTTGCAGTAAATTGACAATTAGCATAAAATTCTACTCAAAACCAAAATGAGAGACAAATATAGGAAATTCATTGCAACATTCCCTTCTCAACAACGCACTACACCGGATCTCGAGTGTAGTGACAAGTTAGCAGGGGCCTCCAAGGCGTCAGCCAGAAGCAACGCTCCACATCGCCGCCTAAATGTGGTGTTAAATAGGCAAGGATTCCCACATTTATGTGGGCGGATGTAGATAAAGAAGTTAGTTCACAAAGATAGGATTTGTCTAACCACTTGAAACATAAGAACATTAACCAATAAGTTAGTAGAGATTGGAGAAGTAATCACTAGACAAAGGATTTATATTATGTGTCTCCAAGAAACTGAAACTGAATGAGTGGGGGAGAAGGCTAGAGAAATTAGAACCTTAGAGTCATAAGATTTGGTACAAAGATAAAGATAGAATTAAGAACGGGATAGAAATAATTATTTATAAGGATTTACAAGAGGATGTAGTGAAAATCAAAAGAGATAGAATTTTACTTGTCAAGCTATTTAGTGAAGAATATGTAATTAATATAGTTAGTATTTAAACACCTGAAATAGATGTGGATACAACTAGTAAACAACAATTTTGAGAAGATCTAGATGAATTTATACAAGTCATATATGGTGGGAAGATGTTATTTATTACAAGAGATATAAATGGATATATAAGTGAGAATAATGAAAGATTTGAAACCAAAAATTTTAGCTTTGGTAGTTGAAATAGGGCAAGATGCTATTTTAGAGTTTGCCATAGTATTCGATTTGATACTTGTAAACACTTTCTTCAAAAAAAGAGTCACATATAATTATATACAAAAGTTGATCGAATACCAACCAAATAGATTTTTTCCTTACCAAGAGAGGCAATAGAATAACCTGTAGAGATTGCAAAATTATATCAGGAGAGAATATAGCAACTTAACATAAGCTTTTAGTTTTAGATATGCGTGTGCCTATAAGGCAAAAAAATAATAATAATAAACGTAACTATGCATTTGAGAAGTACAAGATTGCAAAAAAAAAATGGAAGAAGAAGATTAGTCGCAAATTAAAAAGTAAGTATATAATGAATTATATAAGAAACTAAAAACTAATAATGGAGAAAATGAGATTTATAGAATTGTTAAATTAAAAGATAAACGGAAAAATATCTAAATTGTGTTAGATATGTTAAGAGTGAGACCAATAGTGTTCTTGTAAAGAACAAGAATATAAAAAAGGTATTAGAATGATTATTTTGATAACCTCTTTAACAATATGGATACAAGAGATATCAATGATACTGCAATACCTGAAGAGGAGATCGATAAGAATTTTAATTGCAAAATTCATTATCATGTAGTAAGGAAAACATTAAAGAAAATGAAAAATAATAAATCCATAGGACCTGATGTCGTCCGTATTGAAGTATGGAAGTGTTTAGATGAAATAAGGATAAGAATATTGATAGATCCTTTTAACAAATTCTAAAAAACCAAGAAAACGCCCCAATCATAGAGAGCAAGCAAAGTTGTATCACTATATAAAAATAAAAGAGACAATTATTTCAATTATAGGATAATTAAATTTATTAGTCATACTATGAAATTGTGGAAGAGAATGATGGAACATAGATTGAGATTGAGGGTTAGTGCCTCTCAAAACCAATTTGGGTTCATATTAAGACGATCCACCACCGAAACCATTCACTTGCTTAGACATTTGATGGATATGTTTAAAGTACAAAAGAGAACTTGTATATGATATTCATTGACATAAAAAAAGCATACGATAGAGTTCCCTAAGACATTATGGTGGGCGTTGACAAAGAAGTTGATTTTCTTAAAATATATTAATCTCATCAAAGATAGATATGAGAGAGCTATTATCAATGTAAGAATCTGCGAAAGTTTAAATGATAACTTCTCAATTAACATTGGATTTCACCAAAATTCGACATCCCCTCCTTTTTGTAATAATGATAGATAAAATAATAAAAAATATTTAAGATAAAATACCATGGTGTATGCTTTTTCAAATAATACAATGCTGGTCAATAAAAGTAGGGAAGATATCGGTGCTAAATTAGAATTATGAAAGAACACACTAGAATCCAAATGATTTGATTGAATCGATCAAAAACTAAATATATGAGATGTACATTTTGTGACAATAATGATGAAGAAACGATTAACTTAAAAGAACAGAACAAAGCAAACCAAAAAGTGAACGTTTTATATATCTTAAATTTATCATTCAAAGCGATAGTAACATAAATGAAAATGTGAATTATAGAATCCAAGAGAGTTGAATGAAATGGGAAAGTGCATCTGAAGATTTTTACGATTGCACGATACCATTGCAGTTGAAAAAAAAAATTTATGGAACGATAATAAGATCTATATTATTGTATGGTATCGAGTGTTGGACCATTAAATAATAATAAGTATAAAATGACTATAACTGAAATGAAAATGTTTAGATAGATATGTGATAAAACTAGAAAAAAAAAAGAATTAACAATGAAGAGATACGTATTAAGTTGGAAGTGAATTCATTTGTGAACAAGATGAGAAAGTATCGACTAAGATGGTTTATACATATGCAATGAAAACTTAAAGATATACAGCTTAGGAGGAGCGATATCTTAAATGTAAGAAATGTAGTGAAACGTCGAAAAAGATCATTAAAAAACTGGATAAAAATTACTCGCAAAAATATAAATATTAAGAATTTAATTAAATACATAAATTTAGAAAATAAGTGTCATCATCATTATTATTTTTAATTCTCTCTTTTCACTATTTTTATTTTTATTTTTTAATGTTATCTTCTCTATTTTATTTTTAAAATTCAATTTTATATTTTTATATTATTATTATTATTATTTTTCTCTCTCCTATATTGGTCTTTTAAATAGAAATTTGGAATTAAAACTCAGTTTGTTTGTTGTTGTATTGAGAGTAGAATCACTCCAAAAAGACTTAGTTGACGTTCATATGGATTAACATGGTTCAAGTTACTTCTCCGGTGTGCCGAAATTTGAACTCCATTCGATTGTGGAGTATAAAAACAAGAATGATATATCATAACTCCACTAATCATGAATTCACAGGAAGAATCAAAAAAGATAAAAGAAATTGACATTATCACCCTCTGTAAAATTATGGACAAATGCCAAGTTGACTAATTGAGTTTTAATTTCCTCACCAAGTTTGTAAACTATCGAAAAGAATTCAAAAGATTCTTTCATTAGATAAACTATGTCATTCTTGGGCAATCATCAATAAAACTAACAAAATAACAAAATCCCAAACTGTGAGTAAAAAGGCTCCCTGAAATATAATTGGAGGCTCTCTAGCACCAACAAACTTTTAAGTAATGCTCCATATAGTTCCACAAGATGCTTAAAGATTCTCTCCTTGACTTCAGGTCACTTTAAGTGAGTCATCCTTGGGTGGCTTCACTTGAAGCCATGACTTCTTTTTTTTAGGGAGACAAAGCAGAACAATCCAGACACCAACAACCACACAAACTGCTGTCTACAACCACCAGCAAGCAGAACACATGTAAACAAGTCATTTACTTCATTTTTCTAAGGCCTTGCAAATACTAAAATTCCAAAACTCACATATTTGTTTAGAACCAGTGAGAGATCATTATACCAATAAAAAGAGAACAAAATTTTGACCAGCCCACCATAATTTCACAACCAACAAAGGCCTCTAGGCCAACGAGTTGGATTCACATGCAGGGAAACTCGCTGCACAGCCTCAATGCATGACAGAACGTGGCAGCTCTGATGATGACAAGACTTTTATAGCTACGTTCCAATATTGTCAGGATTCCTTCTATGGCTTTGGTTCACTATATCAAAGCCTACATTGTAAGCAAGTATGAATTTTCTCTAGTCATGGTCACATCTTGTTCATTCTGGAATCAACTTTCACAACTTTTTGTGTACTTGCTTTTTTTCTCAACTTAAATTCTCTTGAAGTAGTTGACCGAACACCATGAAAGCATGGTAGAGAGAGAGCAACATAAAGGCGTCCAAGGTTTGGACAAGTTGTGTTATTTATATTAAATGCATATATTAAAAAAAAAAAAAAAGAATAGCCCTTGAATTAGGCTTATTGACAACCTGCTAAATAATAATATCTGCTAAAACAACCTTCCAAACAAAACCCAGAAATTTCCAAGGTTTCATCAACAAACACTGCATGTAAGAAAATAAACTATTTTGCAAAGAAAGCACACCTTTCCCCTTTCCAATCCTACCAAGCCACCTCAGAAATAAAGAGAGAAACCTTTCTTTTTTTTTTGGTGCAAGCGGATTCTTACCACCAACTAATATCCAGGCTTTCACCCGACTAATCCGGTCCAAGCACTGTGGGGCCCATAAGGGGTTGGCTCTCCCAAATCCTATTTCGCTATTCTCATGGCTCAAATCCAAGATCTATGGCAAGAGATAAACCTTTCTTACCAAAAGGAATAGAAAGAAACCTTGCTATTTTAACCTTTTAAATGACTTTCTACGAAAATGCATGCCCTGCAAGGTCATCCATACCTCCGGGGAGGCTTCCTTACCCATCCAAAATAGATCCCTCTTATCAAGACTAAATCCATCTCAAACAAGATATTATAAACAGTCACAACCACCTTCAACTCCTAGTCATAGGCCTCCCCAATAATAGGAATTGTGGCCAATCAAGATCACAATCAATCCACAAGGGAACATGACTACTCAAAACATCATACTCAAACCTAACAGATGATCAAAGACCTGCCTCAAACAAATAAAGAATATAAATCATACTTACGTCAAATTTTTAGAATTCAAGACATCCATTGATCTACAGCCACCATTCTCCAAAATGACAATAGCACAGTCTGTACATTTCTTGGCTACAGCTCTATGTAACACTGATTCACCCTCATCATCCACCGCATTTGGATCAGCTCCAGCTAAAAGTAACTCCTGACAGCAAACAAAGTACAATCTTTTAGAGAACATGAAAGTAAAATAGGCTGAAAGCACTAGATGTCAAAGGTAAGAGTAGCCTACCCGCATACAACTTGGCTCGCCATGGTAAGCACAAACATGAGCAACAGATGGACCAAAACCTTGCCTCAACCTGGAACTAACATTAGCATGTCTCTTGATAAGGGCCCGAACACATTCTGAGGATCCAGCTGCTAAAGCAAACACAAGGGGAGGATCACCATCCTTGTCTAGAACATCAACGTTTGCTTCTCTATATTCCAAAATGACCTCCACAAGCTCTGCATTGCCCAGCCTGCACGCCAAGTGGAGAGCAGTTTGACCATCAGCATTGTGTGCCTCCAGTAAAGAACAAATTGATGTGACACCATTTTCTAAAGCAGCCTTTGCAAGGAGGTTTCTGCCATAAAAATAATAATTGTATGAGAATAAAAAATAGCAAACAATATAAGAGCCTTCAAAATGTAAAGGATAAATATATGTTGAAATCAAGAGAGCAGAAAGACTAACCTTATACCCTTCACATCCCCCTCAGATACAAGTCGGTGAAGATGGCCGGGATCATCCTGGATAGTCTCCAAATTAGGAGGAGGTAATCCTCTCATGGTAGTGCCAGGACATTGAACTACCTCACTAATTCAACATGAAGAAAAATCAAACCAGATAATAAAGCATCAAATCATTGAAATTTAGAGCTACACAAGCACATGCATCAATTATGAAAATGAATCATGCCATAATATGTGAGACAACCTTTGATAGTGGAAGGAGACCTCCATTTCAGAATATCCATGTCATCATACTACAATTGAACAATGCATCAAAAGAAGAAAAGCCATGATTGAAAATTCTTACTTATCAGGACTTGCAGGAGCGCTTCGAGGAATTTCTTGCAAATGTCGAAGAAATATTCCTAGCATCGCACTGAATGTAGGTCTTCTGGATGCCCTGAACTGTAGGCAATCACCAATCATCTTCCACAATTCCCTAGGTATTCCGACACCTACTACACTTGCATACTGTGGAGGTAACTTGCGGGCTTTTACAACAGCTCTGTAAATTTCCTGAGCACTTAATCCAGCCCATCTAAAAAAATAAAGAAAGTGAAGTCCATTATCACCATATTGATGGTACAAAAGGTAAAATTCAGAAATATATATATTAAACGCAGAAAACAGAAAAGGCTAAGAAGAGGAACTCTTACGGGATGGATCCTGTGCACATTTCCACCAAGGTACACCCAAAACTCCAGGCATCTGACTCTGCAGAGATACCAAGAGCTTCATCCCAGAAGATATTTAATGGCTTCTTCAGAGGTTCCCATGCCTCTGGAGCAGTATAATGTGGACTGAGCATGGTACAGTCCATACAAGAATGGATTTTCAAAGAAACTTCCTCCGATTGAGCTTTGCGGCAAGCAGGCTTTTTCAGGATCACAGGAAGTCCGTAATCAGACACCACTGCCCTACCACTTGAGTCTAGAAGAAAATTGGATGGCTTCAAATTCATGCATACAATACCAGCAGCATGCAGTTCAGCAACACCACGTGCAATATCAGCCCCATATCTGAAATTAGAAAACATGCAATTAGTCAAGAAAATAAGAGCGTTAAACTGTTGCCACAAGCTACCACTTCAAACAATGAATGAGCCTGAAAGGGGCAGTAGTCTCTCCACAACATAGCTAACTTAGCATCAAGCAACATGGAAAGTCAGTTGGTATGGCTAGTTCCATGTAATTTTATCAGGCCAAGGTAGCAAACTCAGGATTTGATGTTTACTCTTATAGCTAGAATGCTGCTGCAGTTCAAAAAACTGCAGGTGAGATTTTTCAGATTGTGAGTTTGCTAAAGGCTAGGGGTTCTAACGAGAAATAAAAGTAGGAAGAGGTGTTAATTTATAAAAGTAAACCATAACTTAGCAAGTCTTGTCATGGTAAAATTTCTCACTGTTGAATTTTGTCTAACTTCAAAGTTCCCCATTTGGACGCTCTCACATCCCTACATCCAGCTTACCCTCAAATTTCAACTTTATATGAAGTCTCCAAAAACATAATGAAATGCCAGAAACTCTTAGTTATGAGGATTCATGATGAATTCTATACTCCATTGCATGTTTACATCTAAAATGGCCAATTAAAACTTTTTAACTCTATTTTCTTGTCCTTGGTAATAGCAAATTCCTCCCACAAGTTGCAGGACAAACCAATTACACCAAGAATCCAAGAATCCAAGAAAATAGAGGACTTAAGGAGGAGCAACAACCTTGAAAATCACTTGTAGGCCATGCAGAAACCTTTTTTACAATAGCTAATCACCAACACCAGCCTCCCATAACTAAAATGAACACCTACCAATTATGTACATGATACACCGAAAAAACAACAACCAGCAGTCCACAATAAATTCATTTCAACCCACTGATACACCAGAGTATTGCTCAACCAGGTAAATGATCTGTTCTCAAGACCCTTAATCATGATTCAACTTTAATTCAGGCACATTTCATGCGATTGCGTTTGTGATTTACTTCCTTAGTAGCAATTAACAAAGGATACTAAAGCATGCAAATACAATAAATAGACAGCAGGAAAATTACACCAATACGTGTGGCTTAATGTTTCATGTGATTTATGCTCATAGGCACTTATTTTTCTTTCTTTCTTTTTTTTAAGGGGGTGGGGGAAGGGAGATAGAGAGAGAATAGGAGCTGTCAGAGGTCAGCAATCCATTTGTCCTTACAATCCTCCACACCCCAAAGATGTTCTGCGCAACCCATAGACAAGTTTGAAAGGTTGTTTCGTGTGATTAGTATTACTAAAGAAATAACTAAACTTTGATTGTTCAATCATTTCAACCACATGGGAAAAAGTAGTGCAAACGGAAATTTAATCAATAGACCATAGCAAGAGGAAATGGGAAAGGCCCGTTTGCTTTAAAAATAAGTAACTAAAACATGCTGTCAAAAAACAGGTTTAATGAATAAACAGGAAATTATGCAAACAAAATGAAAAAATGCAATGGGATACAACAAGTACCAAATAAGGCAGCTGGAAAAGCATATTTGATATTTTACTTGGTAATTAATCCGTAGTCAACTACAACTAAGCTAAGGAAAGCTAAAAAGCAGTTCTAGAATACTCATTAAGAGCGTTACCAGCTATTAAACACATCCAATCACAATTAAAGGCAGTCTCAAACTTTCAAAGTTCACATTTACAAAAGATTCAAACTGGATGGCTGGAGGAGCTATTTTGTACTCTAATTAAGAGGCAAAGTTTGTATTAAGAATCTCAAGGACAGATAAATCCATAATCCTATACCAATTTCGTGAATTGATGAAAGCCTCAAATGAATGGAATTGTGTCGAAGTAAGGTAGCCTTCCATGTTTTACATTTCCAATTAGTTGGAGTTAGCACCATATAACAATCACAAACCGAGAAACTACTATTCATTTTCCACTAAAATGAACAGATCAACCCACAGTTACCACAAAATGTATATAACCATTGATGCTAAATTAGCAAATAACCCTAGAAAATCACATTTTTATAGAACTATTCCTAACAAGAATTAAAAATGTGCAAGACAGAGAGGCTTAAACCTTAAGATTTGTTCCAAAGTGAGCCTCCCTTTCCTCTGCATCTCAGACTGAACAGACCCACAACACTCTTCCATAACCAAACACAAAGACCCATCCACTCTAGTAGCTCCATGAAAAGTGCACACATTCCTACACCACATTGAAGACCTCCTCAAATTCTCCAGCTGATTCTGCAACAACACCAAATCCGAATCAGCCCCAACCGCCACCTTCTTCACCGCCACACGATGCCTGCACCGCCCGCCACTTCCAGAAACAGTCCCTGCCCACATCTCCACCCCGGCTCGCATCCCTTCCCCAATTCGCCGAACAAGCCGCAAGTCATGATGCGAACTAAGCTCGATCACCGGTCCGCAACCGGAGCTGCAAGCCTGGAAGCCTCGAGTGCATCGCCTAGATGACTCCCCGGCTAGGTCATCGGCGCCGCCGTCGGCGTCGTCTTCGTCGTCGTCGTCTTCGTCGGTGAAATCACAGTCGTAGTTGGAGGAGGAGGAGGAGTTAAGGAGAGCAAGAATGGCGAAATTCTTGCGGAGGGCATGAACGGAGTTGCCAACGACGGAGACGTGACGGCATCGAGGACAGGAAAGAGTGGTATCGGGTGAGGCGGCGAACATTTTGGAGAGACAGTCCTTGCAGAAGCCATGGCCGCATTGAAGCAGCAATGGAACCCTCTCCTCCTCATTGTATCGAGTGTGACAAACTGAACAGCAAGGTATCTTCATGTCTCACTCTCTCTCTCCCTCTCTCCCTCTCTCCCCCTCTCTCTCTCAATCCAAATGAAATCAATCAATTAGTGAAATGGAGATCTCGAGAGAATTGGCAGATCCATGAGTGGGTTTCAAGCAAACGACGAGAGAAGAGAGAGAAAATGGAAGAGGGAAATATTAGAATTAGAGAGAGAGAGAAGTAAGGAGGCTTTGGGAGTTTTTGCGTTCCTTTTCGTTGCGGGGTCAGGTCAGGTCAGGTCAGGTCACTTGCCACTCGCGCTTTCTCTCCCTCACCACACGTTCCTTCCGCCTCATTACTCTGTTTCTCCGTTTATATGTTTTCAATTGTATTGTGTTAATGATAACTAATTAATTTTCTTTTTCTTAGGATCAAATGATCCCGGCGAAAGGGTTGGCCACCCTTCACCTTTGTATCGGAATTTGAAATTCAAATTAAAATAATTTTAACTTTATCTTTTAAGAAATTAGAGAGCAAAATGTAAAAAATACAAAATATGTAAAATAATTTTTAATTATTTAAATCTGTTTGTAGTCGTTAATACAAAAATAGTAAAATAGTAATGTTAGATTCTTAATCCAACTTAAAATTTACATGTGAATAATTATGTATTATAAATTGTTATATAAATTTGAATCCATTCAAAAGTGATCTATCGAAATTTTAGATAATATGACCGATAAAATGCGGAGAAACTTAAGGGATAATTTCTATTTTTACGATAAAATAAGATAGGAATACCAAAATATAATAAAGTTATCTATATACAGTGGTTATGATTCAGAGGAATACCCATTTTTTCCGGCATCTCATTATTCAAGGAGAGCTCCAAATAGTATTTACGTGAGATTTTGAATATATTGATGATAGTTTTTACAAAATTATTTTCTAATAATTGGTATTAGAGTACCCTCATGTTGAATTATTAAAAAATAATTTCTCAAAATTTCAATTGAATACGATTATCGTTGTTTGTTCTATTGATTTTAGATTCAAATCATATATATATATATATTATCTATATTAGTGGAATTCAATTTTCTACATGAAGAAAATTAAAGAAAAATCCTATTTTTTTCTCTTTGCATTAATTGCAGGTGAAATATCAACTTTCGGTTACTATGAAATAATCAATTGTCTATTTAAGTGAAATAATGGGTTATGGAATTGACCATTTTACTTTATTTTATTTTAGGTAATCAAATTTTGGGTCGCTTATAGGTCTAAAGCTTAACAAGTCCATTAAGATAATTGGATTTAAATTCATTTATTGATATAATTTTAAATTAAAATATTAGTATGGTTATATATATATATATATACATTAAGATGAATTAATTGAAAAAGCATGTCGTTAAAAGTGATATCTTTTGTGGAAATATTTTGGAATATAAACGATTATATGCATTTAATTTATGTGAATATTGTTCGACCCAAAGTAAGGTTGATATTTAACAAAATTGTAGTAATAAATGCATAATAATTATTTAATTTTACATGTGAACAATAAATTAGTCTATACAAAGATTTATTATTTAACATATTTTTATTGTCAGTGTTTAATTGATATCATTTATAAATTAATATTTTTATAAAAAAAAACAAATATTAGTGAAGCATTCGGTATCTTGAGATGAAATTTATTTTTATTTGAATTTATTATTATTTTCTTTTAAGATTTATGTGAGTTTGTTTTGTTTGTTTATTGTTTTATGTATTCAATTATGAATACTCCTGCTAATATTACTCACAACATCAACTCAATCACTATATTAAATGATTCTAACTTCAAGTAATGACAAGATAACCTTTTGATAATTTTCGGAGTTATAGATTTTGACCTTATGTTAAAGATTGATTCTTCTCCACTTCTTACAGATAAGAATACATTTGATGGAAAGAGAAATATTAAAAGGTGGGAGAAATCAAATTGCATGAGCACGATGAACATGAAGAAAGCCATTCCAAAAGCATTCAGGGGCACAATGGTTGAAAAAATTACTACAGCTAAGTATTTCCTTGCGGATATTGAAAAGAGGTCCGTCAAAAATGAAAAGACTAAAATGTTACACTCTTGACAAGTCTCATCTCAATAAAATATAAAGAAAAAGATAATATCAATGAGTACATCCTACAAATGTCTTATCTTGCTTCCAAGTTGAAAGCACTTAAGATTGAACCGCTAGTGCATCTGGTTCTAATATCTCTTCCAACACAATTTAACCGATTTAAGGTAAGCTATAATTGTTACAAAGAGATTTGTTCTCTAAATGAGCTCATATCTCATTGTGTTTAGGAAAAGAAAAGGCTAAAACAGCAATGAAATTGGGTAAACCAAAATGTAATGGTTGTTTCTAAAGTCAAAAGAACATATAGTTAAAAAGCAACCTTGGTTGGGTTGGAAATGATGCTTATTGATAGCTTAGCTTTTGTCAGGGCTTTTATTACAAAAAAGTTAGTTTAGTGCTCTTTGTTAATACAATTTTAGTTCTTGCTTGAAGAAACCTCAACGTTGGGATATTGTCGGCAACTGCACATGCTTGCTAACCTAGTATAAATAATGAATGTGGTAGCTTTACCGTGGTTGATGTATGATATTGTGATTTATAGCATTGTGATGAAAAGATTTGGGTTTGCTTTGGATTTCGAAGCATGTTTTGGCATGAAATGTAAATGAACTTTCCTTAAAAAAAACATACATAGCTTTCGTTAATATTTTTAAGGAAAAACGTTGGCAAAAGATAAGGATTTCCTAACATTTAAACATCAGAAAATCATCATGCTATTGTCAACAATTCTCCGTGGACAATTTCTCAACGTTTACAAGAAAATGTCAGGACTATTCCCAACATTTTTTCTCAACATTTCTAACGACATTTATTTTTTGGTCATCATATCCTTTAGCGACTCTTAAAAAACGTTGAAAATGGTTAAAAAAATCAGAAAATGTATATTTTTTGTAGTGGAGGGAGAGAGGGTGAGAGAGAGATGGAGAGGAGAGAGGACGAGGGAGAGTTAAAGTAAGGTTGAGAGAGGTAATAGGGAGAGGAAGAGAGAGGTAGCTAAGGATAGAGAGCTTGTGAAGGAGAGTAAGAGAGGGAGAGATATAGAGAGACAGGAGAGAGAGAGAGAGAGATAAAGAGGGAGTATAAGAGAGGGAGAGAGAAATGGAGGAAAGGGGAAGAGAAAGAGAGAGAAAGAAGATCCCCATCTCTAGCACCCTCTCTCTATCTACCCCTCTCGAGAGAGAGAGAGAGAGAGAAAGAGAGAAAGAGAGAGATAGGAAGAGAGATGGGGAGAGGGAGAGAGATATACACACACACTAGGAGAGATAGCGAGTGAGAGGGATAGGATGCGAAAAAAAGAGAGGGAGCGAGAGAAAGGGAGAGAGAGAGAGGCTCCGAGGGAAAGAGTGAGAATTAGGCAAAGGAAGAGACTATGGAGCTAAAGGAAATAAGAATAAGTGTATCAACTATTATGCATCGCGTTCTAAGAAAAGTATATTTTTTAATTTGGTTTATTATGTTATTAATTTAATTTCAATACCTAGATACACGCGGTGGATGGATTCTGCTACAACAACTCATATCAATGTATTTATGTAGAGTTGTCTAATTTGCTGACAACCAAGTAATGGTGAAAGATTTATCTATATGGGTGATGACAAGACAGTTCAAGTTAAGTCAATAGAAAAATTTTAATTGTTGTCAAAGTTTAGATTTATTTAGATTTTAATAAGACATTTTTTGTACAGTTTTTTTTTTATAGAATTTGATTTTTATTTATATTTTGGACAAATTTGGTTATTTTTGTTTCCTTGGAAATGGAAAATTCAGTTTGTTTCATAATTTCAAATTGGTTGGCTCTAATTTTTTATCAGATTACGATAATATTTATTTAATTGATATAGATGCTTCATTAAATGAATATCTGCACTTAAATACATGAGATGTAAATTAAAAAATAATCAATTAGAATTCTACTTCATTATAGTGTAAGAAATTATATCATATCTCAAAATGAAAAATTGAAAGATTTATGTCATATGGATTTCTTGATCCTCCTTGATTTTATGATTTTGATGTTTGTATTAAATGCATAAAGGGGAAACAAATCAATAAAAGAATATTTGAAACCAACAGGATTTTGGATATCTTAAAACTAATATATGCATATATTTGTGTGTCACTCCTTACGGTTGCTTGAAATAGTCAACAATAGTTTGTTCATAAACAATTTTTCTAAATATGGTCATATATATCTCATTCATAAAAAATCACAGCCACCAGACTTGATAAAAAATTATAAAACTAAAGTTGAGAACAACAAAAAAATCAAAAGTATTAGATTTGACCATAGTAGTGAATATTATAACAGATATGATGGCTCATGTGAAAAATATTTAGGACGGACCACAATGAATGATGTTGCTAAAAGAAAAAACATGATGCTTAAGGATATGATGAGAACTATGATTTCTCATTCTATCTTACCAAAATCACTTTTTAGAAAAGCACTTAAAACTGTAACATATATCTTTAATAGGTTTCAACTAAAGAAGCTGCCAAAACTCATCATGAACTTTGAATAGACGAGAGGTCTAGTTTAAAACACTTGCACATTTGGAGATGTTAGGCTTAGATACTAGACTCAAAGACGATAAGTTACTATTTTGTTCGATACTCTAAAAAATTAAGAGGATACAAATTTTATGCTCCCATAATTAAGTCGATTTTTGAGTCGGGAAATGTTCGGTTTTTTGAAAATGTCGAGTTTGCAGAGATGATGCAATTAGGGACTTTGTCTTTGAAGACTTTGTCTTTGAATATAGATATGTTCATATTCTCACATGTGTTATTGACTTTAATCAGGATTCTATTCTTAATCTCATTCAAGACATAATAGAACAAGACAATATTAGTTTCTCATTTAAGAAATTATTCACGAAAAACAAACTCTGTCATCTCAAAAATCCATACTATTAAGGAGTTCCACTAGAGAAAGAAGAAATTCAGTGCTGGATGACTACATTGTATTTGTTTAAGAACATAAGGCTGATATTGGTATGATACAAGATGATCCGATGAACTTCTATCAAGTCCTGAAAAGTTTTAACTCTTAGAAATGGATTGATGGTATGAATAAGAAAATTAAGTCCATAAAGACAATGACGTATGAGATTAGTCTCATTGCTGAAAGGTACAAAATCCATTAGTTGAAAATAGATATTTAAGACCAAAAGAAATTTGAAGGGTGATGTGAAGAGATGCAAGACTCATCTTGTTGCAAAAAACTTTACATAAAAAAAAAGTATTAACTATAAAGAGACTTTTTTTTTTAGTTTTTTTGAAAAATTCTTTTGGAACTACAATGACATGGATGAGACATTTTGATTTTGAGTTATATCAGATAAATGTAAAAACAACATTCTTAAATATCGATGTTGATGAAACAATTTATATGGTATAGTCAGAAAATTTTGTATCAAAAGATTCAAAAAATATGCTCTGCAAACTCAAGAAAACCATTTATAACCTCAAGCAAACATCTCGACAATAGTATTTCAAACTCAATCAAGTGATTAACTTATTCAGCTTTTAGATAAATTCATCTAAATCTTCTAAAAACTGTTATTTACTAATTGTATGTACACCTATTTGAGATACATAAATATTGACTATATTAATTACGTTTTCTCCACTAATTAACTTGATAAATAAAATTTTATCTCTCTCTTTTTTTTTTTTAATCTCTATTATATTTTCTTTTAAGTCTTTATAGACAATTATTCTTACCATATTTTTAGTTTTATCCTTATTTCTGTATCAAAACTTATGCCTAAAAGACTATATTATTCTAGTCTTCTCCCCCACTCATTTAGTTTCTTAAAAATATATAATATTAATCTTCTGTATAATCATTATTTTTCTTATATCTCCTAACTTAACAATTAAATATTCTATATTCTAAATAGTTAGATGAATCTTATCTTCATGGACTAAGTTTTTTATTCGCACCCGTCTACATGAATGCAAGAACCCTTGCCAATTGAACACCATATCCAGGTGGCGATGTGGTGCTTATCTTCTGGACGACAACCTAAGACCTTGCTAATTTGTCATTGCACTCACGATCCGATGCAGTGCGTCGCTGCCAAGAGAACGCCCCAACGAATTTCATATATTTGTCTCTAATTTTAGTTTTGACAAAGTGTTTTACGTTAACTATCAATTTATCGCAACTTTCATCCCTTATTAAGTTTGAAACCGGCCATAGTGGAGTTTATTTTGTGACAATAAGTTAGAAGTTTTATATTCATTAACAATAGAAGTTCGACGAAATCAAAGCATATACACATCAAATTTTTGGTTGTCAATGAAAGAGCTTAGAGCGGACAATTTTCTATAGATTACATCAATACAAACTCTATAATTCCAGATCCACTTACTAAGGGATTACCGGTTAAAGTGTTTCATGAGCACACAACTTGTATGAGTATCATGTTATTTGAGATCAACGGACAGTTGATCTAGTGGGATGTGACGTTAAATCCCTTAATCAAGTTTTCGAGTTCGACTTGCGACTTAGACATGAAAAAAACTATATTGGAAGGGTAACCCTCTTAATGGACCACTGCAAGTTTCGAACCGAATTAGTTGGAATATGATTCCAAATATCGGTTCGTATAGCACAAAAAAAAATCATATCATTTGATGATATTTAGTTTTAATGGGAGTTTATAATTTTTGGATACTTTTTTAATATAGACATTTTTTTTGTTATATTAGTTTATGAATATTTTCAGATTATTTTCTAGAGCAATAAAGTTTTAGTTTATTCATAATTTGATTTTGGTGTGGTTTGATTTCATTAAGGTTTAAGGTAGACCAATTGAAAATAAGCATATTAAGATCACGGTATATAAAATTTCCATACTACACATCCACAGTATAATCTATGTCATTTAATTATATTGGCATACGTGATCATTGATGGGTCGAGTTACAACAGATGTAATGAAAGCTACTTTGATCACATGTTATTATAATTTATGAACGGAATCAGTGATAGATATTTTTTGATAATGATAGTAAAGTTGAGCTCATATGATTAATTTTTTTGTAATACATAATTATAAGTTTATACATATACGCTAAGCGGAAGATGGTTAGATTTTTAATTCAACGTTGGACTTATATCTGAATAATTATGCATTACCAAGGGCAACTATTCGGTTAAACTATAACTAAAAAAATCAGAATTGAAATAATTGGTTTAATTCAATTATATAATTTTAATAACTATAACCTAATTTGATAGACCAAAAACCGATAATTTGGTTTGACTAAATTAGGTAGTCAATTAGATTCGATTATCCAAATAGACCAAATTATTTAAATATCTATAAAGAAATTTTAAGCAATGTTACCTTTTACTCATATTTATATAAATATAATATATATTATTCACATCAATAAGTTATTATAAATTATAATTTTAAAATTTAAAATTCACCAATAATTATATTTTATCAAATGTGAATTTGAAATTTGGAAATTCAAATTTTAAACAATTTAACAAAATATAAAATTTTAAACTAACTCTAATATTCTACTTGTGGTTCATAAAATAAAAAACTAAATAATATTACATCATCATTCAATAAAATAGTTTTTAAGATATTTTAATCTTTTAATTTTTAGTTATAATATTATATTAATATTTATATTATTAAAAAATTATTTAGAAAGTATATATGTTTTAATTATTTAGGTTAATCTAATTTGACCGAAATAAAAATTATTAAAATCGATAACCGATCAAATAAATCAAATTAAATTTTAATTTTACCAAAACTGAAAGTAAAAACCAAATAAACTATCCAAAATATAAAAAGCGATTTAGAGAAAATGTTTTTTTTTCTTTTTTTCGATTTTAATGGAATAGTGTTCATCCCATGTGTTACAGATTGTCATATAAGTTTAAATATATTTAAAAGCGATCAATTAAAATTTTGGATAATTTGAACTTTAATACATCTAGCAGAATGTGGGCTTTTAATATATGGAGATCTAAATGATAATTTCTATTTTTATGATCAGATAACTTATAAATACCAAAACATAACAAAATTACTTATATATATAGTGATTATGGTGCCAGATCACTCGAGATGTTCATTTTTTCTTGCATCCCCTCATTCATAGAGAAAACTAACAGAGAAGATAAATGGTTCCCTTATAAAAACATGTTAATATAGAGGGCCATCTGCATGCTATTAAATAGTAATCGGTAATTATGGATTTAGATACATTTTTGCTCATAGATCTAATAATTTTATGATAGTTTAACATGATTTTAGATGTATAAACGATGGTTTTCACAGTATTATTTTCTAACAAGTGAAAAAAAATAGAGCAAAACTAGCTTTTGAAAAATCAAAAGCTAATTTGAGTAGTTGAAAACTTTTTGGTAACTTTTGAAATATTAGCTGAATTTCTATCTAGCTAAGTTAGTAAACAAACTTTTCAGCTGTTGAAAAAATCAAAGAGCAAAAACACCATACAAAAGTTATACCAAACACCCCTTTAGTCATTGGTGAAGATAATAATAAGCTTATCATCATATTACTTGAATGATTATGAAAATTCTTATTAACTAAACAACAACTTTTGTGAGCACAAATTTGTGTTAAAATTACTTATTTTCGATGTATAGAAAATTTCCAAAATTAGAATATCAGACAAGTACATCAGAAGAGGAGATACTACTAACGGACAGTTGGTTTAGTTGGATGTGGTACTAGATTTCTTAATCAAGCTCCAAAGTTTGACTTGCGGTTTGGGTATGAAAAAAACTACGTTGGGAGGGTAGCCCATTAAATGGCCACTGCAAATCTTGAACCGGATTAATCGGAGTATGGCTCCAGATACTGGTTGTTACAGTACCAAAAAAAAAAATGATAGCATCTCAGCAGAGTTCAGTCTATAAGAGAAATTTCTTTTGCTGACCGCAAGGCAAGAAGCAAAGAAAATGGGGATCATCACAATGAGATCACGAGAGAGAAAAAGTTGGCATAATCAAACATGTGTGATAGATGCAAAACTGGCCCCAAGTCATTGAGTCACATTGTCAGAGTGGAGAAGAATCCTGATTGTTCGGGATGTTGGCTGGCCTTTTGTCTTCTTCACCACTGTCCCATTGCTAAAAAAGACAGGAATGAATAGGTTTTTGATGAGTGGGACAGAACTTATAAGAACTCATATCATGAGTTCTTAAGAGGCAAGATTGTCAAGTAGACTCCTCAGGGTAAAGAATTTCGTAGGTCAGCTGGTACTCCCTGCAGGTGACAGGAAGAAATGTAAAAGGAATGGGAGGAATGCCACCAGGAGGTCTCATTACAGATGGGGAGGTAACTCAGTATGGGGCTTTACCGCTAATCTAGGTATCCACTCTATCCTTAATGTCGAGTGATAGGCATTAAAGGTTCTCTATAGCTACTTTGATCTGCGAGCGCAAGTTCCATTTGAGATTTCCTATGGAAAGCATCATGAATATGGAGTGGCCTGTGAGATCGACCAAACATCCAAGAAGGCAAATCAATGTAGGCATCGGCTGCTAACTTAGCCCATAAGCAGCCTCCCAGGCTCTCTGTATTCGAGCGATCTCATAGGTCTCTTAGCCTCCTAAAGAATGCTACAGAGATTAGCACCCCTTGGTTACGCTACCTTGATTTCAGGCTTGTGCTACCTGGATTTGAGGCTTTGGCTTTATATTGAAGAGAAGGAAAAAGGGGACATTTCATTTCATTATTTTTACATTTAATTTCACTCTTAATTGCATGTTGAATTATAGTTTATGTTCACACTATGTTATATCCCTGAAAGAACCAAGAGTGAAATTCCTCCCAACCCAGAAGAGCAAGAGATGAAAATGAAAAAGTATTACAAGAGAAAATGCAAGGCTTTAGGACCCAAAATTAAAGATAATAGACCAAGTTCAACCCTACTCTACTCTGTTATAATCCTATCTTGACGGCAACCACAACACTTAATTACTGGTGCACTCTTGCTGGCTGTTCCCATTACAGTTGTCTCAATGCCCGCATATGGGACGATGGAACAATCATTCACTCTGGATAATTCTGTTACACAAAACCATCTACCATATATGCTGCACATTCTACAAGTTGTCCACGTGCGTTGCTTCCCACAAGATATATGATATGCATCCAACTTGTTGGCTATGCCAGCCAAGGTGTATATACTTCCAATGTCGTTTTAAATTCATTTCATGAGGATTATTAACACTCTTGCAGCATATCAAACTAGCCATGCTGGAGGGTTAGCAATGAGGGTTCAAAAAGAAATTGCCCATGTATCACCTTGGAGGCCTCTCAAGCGCAATCCAACCAAACTTCCCTTTCCGGAAGTCTGTCAAGACTCGAAATGCTGCCTGATGAATGTCACCATTGAATAATTGAACCGCAAGCTTCTGCACAAATCTACAATGTGAAAACACAACACGCAACTCAATACAAGGAAAAGGGGGCATGAAAAAGCCTGGCTCACTGCACCAAAGTGCAGGAACAATTTGCAAAAGCAATGAGCAAGATTGTAAGACATACGTTTTTCCACAGTGACCATCTCTGTCAATCTTGTAACGGTTATAAAGGACTTTTGAACCTGCCAATGAGCAAAAATATAATTTACTAATAATGCATAATAACAGAATACAGAGTTTAAGTATCACACTTATTTCCGATTCACTTATTAATATGCAGTAAGCAATTTGTAATACTAAGGGAATCATTCTTTAGTTCAATCCAACATCCTCAATCTATGAGAAGCTAGGTCTTCCAGGGAATATAGTACATGGGGAATAAGGCATTTGACTTAGGCAGTGGCAGCACAGTTAGAAGCAGGAATCTATATCATGATTCATGCTGCAAACAGTGGCCAAAAAAGGTTGGAGATATTGTTAGTTAACTATTTTGAAACTCTAAAATATATACAAGTAAATACACACACACACACGCATATGAATTACGTAACAAACATACCTACAGATGGAATCCTTGACAACATCTGTACAAGGATTGCAGCAACATCAGCAACATCATATGATCTCTCACCTATATCATCACATATTGCAAGCTTTATAGCTGCTGACTGATCACTGATCCTCATTGGAATAATTCCAGGAGAATCAAGCAACTCTAAATCCTTGCCAAAGTGCACCCACCTTTTCCAAAGACAGTGGGAATGAGAAACCAAAAAATGTATTAAAACGAACAGTAAGCTATCTACAAATCAATCATGCATAAATATCAAAATTTTACGAATCTTCTCATTTTTTATTTTAAAAGGAAAAAAAGGAATTTAACCTTCCTAAACCAGAAAGCTTTGACATGTGCAATTAAGAACAATTTTGAAAAGGCTAAAACCACAAAGATTCCCCTAAATTTTGGGGATACTTACAAATATCCCCTAAAGTTCAATTGCAGTCAAATAGTTCTAAAATTGTATTTATTTAAACCTCTAAATTGAAGGCGTTAATTTTTCCTTCTACTTCTCAATATTTATTTGCACTTTGCCCTTGAAGTCCTATTTTTTTTCTCCTGTTTTGCCCTCAATTTCTTTCCACTCCTAAACGTCTGTCTCCTGCAAATCAATCCCCTTCTCAATTATTTCTCTATTCATAAAATGTTATATGGGTCTCATTTTAGAGCGGTTTTTTTTCCCTTTCCGTTCTCCAATTAGAAAGGTGAATCATTTCATAGCCCAAATCCACCAGGAACTGATTTCTCCTGCTGGCTCTCTTTCTCTTGATCATCTAAGTCAATTGCTGTCATATTGCCCTTTCAAGCGCAAGGCCAAATCCGTACAGGTTTGCTTCAATTCACGTGAAGCCACAGGGCTCTCATCTGAGTTTTGAATTTCAAGCACAAGCCCTTCCCCCCGGCTCTCTTTTCAAGATTAGATTAAAGGAACTCTGATTTTGGGCTGCTCAGGTTCTGTCTCTAGAACTATAGTCTGCATACAATTCTTCTCGCTCTAGAATTGAGCTTCATTGTCTTTATTTAATCTCTTCTTCCATGAACGAAGGATTTGAGAAAGGCAGAAAGCAAGATGGGGAGAGGCGGAGAGAGAGAGAGAAGAGGATTGATTCAAGGGTCAAAGAGGAGAGAGAAAGAATTGAGGGAAAAACCCATCCATCAGCAAACCTCTCAAGAACTTTATTTCCCAAACACGTAACCGTTCTACCAGTGATAACATAGCAGACTCCTAACTATGTCTGGTTGTGGTTACACTCAGCAATTGACAGCCGTCAAGCACATGGAAAAAATACGGAATTCCAACTTATACTTACAATATATAGAAGACTTGATAGAGCATCAGTTAGCCATGATTTCATAAAAAACAAGTCAGTAATTTCAATTACATAACAAATAATCCTCATTGACCTCACTTCAACTAAATAAAAATTAATGAAACATATACACTAGAAAAAAAATGTAATTACACAAAATGGCACCACAGTTAATAGAAATTAAAATCTGCAGGTTCTTTTCAAAATGCGAAACACAGGAATTAATATGGGCCCAATCATAGCACTGTCAGTCAATACCCTTTTGCAATCGGCAAAGTGGCATCAAACCTTAATTAAAATAATACAATATACAACAAAGGGAATGATTCAAAGAAAAAATCAGTCTTGTTTGAAATCACCCCAGTGAAGTACATAGCAAACACAAGATCTCTCCACCAGGGAAGCAAAACCTTAATACTTTCTTCAAGAGAGAAAATATTAAGGCTATCACTGGATGAAAGAGTGAAAAAGAAAACCTAGAACTGCCACTGTTTTATGAATGTCAAGCAGCAGTTCCTATAAATTGGGCTTTCTCCTTATTGGGATTCTTCTATACCAGAAAATGCGTAAGATGTAAAACCCTAAACCGATTGTCAATGAAAAGGGGGAAAAGTCGAATAAATATTGAGTGGACAGAAAAATTAATACATCAGTTTAGCGGTTTAAATGTATAGAAAGTTTAGGGCTACTGGACTACAACAGAACTTTAAGAGAATATTTGTATGTAGGCCCATAATTTCAGGTAACTTTTGTGGTTTTGGCCTTTAAAAAGATCACAAAACCATTCAAACAATAACTCAAACCACCTAAAATCATGAAGGTAACGAAATCTTCAAGAATCTAAGAGATACTTCATTTCCTTGTGACAATATATATCGTTCTAATCTCCAATATCATTAAGAGCCAAATTTGGCTGCAACATCATAATTCAATTAGCAAATGATGCTAATGTAAGATAAAAAAAAAATAATAATAATAAATAGACGAATGGTTAAACCTACTTCAATTCTCGCGTGACACCTGGCCTTGGTGCTGCTGGACACATTCTTCGTTTTAGCAGACGATTTATCAAAGATGATTTACCGACATTTGGGTAACCAACAACTCCAGCTCGGACCTGCCAAATATCAGCTAGAAGTATGGGTCAACTGAGTAGCAGAAATTGTAATTCAGAAAAGATACTTAAATAATAAAGAAGAACAAGTTCTGCTTCTTACCAAAACAGAACCCAGAAGCACCTATTGAAATAAATTTTTGCAAGAACAAGTTATAAATATGCTGAATTTTCAATTTAAAATAGCAGCAACATTTCATTGGATTTCAAAACCTTACCGGACGTGGAAGAAGACCTTTGGCTCTGCGTTTGACATTTACACCAGATGATAAAGTCTTAGCTAACCTCCCAAGCTTCATAGTGCCCTGCAATTAAGCCAGGAAAGTACCATTTTACTCAGTCATGGAACATCCATGCTATAAAAACATAGGTGATGTAATATTTGAATACCATTCCAAGCTGGCCATTGGAAAAGACAACCTTCACTCCCTGCCTTGCAAAATAAGTGGCCCACGCATTCCGATCTGCTGTTGATATCATGTCCTCCCTATTCAATACTAGAATTCTTTTCCGATTTCCAAGCCAAGACTCCATCTGCTTCTTGTCAAACAAAAACAACACTTACAAGCAATAAAACACTCGAGGATGGTAATATAATCATGTTGAATAATAATAATAATAATAGTAATAATAATAATAAGAAAAATCACCTCTGGGTGACTAGTGGAGAGAGGAATTCTTGCATCTCGCACTTCTATGACAACATCCATCAACTTAAGTTGCTCTTTAAGCTCTTTTTCAGTCTTTGCTATGTGACCTGGATACCACTATCCGAAGCCATCACCATGAAACACAAAGAAACAAAATCGCAATGAAATCACGAACTCAATTAAAAAAAAAAAAGCCCAATACGAGAACATGCCAACTAGCCTAACCGGAAGAATATGTTAAAGTGTACCATGTTACAATGTTACAATCCGGATATATGACCTTAATTATGTTGAGAATATGTTACAATTATTTATCTGCTCAAGTCATGTTAAATTGTACAACCATAATTTAGCAATTAGATAATATGGCCAATAATTTTTTATTATTTGTCATGTTACAATGTTACAATTTACATAACATAATTATAGTTGTTAAAATCCGGATTTTGCCAGTACAATCTTCCAATTTTGTAAATGCTCCGATTCAAATATTTTTTAGAATCATAAACCAATTCTATGATTCTAATATAAGATTAACAACCAGTTATTTCAACAACCATGAATCAGACTAGAGAATCGGGATCTATTCCAGTATTCAGTAAGTAACTTACTATGCCTATTATGTGGTTCTGTTTCACATCACGAAGGGAAATGAGCAGTAAGATATTGATAGGGCAAATTATCAGGACAATGATGATATCAAATTCAAAATAAAACCCATAAAAGTTAGAACCTGAACGGGCCGCAATGCCTTCGTCCAATGGCAAAGATCGTTATCTAGGTCAATCCAGTCACTTTCAGCTTCCATGCCCTCAATTGTCATAACAGAGCTTCCATTTCCATTCCAGGTTCCAGCTTTCCCACCCATAATCTGCAATAATACAACAATACATTAACTTCTCTCTCTCTCTCTCTCTCTCACAACACACATACTATTAAAAAGAAAATAGAGTGCCTGAATGGTAGGTGGGCTAGGAAGAAAAGCCGACGCTGCTGCGAGGGCTGTTGAAGCTGAAGATGGTCTGGGTCGACCGTGAAAATGAAATTGAAGAGCGTCTTGGTTCGTTCTAGGCTTCGGCAACCATAGACCCGAGAGTTGAACCGCCATAGTTGTCATCTCAGGCTTCGCCTCTTCCGCACTCAAAAAAGAGAATTAAATAACAAAAAATTTAGGATTAACCAACCACGGGCTGCGGGTAGAGTAATATGGCACTACAATTTTGTGAATATAAATATAAAAAAAATCTTTGATATTTACATAATTATGTTTAAATTAATAAATCATATTTATAGTGTAAACTTAAAAATTTTAAAATAAACATAAAAAACATTAAAGAAAATATTTTTTATTTCATTTTTTTTTATAAACAATCAATATTTAGTTTTTTTAAAAAGTGAAACTCTTTCGATATCTATTTTTGTGATACGTAATAATTGAATTTGTGAGTTTATTTAAGGGGTATCGATATGGGTGTCGGTTTATTTCAAATTTTTAACCAAATGCAAAAGTTCAACAATGTGGGTATTATTATGAGATTTAATAATACTAAGTTTAAATTGTTTACTTTTTTAGAGTTTATTATGAAACATACGATATGATAGTAACGTAGGTTTTTTCTTTATAGTGATTCTTTTACATAAAAATTTATTGATATATAACTTAGATTTATTCTTAAAAAAAAATTGACTTCTACTTACAAAATCCAAAAATACTACTAAAATTTTTTAATTTAGCTAAAAAAAATCATGCATAGAAAAATTGCAATGGAATACGTAAAATAACAAGACAAATATTATGTAATATAAGTAAAATTATGTTACTTGTTTTGAGTCAATTACTAAAACTACAATAAAATAAAATAAAATAAAATAACTCTGAAGTATTAGCAATTGAAATTTCACAAAAAAGTAAAAAATAAAAAAATAAAAAAAAATAAAAAAAGGTCTTTCTAACCCTACATAGGTGAATCCATCTTTTTCTCTCAAAACCGACCCTAACTACGTGCATATGTGTTATTTCTATCGATATTTTGTTAGTTTAGTGGGAAGCGAATTATCATCCCATACTAAAAATTGGGATTCGAGTTTTAGTAGTGACAAAAACAATGTTGGGAGAGATCCCTCCCGATTGGGACCTGATAGTAATTCGATCAAAATTAATCGAAATAAAACTCTAAATACTTAGTGATGCCAAATTCAAAGAACAAAAAACAAAATGTGTTATTTCTCTGAGGCCTCCTTCCTCTCCTCCTCTCCCTCTCCACCGTGTTAGTATGGAACTTTGGCCCCGAGTGTGTCCTCCCCCTTCGTCCATGGTCGGAAAGCACTTTTTCTTTGTCGCTTTTATTGTTATCGTTTTTGGCTGCTGGTATATGTCTTCTCTCCCTCTCCGAATGCATTTTCTTTTCTATTTTTTTATTATCGATATTCGAGATCAAATTTGAGTACTGTGAGGTCATCTTAAGCATTGGCTTTTCCGATCCTTTTTTATTATTATCTGGAATTGAACTCAAAATCTCTAATTAAGAGAGTAGAGTAACCGACCACTTAACCCAAATAAATTTTGTATGCATCTCTCTTCTCTTCTTAAGTTCTTCTCTTTCTCCCTTTGTTTTCATTTTTAATTTTATCAAATTTTCAAATTATTATGCTCGAATTTTTATGCAAGATTTATACATAATAAAAATAGTGTTTTTATTCTCTCTCTGTTTCACAATGCCATCTTTAAATTTAACTTACAAGTGCTATTCTTTTATCTTTAATCTTTTCTTCCAAAATTAATCACACATAAATCGATTTTATAACGGAGAAAGTAAATCAAATTGTACACTAAATTTCCAAGGAAGATTTAATTGTCAGGAATGTGCGATCACGAGGAAGAAGAGATCAATTTGTACAAAATTTTATTGAATTTGCATAGATTTTAATTGTATTTTTTTGCACAAAATTTTACACGAAATCAAGTTGTTGTCTCAAATCTTATTAAATATATCATTCAATAATAACCCATCTATTTATAATGTAAATTTAATTATAAAACAATATATTCAAAACAAGTTTTCTAAATTATTATATATGTAACGTACCAAATCCATATTATATATTCAACATATGTTGATTATCACTAAATCTATTCATAATAAACTTCTTTTTTTCAATTCATGCCATGAATGCCCAAGCTTCCAAACTGGTTCACCTCACACACCCATGCAAGCTATAAACTTAAAGTATGAATATCAAACGTAATGCATGAAAGAGGATTTCAGGGTATGCAGCCGTGTGATGAATGCATAACAAACTATTCTTTCACCTCTTACTACTAAAGAAAGAGGATTTCAGGGTCTTGAACCTAAGTTTTCAAACACTTGTCCCTCTCCGTCTGTGACCTTTGTGGGGCATATGCTAACCTTGGTTATCCCAATTCAACCTAATTGGATTTAGTTGGGCCTGTTGGCCCCGTTTGACATTGACCTAGTCGGATCCAGTTGGCCTTGCTAGCTAACTGTGGACATTGTATGTTTGTGCTACGGGATTGTATGCTTTGAGCTATTTTTTGTGCATCTTTCCTCGACTAGTTAAGGCTGTGCATGTGGGCATGAACATGACCTATTTTGTCGAGCATGTTTTCAGTTTTCTCTCCACTTACCCTATTATCTTATTTTCTTCAATGCTTACAATATATACATACTGCAGGTGAGACATCGATGTATGATCTTGCATAGTTATTGTGAACTATACATGAGTCGACTCATTTTGTTTATGTTCTGAGCTCTTCCTTCAAAATTTGTAGTGAACTCTGGTCCGCGTTTAGTTTGCCCCTGTGGGGATCGACCGATGGCCATGTGCATTGTTGGGTATCATTTCATGATATGCTCATGTTTTATATTCACAACTTATCTATTGCATTAAAATATTTTGAAATCAACTATGTTAATATTTTTATATTGCAATCTGTTCATCACTCACTTAACTTTCATGACCTAATCCTTTCATTTTTCGTGTCAAATCGATTGAGATGCGCGACAAAGGAATTGATGAGCAGCACTTACGTTTTTAGAGATCAGTAGACTTTATGAAAGAATATGTACCAAGAACTTTTGTACCTTTGGACCACCTATGATCTTAGATGATTTTTTTTTCCTTTCTGGCTTTTTAAGATTGCTTGGTTTATTTTGTAAACTTTTGGATATTTGATAGTTCAACATGCCCCTTAGTTTATGTCTTGTCTCTAGTTGGTTCATGGCAATACTTGCAAGGATCAAAAAAATGAAGGACCTAAACATGTCAATGTTGGATTTATTACACTATATGTGCATGCAGAAGCGTATAAAATTGAAAGTTTGGAATTTACGGATAAATACCTGGATGTGTAGACATCCAAGAAATCAATTGATCCGCAAACTCAATCGGACGGATCGCTCTGTTAGAATGGCGATCACGAAACGAACCAACACCATGGATCCACGATACCTCAACTATAAGTTGGTGATTTCCAATTACGGGAGAAATTTTTTATACCCTCGTAGTATTCTCACTTGTATCTCTTTTCAATTTTTCTCTCTTCATCCGTAACATTGTGCTCTCAAGATATAATGCCCTCAATGGATTCATGTACACTCCACTAAAGGAATGCCATTGTTACATAATAACGTAAAAGGGAGACTCATAGAGAGAGTGAATCACGTTGGGGGTTACGGGAGATTTCCTTTTTTTTGGGGGAAGTTATTTTTTTGAGTGTTGAGAAGTTAAGGGCTTCCCTTATTTGAATCTTTTACATTTGGTAAAAATGCTCATTATGGTCACATGTTACCAACATCTCCCATTTACACATTAAAGCATTTTACTTCCGTTATAAGATCACAGCTCATATGATCTATCATATCACCTTACAAAACTTTTATATAGAATTATATATCGTGCGACTAGTGAGTATACCTACAAACAGACTTCTTAATACACCTGTTAGAATGACCGACAAATCACCGTTAGTACAAAAAAGAACTCGTTGTACCCCAAACTTAATGCATTTAGATCCATCAAGCCATTTTCCTATTGAAAGTGATCTCCAATCATTTGGTCGACTGTGTATTTACTATTATATTTGAATCCCAATATAGATTAACATAACAAGTCAACCAGTGAATACTACACCATGATATAATGTCGATTGGTTTTCCTTTCATACTACTAACTTTCAATTTTATCTTAGCTGCTTTCTAGACGCACACCGCCAAACCGAATCAATCATGGTTTTTTTGGTGACATGTTAAAGTAGTTACACTAAAATAAAATCTCAAGAAACAAACGAAAGTCGTAAGGGTACATGAGATACCACCCAATAGATCTCGAATATCATATAATGGGAACGTGGATCATAATTATACTATCATCTCAAATAATAGGTCCCACTATCCCTTGGTTTTCTTATCACACGTGGTATGAAACACGTGCTACAGTGTTATTCTCTCATCTCTCAAAATGGCATATGTCAGAGTTCTCTAACACTTTGTAAGTATGAGTCTCAATCTATGTAAAACTTTATCTAGAGATCTCAGAAAAAGTATCTCAGAGACGATATCATTTAACACAGGTGATATTTGAGATCTCAACTTGGCTTCTGGTTTCTCATAGGCAACATGGATGTGAGTATGTTCATATCAGTCGTGTCACATATGATCTCATCCTGAACATATATCAGGACAATTTATGTTTTAGCAGGCCATACTCAAAGTCTCTTACACCTAAAAACCATCTCATCTCCGCTCATTCAGAGCTGAAGGTAGTTACTCATATGTGAGAGTTGACTACACCTGCCTGACATATCTTTTATGATAACAAATTATATAATATATGACAATAAACAAGCGTAAGAAATAAACTTGTGATTGTATAATACACATATGTTATATATATCAATAAGCATAAAAATCAGTATATAGTGAAAAATATCAAATTATATATAAACTCAATGATTCCATATGTCTCACAAAAAAATCTCTCACAATGGTTTTGATGAAGAGATCAACCACCATACTGTATACAAAAAATTACTTAGACATCACTACATCTTTTTTGGTGATATCTCTCATAAAATGTATATGGTATTAATATGTTTGGTCTTACTGTGATACTTAGAGTTTCAGTTGTAGCAATGCTGACTTGATTATCACTGGTCTCTCACTTTTTGTTACAACCCCTAAGTCATTTAAAAATTTTTGAAACCGGACACTCTCCTGAATCACCATTGAGCATGCCACAAGCTCAGTCTCTATCGTACATAGAGATACACATATTTACTTTTTGCTTCTCCAAGACACGGTACCATTTATTGAGTAAGAAAGCAAATTTATATCGATTTATGTCTATCCATATTATTATCCCAATTGGCGTCTAAATAACCAACGAGATGCAAATCACCTCTTTCGTAATGCAAGGAGAGGTTCATAATTCTCTTGAAATATCTCAGAATTCTTTTCTCACATTGCTCTCCAGTGACCTCTACCAGAATTCGATTGATACCTATTTATTAAATCGACTACAAAATAAATGTCTACTCATGTATGCTTCATCGTATACACAAGACTGTTCATTGCACTGGTATAAGAGATTTTACTCATCTCCTTAATTTCTTCCTAAGTTATAGGGCATATGTCAAGACTCGGGTCTTCACCTTTAGCGATAGAAGTATCTATTGAGTTGCAATTACTTATCTCGAAATGTTCAAGAATTTACCTGATGTAGGACTCTTGTTAAAGAATTAACATCATTCTCAAACGATACCTCTAGATCTTTATTCTGAGAATGAATTAATCTCACCAATATCCTTCATATCAAAACTCGATAATAACCATGTTTTAACGGTCATTAGATACTCTCTATTGTTCCTATCCAATAGAATGTCACGCACATATTAGAACATGATCATAAAAGAGTCATCAGAACGTTTCAAACAAATACAATGATCCTTCTCGATCATTATAATACCATAAGATATCACTTTCTTATGACATTTTAGATACCATCGCCTGGATGTGTGCTTTAGGCCGTATGTCGATTTCCAAAGTTGACAAACCTTGTCACCTGACCTACTAGAACGAACCCAGATGGTTGCTCCATGTAGATCTCCTCATCCAAACTTCCATTACGAAAAGCAGTCATTACGTCTATCTAGTTTAACTCCAAATCTATATTTGTGAGAATCATTAAAAGGTAAACGGATTTAGATAAATTAGACTATAACTCTCTGGTAGTCCAAACCCTTAATTTGTATATAACCATGGCTACTAGACGAGGCTTATACCTCTCCATCGATCCGTCAGCCTTTCTGAGAACTTTCTTGTTCTCAATGGTCCTTCTGCCTTTAGGCAAATCAACTTGGTCCTTGAGAATCTACTCGTTCTCAATGGTCTTGCTGCCCTCAGACAAATCAAATAGGTTTCAGACCTTATTGATTCACATTGATTCCTTCTCTTTATCTATGGCCATTAATAAATGGTTCTTCATAATAATCCATGAGAGCCTCTAAAACTATTTTAAATTTCTCATCGTCTTCGAGAGTCACAATGAGGGTCTTATCCCCATTTGGAAAGCGACATTTAAGTATGCACCCTCAATATTTCTACGAGGAGAGAGAATCTCTTTACCTCTAGATGGATTACTCCTATTAGGCTCGCTTGTTCTCTTCACCTCAATATTCCGTAATGGGTTCTCGTATCTCACTATTGGGCTCACTTGAGTTACTAGATTCATCCATCTCATAGAAGGTAAAGTTCCAATCGATTTCACCTCTTGATAGATCACTTCAATTGGGACGAAGATCCGTAATGGATTCTTGTATCCCACCGCGGGACTCACTTGAGTCACTAGAGTCACTAGATTTATCCATCTCATAGAAGGTAAAGTTCTGATCAATTTCATCTCTCGATGGACCGATCCTACTAAAACGAAAATCTGTAATGGATTCTTATATCCCGCCGTGGAGCTCACTTGAGTTACTAGACTAATCCATCTCATAAAAAGTAAAGTCTTGATCGATTTCAGCTTTTTTAGGGAAATCATTTTCAAAAAATATGGTATCATGAGACTCAATCTCAGTAAATACCATCCGTATGCTCACCTAAGAACACATACCCCTGAAGTGTTCTCAGTAACTTATAAAGATACATTTCTTTTCTTGCGGGCTTAACTCGCCATGTGGATACAAGAAATCGTGAACATACGTGGTACAATCCCATAACCCCAAGTAGCTAAGGTCAGATTGCCTCCATGTCCAAAGCTCATATGAGATACTGACTGCGAACTTTAATGAGATATGGTTGAGAACGTAGATTGCAGTCAATAAAACATTTCCGTAATGGGAGATGAACAAATTCACTTTCGCCATCATAGATCTCACCATCTCCAATAAAGTTTTATTCTTCCTTTTGGCTCTCTATTCTATTAAGAAGTAGCAAAAATAGTTAGTTATCCCGTAGTATCTTTCTCAAAATAGAGCTCTTTGAATTGTTCTGATCAAATACTTGCGTCCCTGATCGGTTTTAAGAGTTTTTACTCTCAAATCTAATTGATTTTAAATCTCATTAAATAAACCTTCTGAAGCATTTCAATACCTTAGACTTGTACGAGATTAGATAAATTTAACCGAAACGCGTGTAATTATCTATGAATATAATAAAATTATGTAGCTCCATTTCAGACTCTCATACTTATATGGTTATAGATATCGGAGTTGACCAATTGTAATGGAGTCCCAACTCTCATTGAATTGCTAAATGGTTTTCTTATAGTTTTGCCGGCCAAGCAAAAATTCACATACAGGCAACTCGAATCTAATTAGAGGGTCCAACAAATCATTTGCTAATAACCGATTCAACTTCTTTTGCCTTATGTGTCCAATTTTACTATGCCACTGATTTATATCACAATCAGTACAATGATATGTAGAAGCAATAGAAAAATAACAAGAAATACATTAAAAAAAACAACATCCAATGCTTATAGTTTATCATGGATAGAATCAGAACAATCGAAAAAATTATCGTAACTAATAGAAACATTAGAGTTTCCAAAAAAAGGGCAAAGCAAATCCTCGGCAATCTAAACAAAGAATTGAAATTAAGTTCCATCACATATTCGAAACGCAAATAACGTCATTTAAATGCAGAGTCTGTCCACATTGCAACTCAAACTTGCAAGTATCAATCCCTATGCTGACAATGACAAATGCTCCATTTCTCATGTGAATCCTCCTAGCATAAAGATTCACTCAGCAGAACTCTACGTACGGCTCCTGAGTTTACAATTCATAAATGAGAGAAATTAGTGAACAACACGATAAATGAGTCAAAACTCAAAACACATAAATAAGAAGGACATTCCTTCCGCTCATCACTCATGAGCGAAATGACCAAGTCTATTTCAAACATAGCATTTTGCATCAGTCTTATCAAGTTTCTTCTTCCTGTGTTTTTTATACTTTGCTGTCGGATTTTTCGGATGGTTTCATTATGCCTGGATCTCGAGTCTTCTTCTCATACTTATGTATTTGTGTTTGGTACCACGGGAGCTCTTGCTTGATTCCGTTGCATAAGCATGACCCGAATGTGGCCTACTTGCCTCCAAGTACTCCTCCTTAAACTCACAATATCTACTTATATTATTGAAAGTACAAAACTCTCGTCATGCGTGAACTAGGTTTTCATGATTTCCCATGAATTAGGTAAAAGACCGGATCATACCTAGTATCTGAACCTCATTCGAAATGGGTTTGCCCTTATTCATTGACTCGACGATCATATTCGATATTTGCTTCAAATGTTACATAATTGTATGATCAACCCTTTTTTTATAAGTTATAAACTTATAAATTAGCTATCTCAACTTAGAAACTAAAAAGAGCACCATAATGCTTTTTCAGGATAAGCCAAAACCGACATATCATAGGATACTACTCATAGATCACGATCATGTTATCGTACATGCCGTTGTTAAGAATTGCTTTAATTTGGCTATCATTTTCTTTAATACACGATAGACCTCCTTGTCTTGTCTAACTTGAGGTGTGGTACCCTCCCTGGGGCCCACCATCTCATATCTCAGAATCTTATACAGATATTGCTTCTCGAGAATAAACAGAATCTTTCGGTAAAAAATTCACAATTGTCACCATTTAGTTTATTTTTCTTACAGAGATTTATTACGATAGTCTTCTATGTTGTTAGAGAGATTTTAGTGACTTATTGATATTTATTATCATATTTTATGTATCTTTCGAATCAACAAATCCTAAATGATTCAAGTATAAACCTTAATTTGAGCGTATGAATCAACGGATATTATAAACCACAAATCAGAATCACATTTTATCATTTGGAGTTGGATTCGGCACATAAAAACCCACTAAAAGTCACAAATATGGACGTGGGGCCGTTAAAAATTTGGAAAAAATCAATTCATTATGACATTACAAGCCGCCGGAGGTCCTACGTGCAGCCATGTGCCAGCGGTGCACAGCCAGGCACCTTCATGCGCCAGCAGGAGCATGCTACACGTGCCAGACATGCAGAGCGTCTAGCATGCCCCTGCACGCGTGGACTGAGTCACGATCCGGTTCAGTAAGTGGGTTTGCTTATGGGTTTGGGTCGTAATCGACTTGGACCTCCAGACCCTATTCACGCGCCGCACTGGCATGTCAACTGCACGCGCCTACTGCCAGGAGGCTCACTCTCCTTCTGCGTGCATGTATTGCACGCGCCCATGGGTTGGCCCGGTCTTCTTCACCTGACGGGTCTGCAACTGGGTCCTTTTGACCTCGTTGCTAGAAAATGCTTTTCCAGCTGGATTTCAGTGTATATTTTGACTATAATTTGAAATTCAACTTTTCTGATTCATTTTTAATTTGATTTTTGAGAGAAATAAGCCCTAAACCCGATGAATTTGAAATTCCCTTTCACGGCCCTCCACGACCAACGTAGGAAATCCATTTTCGAGCGACCAAAATGCACAATTAATATGTCAAAATGCAGATCTGTGCATGACAAACATTTTTAGACTATTTTTAGATATCGATTTGACTTTAAACTTGACAGATCTAAGGTTTTATGTTTGTAGCATCAAAAACTTCGACAAGACTTTTCATGGCCTTAATGTTCTCAAAAAATTCAATAAAAGTTATTTTTCTGATCCTTGGACTATGGGCATTCTCTTGGTACTCTAGAATTCACAAAACTCATCTGTGATCCGGATGCTAAATTTTGTACCCTGCACATTTTATACCCATAAAATTTGAAATTTTTTTTTTAAATAAATCCAACGTCGCTTAGATACCAATGTTAGATTTATTACACTGCATGCGTATACGGAAGCGGAAGCGTATAAAATTAAGAGTTCAGAATTTACGGATAAATATCTGGATGTCTAGACATTCAAGAAATCAATTGATCCGCAAACTCCCTTAGACGGATCGCTCGGTCAGGATGATGATCACGAAACAAACCACTACTATGGATTCACGACATCTCAACCCTAAGTCCGGTGATTTCCAATGACGGGAGAAATTTTTCATATCCTTGTAGTATTCTCACTTGTATCTCTTTTCAACTTTTCTCTCTTCATTCGTAACATTGTGCTCTCAAGATAGAATGCCCTCCATGGATTCACATACACTCCACTAAAGGAATGCCATTGTTACATAATCACATAAAAGGGAGACTTACAGAGAGAGTGACTCACGTTGGGGGTTACGGGAGATTTCTTTTTTTTTTTTCAGGGAAATTATTATTTTTTTAGTGTTGGTAAGTTAAGGGGTAACTTCCCTTATTTGAATCTTTTACATTTGGTAAAAATGCCCCTCATGGGCACATTTTACCAATAATCAAAGTTTCAAACTGCAGGCTAGTTCGTTTTACTCATAGCTATTAGGCCGGTATCAATAGATAGTTAGCCTAACAAGAATAACGCTAAATCACTTAATCAAAATTCGAATTTGAATATTGAAAATAGAAAGAGTTATATTGGGAGAACTCTTCTTATAAAGGGTCCGACCATAGCGCGATGTGGATTAGTCAGAATATAAATCCGAATGCCGATTGGTCAAACGTAAAAAAAAAAACAATTAGGCTAGTTTTGTATATGATAAAAATAGCCTTCATGATATCCTTTTTGCTTGGTTGTGAAAGAAATATCTTGGAGTTCAAAGAAACAACTATTGCATTATCTTCAACTAAAACATGATATATTGTAGCCACAAGTAAAAGTTGTGAAGTTGATTGGCTTAGAAGAGTTTTGTTAAGCATTCATAGAAAAAGGATATGAGCCAATGATAATTTACTATGAAGAGGCATGTTGAACGTCAACATCACTTCATTCAAGATCAAGTAAGCAAAGGAGAGATTTTTCTAGAAGTTCAATGGAACAATGGAGCAACCAACAGATGTTCTTGCCAAGTCGGTTACTAAAGAGGAGTTTGAGATATTCAAAGTCATGCCGAAAGATTACAAATTAACAAGGGTTTTGATTGTTAATTTGTAATTTCCCATGTCACACTTAATAATATCTTGGAAAAACAAGACTTAATGATTTTGTTATCTTTTTTTTTTGAAGTTATTAACCAACCGGTACTTGAATCGTATTTTGTTTAATCCGGTTTGAGCGTTGTCATGTCTAACTTAGGGAAAGTTATTTAACGTAGTTTTTTTTTTTTAATTTCTAAATTTTGAACTTGAGAGTTGATTAAATGACTTACTACTCTTACCTATTAAGTCAACTGTGCGTTAGTTATCATCTCTTGGTTACATGTTAAAGTATTAATAAAATCTATTGATTGATATGTAAGTAATAGAAATATGATTCTTGTGCATGTTCCTTCAAATAATCTCAAACACAATATAGGCATGAAGTAAAAAGTCACCCAAAACACACAAATCGCTATTCCAAGAAAAAAAATATTGCAAACAACCCAACAAAAGCACAAACTAAATGCAAATTAGGATTTTGCCCAAGTAGACCTCACGGATTAAGTCCCAAGGGATTGGGCCATCGGGACAAAATCCAAAAAGAGGCCCAAGAGTCCCAACTAGCACAACAAATTCTAGTGGTAAAATCAAAATTTTAATTGATGTACTAACACACAGTTGGTCTAATGGAATGTGGTATTAAATTTCTTAACCAAATTTTCGAGTTCGACTCGTGGGTTGGATATGGACAAAACTATATTGGGAGGGTAAACTCCTTAAATGGGTCACTGCAAGTCCCAAATTGGATTAGTTGGAGTATGACTCCTGATACCAGTTGATATAGTACCAAAAAAAAATTTAATTGATGTGAAAAAAAAAATAATGGCATGTGTTGGTTTGTATGCCCATTGAGGGACATTATTGGGATTGGAGATAATGGATTAACTCCCATTATCTCCATAACTCCCACATTAACTCCCACATTAACCCCACATATTGACTTACCTAATGACCCTTGGATTCCTACATGTGCGGTGACTCTTCTCTCCAAGAAGTGAGACTTTGGGGGAATAGGAATGGTGAAGAAAGGCTAGAGTTTACACACTTCTCTAGACAGAGAGAAAAATATGATGGTTTGGAAAAATTTCGAGTAGAGAATTTTTTGTGTTACATTCGTCATCAGACTTGAGGATTGAGGGGTCGTGATATTACGATAGTGATTCGATTATGTGATCACCATCCTGACCGACAATCCGTTCAAGAGATATCGCGACTTCGATTGGATTTTGGAGATCTCCATATTGAGATATTTATTCAAAAAATTTTGAATTAATTTTTTACGTTTCTGCATGTACATGTTGTGTCGATTAAATCCAACATTGGTATCAGAGCGGTCGTTGGATTTAATTATTTTTTTTTTTAGAATTATTTGGTGCAAAAAATTTTAGGATCTAGATCACGGATGGGTTTTGTGAGTCTGAGTACACTGTATGAATACCCATGGCCCAAGGATTACAAAAATGATTTTTGTTAAATTTTCTGAGCATATTTAGCCCATGAAAAGTCCGGTCAAAGTTTGTGACCGTGCGGACTTTAAATCTTAGATCTATGGCTTTAGAGGCAAACTGTTTTGTGAAAATGGTTTAAACGTGTTCCTCATGCATAGATCTATATTTTCATGCACTTTATTGTGAGTTTAAGTTGCTAGAAACTGAGTTTCAAAAATGGCCGCGGAGGGCTGCGACTTGGTGGTTAGATCCACCAATTTTTTGGGGTTAAATTCTCATAAAATTGAGTTTAGGATGTTTGGAGGACGCCCAATAATCATTTCGAGTTGAAAAATACGAGAAAAACTAGTTGAAAACGAGTTTTCCGGCAACTGGGTCGAAAGACCGTTGTAGAAACCTTCCAACGAAGAAGACCCAGCCTAGACCCACGGGTTCGTGCTTCTCATGTGTGCTGAGGTGTGTCAGAAGGCAAGTAATAAGCGCGTGTGCTTCACACACAAGCTAGGCACGTGCAGCGGGTGAGTTCATGGTCGGGTCAGACCCCGACCCGTTGATCAGCCGGTCGGGTTAGACCCTACCTGTTGACCGACCCGCGTCCGACTTGGAAGGGTGTGAAGACACGCTGTAGGCATGTGGCGGCGTGTGGCGGCGCGTGTGAACCACGACGGCGCGTTAGATCATTCGAAATTGAATATTTTTCAATTTTCTGAGAGTTTCATATCCATAATTGTGAATTTTTATGGATTTTTGTGTGTTGAATCCAAGTCAGAATGGTAAGATGCGATTCCGGGTTGTGATATATGGTGTCCGTTGACTCATACGCTCGCTTTGGGGTCTATATTCGAGTCATTTTGGACTTGTTGATTCATAGGGTACACAAAATGTGATAATAAGTATCACCAAGTCACAAATGTCTCTCTTACTGTATTGAGAGCTGTCATATTAGATTTTTTGTAAGGAAAGCAAATCGAATGATGTGATTTGCAAGATTTCACACCAGTAGATTCGGTTTATTCTCGAGGAGCAAAATTTGTTTGAGATTCTGAGGCACGAGATGGTGGGCTCTAGGGAGGGCACCGCACCTCAAGATAGACGAGATAAGGAGGTTGATTGTGCTTAAAGAAAAGAATTGCCAAGTTAGGGCAATACTTATCAGTGGTATGCATGATGACTTGATCTCGTTCTACAAACGATATCCAACAGATATATCGGTTAGGCTCGACTTATAAGAGTATTGTGTTGCTCTCTAAAGCTCATAGTGTGAGGATGTAGAAGAAAAAGGGTTGATCATATAATGATACAACATTTGATTCAAATGTTGAGTATGATCACCGCGTTGAGGAATACAAATAAGTTAATTTCGGATGGTATTTAGGTACCGGGAGTGGTCCAGTTTTACCTGGTTCATGAGAAACTATGAAAACTTATCTCATGTGTGACGAGAGTATTCGTACTTTCACTAATGTGAGTAGATATTGTGAGCTCGAAGAGAAGCGCCTAGAGGCAAGTAGGCCGCATTCAAGTCATGCTTATTCAGTGGAGTCACGTAAGGACTCCCATGGTACCAAGCCAACAGCATAAGCATATGAAGAAGACTCGAGATATAGGCAATAAAAATCATTATGGAAAACTGACAATAAGATAAAAAGCGCAAGAAGAAGGAATTTGATAAAACCAATGCGAAGTGTTACGTTTGAGGTAGATTTGGTCATTTCGCTTGTGAGTGTGATGAGCAGAAAATAATATTCTTCTTCTTTACATGGCTAAAGCTTTGTCTCATTTATGATGATACTCGCTGATTTCTTTCCATTGTGGATTGTAAATTCAGGAGCCACCGATCACGTAGCTCGACACAGGAGCGCGTAAGTAGAGTTCTACCGAGTGAATCCTCAAGTTAGGAGGATTTATGTCAAGGACAGAGCATTTGTCGTCGTCAGAGGGACTGACACTTGCTATGATATTCTTTATATTCTGAGTAATCGATGAAATTTGAATTTTGGTACCTCGTCTAAGATTGCCTAGGATATACAAGAAAATCATTTTTTTAATACGACACCCTTTTGATTTGTTCTGGTTTTAACCTATGATGGATAGTATGCACAGGGTGCTACTCCTAATAATTTCTTGTTGTCTTCTATTGTCTTTACATCTGATTGTGCAGATGATGATGTAAATGAGTGACATAGTTTACTTATATACATAGGGCAAGAGATGATGAATCGGTTAGTAGCGAGTGGTTTGTTTGAGCCGCTGACCAGATACAAGTTGTCCGTATGTGAATTTTGCCAGGCTGGCAAAAATGACAAGAAAACTATTTGGCAATGCAATGAGAGCAGAGACTTCATTGCAGTTGGTTCACTGCAATATTTGTGGCCTTATGAACATGGGAGTCTGAAATGGAGCTGTGTACATGATAATCTTCATGGACGTTTATACGCGTTTCGATTTGTCTATCTGATTTTGCATAAGTCTGAAGCATTAAAATGCTTCAGGAAGTTCATTAATGAGATTGAGAATCAGTTATACTTGAAAGTAAATTCCCTCAGAACTGATTGGGGATATGAGTATTGATCTAAACTACACAAAGAACTCTATTTCGAAAAGAATATTATGAGATTAATTGACTATTCTTGCTGATTCTCAGTAAAGTGGAGTAGACGAGATAAAGAATAGGACTTCGTTGGAAATGGTGAGATCTAAGGTGGCACAGATCAATATGTTCATCTCCCATTGGGGAGATGTTTTATTGACTGCTGCTTACGTCATCAACCGTGTCTTATTAAAATTCACAGTCAGTACCCCATTTGAGCTTTGGACAAGGAGGTAGCCTGACCTTAGCCACTAGTGGTTATGAGATTGTGTCGTGATTTCTCGCATCCAAAAGGTGAGTTAGGCCTGCAAGAAAGTATATGTTCTTAGATGAACACACAAACAACATTGTTATCGAGATTGAGTCTCGTGATACCACGTTCCTTGAGAGTGATTTCTTTAAGAGAGGTGAAAACAATCAAAACTTTACCCTCTATGTGATGGATGAGTATAGTGGCTCGAGAAGTCCAGCGGCGGGATGCATGAATCCATTATCGATATTGGTCTCAGTGGGAGTATTCCATCAAAAGGTGAAGAGTCTTTCTCCCTTCATAGGAGTATTGAGGATGCGTACTTAAATGTCGCTTCTCGATTGAGGGTAAGTCTCTCATTGTAACTCTTGAGAATGATGAGTAATCTAAAACGGTTCAAGAGGCTTTTGAGGATCTTGCGAAGGACCATTTTATTGAAGGCCATAAATGTAGAGAATAAATTGAAGAGAATCAACGGGGTCTACGACCTAGTTGATTTGCCTGAGAGTAGAAAGATTATTAGGAACAAATAAATTCTCAAAGTCAAGAGAAAGGCCGATGGTTCGATGGAGGGTATAAGACCCGTCTAGTAATCAAGGGTTACACTTAAACTGAGAGATGGACTATCGAGGAGTCGTAGTCTAATTTACCTTCATCCGCTTATCTTTCAACGATTATCACGAATATGGATCTGGAGTCACACCACATGGACGTAAAGACTACTTTTTCGTAATGGAAGTCTAGATGAGGCGATCTATATGGAGTATCCCTCTTGGTTCATTCTAGTAGATTAGGCGAATAAGATCTATTGATTTTGGAAATCAACATACGACCTTAAGCCATCATCCAGAAAGTGGCACTTGAGATTTCATGAAGATGTGATATCTTATGGTTTTGTAATGATCGAGTAGAATCATTGCGTCTATTTGGTATGTTCCAATGACTCTCTTATGATCATGTTCTTATATATGGGTGATATTTTGTTGGCCGGAAATAACAGAGAGTATCCAATGATCATTGAAATATGGTTATTGTTCATATGTGAGGTTTTAGTTCATTCTCAGAATTTGGATCCAAAGGGATCGTTTAAAAATGGTGTTGACTCTTTACAAGAGTTCTATATCAGGTAGATTCTTGAACATTTCAAGATAAGCAATGACAATCTAATAGATACTCTATCGCTAAAGGTAAAGACCTGAGTCTTGACATATATTCTAAATTTAGGAAGAAATAAGGGAGATGAGTGAAATCTCTTATACCAGTACAATGTGTATTCTAGTATATGCGATGAGGCATACAGTTGCAATATACATGTTAATGTATGCGATGAGACATACACGACCATATATTTATTTTACAATCGATTTGGTAAGAAAGTATTAATCGAATCATGGAAGGGATCACCATAGAGTAGTAAAAGGATTTTGAGATATTTCAAGAGAACTGCAGACCTCTCCTTGTGCGACAGAGGAGATTATTTGCATTTCGTTGGGTATTCAGACGCCAACTGGGAGTAACGATTTGGATGAACGCAAAATAATATCAGGTTTTATCTTCTTATAGCAGTAAAAAGCAAACCTGTATAACTCTATCTACGATAGAGACTGAGCTTATGGTATGCTCAATGACAGTTCATAAGAGTGTTTGACTCTAAAAATTTCTAGATGAATTAGGGGTTATGACAGATAGTGGGAGGTTAGCGATGATTATTGTGATAATCAGACTCTCATTACCAATAATCGAGACCCTAAGTATTATAATAAAGCCAAACACATTGATACCTGAGATAGCTATGTGAAAGACACTACCGAGAAGGATATTATGGTAACAGAGTACACCTCTACACACAACATAATAGCTGATCCCTTCAGAAAACCCATTGTGAGAGATTCCTTTGTGAGATAAGAAATTATTGGGTTTAATGTACTTTAATATTTCTTATTATATTTTTTTTATTCTTGTTGATATATATGACATGCATGCATTATTGGGTCACAAGTTTATTTCATGCATTATTTATTGTCATATATTCTGTAATATCTTGTGATAAAAGATGTGTCAGGCAGGTATGGTCAACTTTCACACACGAATAACCATCTCCGACTCTTAGTGAACGGGGATGAGACGGTTTCTAGTTGTATGAGGCTTTGAGAGTGGATCTGCTAGAATATAACTCACCCTGATATGTGTTCAGGATGAGGTCATCTGCGATATGATCGACATGGAAATACCTACATCTATACTGTCTGTTAGTAGCCAGGTTTGAGATCTCAGATATCATTTGCGATTAGTGATATTGTCTTTGAAATACTCTTTTTGAGATCTCTGGGTAAAATCTTATGTGTAGACTGAGTCCCATACCTATACAATGTTAGAGAAATCTGACATATACCATTTGAGAGATGAGAGAATAACACTGTGGTACGTGTTTCATACCACACGTGATGAGACGACCATGGGATAGTATGAGCTATTATTTGAGACGATAGTATGATTATGATCTCTGTTCCTACTGTATGAGACCTAAGATCCGTTGAGTTGGATCTCGTGCCCTTATTACTTTCTGCTGTTTCTAAAAGTTTTGCTTCAGTGTTGCTACTTTAGTTTGTTTACCTATGACCTGGAAGATAAATTGAGGTCAAGGGACAGGTTTAGAAAAACAGCTCAATTGAGACTGATAGATTCGAGTTTGGGTAAAGGAAAACCAATCGACATTATATCATAGTATTGTATTCATAGGTCGACCTGTTATATTAATCCATGTTGGAATTCAAACATAATAGTGAATATATAGTCAAGCAAACAATTGAGGATAACTTTCGATGAAAAAAGTGGCTCGATGGATGTAAATGCATTAGATTTGGGGTACAACGAGTTATTTTTATGCTAACCATGACTTCTCGGTCATCTTAACGGGTATATCAAAAAGTCTTTGCCTGTAGGTGTACTCGCCGGTCACACGACGCCCAATTTTGTATGAAAGTCTAGAAGGGTGATGTGATAAATCGCATGAATTGCGATCTTGTGACAGATGTAAAATGCCTTCTTGTGATAGTGGGAGATGTTGATTTGTATGCCCATTGAGGGGCATTATTGGGATTGAAGATCATGGGTTAACTCCCATTATCTCCATAACTCTCGCATTAACTACCCCATAAACCCCACATATTGACTTGCCTAATGACCCTTGGATTCCTACGTATGTGGTGACTCTTCTCTCCAAACAATGAGACTTTGGGGGGATAGGAATGGTGAAGAAAGGCTAGGGTTTACACACTTCTCTTGAGAGAGAGAAAAGTTTGAGGGTTTGGAAAAATTCCGAGTAGGGAATTTTTCGTGTCACATTCATCATCAGACTTGAGGATCGAGGCGTTGTGATATTGCGATGATTGTTCGATCATGTGATCACCATCCTGACCGGCAATCCGTTCGAGAGATATCGCGACTCGGATATAGATTTTCTACGCTTCCGCATACGCATGTTGTGTCAATTAAATCCAACAGCATGGAAAGAAGAAAAGCTGGAAATCTTAATTTCCTTTTTCCCATCCTCTTTGAATTTGATGTTTTTTTTTAAAAAAATAAATTTTCTTTTTTGATTACTCCAAAACCATCACTAATCAAACTACTTAGGTGAGCCTACAAATGACACACGCGCATGTGTGTGCATGTATATACTAACGCCCAGTTGATCCAATAGTTATATAATGATATACTTTAAGTAAGAGTTCAGATTTGAATCTTATGTACGATGAAAATAGTTGCTCGAAGGTTTTGCCGCTGCAACCTGACATCTAATATGATTATCAGATATATATATATATATATATATTTATTTATTTATTTATTTATTTATCATTATACATGTAATAAATAATGAATGATATTTGAGGTTCACACCATTAAGGCCTATTTAGGACCTAAAAACAAACTCAATAGTTTTGAAATACAATTTGAAAGGGAGTGAATAGGTTGTTTTGAGTTTTCGAGAAGTTTTTCAAAGAATTTTGGAACTAAAACTAAGTTTTAAAAGGATTTTGTAAAAGATTAGAAAAACAGAGTAAGAATGACAAGAAACATGACACCAAAATTTTTATAATACTTCAACCAAATTTGGTATACGTCCACTCCCAAACAATCTCTTGGATTTTCTACTATGAGATAACGCTGATACAAATCTTGATTGTAAGTGTAAGTGGACGTTTACAAAGTTTTTCTCAAACTCTGCATTACTTCTTTCTCTCTCTATAACTCAGATTAGAGATTCTCTCTAATCTTTTCACACTGATATAAAAGGAGAAATAAAGTTGTTACAATTTGAGACTATCGACTTCAGATGTAACATATATAGGTACAAACAGAATTTTACAAGAGTTTTACTCAAGTTGTGTTCAACAATAGAAGCAACAAAAGTATCAATCCCACTTTTGCTCAGAGGTTGAGAATTTATAAGCAAGTCTTTTTGAACTGTTGGTAGATTTAAATTTTGAATGTTCCATATAATACTTTTATCTACCTTGGTCATATGAGAATCAAATTTTGTAGATATTGTGCTGAGTTTTTTGTTAGAAGCTGTTTTCGTGGTTGAGAAATTTAATATTCATAGTTATGTCTGTTGAAATCTTAAAAATAGATGTTCGACCAAAAAATGGTTGAATTAGTATACTATTGGTTGGATATCTTAAAATCATTTGTTGGACTCATTTAACCATTTTGGATATAATATTCAATTGGAATGAACATTGTAGCATAGATCGGTCGAATGTTCCTATACAATTCGATTATGATAGGTAAGGTGTTCAACTTTGGTCGAATAGTAAGTTGACTTGGTCGACTGATTGGGGTTCAACTGGATCTATCTCTATTTAACTTATAAATGTATTTCTGACTTGGTTTACATTGTTGATTGAATATTCCTTAAAGTCGATCGAATGTTCTCTGTGGACTTGTCTAAAGTTTATTCATGTCTATAAGACATGATCAAATGCTATATTGTTATTTGGCTTATTATTTATTCTGGTTGAATGATTTCATAAAATCTGCCTAAGTGTTCATTTCATTGTTTGTGTGAATTTGTTGAATGCTACAATTTTATTCAATCGAAAGACTATTTTAGTTGTAAGTATAAATATTCAAAATATGATACTTATTCGATGGTTTCATCACATTGGTCGAATCTACATTTATATTTGACTGACAAAATATTCTAGTTGAAACTTTTAAGTGCTAATGTTTGTTTTGGTTGAATGCTAACAGAGAGCGGTCGAATTACAAAATGAGTTTTGTGAATTTGAGTTACTTTTGAGTTTTCTTATTGAGTCACGAGTCTACTTATGAGTTAGGAATACAAATTTTGAATTGTGACTCAAATTGATCGAATGACTGTGCAAGCCATTGATTCTAAAGTTGGGATCGATTGAATACTCATGTGGTCATTCGACATCTTAGTACTTGTTCTAAGTTTTATATCTGAATTGGTCAAATGGCCTAACTGGGCTGTTGAATGGCTTAGTGTTAAAAAACTAAGTTCAATTGACTAATTTCTTTAATGTTCGAATTTATCTTCTTACTAGGTTCTGGTTGAATTGTCATATTTCTCATTCTATTGTTTACTATGTTTTCTTAAGAAATTGATTGAATATGATTTATATCAGTCGAATAACTTAGTTTTATGGTTGATTTCTAAATTTTGCATATTAAAATTTTGGATTATTATGTTTATCATCAAAATTTAAATATGCCAATAAGTTTTTTATTGTCAAAATTTTAATTGTGCCTTTTTTTCTGGATTTGCAAGTTGTTGTTTGTTTTATTTTATTACCGCAGAATTACGACATTTTGGTTTAGCTTTTAGCACAAGTTATTAGAATATTAGAGTTTTTTAGAATTAAAATGAGATATTTTATAGGAGTCATTAAAAAATTATTTATAATTTTATATTTGAAACCATCTAAAACTTTATAAAATAAAAAAGTTCAAAACTCTTAAGATTTTACTCTTAGTTATATTTATAATTTTTCTTATTTCATGAGATGCCAGGTTCATTAATATGTGTACATATAAGAATCTCATTCTACAATCACTACAAACTAAAAGTATTATACCGATGGTAACGTTTACTCTCGATAAGAATTACCGATGGTTTTTTGAAACAATACAAACGGCTATAGTTAAAACCGTCGGAGTAGTATATATTTTTTGACTGTTTTAAAATGGTCGTCAATAAAACAATTTGAACTGTGGATAAAGGTAGCAAACTATTTACATAAACAACACTCTATACTTACGGATATAAGGACGTCTGAATTTACATAACCCTATCCTTATGGCTATAAATTGTGATGGCAAAATATAGGTTTTGTAGTCACGATTTTGAAAGGTATCTTAACTGTTGTGATGATGGGTGAATATAGTAAGGAATGATAAGTGTAAAAGGAAATAATAAATAACTGCAAGTGTTACTATTTTGCCGTAAATGTTACTATATTATAGTAAATATTACTATATTATAGTAAATGTTACTATATTATAGTAAATGTTACTATTTTAATAGTAAATGTTACTATTTTAATAGTAAATGTTACTATTTTATAATAAATATTATTTTGGTTATATAGTAAATGTTACTGTATCTTATTATCTTTTAATTTGAATATTGTGGTTAGATTAATGGTAAATGTTAGTATCCTTTTATGATGAGAGACAAATAATTTTACTACATTTCATATGTGTTATTATAATAGTAAATATTACTATTTTATAGTAAATGTTACTATATTTTACTGTGATTATATAGAAACGGTTACTATATGTTATGATATGTTAATTTGACTATTGTGATTAGTTTAATAATAAATGTTATTATCTTTTTATCATAGGAGACAAATAAATTTACTATCTTGCACCTCCGTTATTGTAATAGTAAATGTTATTATTTTATAGTAAATATTATTATATTTTATTGTGGTTACATAGTAAATGTTACTATATCTTATTTTCTATTAATTCGACTATTATGCTTAAATTAATAGTAAATGTTACTTTCCTTTTATCATGAGAGACAAATAAATTTACTACTTTTCAAATCAGTTATTATAATAGTAAATGTTACTATATTATAGTAAATATTATTATATTTTATTGTGATTACATAGTAAATGTTATTGTATCTTATTATCTGTTAATTCGACTATTGTGGTTAGGTTAATAGTGAATGTTACCATTCTTTTATCATCAGAGACAAATAAATATGCTATCTTCATATCTGTTATTATAATAGTAAATGTTATTATTTTATAGTAAATGTTATTATATTTTATTATAATTATATAGTAAATGTTACTATATGTTATTATCTGTTAATTTGACTATTGTGGTTAGTTTAATCATAAATGTTACTATAGAGTTTTCGTTGAAATGTTAAAATAGTATATTGTTAAATTAAATATGAATTAAAATAAATTAATGTTAAAATCGTCGGTTCATACCTCATGTCGTCGGTTCATTGTAATTTTTATAATAAATGTTATTATATTTTATTGTGATTATATAGTAAATGTTACTATATATTATTATCTGTTAATTTGACTATTGTGGTTATCTTAATAATAAATGTTACTATGGAGTTCTCGTTGAAATATTAAAATTGAAATATTAAAATGATATATTGTTAAATTAAATGTGAATTAAAATAAATTAATGTTAAAACCGGCGGTTTATGAGGTATGCCGGCGGTTCATTATAGTTTTTATAGTAAATGTTACTATATTTTATTATGATTACATAGTAAATGTTATTATATGTTATTATTTGTTAATTTGACTATTGTGCTTAATTTAATAGTAAATATTACTATACTTTCATCATGAAAAACAAATAAATTTACTATCTATCGCATTCGTTATTATAATAATAAATGTTACTATTTTATAGTAAATGTTATTATATTTTATTGTAATTACATAGTAAATGTTACTCTATCTAACAAGTGATAAGAAGTGATAAAAAGTGATAACAAGTGATCTATAACAAATAACAATTATTCTCTATCTAGTAACAAGTGATAACAAGTGATTTATAACAAATAATTAATTAACAAGGTTATAAGTGTACATTTGACGATTGATTGCTCCATATGTACTTTTATTATACTATAATAAAAAACAAACTTTTGAGGATTTCTCCGAGAATACTTTTATTATACTATAATAAATAACAAATTGTAACAAGTGCATTCATATTCTCTATCTAACAAGTGATAACATGTGATAATTAACAAATAACAAATGGTAACAAGTAATAAGTGTATTTAATGAATTGTTCCAACACTCGGTAATAAATGGTAAGGCAATAATTGCGTAAAATTTGTATAATATGGTATGCTAACAAGTGGTAACAAGTGATTTCCAATAATAAATGTTAACAAGTTATGGTAATAAGTAATAACAAATGATGATAAATGGTAACAACGTAACAAGTGCATTTCATGATTGCTCCATCACCTGGTAAAGCCAATAATTGTATAAAATTTTTATAAAACTTGTATAAAATTTGTACAAAACCTAACCCAACATTGAAAAATATAAAAAATAATGTTATATATTTATCTGTTTGTATGAATCATCGTAACAAGACCTAAAAATCACATTACTAACAAGTGTAAAAAATCACATTACTAAGCTAAAGTTAACGGGAAAATTATACATAGAAATATTAGAAACATATGGTAAAAGAAGTGATCACAAGTGATTTTAATCAAATAACAAGTGCAACTGTATTTTTGATAACGCAATAATACTTAAACATTTGTATAAATTTTTTTTAAAAATTATATGAAATTTGTATAAACGGGAAAATAATACTAATGAAAATAACAACTCCTAAAAATTATTGATCTAACGATAAAATAACACATATGAAACATATAAACATTAGCGAGGGTATTCATTAAAACTACTCCAACAAATATTCATTATAACTATTCCATTCTAAATTATAACTATACATTTTAAAAAAAAGTTAGTAAAAGTTTTAAAAAGCACATAAAAAATTAAAACGTCTCAATAAATTTGTAAATGAGGGAAAAAAAACGTGGATAGATTTTCAACATTTGGCGCTGGTTTCACTTGAAACATAAACTCTCAATATTTGAATATATTGTTTGGCGATATAATACAACAATTAGCGCTCGATTGAGTTGAAGTATAAATATAATATTTGGTCAATATAATATAACTATAAATTATATTGTTTCATAATATAAATTTATAAATTTATTATAATTATGATTATCAATTTTATTTGATTAACATTATATTACTATAATTTAATATTATTATGCTATACAACTTAATTAATTATCAATATTAATATTACTAAATAATACTATTTCCTAATTTCAATAATCATATTCTATTACTAATATCAAATAATTATTAAATTTAAATAATATTATTAAGGTAAGGTTACATTTTATATAATAGATTCAATGGTACTAGTATATATACTCATAATATTTTTATGGTAGCTTCCTCAATTTTCTTCATATTTCATTTAATTATTAATTTTATCATATTTCATTTAATTATTTTAGTTTTTTTTATTATTATTTTCAATTAAATTATTGCTAATTTAAATAATTTCAATAATATGATATACTCTTATTGTAAAGTTTGTTATCATATTTTGATTTCAGTTCCTTACATTTCAAAATAAAAAATATTAAATATAATTATTACATTCCTTAATTATAAAATATAAAATATAAATTAGATATTAACAGATTTAATTAATATTATTAATTTAAATAACTCATACTCATACTCATCATATTCATCATGGGCGGTGCAGCCGTTGGTTGTGCCGTGCAGGCATTTGCGGGTGCGTTTGCTTGGGCGGCTTTTATGATTTAGTAACATGGTAGTAATATTTACTGTTACTTCATTCATGGATATAGTAATATGATAGTAATATTTACTAATACTTCATTTACGACTTAGTACTATTTCATTCACAGATCTATTAGCATGGTAGTAATATTACTTACTAATACTTCATTCACGAATCTAGTAACATGGTAGTAATACTTACTACTACTTTATTCATGGATCTAGTAGTATGGTAGTAATATTACTTACTAATACTTCATTCACGGATCTAGTAACATGATAGTAATACTTACTAATATTTCATTCACGGAATTATATAATGATACGTTAAAATCAAAGTTTTCTGTTAACTCAATCTATAAAAAGAGAGGTAAACAACAAAAAATTAAAAAACTAAAATTTGATAAATGGGGCAAAATGACGGATTTTGAAAAATTTGTTTGGCGCTAAACCAAATATATATACTACAAACCATTCCTCCATTCACAAACATTTGAAGCTTATCATTTCAATATTAATATTACTAAATAATACTACTTACTAATTTTAATAATCATGTTTTATTACTAATATCAAATAATTACTAATTTCAAATTATAACACTATATTATCTGATAATTGGTCAATGAATTTTTAAAACTGTAATACCATATTATATAAATTGCTAATTTCATATAAATTGATAATATTAATAATTTTATACTATTTAAATTAATAATATTAATAAATTTATATTGAATTGTCATGTGATTAATCAAATGGACATAATTAACATAATATAGAGTTCATAGTAAGGACCATACAGACATGCGCTATATAGTAAATATAGTAATTGTAAGGTAATAAGTAGTAAAAGTTATATGAAATGAAATGAAATGTAGCAAGTGATTTTTTCAATTGAAAATACTATAGAGGTATTGGTTAAAAATATAAAATAACTGAGGTGGGAAAAAAAGCGCTAGTATAAAAAAATGAGAAATTAAGAAGGCAGGAAAAAAATGCAAAAGAAAAAATTGAAGGATTTTGAAAATATTGCGTTAAATTTATAACTAAAACAAAAAATTAGAAAAAAAATTAAAACTGTAATAAAAATAAAAAATGAAAAATGTAATAGTTGTATGATAATACTGATCATGATAACATTTACCTATTGTATGATAACACTTACCATGATAATACCTACCATACATGATAACACTTACCACAAAATAATTTACGAGTTTATCATGCATGATAACATTTACCTGTTATATGATAATACTTACCATGATAATACTTACCATACATGATAACACTTATCATAAAATAATTTGTGAACTTATCATGCATGATAACACTTGCCACAAACTTACATGATAAGAACGAACTTAGCAGAATTAGTATACGCATGTTTGGCAAATTACATGAATTTATTATGATAACAACAATTAACGACGCGAACGAAGGTGATAAGCTATATTCATATTCTATCTCTCTCTCCTCAAATCTTTAGCTTTGCTTTACTACTCTATATTTTATTTATACTTTTTTTTTATTATTTACTAAGTTAACTTTGTTTAGCAAAATTACCATCAATACCAGAGTTACCTAGGAAAGTTTTTTTAATTGCCAATTTGATTAATGGTGCCCTAAATCTAAATCAAAGAAAATACTGGCGCCAAACTTTTTAGTGTCAATTTTGTTAGCTCGAAGAAATAGCACCAAAGAGGAGGAAGGTTGAGGTTAGTGCCAAAGGGGAGAAAGAGAGGAGGTTTGGCGCCAAAGAGGGGGAAGAGAGGTGGAACTTAGTAGCCTAGTATATATACTCATAATATTTTTATGGTAACTTCCTTAATTTTCTTCATATTTCATTTAATTATTAATTTTATCATATTTCATTTAATTATTTTAGTTTTATTATTATTATTTTCAATTAAATTATTACTAATTTAAATAATTTTGATAATATTATGGACTCTTATTGTAAAGTTTGTTATTATATTTTGATTTCAATTCCTTACATTTCAAAATAAATAATATTAAATATAATTATCATATTCCTTAATTATAAAATATAAAATATAAATTAGATATTAACATATCTACTTAATATTATTAATTTAAATAACTCATAGTCATACTCATCATATTCATTATATGTAATCCATCAAAGTACATGATTCGAACTTACATTCCTTAATTATAACGAAATTTAAATTATAAAATAAGTATGAAATGTTATTATTTTAAATAATATAATCATATAAAATTATGTAACTAATGTAGTAATAATAACATAAAAAATATATGACTTTTTGTAATATATGATTTTATTTAAAATTATATATTCATAAAAAATATAATAAAATGTATTATGACACTATATAATATAAATTATAAATTTAATATATTTAATGATTGTATATAACAAACTTATTAACATAATTTCATAATTTCATAATTTCATATAACAAATTTAGTAATATAATTTAAAGATTTCATATGATTATATTAATAATATAAATGTTTTGTTATTTAAAATAATAAAATTATTATTTTAAAATAAGGTACGCCGCAGGTTGTGGCGCGAGGGTATTTGTGGGCGTTTGTTTGGGCGGCTTAACCGTCGGTTGTGTCACGCGTAGGCATTTGCGCGTGGGCGGCTAAGTCGCCGGTTGTGCCGCATAGGCATTTGCGTGTGCGCTTGCCTGGGCTGCTCAACCGTAGGTTGTGCTTCTCAGGCATTTGCACGCACGCTTGCCTGGACGGTTCAGCCGCCGGTTGTGCCGTGCAGGCATTTGAGTGCACAGTTGCTTGGGTGACTTTTCTGATCTAATAACATGGTAGTAATACTTAATATTACTTCATTCTCTAATATAGTAATATGGTAGTAATATTTACTAATAGTTCATTCATGGCTTACTACTATTTTATTGACGGATCTAGTAATATGATAGTAATATTTACTAATATTTCATTTATGGATCTAGTAACATAGTAGTAATAGTTACTACTACTTTATTCATGGCTCTAGTAGTATGGCAGTAATACTTACTAATATTTCATTTACGGATCTATTAATATGATAGTAATACTTACTAATATTTCATTCACGGATCTAGTAATATGGTAGTAATATTTACTACTATTTCATTCATGAAATTATATTATAGTACGTCAAAGTCAAAATTTTATGTTAATTACTCAAACTATAAAAAGAGAGGGAAATAACAAAAAATTCAAAAACTAAAATTTGATAAACGGGGTAAAATGACAGGATTTGAAAATTTTATTTGGCGTCAAACGATTTATATATACTATAAACCAAAATTTATTTGGCGTTAAACGAAATATATATACTACAAACCCTTCTCTCCTCCACAAACTTTCGAAACTTCTCATTTTCTTCAAAACCTCTTCTCCCTCACATCTCTCAAATATTTTCAACCAAAAATTTTCATTGAAAAATATGGAACGAAATAAATGAAACATGACCATTGTAGCTGAACACAAAAAATCAGAACCATTTGAAGAACAATTTGACTCTGAAGAATTTCAATTATTCGAAGATGATATTCCGGATTTGTTTTGTTTATATTTATGTTTAAAAATGGATCATTTCTTTTTAATAATATATGTCTATGTAATTACTTTGTTATCTATTTTTTATTTTTAATTTGCACTAGTTCTCAAAAGAAAATGTAGAGCCCCAATCCGCTCTCAAGATATCTGGGATTTAGAAAAAGGAAAACGTATGCCGGTTAAAATGAACGATTTGAATCAACCAATAGAATTTGAATCATTTCTTTACTTCTTACCATAATCTTACTTTTACTTCTGAATAATAATCTACATTATTTGTATTTATATTGTTAGGATGCTGGGAGTGTATATCGAAACCAACCATCATCATCATCACCATCTCCTAAGTCCATCCCCAAAGGTAATATTTAAATGTACAAGTTTTTATAATATATCTTATAATTATATTAATTTCATTACTAGAATGATACCACACATCACGGTGGATCCTGGAATCGGAACTGGATGCTACGGATGCTGAAATTTTTTGAGTGCTCCAAGTCAACATTTTGTCATAAATATTTCATTTTAGAAGATATGAAAATATGTACTAACCGGAAGTTACAATCTTTTCTTTCTCTTGTATAATGTCTGTAACATTCTTTCTCTTATAATATATCTATAACATTCTTTCTTTTATAATATGTCTGTAACATTATCATGTATATTCCATGATGATATAAAAGATACTTTATTTCCTAAGATACGGTATTTATAATTTTCATAATTCTTTTCTAACCTACAATTGTAACATTTTCTTGAAAATAAAGTAGTAATATTTTAACGATAGAGTAGTAATATTTGTGTTAACATATCTTAACATTTACTAATCTTGTGATAACCAACCAAAATAGTAGTAACATTTGGTTACTGATACTAAGTATAATAACTCTTTAACTATATATTCTAAACGATAATAAAAGTAGTAAAATTTACTCACCAACAAAAACGACACTAAAAGTAGTAATATTTACTATCTCTTTGACAATAAATGTAGTAACATTTACTAACCCAATAATTCTGTAACCAATAATAAAGGTATAATATTTACTAACCCAATAATTCTGTAAGTGACAGTAAATGTAGTAACATTTACTAACCAATAACTCTGTAAACGACAATAAAAATAGTAACATTTACTAACCCAATAATTCTGTAAGCGATAATAAAGGTAGTAACATTTACTGACCAATAACTCTGTAAGCGACAAGAAAAGTAATAATATTTACTAACTTAATATTTCTGTAAACAACAATAAATGTAGTAATAATTACTAACACAATAACCGACAATAAAAATAATAATATTTACTAACCCTTAGCAAGTGACAATAAAAATTGTAATTTTACTCAACCTTTACAACTGATAATATAATATCGATTTTTACCGACACTTTTCTAATTGTTCGGAAATTTAACATACTCCAACGGTCATGACAAATGTCGACATAGGTCTATCCTGACCCCTTTATACCCAACTGAAACTCTATCCATCGGAGAAGACTTTATCGACGGTTTTATCACTTTTTCCTCACGGTTTTCGTCCGTCTCCATTTGTCATTTCGGTTGTAGTGAATTTCTCTCATAAGAAATTCTTTAAATATTAAAGAGTTCAAAAAATCACTACCTTTGTGCTATAAAAATTGTTTAAAACTTTTTTTTTTGGGACACAAGTCAAGTTTTTCTTTAAAAAGAAAAACCAAATGGGGTTTATAGCCGATGAGTTAGGAATGACAATATTCGAACCAATACGATTGATATCCGACTAATCTGAACTGACACAGAGGAGTTTTCATTTGAAAATGGATTAGAAGCAGATTAGGGATGAGTTTTTTAATTGAATAATTGGATTAGCTCGAATATGAAATTATCTTATGAAAAATCTACCTGTTCCTTCCCGGTATTCAATTTAATATTGTATTATTAAGAGTTACTTATTTTGAATTTATTAAAATTAGCGTTTCACTTTGAATTTTGAAAACCTTTACTTGAAACAAATGTGACGCAACCTCTACCTCTATTTTCATCCTCCACACCCTTCATCGATTCACTTCCCTACCCATACCGACAATGACAAACAATAGGTGATAGATCGTCGATGATTAATCCACCTATATATACAATCATACCGAAGAGAGAGAGTCAGCTCACAATGATAGCAATTGATAGATCACGATGATCAAACTTGCAATCATCTGTCACCCCTTTGTCCCTTCCCCACCCACAGAGCCATGACCGCCCCACCCTTTGTCCCTTCCCCACCTACGACCACATTGAACGAGAGAGAGTGAGAGTATCCTTTCTTCCTTCCACAACTACAAATTGATGGTTGGAGTTGCAATCGTTGGCCACCCTTCATCTCTTCCCCCACCTACACAGCTACGATCATTCCACCTTTTGTCCCTTCTCTCACCCCACCTATACTGCAGAGAGAGAGAGAGAGATAGAGAGACAGAGAGCGCCACTTTGACAAATTTTAAAACCTTTTAAATCAGGTCAGATCTGTTTTTAATGAAAACTTATAAGGTTGGATATAGTTTTTTATTTCATTAACCCGAGTAGGGGCCAGAATTGAATATCGATTTTGGGGTCAAGGTTTTTGGATGGATATGGTATTTGTAAAATCCACACCATTTTTATCCTGCTGCCATCCCTACGATGAGTGAACCAATTAATAGCCAAAAAATTAATTAATCAAGCACTAATTTAACAAGGATCGGGTCAATTTTGTATTTTTCTATAATTGTTTAAAATCTCAATTTTTTTAATTGTTTAAAATCTCAATTTTCCCCCCAAACAAGGCCCCCAAAATGTACAATGGTAAGTAATAAGTGAAGAAAAGTAACATGGGATATTTATAAGAAAAAGCAAATTATACACCCCTAACTCTAGCCGGTGCATACAAAGAAACCCCCCCTCCAAAAAAAAAAAAAAAAACTATACCTTATGAAAAAGTGATCAAATTTTTACACAGAATCAAGGTTTTCAAAGGCATCGACCTGAGGATTATCATACAATAAACTCGTGGTAAAATTCCTGGCGAAGTCATCTTCAATCTCAGCCGCAAAAACATCATCAGACGGCTCAAACACAGAGTCAGAGCTAGTTGGCGATACATAATCATCAACCGCCTTTAACTCCTGATCATGATCAAGCGTCCAAGAATTGGCACCACCGTTGATCTTCATAAACCCCACCGCATCGGATTCTCGCCCAGTGAGCTTTTGGACAAGAGCTCTAAACTCGGATGCTCTGGTCTTGACCTTCATAGGGCTTGAGATGTATACCACTTTGATTGCCGTTCTCTTCTTTCTCTTTGGTTGTTTTTGGCTTTTCATTTGGTTCACTCTTGACACATCCATCATGCAACTTGCGAGGAGAGAGAGAGAGAGAGAGAGAGAGAGAGAGAGAGAGAGAGAGAGAGAGAGAGAGAGAGAGAGAGAGAGAGTTGTGGGCATGTGAATGACGATTGGAAAGATGGGGTTTATATATAGGGGAGGATAGGATATAAAGTGTGTCAGCGAAATGGGTAACTTCGGAGAAAATTGGAGATCATGTGTGAATCCAAGCAATAAGGAAAAGTTTGATAGCTGCAAAGGAAGCTAACAGGAACCTCGTATGATACAGAAGGTTCTAATCATATGCTTGGCTCACCCCTTGTTGCACAGAATTCTTGTAAGATGGCCACCAACAAAGTGCCACGTGTTAAGGAAGAGAAAAATTTATCAACAAGATGATGTGGAAAAATGAGTAGTTGCTAAGGTTGGAATACAATACACTACGAAACCATGTTTCTTTGGCCAAGGTCATTGGCCTGGAAAAAGAGAAAAAAGAAGGTTCCGTGGAAAAGTGGCGTATTAGGAACAAGTTAACAATCAATCTTTTTCTCTCTCTTTCCATCTCTCTCTCTCTCTCTCTCTCTCTCTCTCTCTCTCTCTCTCTCTCTCTGACTCCATCATCTTTAACTTAGTTTTTATTTTCTCATGTATAAATACTCTATCCATTTCAATATAAATTATAAAATTTTATTTTTTAATGTCAAAATGACCATAGTTAATATAATAACTAACTAAATAGATAATTTTATAATATTATGATCGTAAACACAATTCAAATTTAGGTTAAAAATTCAAAACTAATTTTAATTTAGGTCAATCATAATAATTGTATTGTACACATTACAATCGCTCATATAACTCATGCATGTGAAGGGTGATTGTGTGTGGTGTGATCATAAACCTACAAACAAGTGTAAGAAAGTTTTTGAAGAGCCAAATAACGTTTTCAAAAGAATTAGAGATTGTGAGTAGGAGATACGTAGTTGAGAGAAAGCATCTCTTTTTTCACCGATGGTTATCTCTCGACCTGTCTCTCTTTTTATTACACAAGATTCGAATTCTGAGTTACGAGTTATAGAAATAGATTGTGACCATTAAACTATTTCTTTGAGAACAAATTTTCTTTCCTTTTATTAATACAATACAAGAAATTCGACCGTGTCGATAAACTTATCGACTATGTACACATATTTCAAAACAATGAACACCATGAGTGAACTCAAAACATACTAATGCAATTACTAAAGGTTAAAATTTACTAAGAGAAATATACAATTTGCTATCAGTTTGCCAAAAATTACAATATGAGTATAAACTATTTTCGAATATAATAAAACCTAATTTGTACTTGCGAATCATCCAAAGAGAATTAAACTTGAAACGACGATTGCATTGAAATATTCTGTTTGAACTTTGAATTAATTTTTAACCTTATTATTTCACTTTATTTTTTTTATATGTTCAACTTTAAAACGAATTTTTTTTTTGGTAAAATTGGTACTAAAATAGAGTAAATTATAGTTTCCCTCCTCTAATTTGCATTTCATAACACTTTTTTTTATATTCTTTAATTTGATGAATTATCATTTGCATTTCACCTAATACCATCAAAATATTCCCTTATTTTGAAAATCTTAAATATTTTTAGTTATATATATAGATAGAGAGAAAGAGAGAGAGAGAGAGAGAGAGAGAGAGAGAGAGAGAGAGAGAGAGAGAGAGAGAGAGAGAGAGAGATTTGACAGTGTTGATGTTGAAGGAGTAAAATAGAGAATAAAGATGGTCGTTGGTGTTGGTCTATGAATAGAAAGAAAGATGAGAGGAAAGGGGAGATAAGCAAACAGAGGAACAATGGAAGAGATGAGATAGAAAAGACAAAAAGGAAATATAAAAAATATACAATTTATTTTTTTAAAAATAAAATAATTGAGTTTTTAACTGTATTATATCAAATTTATGAATCTTTATGTAACTGAAAAATAATAAATGAAACGATAAAATATAAAATCACGTTAAATAAAAATCAGAAAAAAAAAGAGACGGTCAATAAATTATAATTTAATTGATATCATTCTTTTATTTCTTAAATATCTCGAATATGAATTAATTCTTTTTACGTATATAAAAAAACAAAAGGAAGAGGTTATAAATTTATCCAATTGAATATTTCTGTCAAGGTAATATTTTTTTTTATTGTAATTTGTTTATGCCACCACACGTGTCGACACAGGAAAATCTCGTTAGAAATTGCTGCCAATTAATCAGATGATCATCCACACGGCGTCATCCGTTACCCGACAATAACGACCACAGGTTTCATGACCAGAAGAGAGGGAGAGAGAGAGAGAGAGTGTGAGAGAGACAGAGATATCATAGTAAGATATTTATTTAAAAACAGACGTGCTTCGCTGAATTGTCAGAGCAGAGTAGCACGTGCCGTGGCTATGACTCGAATGATGACGTAATATAGCATCACAGAGCGACGTCGTTTCCGTGGATGAGTTGGAGTGAGCAGATAGGCTTCTCGAAGGATTAGATGAGCAGGTGAGAGGAGAGGTGGGGCCCTCCATTGCCTTTTCTCAAGGTTGCTTCCTCCTCGCCACAGTCTCTCTCCAATGTTTGAAAAACATACATCAAAAGAGAACATATACAAAAGGGCGAAGGGGAAACGTCTCTATTCGATGAATCCTCTTCTTTTTGCCATGGAATTCCTGTTTAGTCAAGACGGAAGACATCTTTGTGTACATACTCGGAGGGTCTATGGTAAGATCTATACAGCTCTACCAATTTTGAATATCACCAAAATTCTAATTTTGAAATTAAAAATTTAATTAAATTTTATTTTAATATTATTTTTAATCAGGGATGTAATGGTTCAAATCAATATTATATTAGTGTTACTTTTAAATTATTTTTAATTAAAAATTTTAACAATTTTTTGTTACATCTCAAAAAGACACCTGAGCATGAGTTTTTTTACTATTCGAATATTCTTATAAAAATTTAATTGTTTCGTTATGATATTAAAACTGTCCGTAAAAAACGTTAAAGTTGAAAATAATTTCCAAGTGAGTTCGAAATATGGATTCTTTCTAACGTTTAACCTATAATTATGATTTTACATAATATCTTACTTTATATTTCCTTTTATATGGTTTATTTGAGAAAATTGAAATCAAACATATTAAATTTAGTTACATTTTTAATATGATAATGATTTTAATTTTTAATAATAAATTTAATTTTCATTTGTAAAATTTTATATTTTTCATGTAAAGTGAAAAATATTATGACTAAAATAAGAAATATCAAAAGAAAACAGAATCAAATTGAAGCAAACTAAGATTTCCTAAATAGACCCTACATAATATTAGATGGTGGGACAACATGCACTACACTTGAGCTAATTTTTGGGAACATCTATGAGACGGAGGAACTACCAGCACCATCTTGCTTAGCTCTCTTGGATGATCCATGGGTTGTTATATGAGTTATAGACAAAGTGAAAACAAAGGTGCTTGCTTGATCTAGTAAATGTGCATTATATAATTTGTCATAAATGACTTATTTTGGGGAAACAAATGCTGAAAAGAAAAATAGAAGAGAAAATTCAGAATGTTGAATATTTTTGAGTTCATTTGAAATAATATGAACAAAGGGGTAATATGTAGGCCTATTCTCTAATCATAGTAAGAGTAGATATATCTACTACTATTATTCTTTAATCAAAATCACGAGTTCGACTTACGACTTGAGTATGAAGCAGACTATATTGGGAGAGTAGCCCCCTTAAATGGGCCATTGTAAATCCCGAACCGAATTAGTTGAAATATGATTTCGGATACCGATTGATATAATACCAAAAAAATAGTAGTAATAGATATGATGAATAGTCTCATAATTAGCATGGGAGTCCAGACATAATGAAATTCACAATATGAGCCATAATAAATGTCATAATACAATCCAAAATATGATTTTAATAAATTTCTAAAATTACGTTAACATCCCGCTTCAAATTCAAGTAGATAAGTGAGAAACTAACTTGAGTTTCAAAATTAAATCATAAAAGTATTCTAAATATAATAATTTGGTGAAAATGTTAGCGTTTTGTTAGGAAGGTGAGATTAATACAAATTAGATGTCACCTATCTTGATATGATCTTTGATAAATTGATAATCCGCTTTTATATGCTTGGTGTGTTCATGAAAAATATCATTGTGAGCAAACACTCTTGTTGTCATAATATAACATTGTAGGGGAGGAGTATGCAACACCATTGTTCTCAAGAAGCCATTGAATCTAGATGACTTCATATATTGTATCAGCAAGAGCACGATACTCAGTTTTAGTAGTAGAGTAAGAAGTAACAGTTTGCTTGTTACTTCTCCAAGCAATGAGAGAATCACCGAGAAAGAAATAAAAGCCAACAGTAGATCGTCGGTTTATTGGATCACCCACCAATCTTTATTTGAATAAGTAGTAAACTCAGGTGCAGATCTCATGGAAAAATGAAATCCATGGAAAAAAAATCTTTGATATAGTGAAGAATGTAAATAACAAACAATGCAGTGGGTGATATGAGACGCATAAAGATACTAATTAACTATGTGAACAACATGAGAAATATCAAATTGTGCAGCCATTACATAGATAACATTACCAACCAATTGCATTAGATGATAACGTCTTGTAATGGTGAACCATTACAAGAGGTGTTGAAGATTAAGTGGGTGCAGGAAAGGTGTAGAAGATTGCTACCACACCTATTGGACAAGAGGTTAGTATTTTGATAAAGAGGTGTAAAAGCAATCTTACTATATGTTAGACCTATCTAGAAGATGAGATCAGAGGCATACTTTGCTTAAGTAAGATAGTATCCATCATGATATGAAGATTTTTCAAGACCAAAAAGTAACTAAGATGTTCAAGGTTCATCGTCTCAAATGCTCACTAAGATACTTCTTCAAGTCAAAGGTACATGTGAGATCATACCGGTAATAATCATATCATCTACATAAAATAAAGAAGGAGTCATACCCTTTTTTAATTTGTGGACAAAGAAGTTAGAGTCATAGGGACCGAAGATAAAGCCAAGTTATACGATAGTAAAGCTGAATTTGGCAAGCCAAACATGAGGTGTCTACTTAAGACTATAGAGTGCATGCCTAACTTTGAAACATTTTGTGGAGGAGGATCATATTACATCTATACTTCTTTATCAAGATCACTATTAAGAAAGACATTTTTTCCATCCATCCAAAAACAATTGTCATATTTTAATACCTGCAACAAAGACTTCGAGTAGAAGTATGATGAGCAAAATGAGCAAAGGTTTCCTCATAATTAATATAATACTCTTGAGTGCTTCCTTTTGCCATTAATTGGGCTTTGTAATGGTCAACAAACCTATCAGACTTTGTCTCAATCTTGTAGACCTATTTGTATCTAATAGCAGATTTGTGTAGTAGTAATAAACTAGATCCCAAGTGTCTGTCTAGTGAAATGCCTACAATTTCTTAGCTCTTTCTTGTTGCCAAACACGATTAGAGTATGCCTCATAATAGGTTTGAGGCTCAGAGAGTATAAATGTGGTTGAAAAACAAAAGAAAATTACGGAGGTACGAAGGAAGTTGTTTTACCTGAGGAATGATAAATGGAAGGTGTAGGTTCAAGCTTAGTTGTAGAAGACTTGGAAGTAAGTATAACATTTACAAGAGTATTGATCGGTGGTGGTAAAACAAGAAAAGGTGCCAATGTAGTGAACTCATCGTAGGAATTGAGATAATTATTATAAAAGATTTCAATAGAAGAATTAGTGAAATAGGGAGGAGATGCCTCCATAGTGGAGCAGAATTTGGATAGCGGGGAGAAGATCTTGTGGTCCCAAAAATAATGTATGGAAATGTGAAGTGTACTGGAGATAAGATCTCAATAATAATATCCTTTATGTTCTATTCCATAACCTAGAAAACAACATAGACAAGTATGGGGATGAAGTTTGTCATGCTTATGGGGTTGAAGAAGAACAAAACAAGTATACACAAAGATTTCCATTCCATTTTTGCAGACTTCTAATTGAGGTCCTACACTTTTATTGTGTATTCTAAGGGTTATCTGTAGAATTATTTTTATCTTTGATTCTATATTCCTTAGCTTTTCTTCTATTCTTTTTTTCCTTTTACATAAACTCTTATGTGTTAATTCTTGACAATGAACTGTTGGACTTGCATCAGGCCATCTAAAGTATCTATTTGATTTACCCTAGTTATGTAGGGTTCTCCTAACTTGTTGGCTATAGTGATGAGATTTCTTTTTGTATTCTTATTTAGGATTTTGACTTGCATAATTAAAGTCAAGTCTTTTAATTGAGATGTCGTCTCATCTATAGATATCCCTATATTTCTTAGTAAATATATGTTAATTCAATTTTGTATCCATATTTTTCTATGGTCTCCCACTTTGAATAGCGTAACCTTTATACATCTAGAGTTATCTCTTGATTCTCTTGAGTATACTACATTTGGAATGTTATTTGTTGCCATATTAGTATGTCCTAACGGAGCAAATAGTATTGCAAATGCATTAGAAAGTTGATCCATAATTTATCTTATAAGGGTTCTAATCAAACTTTATATTTCTTTGATTCTCTTACGATTCTGCTTATATAGTACATAGTAAGAATCATAAGGATTAGATCCTGATAATTTCCACATAATCAGGTATCTCTATTCATATGTTCTTAGTTCGTCTAAGTCAACATAGAGTTCTTTTATAAATTTCATAATTACATTGCTATATCAGACATCTTGAGTGTTATGAGCCAAACTTGAATATTGAGGTTTTTTATCTTCATCCAAAGGATCATATAATTCTCCTATCGTTGCTAAACGAAGAATGACCATTGTAGTTGACCACAAAGAATCACAACCATCCCAAAAATAAGTTGAGTCTGAAGAAGTCCAATTATCCTAAGATGTTATCTCAGATTTGGTTTAAAAATAAACAGATCATTTCATTTTTACGTAATTATTAATTATTCATTTTTACCAGTTGTCAAGAAATATAGAGGTTCAATGTATTGTTAAGATGTTTGGAATTTTAAAAAATGGAAATACACGGTGGTTGAAATGAACGAATTAAATCAATCGATATGAATCGATAGTACGATCTTTATTAGATTCCTTGACTCTATAGTGAGAGTACATTCGATTGTTCTAATAAACTATACGACTTGGCATGACATGCCAACAAAGTATAAGGATGATATGTGAAAAATTGTACTCGTAGGTATCTAGTTTTATTATTCAATTGGATAATGGCATAGATGGAAATTAATATATCTAATTTTTTTCTTACATTGTAGTTAAATATTACTTTCAAACCACTCAGAAATGACATTAAAAAATGAGTTATTGCAAATTTGTGTGACAAATGGAAGAGTTTTAAAAAAAGTCTGAAATCAAAATGGTTTGATGATTCATTTGGAATAAATGAAAATATCAAGAGAATAGAAAATGAAAGGGTTGATCCAAATTAGTATATGGAACTTGTTACTTTTTGATTGAGTGATAAAAGGGAATGTAGAAATTAACAATTTTTCTTTCTATTACTATTTACTTGTATTCTAATACTTTTTTCTCTATGTTAGGAAATTTACTTGTATTCTAATTCTTTTTTCTCTTTCCTAGAAAATTAGTAAACAGCAAAGATGATTAACAGGTATTTAAGAGGGAGTGAAAACTCAAAAATCTTTACTCTAATATGCGAAGAGAGAAAAATGAAAGAAAATTCAGATTTTATGTTTCAAGTTATTAGAAATAATCCGTATAGAGAGACCATATGAATAGAAACAGTTGTTAAGAAAAATAACATAATACAAAATATGTCAAATATTGTGTTAAATTACTAAAATTAAAACTTAGTAATAGAAATTAAAATTTAGATCAGATAGAAAAGAATATTTGATTCTATAGTTGAAGAACTCAATTGGTTGAAGTTCTGATATGGGTAGATTATGGGTTCAACCTTCCAGATCAAATGTATCATAATGATGGGGATATCAAAAAACTAGAGTGATACATTAATTAGGGGATCATAACCCTTTTATAGCAGTAAAGTGACTTTTACTTTCCAAATTTGTCTGTTCAACTTATATCATCTGTTCTTAAATTATCTTTCGACATTCCTAATTTAACTTATCATAAATAGTAAATGTCTATTAATATTTACACATTTACTTATTTTCATATCTTATGAAATGCATTAAACCCAAAATATCAAATATCTAAATTTACTAGATTATTTTCATATGAATTTATTTTAAATAACAGTATGCATTGTATAATTATTTTACATATGAAGGACCAGAAACGTGGCAAACAAGTAACCGGTGTTTCTACATTTATAAATAGGCATAAAGGACGCCATTCAAAGACATTACAGGCCAAACACAAATTGAGTGCTTTTTTTTTTTTTTTTTTTTTTTTTTTTTCGTCTTATAGCCTACCCATATTGAGTCCGTTCGAACGTTGTTAGATCTAATTTATAAAAGAACTCTGAATATAATTTTTTTTATTTTTAAATTTTGAATTTGAAACTTGATTACGAGATATAATATTTTTACTCATTAAGTCAATTGTCTATTTTTACTTTGTTTGCATATCATATATTTTCCTGTTATTTAAATATTGTTCAACTTTTTTTTTGTGTAATTTTTATTAGAATCTTGGCTCTCTTTTATATACTTCTTTTATATACTGCTTTCAGCATTCAATTTACTTGTCAGTTATCACAATCAGCGCAATCAGATATAGAAGCAATAGAAAAATAACAAGAAATACCATTAAAAAGAACAACATCCAATGCATACAGTTCATCATGGATAGAACCAAAACAATCGAAAGAATTGTCGTAACTTATAGAAACATTAGAATTTTCAAAAAATAGGCAAATCAAATCCTCGGCAATCCAAACAAAGAATTGAAATTAAGTTCCGTCACATATCCGAAACACAAAGAACGTCATTTCAATGCAGAGTCTGTCTACATTGCAACTCAAACTTGCAAGTATCAATCCCTCTGCTGACGATGACAAATGCTCCATTTCTCATGTGAATCCTCCTAGTATAAGGACTCACTCAGTAGAACTCTACGTACGCGCTCCTATCTTGAGTTACGTGATCGGTGGCCCATGAGTTTACAATCCACAAAAGAGAGAAATCAATGAACAACACGATAAATGAGTCAAAACTCAAAACACGTAAATAAGAAGGACATTCTTTCCGCTCGTCATACTCACAAATGAAATGACCAAGTCTATCTCAAACGTAACATTTTGCATCGGTCTTATCAAGTTTCTTCTTCCTGCGCTTTTATACTTTGCTATCGGATTTTTTGGATGGTTTCATCATGCCCGGATCTCAAGTCTTCTTCTCATACTTATGCTACTTGTGTTTGGCACCACGGGAGTTCTTGCTCAATTCTGCTGCATAAGCATGACCTGAATGTAACCTATTTGCCTCTAAGCACTCCTCCTTAAACTCACAATGCCATTATTGAAAGTACAAATACTCTCGTCATGCGTGAACTAGGTTTTCATGATCTCCCTTGAATTAGGTAAAAGACCAGATCATACCCAGTATCTGAACCTCATCCGAAATGGGTTTGCCCTCATTTCTTGACTCGGCGATTATATTCGATATTTGTATCAAATGTTACATAATTGTATGATCAACCCTTTTCTTATAAGTTATAAACTTATAAATTAGCTATCTCATCTTAGGAGCTGAAAAGAGTACCATAATGCTTTTTCAGGGTAGCCAAAACCGACATATCATAGGATATTGCTCATAGATCAGGATCATGTTATCGTACATGTCGTTGTTAAGAATTGCCCTAATTTGGCTATCATTTTCTTCAATACACGATAGACCTCCTTATCCTGTCTAACCTGAGGTGTGGTACCCTCCTCGGGGCCCACCATCTCATACCTCATAATCTTATACAGATATTGCTTCTTGAGAATAAACAGAATCTTTCAGTAAAAAATTTACAATTGTCACCATTTAGTTTATTTTTTTTACAAAAATCTATTACGACAGTGTTCTATACAGTTAGATAGATTTTAGTGACTTATTGATATTTATTCTCATATTTTATGTACCCTTCGAATCAACAAATCTCAAATGATTCGACTATAGACCTTAATTTGAGCATTTGAGTCAACGGATATCATAAACCACAAATTGGAATCACATTTTACCATTCAGCGCTGGATTCGACACATAAAAACCTACTGAAAGTCATAAATATGGATGTAGGACTGTCAGAAATTTGGAAAAAATAAATTCAGCATGACATTGCAAGCCGCCGAAGGTCTTACATGCAGCCACGCGCCGGCGGTGCATAGCCAGGCACCTTCGCACGCTAGCAAGAGAATGCTACACGTGCCAGACAAGCAGAGCATCTGGCATGCGCCTGCACGCGTGGACCGGGTAGCGAACCGGTTCGGTACGCGGGTTGGCTCGCGGGTTTGGGTCGTAACCGACTTAGACCTCCAGACCCTATTCACGCGCTGCACTAGCATGTCAACTGCACATGCCTGCTACCAGGAGGCTCATGCTCCTTCTGCACGCGTGTATTGCACGTGCCCACGGGTTGGCCTTGGTTTTCTTCGCTTGACGGGTCTGCAACCGGGTCCTTTTGACCTCGTTGCTAGAAAATGCTTTTCCGACTGGATTTCAGTGCAGATTTTGAATATAATTTGAAATTCAACCTTTTTAATTCATTTTTAACTTGATTTTTGAGAGAAATAAGTCTTAAACTCGACGAATTTGAAATTCCCTTTCACGGCCCTCCGCGACCAATGTAGGAAATCCATTTTCCAGCAACCAAAACGCACAATTAATATGTCAAAATGCAGATCTGTACATGACAAACATTTCTAGACCATTTTTAGATATCGATTTGACTTTAAACTCGACAGATTTAAGGTTTTATGTCCGTAGCGTCGAAACTTCGATCGGACTTTTCATGGCCTTGATGTTCTAAAAAAATTCAACAAAAGTTATTTTCATGATTTTTGGACTATGGGTATTCTCGTGGTACTTTAGAATTCACAAAACTCATCCGTGATCCGGATACTAAATTTTGTACCCTGTACATTTTATACCCATAAAATTCCAAAATAATTTTTAAATAAATCCAACGTCACTCAGATAACAATGCTAGATTTATTACACTACATGCGCATGCGGAAGCGTATAAAATTAAAAGTTCAGAATTTACGGATAAATACCTGGATGTGTAGACATTCAAGAAATCAACTGATCCGCAAACTCCCTTAGACGGATCGCTCGATCAGGAAGGTGATCATGAAACGAACCACCATTATGGATCTACGACACCTCAACCCTAAGTTCGGTGATTTCCAATGACGGGAGAAATTTTTCATACCCTCGTAGTATTCTCACTTGTATCTCTTTTCAACTTTTCTTTCTTCATTCGTTACATTGTGCTCTCAAGTTAGAATACCCTCCATGGATTCACGTACACTCCACTAAAGGAATGCCATTGTTACATAATCACATAAAAGGGAGACTTATACAGAGAGTGACTCACGTTGGGGGTTAAGGGAGATTTCCTTTTTTTCGGGGAAGTTATTTTTTTTTCAGTATTGGTAAGTTAAGGGGTAACTTCCATTATTTGAATCTTTTACATTTGGTAAAAATGCCCTCATGGGCACATTTTACCAATAGTCAAAGTTTCAAACTACAGGCCGGTTCGTTTTACTCATAGCTATTAGGCCGGTATCAATAGATAGTTGGTCTAACAAGAATTGCGTTAAATCACTTAATTAAGATTCAGATTTGAATATTGAAAATGGAAATAGCTATGTTGGGAGAACTATTCTTATAAAGGGTCCGACCATAATGCGAGCTGGATTAGTCAGAATATAAATCTAAATACTGATTGATCAAACGTAAAAAAAAAAACAATTAGGCTGCTTTTGTATATGATAAAAATAGCCTTCATGAATCCTTTTTGCTTGGTTGTGAAAGAAATATCTTGGAGTTTAAAGAAGCAACTATTGCATTATCTTCAACTGAAACATGATATGTTGCAGCCACAAGTAAAAGTTGAGAAGTTGATTAGCTCATAAGAGTTTTGTCAAGCATTCATAGAAAAAAGATATGAGCCAATGATAATTTACTATGAAGAGGCATGTTGAACGTCAACATCACTTCATTCGAGATCAAGTAAGCAAAGGAGAGATCTGTCTAAAAGTTCAATGGAACAATGGAGCAACCAGCAGATGTTCTTGCCAAGCCGGTTACTAAACAGGAGTTTGAGAAATTCAAAGTCATGCCGAAAGATTACAAATTAACAAGGGTTTTGATTGTTAATTTGTAATTTTCCATGTCACACTTAACAATATCTTGGAAAAACAAGACTTGATGATTTTGTTATCTTTTTTTTTTTTTGAAGTTATTAACCAACCAGTACTTGAATTGTATTTTGTCTAATCCCGTTTGAGCGTTGTCATGTCTAATTTAGGAAAACTGTTTTAATGTAGTTTTTTTTTAATTTCTAAATTTTGAACTTGAGAGTTGATTAAACGACTTACTACGCTTACCTATTAAGTCAACTATGCGTTAGTTTTCATCTCCTGGTTACATGTTAAAGTATTAATAAAATCTGTTGATTGATATGTAAGTAATAGAAATATGATTCTTGTGCATGTTCCTTCAAATAATCTCAAACACAATATAGGCATGAAGTAAAAAGTCACCCAAAACACATAAATCACTCTTCTAGAACAAAAAAAAAAATTGCAAACAACCCAACAAAAGCAAAAACTAAATGTAAATTAGGATTTTGCCCAAGCAGACCTCACAGATTTAGTCCCAAGGGATTGGGCCATCAGGACAAAATCCAAAAAGAGGCCCAAGAGTCCTAACTAGCACAACAAATTTTAGTGGTAAAATCAAAATTTTAATTGATGTACCAACAGACAGTTGGTCTAGTGGGATGTAGTGTTAGATCCCTTAACCAAGTTTCCGAGTTCAACTCGTGGCTTGAGTATGAAAAAACTATGTTGGGAGGGTAGCCTCCTTAAATGGCTCACTACAAGTCTCGAACCGGATTGGTTAGAGTATGACTCTTGATATCGGTTGTTATAGTAGAAAAAAAAATTTAATTGATGTGAAAAAAAAATAATGGCATGTGTTGGTTTGTATGCCCATTGAGGGCATTATTGGGATTGGAGATAATGGGTTAACTTCCATTATCTCCATAACTCCCACATTAACTACCACATTAACCCCACATATTGACTTGCCTAATGACCCTTGGATTCCTACATGTGTGGTGACTTTTCTCTCCAAGCAGTAAGACTTCGGGGGAATAGGAATGGTGAAGAAAGGCTAGAGCTTACACACTTCTCTAGAGAGAGAAAAATCTGAGGGTTTGAGAAAATTTCGAGTAGGGAAATTTTCGTGTCACATTCACCATCAGACTTGAGGATCGAGGCGTTGTGATATTGCGATGCTAGTTCGATCATGTGATCACCATCCTGACCAACAATCTCTTCGAGAGATATCGCAACTTCGATTGGATTTTGGAGATCGCCCTATTAAGATATTTAGCCAAAAAATTATGAATTAATTTTCTACGCTGCCGCATATGTATATTGTGTCTATTAAATCTAACATTGGTATCAGAGCGATCGTTGGATTTAATTAAAATTTTTTTTTTTTCAGAATTTTTTGGTGCAAAAAATTTTAGGATCTAGATCACGGATGAGTTTCATGAATCTGAGTACACCGTATGAGTATCCATGGCCTATTTTTGTTGAATTTTCTGAGTATGGTGAGCTCATGAAAAGTCCGGTCAAAGTTTGTGACCTTACGGACTTTAAATCTATGGCTTTAGAGGGCAAACTGTTTTGTGAAAATGGTTTAAACGTGTTACTCATGCATAGATTTATATTTTGATGCATTTTATTGTGAGTTTGAGTTATTAGAAACAAAGTTTTAAAAATGGCCGCGGAGGGCCGCGACTTGGTGGTTAGATCTACTAATTTTTTGGGGTTAAATTCTTCTAAAATTGAGTTTAGGATGTTTGGAGGACGCCGATTAATCATTTCCGGTTGAAAAATGCAAGAAAAACTAACAAAAAATGAGTTTTCCGGCAACCGAGTCGAAAGACCAGTTGCAGAACCTATCGGGCGAAAAGGACCCAGCCCAGACCTATGGACGCGTGCTTCTTATGCGTGCTAAGGCACGTCAGAAGGCAAGTAATACGCGCGTGTGCTTTACGCACGAGCTAGGCCCGTGAAGTGGGTGAGTTCACGGCTAGGTCGGACCCTGACCCGTTGATCGGCCAGTCAGGTCAGACCCTGACCTGTTGATCGACCCGCGTCCGACTTGGAAGTGCATGGAGATGCGCCGCTGGCCCGTGGCGGCTCGTGTAAACCCCGACGGCACGTTAGGTCGTCCGAAATTGAATTTTTCAATTTTTTGAGGGTTCCATATCCATAATTGTGACTTTTTGTGGATTTTTGTGTGTCGAATCCAAATTCAAAGGAAAGATGCGATTTTGGTTTGTAGTGTATGGTATTCGTTGACTCATACGCTCGCTTTGGGGTCTATATTCGAGTCATTTTGGACTTGTTGATTCGTAGGGCTCACAAAATGTGATAATAAGTATTACCAAGTTACAAATGTCTCTTTTACTGTATTGAGAGCTATGGTTCTAGATTTTTGTAAGGAGAGCAAATCGAATGATATGATTTGTGAGATTTCACACCGGTAGATTCAGTTAATTCTCGAGGAGTAAAATTTGTTTGAGATTCTGAGACACGAGATGGTAGGCTCCAGGGAGGGCACCATACCTGAAGATAGACAAGATAAGGAGGTTAATCATGCATAAAAGAAAAGAATTGCCAAGTTAGGGCAATCCTTATCAGTGGTATGCATGATAGTTTGATCTCATTCTACAAGCGATATCCTACAGATATATCTGTTTGGCTCGACCTATAAGAGTATTGTGTTGCTATCTTAAGCTCCTAGTGTGAGGATGTAGAAGAAAATGGTTAATCATACAATAATACAACATTTGATTCAAATGTTGAGTATAATCATCGCATTGAGGAATACGGACCAGTCAATTTTGGATGGTATTTAGGTACCAAGCGTGGTCTAATTTTTACCTGATTCATGGAAAATCATGAAAACCTAACTTACGCATGACGAGAGCATTTGTAATTTCACTAATGTGAGCAGGAATTGTGAGCTCGATGAGGAGCGCCTGGAGGCGAGTAAGCCGCACTCGAGTCATGCTTATTCAGTGGAGTCGAGTAAGGACTCCCATGGTGCCAAGCCAACAGTATAAGCATGTGAAGAAGACTCAAGATATAAATAATAAAAATCATTCTAGAAAACCGATAGTAAGGTAAAAAGCGCAAAAAGAAGGAATTTGATAAAACCAATGCGAAGTGCTACGTTTGAGGTAGACTTGGTCATTTCGCTTGTGAGTATGATGAGTAGAAAATAATATCCTTCATCTTTACGTGGCTGAATTTTTGTCTCATTTTGATGATACTCGCTGATTTCTTTCTATTGTGGATTATAAATTCAAGAGCCACCGATCACATAGCTTGAGACAGGAGTGCGTAAATAGAGTTCCGCCAAGTGAATCCTTAAGTTAGGAGGATTTACGTCAAGGACAGAGGATGCTACTATGTATGCTGCAAGTCGACAATAAAATGAATTGTCGAACTTGATCAATGAAGTAAGGCTCATTGCTGGTGTTGAGGTAGAAATGTTATTTCTCTATTTCTTATCATAATCTTACTAATTTCACTTCTGTATTTGAATAATAATCCAAATTATTTGTATTTGTATTATTAATTTCCTATAATACCAAATGTTAGGAGTTTACATAGAAACCAACTGTTATCATTATCACCATCTGAGTCCATTTCAAAAGATAATATTTTTATTTTCAACTTTTTATAATGTACCATATAATTATATTAACTTTATTACTACTGGTTGAATAGATTGATACGAATGATACGAAGGAAGGAATGTTTATAACGTTCGTTACGGATGCTGAAATTGTGTTTTCAAATTGTGCTGATGGTAATATTTTTGGTGATCGAAGTCAATATTTTTGGCATGAACATTTCAGAATTTTAGAAGATATGAAAATATGTAATTCTCCGACAATGGGATTTACAATCTTTTTCTTTGTCTTATATATTTTTGTCTTGTATATTGTATCGAGAATTATATTTATTACTTTTATTACCATTATCATTACCATGTATAACCCGATGACGATGATGCTAATATTGGTAATGTTTCCAAATATTAGTCATAAGAGATAAGCGATAAGCGATGATGATATAAAAGGTAGTTCATTTCCTAAGATACAGTAATTTATACTAATAATTTTTTCAAACCTTTTATAAACAAACCAATGGCAACATTTGTGCAACCAATAAGTAACATTTTGTGACTGTTGTATACTATACAGATATATGATAACCTAGTAATTTATACTGACAGAACAAATTATTTCTTAACCCTTTTTTCTAGCAGACGATAAAATAATAACATTTCCTACATTTGTGTGTGGTAACCGAATAGTAACTTATATTCACATCTATGGTAACACGATAAGTAATATTTCCTAACCCATGATAGTAACATTTTCTAACACTTTCTGTGGCAGCCGATGATAAAATGGGGTATTTCATAACACATTCTATCCAACGATAAAATTAATAATATTTACTAACAGTTGTGATAACTGATAATAAAAGTAGTAATATTTCATAATATATTTCGTAATACCTGTCTATCCAACGATAAAAATAGTAATATTTACTAATACATGTGATAATTGAAATAAAAGTAGTAATATTTCCTAACATATGTGGTTATATGCAGTTAAGGAAACTCTACTGGCTCAAAAGGAGGATTAAGTGTCATAAGGAGTTGCATTACATGATCATTTTTCTTGAGTTGAGAATAAAGTTCAATATTTTCTTTTTTTTTTTGGTTACACAGAGATTCGAATATGTGATCATCAGATTGGGGGAGGGGGATTGTGATCACCAGTGTCACGCCCTAAACCGAGTTCGTGAGTAGCCGCCCGTTATCCTAGATGCCGGCTGTATTTGTACAGAAAATCGGGCAAAATCTCCCAATATTTTGGAGGTCTCCCATATACAATTTGACTTGTATATTCAAAATCAATCTGTCAAATAAACAAATGGCCATCCCGACCTTTCCAAAATCAACAAATTCCACCGCAAACATTCAGGACAACGCAATGATATAAAATTTCTAGTAGTTCTAGTCACAGACCTCTACTGTCATGCCCAACTAAAGTATGAGCAGCTGCCACACCGAGCGGTCCTAAATATTTTTTTATAAAATATACAACAAATTTCTCAAGTTAACATTTCAAATATTTATAAATGGCTCAATACAAATGAAATGAGTTTACACGAGAGTTTCACGAATAAATATCCATTATTCATATAGTCATCCCATAAATATATATACGGCCAACTACGGACCTCAATATCAAGATCTCGCAAGGTCGAAATAAAGTAAAAAACTTATCTTTCAAATTTAACTTAGAGCTCACCGTAGTAAATACCAAATCCACCGAAACTATCAAAAACTTTTAGAACCTTTAACGTCGCCCTATCACAAAATCCTGTCTGAGAAAGGAGAAGAGAGGGGTGAGTATCAGGGAAGATACCCAGTAAGTGAGGGGGTTAATATCAAGCATAAATAGTATGAGTGAACTATTGGAGTGTCAAATAACAATTTTCGTAAGCAAAAATTTATAATATGTAACGAAACATAATATGTGCCGAAATATGAATTCATTTAACAAATCACACGATATCATACATATATACATCCGAATCAAACATCTTTTTCAGAAAATCTTAGGATCCCATCGAAAACACTTCCGTCTCAGGTTGGCCGAAACCCAGGCGAAAACCCGCTAAGGGTTTTTCCATCATGTTTCAAAACATATCCCCTTACTTGGCGTTGGGTCGTGCCCTACCGGGGTACAACCGGATGTAGCCCGACCTATTGCAGAGGAAGACACTTCTGTCTCTCCCACCAAATATAATCCAACCCTCATCCACGTTGCCTCGTCAAGTCGCGCTGTGGAACGAATGATTGTAGCAATTAATCATGCACAAGCACCAATCATTTCGCAAACATCACATAACTAGCAGGCATCCAACCTGTATAGTTTATCAAAACATTTCAAATTCGTGTGCCGATACATTTCATGAAATCATTTTAAATCAACATGCCAATGCAATGGTAGAGTAGAAAACATTCTAGTTCTCAAATAATGGCACAACATTGATTCATTTCAAACCATGGATGCATAGTTATCGGAAGCATAAATTTATGATACTCCAAATGTCACAAAACAAATTTTAAAATTTAATACCACACATCGAGTCGATACATATCGAAAGCATGTTTTATTAAAAATACGGCAGAAAAACAAGTTCACTATTTTATGCAAGAGATTAGAGTCTCACTCACTTTTTTAGAGAGGGTGGTCACTCCCTATTTTTAAAATAAATCCAATCTGATTTTTCGAGTCTTCTAAAAGATTTCCCTAATCAAATAATCACAATTTAATATCAAATAAAAGTCTAATAAGAGATTTTCTATTTTTCTTTCCAATTTAATACAAGTTTAATTTATACAATCTCCTTTTAGATTCCCGTTTCATCAATTTTGAATCATTTAGCTCACCAATGATCAAATTTCCAATATTTCTCATTTTTTTTCTAATTTTTCTCGAATTTAACATATTTCAGAATATAAATATAGCTTCCGATCAAATTTCAAGCTAAATTTGATAAAATTTATTTCAAATGTTGAAGAGATTGCATTTCTCTTACCTAGGCTTTTCTCGGAGTGCAGACCTTCGTCCGAATATCTTCTCGATCACTCCAAAATCTGTAATACTCCCTATCAAAACAAAATTTATTAGTTAGGTTATAAACACTTAGATTAGGACCAAAACTCTAACTCAGTTACCTGCGCAGAGGTTCGTGGGCTAGCGGGTCAGCAGGTTAGCTGGCTTGTGGGCCGCAGTGGGCTTCGTGGGCTGCAGTGGACTTGTTGGCTGCGCGCGCTCATGTGCAGGCGCGCTCGCGAGCAGGCGTGCTGTGGTGCGCTCACACTGTGGTACGCTCGTGCGGTCGCGCTCTCGCGCTTGCACTGTGGCGCGTTGGCGGAAAGTCGAGTGCTGTGGCACGCTCGTTTGAGGAAGGAGGCGCTGTAGGCTGGCGCGCTCGTGGACTGAGGTGTGCTCTCGAGAAAGGTCGAGCGCAGTGGCACGCTCGCGCGAGGAGGATCACGCTGTGGCGTATTCGCACTCATCCAGGGAAGCTTGCGCTGCGCCGCGCTCGCGTGGGAGGGAGGTGCAGCGGTGGAGAGAGCGGCAGATTCGGGCGAGGGAGGGTGGCGGGTCACGGGAAGGGGAAGAGGCGGAGAGAGAGAGAGGAAGAGAGAGAGAGAGATTATGTCAAAAGCCCTTATCTGATTTGGGTGGGGGGTGCTGCGTTTTAACTCAAAACGCAGCACTCCTCTGTTGTTTTTTTTTTTTTATTCTTATTATTATTATTATTTATATGTATATATATATATATTTCTTTTTATAAATAAATTTATAAGTAATTAAATTTGTAAATAAAATAAAAAAATAAAAAAAATTAATAAATGGTTGAATATATATATATATATATATATATATTATATTCATTTTGCACTAAAATTCGTGGATACGGCAAAATTTGAAATATACCAAAAATTTAATTTAAATACCCAAAAATCAAAAATCAATATAAATAAATAAAATTTCTCTCCACACACATATATATATATAGACTGAAGAATATTTATTTATATATATTTTTTGAGAATAATACACTATTACGGATACTGCAGTATCGGTGTTACAACTAGCTGTCCCCTTGGGGACAGAACGTTCAACATTTTCAGCATTTTTCCATATTGGATCCGAGAGAGTAGGTTGATCCTAAATAAATTATAACTATGCAAGAAGTTCGTGGTTGGATTCAGTAGCATCTTTCTTAATGGTATGAAATTCAAACAATAAGTGACGACAAGAAGTGTGATAAGAGGGGCTGTAACTTTTGGCGAAGACATCCTATGCTTGTTTGGCAGTAGTAAAAAAATGCTATTGATCTGGTTTTAAATATAAGTGGTGGATCTTACTCCAGGTAAGGATCTGATAATTACTTGATAATTTTTGCTATGTTGGACATTAGCTTGACGATTGAATTGCTTTTCTGTGTCCTTTTCTTCTCAAGTCATCACAGCAAAGTCTTTTGGCCTTCAAGAAGTTGGACATGGATTGTGGGATCCATCCAAAATATAAAAAATAATATAAGTAGTAACTAATTTATCCATGACTAACGAGAGATAAACCTTTGTAGATAAGAACCTAATCAAGAAGTAAGTTTTATAGTAAATAGAGGCCAAAATCAAAAAGTATATGCAAAGAACCTTCAAGAACCAGAAACAGGAAAAAGAAAATCAGTCCAAAGAATAGTGAACTAGGTAGAGAAAGATTTTTAGGACAAGTTTGCTTAGAAAGTTGAATCGAGACAAATGCAAACCGAATTTGAGTAGAAGGAGGCGACTCAGGTCATGTCAACATGCAAGTCAAAGGTGAAACAAGATTTGGATTAGGTCGGGTGAGCACTCTGGTCAGGGTGACATGTGTTAAGGCTAATGTCAACAAATGTGCTTCAGGGCTGTGTAAAGGAGTGGTGGTGCATGATTTAGAGGGGCTGAAACTTCAACTGGCACGCTGCAGTGCATGGGGAGGTATTTTCGGCTTTAATTTTCACCGTAGAGAGGGTCAGTGATGAGGTGCATCATGATATGTTTAGATTTAAAAACTAGGTGTTTTTGGTAGGGTGAGAGGAAGATTTCGTGGTTTAGGTATTAAGGCGAGCACCGGCGAAAAGCCATAAACAGCAAAGATGATCAACAGGTATTTACGAAGGAGTGAAAACTCAAAAATCTTTACTCTAATATGCGAAGAGAGAAAAATGAAAGAAAATTCAGATTTTATATTTCAAGTTATTAGAAATAATCCGTTTAGAGAGGCTACATAAATCGAAACAGTTGTTAAGAAAAATAACATAATACAAAATATGACAAATATTATGTTAAATTATCAAAATTAAAACTTAATAAAAGAAATTAAAATTTAGAACAGATAAAAAAGAATATCTGATTCTATAGTCGAAGAACTCAATTGGTTGAAGTTCTGATATGGGTAGATTATGGATTCAACCTTCCAGATCAAATGTATCATAACAAAACTCTCTTATGATGGAGATATCAGAAAACTAGAGTGATACATTAACTTGGGGATCATAAACCCTTTTATAGCAGTAAAGTGACTTTTACTTTCCAAATCTTTCTGTTCAACTTATATCATCTGTTCTTAAATTATTTTTCGACATTCCCAATTTAACTTTTCATAAATAATAAATGTCCATTGATATTTATACATTTACTTATTTTCATATCATATGAAATGAATTAAATCCAAAATATCAAATTTCTAAATTTACTAGATTATTTTCTTATGCATGTATTTTAAAAGACAATATCCATTATATAATTATTTTACATATAAACTTAACATTGGATTAATGATCAAGTAATTTCCTATTTGCACTATCCGTAAAACCTTATAATTAAGTAATTGCGATTAACCAAATGAATTCAAATTTTCTATTAATACTTAAATATATTTTTAACTAATTCGATCCATTAATTATAATAATTTAAGGTCAAAACAGTTTTTGTTATATTTCTTTCGTAATTCAACCCTCATATATCCATTTCCAATCGGTACTTATACAACAGAACCTCCCTTCTCTCAAAATTTAACAGTAATTAAAAGCAAAGGGTGGTATTTAAGCACGATGCTTTGGCCGTTTTAACTGATCCAATGACTAAAGGTTACAAGACAAAGTGCTTTCTTTTCTTTTCTTTTCTTTTATATTTTTATTTATTAATTTTTTTTATTACAGAGAGCAGGCAAGCTACGCTAGTCCCAGAATATCACGCCTCAAGGCTCCATAAGCCTCATAAGGGCATAGTGTTGGCACCGGAAAATTGTGAAATGACTGAAAAAGGCTTTGCAAAAAGTTGGGATAACATTAGGCACAAATTTTATTGTTATGGGCCACATTTTAATCAATTGACGAATTACATAACAATCAGCCGAAGTCGGTCTGCATCTGGTTGACAGAAGTTGGCCGATAGAAATTAGTCGTTCACATCGAGCACAGTCAACTGATGACTAAGTGAGTAATGACAGGCGAGAAGGCAATGATAATCACCCAATGGAAATCACCTAAAGTAGTTAACAGGCCAAGTTTCAACACTAAAACGTCGAGCTAAGTCCGTTTTAGGCTTGAAAATAAAACAGTATCAGACGGACGGTCCTTAGCCGACTAGATGGACTCGACATGGGCAACCATATTTCTTTGAAGATAAGGACGTTAAGGTTAGATAAGAGTCATCCATTTAGGTGAGGAATTCAGCTAATCCCTAAAATCAATAAAACCAAACTTAAATAATGAGAAAACTTGGGGAAGAAGGACCAGAAACGTGGCTAACGAAGGACCAGAAACGTGGCAAACAAGTAACCGGTGTTTCTACATTTATAAATAGGCATAAAGGACCCCATTCAAAGACATTACAGGCCAAACACACATTCAGTGCTTTCTTTTTTTGTTTTTTTTTTCTTCCTGTTATAGCCTACCTATATTGAGTCCGTTCGTACGCTGTTAGATCTAATTTATTAAAAAACTCTTAATATAATTTTTTTTTATTTTTAAATTTTGAATTTAAAATTTGATTAAAAGATTTAATACTTTTACTCATTAAATCAATTGTCTATTGATACACGTTGAATCTTCTATTTTACTTTATTTGCATATCATATATTTTCCTGTTATTTAAATATTGTTTAATTTTTTTTTGTGTAATTTTTATTAGAATCTTGGCTCTCTTTTATATACTGTTTTCAGCATTCAATTTACTTGTCAATAACGGACCCATCCCTATGAGTTATTTTGGAGTAAGCTTGAGGGTCATTTGAAAAAGATAACCCCTTTCTAGGGAAGATCGCCCGGACAAAGGGCGTCACACAATTCGGATGTCAATTTATTAAAGTTAGCAGATTATGTTGACTAATTAGAATTTACAAATAACATTGAAATTGTAAATTTGTCCATCTAAAAAAATTTTTAATTTCTCAATTTCACATTACAATAGTAAATAGAGAGAGATAAAGAGAGGGGGGGAGTGACGAAGGGAAGTAGAGAGAGATGAGACTTCTCCACCCGTGCTTCTAGCCTCATGCTTCACTTGCCTTAAAAAAAAAATAATTTAATGATCATAATTTTTTTCTTTCGATCTCATAATTCAAAATTTAAATCTTTATGTAAAAGAAAAAAAGAGAAAAAAGATGAGATTATTTTGGTTTTGTTTAGGCACAAATCCAAAATTATGTATTTATAAGTTCTGGGGTTGGTGGGTGGGCAAAGAATTCCTAAAAAATAATAATGAGAAATGCCCTCGGTTCGTTGTGGATTCCAACGACAGATTTTACAAATTTTGTAAAAGGAAAGTTTTAAAATAAAAAAATTAAAGATGGCAAATAATAAAGGTTTTTTTTTTTAATAAAAAAATAGAGAGCAAGTTTTAGTTTTTTTTTTTTTTTTTTTTTTTGTGAAAATTTGAAGGGGTAAATATCAAAATTCTAGGGTCCTTCGATTATTGGTCCCAACTCCGCCCATGTCCTCAATTCCTCTGCCGCATGTGCTAGCATTCCACCACCATGATTCATTGGATCAATTTTAGGAGTCCTTCGATTGATGTCTCTCTCTTTTCTTTCTCAATTGATTCGAAGTAAATTTAATTTCTCCGATTGTGCCCATTTTTATATCGTTTTCTTCTTCTGTGTTCTTTTCGATTGATGTGCTTCGATTTTATTTTTTATTTTTTATTTTTTATTTCATTTACATTAGACCCTAGTTCAATTCAATCATCAATTTATGTTCTCTCTCCTTCCCTTCTCGTTGTATTTCTCCTAAAGTCTTGACTCTTCCCCTTTTCTCAATCAATTTCTAGGATTCTCGATTAAGTTGGAGTTTCTCTTGTCAAATTCACTCTTTGATCCAGTTAAAACACAATCTTCATTCAAGATTTTGAGAACTATGAACCACATACATCGACTCTCTTGATTTTGGCTTCTCTTGCCGTCAGGTTCGGTCTTATCGTTTTGAAATGAACAGTTGATTTTGTGGAATTAAGTGTTGAAAATTTTAATCAATTTTTGAATTCGAAAATTTGAAAACAAGAAGATTATATTAGAGAAACCATTCCCTAAATAGAATCTTACAAATATTTATACTCATTAATTGAAATATAATTACGAATACTGATAGTAAAAGAAAAATAATAAATAAATTTGTTCATCTTGAGGAGAAATCATTTAGTGGGATGCACCCATATGGTTTGTTATCGTTTTCGTTTGGTCAAGTGATATATTTTATAATTTGATTTATATTAGAAGGATAGTTTGTTTATTTTATTAGAAATAACGGCTACATGTAACTGTCTCATGAGATAACTTGTCCATCTCCGGAGCTAGATGATCCTCTTCTAATACAACATACCTCTTTCCATCTCCTTTCTTTATTGATAAAAAGGGGAACTCGTGTCGCTCATTTGCACAGCTGCTATGGAGCATTTGACTGGTTCGAGTGCTCGAGCTGAAGGCCTTCGCTTGTTATTGTGGTAGCCCTGTTTAATGAGAATTGGACACCTTCTGAAAATACTCTATTAGGGAAGAAGATATTGATGTGTTGCGAGGTCCAGATTAGTTCTCAAATCTCAGTTGTTTTAAAGTCTAAAAATAACATGATAAAGGGAAATAAATTTATAATCTTAGAAATTTTTGAATGAATATAAACATTAAAAGTTTTGATATTTATTTTGTTTCGGTATTATATTAATTCATATCTAAAATCATATTCCAACGAATTCGATCCGAAATTTATAGTAACTTATTTAGGGGCTACTCTTCCAATATAGTCTATTCCATATCCAGACCATGAGTCGAATTCAAAATTTTAGTTAAGAGATCTAATATTATATCCCACTAAGTCAATCGATTTTTGGTAAAGTTATGATATTTGTAGCAAATGCCGAGGTAAGTTTTCAAGAGATGAAAATCTAAGACATGCCTTTCTTTTGTTTCGTTTAGTATAAAATGAGGAGAGCAATGGGGAAGAGAGACAGAGAAAATGAGGAGGAGAACAAGCTATTTAAAAAAACCTTTTCAATTATTACAAGTATTTTAATTTTTTTTTTAGTTGTACAAAAATTTGAATCTGGTATCACCTGGTTGGGGGAGGCGGTTTGTACCACTGAGACGAGTATTTTAAATTTTATAATATATAAATATTGGCTAGCAGCTCATTTTTCCTTAATTGCTTATTAACTAAGGGGGAAAGTATAATTTTTCAAACTATATACTATAAAATATAATTCTGAGCTAAACTTAGGTTAGTTTAAGTATTTTTTCCATTTTTATTTATTTATAATTATACAAAAAATATCAAGTGACCAAATGGTGTAACATCTTCATCATCTTTAATACAATAAGTTAACAAAGCGGTTCAAAAGTATCCTTTTTTGAGATACTATAGGCACCATAAGCTTGACTTTATTATTCAAAGTCTTAAAACCCATATAAGCATATTTTAGCATTTTAGTATAAAATATCGCTTTTTATTTTGCCAAATCTTATCGACCTTATCAAGAAAATAATTGGAAAAAAGGTAACAATATATGAAACATTATCGACTTTATTATTTAAGACGCAGCAAAGTTCCACGCCACGCCCTGTGGTTTTGTCGCGTGTTCAACTCGTGACAAATACGATCGCCTGTACAACCCACGATAAATTTGGGTCATTTGCGAAAATTTTTCCTCCCTCGAGTTATTTTAATTTTTTTTTTTAATTTTTGGGTTAATTACTCCCCTCCATCCCCCCCCTCTCTCTCTACGCTCTCGTTTTAGGGTAGAGCACCTGGGACCAATGGGTATGTTTCGTTTTTTGTGAATTAGTTTGTGACAATAAAATGTTCAGTAAACCCAATGAATGTCACTCTTATGCTAAAATGGCATGCTCTTGTTATTGTTGAATCAATGTCTCAGATTCATGAGTAGATGAATCAAAAGGGATTTTTTTTTTTTTTTTTTTTTTGGTTTTGTTTAGCAATCAAGCTTGTCATTTGAGATAGTTCTATAGATTTAGAATTTTGGTTTGAAAGTGAGAGAGAATGAATATGAGAGAAGGAAGAATGAACAAAATGGGAACTTAATAGAGGAAGTTAATTTATAATTTATGATGTTTGAGTTGGAAATTAAGATACTGCCTCTATGTTCACGTTGAGATGCCCATTGTGACATTTGGATAATAGCCATTTTCTTTATTGGGATATTCATGCTTTGCATGCTCATTGCAAGTCGATGATGCTAAATCTACTCATAATTCCCATATTCACATTGATCTCTAACCTATTACTAAAGAAATTTCTGAAAGAACTAAGCATTTCACATTGATCTTAGGCATTGCAAGAAAGTGATATGGTGATAGGGATGCTGCAGCACTCGCCAGTGTTTAGGCACTCGTCTTGAAGGACAAAGTGTCTGGAAAGCATAAATGCAGCATTGCATGCAGCGGATACTTAATGACAATGTTAAGGGTAATGTTCCAGCTGTCCCACGTATGCGTGGAGTACCTTGAACCTTGTTTTCCTCATTGTGCTATTCTTTGGTGAATATTCACTGAGAGTCATAAACTTGCTTCTCTCTTGGCATTTGATCAAGGTTTGTGTGATCACAACCCCCTTCCTTCAGCATGTTTTTACACTTAGGCTATGTTGTATTTTGACCTTGGACTAGAGGAATTGCTGAAGAAAATCATTTTTTATTCCTTATCCTAGTTGAACTGGACCATAATTGTTTTTCCTTAGAAGTGTCAGAAACAAAGAAGAAGACCTAGGCTATCAGAAAACTTTCCTTGGGGAGAAAAGAAAAAACAATTGGATGAATATGTAACCAATAAGATGTTTCTGTACCTTCTATTTAAACAAACCCCTCTTCTCCATCCTCCCTCCATCTCTCTCTCTCTTTGCAAATCTGACAAACTCAATGTACTCGTTTTAGGGTTTTCTGGTAGAGCACCAAGGGACCAATGGGTATGTTTACATTTTTGTGAATTAGTTTGTGACGATAAAATGTTCAGTAAACCCAATGAATTTCATTCTTATGCTAAATTATATGCTTTTCTTGTTATTGTTGAATTAATGTCTCAGATTCATGAGTAGATAAATCAAAAGTTTTCAAGTTTTTTTTTTTTTTTTTTATTGGGATATTCATGCTTTGCATGCTCATTGGAAGTCAATGATGGCAAATCTACTCATAATTCCCATATACACATTGTTTTCCTAACCTATTACTTAAGAAATTTCGGAAAGAACATGGCATATCACATTTATCTTGGTCAGGTATTGCTCTATATTTGTTCAATTGAGCAAGGCACATGGTGCACTAAGTAACTCCCTACCAATAAGGGATCAAGGTGGACGATTAGTAGAGAAATTTACATTCTCATAAGTTGCTTTCAAAGAATAGGACCGAAAATTTCAATTCAACTAAGATTTGAACAACGGTATCATGAGGTTAAGTTTCACCCATTTGCATCAAAAACATGAAATGACCATAGATAAGCCCAAATATGCTTACCCAATTGCTTTTAATGTACTGGGTACATTTATATCAAAGGATATGGTAGAAAATGGTCAGCTACTTTTGAATCTATTTATTTATTAATTTATTTCTCAATTGGCATTATCTTGTTTTTGTAGATCATTGGGAGGTAGTTGTTGATTATTATTGTATTTGTTTGAAAGTGGAAAATGGTAAGCTTTTTTATGTATGTCTTTATGTATTCTTAACACATGCTGTTGTTGTTTTTTATATTTGTCTAAGTTTTCTACTTGTCGGTATAAAAGTTGAGATCATAGACGTGGCGGAATTTCACGAGGAAGGCCGGCCCCAATCTCTTCCCCTTCCCTTTCTTCGTCTTCTAACCCTCAACAAGTTTGGCAATTGCGAAATGAATCTACTTCAGTTCCATCACCTTTAGTTCCACTTTTTTCAGCACAATAGTCAAATGATGAGGGAAACATATATAAAGAAGATAACCGAGCTTGATATGCCTATGTGGATATTCATAAGTACTTGTTTTTTATTATTATTATATTTAATATAGTCCATTTAACTATTCTAAAATCAAATTTATTTGTAACTTGTTTGTTGATTGTAAGATAATATGAATGTTGTGAGATAATTTAATAAAATAGTTAATAACCATTTGTGAGGGGAATGGATAAGTTATACCAACACTCCAAAAGCAGTTAAGAATTTGTGGTGGAATGAATTTAAGATAAGTTTTGTCGTTTTATTCTCTCACCAACTAAATTTAGTGTAAATAAAATTAGTTGTTTTTCTATTGATTGTAGTAGAAATTCAGATGAAATGAAACAGAAGAGAATGAATTGAACGAATTTTTCACAAAAAAGTTGATGATCATATATGAAGTGTTATGAATTAAAAAAAAAAATCAAGAGAAGTTTGATTTTGTTACACATGAGAATCAGACCAAAATAAAGAGAATTTGGGAAATGGAAAAGAAAAAGTAAAGGAGTAAATAAAATAAGAAGAATCGAGTTTGTAATTTTGGTCAAGGGTCTGTTACCGATGTCGGAGACTCTATCAATGTCCCCAAGTATAGAAAAAGAATGGTAAATGTATTAAACACATTACAGTTTAATTTAATTCAATTATTGATTAATATTTTTCAATTGATCGAACTGAATAATTAAATAATTCAGTAAATTCGGCTTTTATTCTTCTGATTATGATACAACGATTTTGGTTTGCATCAGACATTTGTATGTTTAAAAGTAGTGTTTATAGCCACTTACATATGAACGAAGATGAATATTGATTTTAGTACAAAGATAACTGGTGACAATTTTTTAAATTTATATTTTGTAGGTGTAACACCAAAAAATTTAGTGTTAGAAAATTTTTATTGAATTTTTAATATTTTTTATCAAAAAAACGATTATAATGGATTTTAATTTATCAATGAAGATTTTATAAAGTTTTGTTAAGATAATAATAAGTTTTGATGATAATTTTGGACAATTAAAACTTACATGAAGTCAATTGAATGATGAAAGTCAACTTACCCCATGACATGATGAATTAAGACTCAAAAATTGAATGTTAGTTAAGAATGAGACTCACCAAGATGACTTAAGCAAGTGCCTAGAGAACTTGATGTGATTAGACATCAGAATTCTTAACCCTATGCATAGGTAAGTCTCCTTGCCCAATAATAGGTTAACTTGTGCTTTCAGATTTTGTGTCTATAAGGCTATTTATGGCTAGCACAAGTTAGTTCGTCAGGTTTAAGCCACAGAAAAACATATCTGCATATTAAGCAAAACGACTCACTAAGAAGTGAGTTCACTTATGGGTTATACAATAAGAAATTTGGGTCGACCTGAACCAATTTTTGAGTTAACTAGTGGACCCGATAAAATAAAGATCAAGTCTACTTGTTGGACAACAAGTGAACTTGGCCTCTGAAGAGTTTAGTCATATAAGTAGACTTGTGCTATTTGCAAGTCGACTCATGAGTGTGAAAGGCTATAAATGACAAAAAGAGACATCCAAACTTGAACAAAATTTGGAAATAATGAGGGGTAAGAGGGGAATTTCATATGATATGTTAAAAAGGGCTTATAATAAGCCTTCACTTCCCCAAATCGATGTTTCTCTCTCTTACTTTTCTCTCTCTCTCTAACTAATTCTCTCATCTCCCTCGACACTCTCTCGCCCATCTCTCTCAATCTCTCTTTTGAAATCAATTTCACTTTTACCAAACCACTTCTTAAACCTTCACAACCCTCAAACAAACATGTGAATGAATGTGATTTTGGGAGAAATATAGAGTTTGCGCAAAAAGGGAGAAAATCTATGGTTTTTGAAACCTAACGTTCAAATTTCAATCCAAATACAAAATTAAAGTAAGTTTTTCTTTTTTTTCATGGGTTTAGTTCCATTACTCTTAAATTTGATTTTTATGTTTGGAATTTGAGATATTTGTAGAGAGAGAAAATTAAGATTTCAGACAAAGTTGATTTTGGATGAAATTTATGGACTCCCTAGAAGTAATACTTCATTCTCATTATAGATTTGAGTTATCTTACTTGTTTTTAAGATTTATGTTAAGATTGGAAAATATGAAATTTGGAAAAATTAAATCTATGGTTTATAATGTGAGATTTGGGAAAATTGTGAATGAAAATAGCATATAGATGCAAATGGAATGTGATTGATGAAATTAGAACATAGAATCATGAATTTGAAAAATTAGGGTTTTTGTTATGTTTGGAAAAACTCATAAATCCTAATCATAGACATGATTTAACACTCACTTTATATTTATTATTTTAGGATAAATTAATCAGAATCCAAGGAAGGATTTTCATTTGATTGAACTTCATTGTGAATTGATTATGAATTGAGAGTGTTTACCCTCTCAAGAAGTTAGTAATTTTATGATTGTACTTAAATAAGAAAAATATTTTTATTGAATTTTCTATATGATTTTCAAAACTTGGATTTATATGCTTTAATATATGTGGAATATCCCAAAAATTGAGTTTTGAATTTTTATGTATTCTATATGCTTTAAATGAAAAAAATAAACTATGTGAATTTGTTGATATTGAACCCATTTGTTTGATGATTACTATTGAGAAATTATTAAAATTGATTATACATGAATTTGCTTTATGATTTTTGTGAAACGGTGTATATGATTGCATTGGGGTGAGAGGCTGAATTTCTATTAAATGGTTAGTTATTTCTCTCTACGGAGCGACCCGACGGGGTGACGTAGTTAGGTTGGTAAACTATGAGATCTAGCTGAGCAAATACGGTACATTCATGTCTAGATATAGTGCCTACGGGCATGCGATAATTGGGTACACCACCATGAGAGCCCACAGACAACGTTAATGATGAGGCATTTTCGAAACATAAAATTTTTAAATCGCTTGGCGGTCCTACCCTAAGTCGTGGTAGACCTCTATTGAGAACAATAATTTTGGTTTATCCCGTGTTTGAAAATATAAAATAGCTGGATGCATATAAGATTGAATTATGATAATTGCGAATTATGATGATTTTGAAAAATTTAAGTTTTTTTTTTTATTGGATGAATTTAAGGACGGTATGATGGTTTGAAATATATACATTTGATATATTTTCCACGCAAAATTGTATTTTTATACAACTTATATATCACTCATTGGGTATAGTATATACTCACTCCTACTTCCATTTTTACAGAGGAAGCCTATTCGGGGTTTGTGGACACATAGTGCAAGACTCGTAGATATCGAATTTTTTTGGATAATAGTTTTCTTTTGAATTGAGGGATTAGTGGACCAAGTGGAGGCATATTGTGTAATTATTTTGAAAACTTATTTTTTACTATATTTATATATATTTAAATTTTGATTGTGGTTTGTATACTTAAAATGAAGACCCCTTTTTTTTATTTCCTTGAATTTTTCCTTGAGAATTGTTTTAGTGGAATTTGATATAGATCACTTGAGTAGGAACTTATTTATGCTCTATGAATTTGATTTGAACGGTTGAGTTGGCTTGATGCTTGCATATTTTGATCAGGGATGGACCGAGTTACTCATTTGATTTTGCAATAAACGCATGCTGGTTTATTTTTATGATTAGATTATTTTGGAAAATGGGTGGATACCGGAATTTTTTGTGCTATCTCGGAACTTGGAGTAGAGTTCACAAGTGTTTTGGGATAACGCAACTGTTGTTGGGTTTTCGACTTGAGGGTCGGGGTGTGACAATTCTATTGGTATCAGAGCATAAGTTTTCAGTTTGAGAATTTGTTAAAATGTTTGAAAAGTTTCACAAGTATTACAAAAGTTCTCAATTGTTTTCAAATTATTTTTAAAAGTCTGATATTTAGAGTATTTCTAATGATTTTAGAAGTCTCCTATGAGTTCTAAGAAGTTAAGAATATTATTTTCGGGGGTTAAACATTTAGTTTAATTTCTAATGCAATTATTAAGTTTAGATTTTCTATTGTAGCACTATATCTCCTAGACAAAGAGTGAGAAATCCAAATGAGATTCCTCTCACTTTTCCTTCCCAACCTGAGGACTCATCGTCTTCACATGCACCTCCTCCGATATCAATGCATTCGACTCTTCTGACCAGGATTCCTGCTGCTCCCTTAGCCGCCCTCCAGCTGGTGATGGAGTGGTGGAATGCTTATGGAGTTTAGTTACAAGCTCCATATCAAACCTTAGTTCCCCCATCGGCTTCTTATTTTTGGGTCTTCTTCTTCTTTGAATTGAGATAAGTCCCTTAGGGAATCCAATGAGAAAAACTACACCTGCTTCTATAGAGACTAAAAGCAAGAGGAATTTTTCAAGATTGTATAAGAAAACAGAATGATGATTGAATATGAGACAGAGTTTAAGAAATTGTCTAGATATGTCCCAGAGTTCCTTAACTCTAAAGAGATCTGGTGTGCTAAATTTAAAACGGGATTGAATTTGAACATAAAGGAAAAGATGTCGGTGTTTTGAATCTTGTACATATAAGGATATATTGCAATTGGCCTTACGGGTAGAGAAAATAGTGGTTGAACGGGGAAAATTTGAAGAAAGACATGACAAAAGAAAGAAGTACAAATTCACTTCAAGTCAAGGCCCAAGAAGAATAGGAGCATAGACTCCTGTAGTGGTCTTTCCATTTCTAGATCCATTTGCACCCTATGAAGCCAACAACCATCTAATTTTGAGTTCCCACATCTAGTACTATCTCTGAGAGTAAATCAGCAAGAAACATGCAGTGCAAGCACTGCGAAAGTATCATTTAGGGATCTGTCATGCACTCAAGAGGTGTTATCAATCTAAAAAGGAGAGCCATTTCTGTAACTCTTGCCCAGAGTTGAGACAGAGAAGACAATTAAGCCGAGATCACCCTAGTGGATCCATGGGCGGCAAGTCAACGTCCCCACATCCTCCCTTAATATCATACCACAGACAGGAATTAGGAACAACATAGTAGTTGCTCCAACACAACATCCACAAACAAGAACACAAACAAGAACCTACGCGATGACAAAGGAAGATGTCCAAAACAACCAAACATAGTCACAGGTAAATTCTTTCGAACTTGGATTTGGCGATTTAGAAAATTTTGATACAAACACTATATGGTTATTGTGTGCATGATTTGATTTGGACACATATTGATGACATTGTATGATAGTGAAGCTACGGGATGCAATTTTGATGACTTTTGGTGGTTTATGGTGATAATGGTGATTATATGCCTTGACTAAGAGTTGGTTGAACTTGTCATTTAATTTCTCTTGGAATCATATAGGTGTTACTCATATAGGTGTTACTCATATAGGTGTTACTCACATAGGGTTAGCCTGTTGAAATGTTGAGTCGACTTGTTTTTTAATTTGAAAATACCCGAGATGACTTGTTGAGAGTTGAGTCAAACAGTAGAATTTAGATTTTCTATGAAATTTTGGGGTAAAAGGGTTCTAAGATAGTATATATTAAGGGGAAATACGATGATATAAAATAAAATTTGAGATGAAATGCTATGAACACTGCCGATTGCCTTCCCTAAGAGCAATAAAGGATCATACATCATTGTTTGTAGCCTTTGGTTCGGGAGGGCTTACTATTTCCACAACCAATGATTGAGTTTTCTGTAGATTCTGAATAAACTTATTTCTCTTAGAATAAACTAGTATAGAAGATTTCGTTTTCATTGTTTCTAGTTTGTTATTAGAAACATGTTGATTTGGTTTATGAGAGATTTTAATAGGCATAAAATCTGGTATAAAAAAATTTGGAAAGGCGTTCGGATTACATTCAACAAGTTCATCGATTAAGCATTCCTCCCCTTGCCAATGTGCTTGTTGAGAAAAGACATAAGAAGTTGACTCATGGAATATAACATCCATAGAGACATGAAGTTTTTTAAGACGGTGGATGATAACATTTTTAAAAAGTTTAACCTCCTTAGGAGTTGGAATGGCCCACAAAAACACATTAACGACTATGAGAGAAAGATAGTTTCTAGAAATCCAAGTAGGGAAGTGATGTGAAAGAGTTCGCATAGATGTTTTTTCCCTAAAGATCTGAGATGGTAGTATATGCAGTTGTGAAAGCATTTTATTTGATCTTATTAAAAATATTTTACCTGAAATAGAGTCAGATCAATTTCTTATTGTTTTGGAGTCAATTCAAGTTATATGAGGCCTTCTTTTGTTTAGTTTTGGGAATGTTGAGTTATATGCAAAGTTAATGAATTGACTTTGAGTTTCTACGTCATGAAATTCTTAAAGTTCTAGATATTTTGGGACTATTAAAAATTGAGAGGTTGGCAATTAGTGAAAAAATGGTTGCTTAAGATATAATTGAGATTTGAAGTAAGCTAATGAAATGATTTATGGAAAAGCTCTTTGTTGGTGGAAATGATTTAAGGAGAAACTTATATAATAGCAAATTAGTGGTGATGATGGAAACTTGTCTAAATGGAATTGTTGGAGATGAAGAAAAACTTGCAAATTTTGGGAACATGAGTATTAATAGCTATATTGATATTGTAAGTCATTGAAATTGACAGTGATACAATCTTAGAGACAATAGCGGTTGAAACTGTGGTTATAAATTTAATAAATCATTAATAGCAGTGATTGTTGGATGGAGACTTGCATGAAAAAATGAGATATCTATGTTCATTTACTTTTAAGATCTGTGATGTTAAAATTAGAGATTGTGATCATGTGTTTGACCATATAATATATACTAAGTTTATATTACGTAGGATTTGGAGTGTAGAAAATAAGTATCAGTTTGCACTATTAGAAACATGGGAGACCGAAAAGTTGATGTGAAAAAAAGCACCCCTACCTTTTTAGAAGTATAACCTTATTTTAAATTTTAAAGACGAAATTTCTTTTTAGGGGGTTAAGTGTTGTAATACTGAAAAATTTGGTATTAGAAAATTTTTATTGAATTTTCAATATTTTTTGAAAAAAAAAACGATTGTAATTAATTTTAATTTATCAATGAAAGTCTTATAAAGTTTTGTTGGGAGAAAAATATATTTTGGTGATAATTTAGAACAATTAAAATTTATTTGAAATCAATTGAATGATAACAAGTCAACTTGTCCCATGACAAGACGACTTAGGGCTCAAAAATTGAATTTTGGTTAAGTATGAGACTCACTAAGACGACTTGAGCAAGTGCCAAGGTGAGGTTTAAGTCACAGAAAAATATATCTGCACATTAAGCAAGACGACTTACTAAGAAGTGAATCCACTTATGGGTTACAAAATAAGGAATTTTGGTCAACTTGATCCAATTTTTGAGTCGACTTGAGGACCCGATAAAAAAAAGATCCAGTCTACCTATTGGACAACAAGTAGACTTAGCCTCTCAAGGCCTTAGGCATATAAGTAGACTTATGCTATTTGCAAGTCGACTCATGAGTGTGAAAGGCTACGAAATGATAAAAAAAGACAATCAAAATTGAACAAAATTTGGAAATAATGAGGGCAAGAGGGGAATTTCACGTCATATATTAAAAAGGGCTTAGAATAAATCTTTACTTTCCCAAATCGATATTTGCTCTCTCCCTCTTCTCTCCATCTCTCGAACTTATTCTCTCCTTTCACTCAATACTCTCTCGCCCATCTCTCTCAATCTCTCTCTTGAAACCAATTTCACTTTCACCAAACCCACTCCTTAAACCTTCCAAACCCTCAAACAAACACGTGAATGAGGTAATTTTGAGAGAAATCTAGGGTTTGCGCAAAAAAGGGAAAAATCTAAAGTTTTTGAAATCCAACGTTCAAAATTCAATCCAACCACAAATTAAGGTAATTTTTCATTCTTTTTCATGGGTTTGGTTCCATTACTCTTGAATTTGATTTTTATATTTGGAATTCGGAATATTTGTAGAGAGAGAAAGTTAAGATTTCAGACAAAATTAATCCCGGATGAAATTTGTGAATTCCCTAGAGGTAATACTTCCCTTTCATCTTAAATTTGAGTTATCTTACTTGTTTTTAAGATCTATATTAAGATTGGAAAATGTGAAATTTAGAAAAATTAAATTTAGGGTTTATAATGTGAGATTTGGGAAAATTGTGAATGGAAATAGTATATATATGCAAATAACATGTGATTGATAAAATTAGAACATAGATTCATGAATTTGAGAGATTAGGGTTTTTGTTATGTTTGGGAAAACTCATAAATCCTAATCATAGGCGTGATTTAATGTCGAATTTATATTTATTACTTTAAAATAAATCAATTAGAACCTAAGGAAGGATTTTCATTTGATTGGACACTACAAAAAAACAGCGTTTTAGCCACAAATTTAGCGACGGAAATTTTAAAAAAATTCGTCGCTAAAAACATTAGCGACGGATTTAGCGACGAAAAATTTTTCGTCGCTAATAACGCGTCGCAAAAATTTAGCGACGAAAATTAGAAATCCGTCGCTAAATTTAGCGACGAAAATCTGGAATCCGTTGCTAAATTTAGCAACAAATAAGTTTTCGTAGCTAAAATTCGTCACAAAATTTAGCGACGAAAAATTATTCGTCGCTAAATTTAGCGACAGATAATTTTTGTCGCTAAAATCCGTTGCTAATTTAGCGGAATACAAACTCGTCAAAAAATTATCCGTCGCTGATTCCTGCCCATGAGCCTGCAAATCCACGTGCCCACCCACCCCAGCACCAACCCAACCTGACCGCCCGCCCGAGCCAGCAGCATCAACTCTTAATTGCTGGAAAATGCCACACTTCTGCCTCCACCGTGGTTCGAACTCCGAACTACGAACTCCTGCACACACCCAACCTGTAAACCACCGAGCCAACGATATTATTGTGATATAAAGTTTTTTTTTTATTATTTATTATCTTTTTTTCACATTTTTCTAATAATAATAAAATAATATATAATAACAATTTAAAATAATAAATATAAAAACTTTTTTTATTTATACCACCAACCTAAAATAATATTTAATTAAAACTAATAAATATGATAATTTTTAATAAAATAATAAATTAATTAAAAAATATATTAATATTATATTTTGATTTCTTCTTTTTTCTTTTATTTTATTATTTTATTATTCTTTTTCATTTTTATTTTATTTTTTTAATCCATAATTTAAAAATGTATCTTAAAACTATAAAATTATAATTATCAATAAATTATAATATATTAATAATTTAAACAATCTTTATATTTAATCACAAAATATTTTTATTCAAATTTCAATAAATTTATTATATATAAGAAATGAAAATAAAAAGAAAAAAAAACCAAAAGAAAAAAAAAATAAGAATAGGAAACAAAAAGGTGGAAGAAAGAAAACAAACATATCATCACATAACACTAAATATCAAGTGATGGTGGAGTGGTGATCTGCTCAAATCCGAAGTCGAAGGTCCAAGGTTCGAATCCCTCCATCTGTATGTTTTTTTAGAATTAAAACAAAGGGAACCCAGGCGCGGGCGCCCGCGCGCCTGCTGCAGGCACGCCCAGGGCAGGCGTGCCTGGCCGCGGGCGCCCGCGCGCCTGCGGCACGCCCAGGGCAGGCGTGCCCGGCCGCGGGCGCCCGCGCGCCTGCGGCACGCCCAGGGCAGGCGTGCCCGGCCGCGGGCGCGCGCCTGCCTGGGCGCCCAGGCAGGCACACCCAGGCGCGGGCGCGCAGGCAGGCACGCGCGGGCGTGCGCGCGCTCCTGCTGGGGCGCGGGCGCCCGCGCCTGCCTGCCTGGGCGCCCGCGCACCTGCCTAGGCGCCCAGGCAGGCACGCCCAGGCGCGGGCGCACAGGCAGGCACCCGCGAGCGCCCAGGCAGGCACCCGCGAGGGCCGAGACAGGCGCGCGCAGGGCGCGGGCGCCCAGGCAGGCAGGCGCCCGTGCGTGCATGCGCCGGCGCCGGCGCCCGCGCAGACATATTAATATTTAATTAAAAATTTTATATTATTGAATAAAATAATACAAATAAAATAAAATTACCTATACAATAATAAAAAAATTTAAATCAAACAAAAAAAGTAAAAAAAATAATAAATTAATTAAAATATATATATAATTTAAATAAAATAAAATATATGGTTTTTTTAAGAATTAAATAACATTATTCTTCTAAAAAATGAAATATAATATAATAAAATAAAATGTAAATTAAAATATTATAAAATAATAATATGATTTGTTAATACAAATTAATAAAATAAAATTAAAATTAAATAAAATTATAATTAAAAGAATATAAAATTCAGCGACGGATTCCAATCCGTCGCTGAAATTATTAAAATAAAATAAAAATAAAATAAATTCAGCGACGGATTTTAATCCGTCGCTAAATTATCGGATATACGGATTGGGATTTTCATCTAGCGACGGAAAATAAATCCGTCGCTAAATTGATTTTTAACTTAAATATTACATAAAAGAAAAATAAAAATAAAAAAATAAAATTCTATTTAAAAAAGATTAAATTTTGCGACGAATTTTAAATTTGTGGCAAAATTTTGTCATATTTAGCGACGAAATTTGCAACAAAAAATTTTTTGTTCCCAATTAGCGATGAATTTAGGGACGAAAATTTTTTCGTCACTAATTAGCGACGAATTTAGCCACGAAAATTTTTTCGTCACTAATTAGCGACGAATTTTGCTACGAATGATGTGTCCGTCGCTAATTTAGCCACGACTTCCTTTTTGTTGCAAATTTTGTGGCGAATTAGCGACGAAAAACTTTTTCGTCGCTAAATCCGTCGCAAAATAGCGACGAATTTTTTCCGTCGCGAAAATCCGTGGCTAAAACCGTGTTTTTTTGTAGTGGGACTTCATTGTGGATTGATTATGAATTTGGACTGTTTACCTTCCTAAGACTTGAGTAATTTCATGATTGTAGTTAAATAAGAAAAATATTTTTATTGAATTTTCTAAGTGATTTTCAAAACTTGGATTTATATGTTTTAGTGTATATGAAATATCCCAAAAATTAGATTTTGAATTTTTATGCATCCTATATATTTTGAATGAACAAATGTGTCATATGTATTTGTTGATATTGAATCCATTGGTATAATAATTACTATTGAGAAATTGTTAAAATTGATGACATGAATTTGATTTTTGATTTTTGTGAAATGATACATATGATTGGATTGGGGTGAGAGCCTGAACTCCTATTAAATTACTAGTCATTTCCCTCTATGTAATGATCAGACAGGGTGACGTTGTGGGGTTGGTAAACCATGGGATGAAACTGAACACGTGGAGTACATTCATGGCTAGATATAGTGCCCACGGGTGTGGGATAGTTGGGTGCACTATCAATGAGAGCCCACAAACAACATCAAGGATAGAGGTATTTTCAAAATGTAAAATTTTTAAATTGCTTGGCAGTCCCACCTGAGGTCGTGGTAGACTTTTGTTGGAAACAATAATTTTGATTTGCCCTATATTTGAAAATATGAAATAACTGGATGTATATGACATTAAATTATGACAATTGTAAATTATGATGATTATGAAAACAACGGTCTGAGTTTTTTTTTTTTTAATTGGATAAATTTGAGAATGACATGATGGTTTGAAATATGTACATTTGATCTATCCTCCATACAAAATCTTATTTTTTTACAACTTGTATATCACTCACTGGGTAGTATATACTCATCCCTCATACTTCCATTTTCACAAAGGAAGCCTATTCAAGGCATGTAGACGTATCGTGCTGACCTCATAGAAACTTGTTTTGTCAGACTTTTTTGAGTAATAGTTTTCTTTTGAATTAGGGTATTAGTGGATCCAAGTAGAGGCATACTGTGTAATTATTTTAAAATTTTATTTTCTACTATATTTATATGGGTTTGAAATTTGATTATAGTTTGTATACTTAAAATGATGACCTTTTTTTTATTTTCTTGAATTTTTCCTTTTGGTGGAATTTGATATTGATCCATTGAGTGTGAATTTGTTTATATTTTGTGGATTTGATTTGAACAGCTAGGTTAGACCAATGCATGTATGCTTTGAGCAAGGATAGACCACGCTAGTCCTTTGATTTTATGATAAATGCATGCTGGTTTATTTTTATGATTAGATTATTTTAGAAAATGGTGGACATTAGAATATCTTATGGTATCTTAGAATATGGAGTGGAGTTCACAAGTGTTTTGGGATAACACGGAGATTGTTGCATGCTCAACTGGAGGGTCGGAATGGAACCTACATATATAGTTACATTTGAACGCACATTTCAAAAAAAAAAAGATAAGACATGGAGTAACGAGCAGGCAAAAACTATTAAAGTATGTAACATGATACTTTGAATCTTATGAAAAATAGGATGAAATCCATAAATATTTTTAATATTAATGGTATTTATATATATGAAGTCATGTATATTTTCATCTTTATTGTTAATGTAGGAAAAATATGATGAAATTATAACAATTGTTCTTGTAGTGATGATGGTATTGTTTCATCTGAGTCATCAGTTGATAGTATGGCATTGTGCGAGGAGGCATCAAGTGGGAGAAAAAGAGGAAGAATATTCAAGATGGGATCCTTGTCAAGGCTATACATAAACATCCGTATAAGTTCAACCCCCAATGTGGTTGTTTCAAGAAGGACATGACTTGAGGAGCAAATGACCCAAGAATTGAACTAGCTGAAAGATCTATTGTAGAGAAGGATGAAGAAATATGAGCGGTTAAAGAATAATATAAATCTCTCAACTTACAGAAAGATGAGGAAATCAGAAAGGTCAATGAGTGATATACATCATTGGAGTCTTGAATACAATTCATCTTGTAGGTGATGAGTAGCACAATGTTGATCAAATTAGTGATAAGGATTCCGTTTATTGATGGATGTTTATTGGCAAGACTTTATTATGGATTTGAAGACTTACATGTGAACTTTGTTGAAAAATGTACATTCATGTATTTTGGATTTTTTTTTTAATCTAGTTTCAACTTTTGTTGATGGATGTTTTTTGTTTAAGGCTTTGGTATGGATGATTAAATTTAATTTAAGACTGGATTAGGATTTTGTTTAAGACCAGATGTATGTTGATTGATTGAATTTAGCATTCTAAATTTATTTTGTCACTAAAAAAATATATTGTGTAGTTCATTGCTAAAATTCCGTTGCTAAGTTTGTGGCTAAAGCTTTGTTGCTAAGTTCATCGCTAAGAATTCGTCGCAAACTAGATAAATCACTCAAATAAGTATTTTCGTTACCAAATTCATCACTACATGTTCTTCACAAACTTCGTCGCTAAGTTCACCGCTATGTTTCGTCGTTAAGTTAGTCACTAAGTTTATTGCTAAAAATTTATCTCTAAGCTCGTTATTAAAGATCCGTCGCCAAGTTTGTCACTAATTACTGACATATCTTTTCATTGTAAACAACAACAATTTTTGTGATGAATTAATTCATCGCTAATTCATGACGAAATAAAATTATCGATAAAATTTGCAACGAACATTTTTGCCACTAATTTGTGATGATTTCTACAACAAAATTTCTCGTCTCAATTTTACAATGAAAATTGTAACCATTTGTCGCTAAATTTTGTGATAAACTTTGCAACATAGCATTTTCATGACAAATATGCGACGAAATGTTAATTTTTTCGTTACTAAAATTATCTCACAGTTTTTGTTTTCTATGAATTTTGTTCATTTTTTGTAATTAATACCGTGGCTAAAAGATTAATTTTTGTAGTGTAACCCCGGTGCTTTTTATTTCTTCGTTTGCTAAGCAATGCCCACGTGTTCCCTTTTCTCTATTTTGAACCATCTATATCTCATCCTAGTAAGCCTAATGGTTGATACTATACTTGATTCCAATACAAACACTCAATTCAAAACCAATGGATTTTACTCATCAATGATGTGATCTGGGTACCATTTTAGATAAATTTCTATCTGTACTTAACCTTAATAAAAACTAGATGACTTTATCAATATGTTAATAAATACAAAACTAGATGTGGATTTTACTATGATGATCTAGTTAGCTTTTTTTATTTTCCTCTACATCAAACCCTACAAGAGCCAAGTCCTTCAATATGTAAAATATTGTGGATCGTCTAACACCAAGTTTGTGTATTTTTTTCTTTTGTAATATCTGATGTAGAACAGAGAACCATCAACTTCAAGATTAGAATGATCAATCTCAAGAAAAGGTTCATGCAGTGAATATACCGACAATAGGAGCGGTTGAGCTAATGAGGCAGAAATGTAGATCGCTATAACATTTGTCATGTCTTCTTTGAAGTGAGCTATGGTGCCTCACTTCTGCAAGTTTTACCGCAACGGCCCCATGTGAAGTTCTGTATTTCTTTTCTTTTGCTTTATTTCTTTTTATTTTGGATAAATTTGAGTAGTAAATAATGGATATATATGAGAGAGTTATATCCAATATAAAAACTTGTAATAAATATGTATTTTGGATAAATGGATCTCTTTGACATACATTAATATTATTAGAGATATGTATGAGGGAATTGTAATCAATATAAGAATTTACGGGAGTATGAACGATAGTTTCCCTATTAACATTGGGGTCCATCGATATTCGGTATTAAATCACATTCTCTTTGCAATAGTAATAGGTGAAATCATAAAAAGTATCCAAAATAAAATACCATGGTATATGTTTTTTATAGATAATATTGTATTGATTGATAAAATTAGAGAGGATATTGATTCTAAATTAGAGTAATGGAGGGAAAACACTAGAATCTATAGAATTTAGATTGAGTAAATCAAAAATTGAGTATATGAGTTGTAAGTGTAGTTCCAATCATTCATAACGATTGTAATATAGATGGAGATGTAAATAATAGAATTCAAGTGAATTTGATGAAATAGAGAAGAGCATTCAAAATTCTTTGCGATCACATGATATTATTGTATTTGAAGGGAAAGTTCTACAGAACCGTATTAAGATCTGCACTATTGTATGGTACTGAGTGTTGGGTCATTAAACAACAATAAAAGTATAAAATAATTATAACTGAAATAAGAATGTTAAGACAAATATGTGACAAAATTAGAGAAGATAGAATTAGAAACAAAGATATATATAATAAGTTGAGAGTTATTTTAATTGTAGGTAAAATGTCAGAGTACTATTTGAGGTGATTTGGGTTTGTGCAATGAAAACCCAAAGACGCACCGATTAGGTGGATCAAGAATTTAAATATAAGAGATTTAATAAAATGTAAAGGTAGACCTAGTACAAGTTCTAATAGTTATTTATATACTTTCTAATTTTAGTTTGAGTTATTTTTGAGTCAAAATTATTTTTTCTTCTTTTTGAAGATTTTATTACATTTTTTTAGTTGGTCATTACTCTAATACAGGTCTATTTAAAATATCATTCTCTCATTGTAATAGACAATTAGGTTTTGATATATTTTTTAGTAAGAAAATATCTTTTTTCTTGGTGGGTGAATTCCCATCACAGAGTTTTTGATTTTGAATTTATCAAACTTGTAGAGTTTTAGATTTATACTTTACAATTCCAACCGCGTGACGTCAATGATAACAAAGACAATGAATTTGTTAGATTTATTCTCTATATGCACAAGCAAAAAATGTGTAAATTAAAATATCAAAATTTTTGGGTAAATATATTGATATGTAGATTTCCAAAAAAAAATAACTAGACTGCAAAATCTATGATCGGAATGATGATCACGTTATACAAGTCACCATCATAGATCCATGATACCACAACCCTAAATCCGGTGATCTAAATGACAAAAGAAAATTTTCTACTTGAAATTTTCTCCATCTCTTAAAATTTTTCACTCCAAAGAATGTTTTCTCTCAATTTCTCTTTCCGTATCTCTTAGACAATCTTTTTTCAATTAGCTTTTCATACACAAAACTATCCAATGATTTATACATGTTAATTGCGTTAGTCAAGAGAGAGAAAGAGACATTTTGGGGAGTTATTGGGGGTTGTGGGATTATGGGTTAACTACTAGTTATCTCAATTCAATTAAAATTAAAATTAAATTCTCTCAATAATGCCCCTACATAGGCTTACAAACCAACGTCTCCTACTTGTAAATGGGGTCATTTTACATCCATCACAAGATCACAACTCTTACAATCTACCATATCATCCTACTTGACTTTCATACAAGATTGGACGTCATGTGGTAAGCGAATACATCTGCAAGCAAAGACTTCTCGATATACCTGTTAGGATGAGAAAAAAACTACCGTTAGTATTCACACTTACATCCATCGTGCCACTTTTCTCATCGAAAATAATTTCCAATCATTGCTTGACTGTGTATTCATTATTATGTTTGAATCTCAAACATGAATTAACATAACAGGCAACCGGTGAATACTATACAATGATATAATATCGATTAGTTTTCCTTTTCCAAACTCGAATCCATCTACCTCAATTCTGTTGTTTTCCTAGACCTGCCTCTTAGACCTCATTTTCTTCTGAGCCATAGGTAAACAGATTAAAATAGCAAACATTGAACCAAGATTTCTAGAAACAGTTAAAAGTAATAGGGGTACAAGATATCTCACCGAATAGATTTTGAGTCTCACATAATGGGAGCGGGGATGATCATACTATCGTATTAAATAAAAACTCCCACTATCTCATGGTTGTCTTATCACACGTAGTAAGAAATATGTGCTACAGTATTATTTCTCTATTTCTCAAAAAGACATAAGTCAGATTTTTCTAATACTGTGTATGTATGGGATTCAGTTTACATATAACAATTTACCGAAAGATCTCAGAGAAAGTATCTCAAAAACAATATCACTAGATGCAGGTGATATCTGATATTTCAAATCTGTCTATTTACAGGTAACATGGATGTGAGTATGTCCATGTTGGTCATATCGCATATGACCTCATCCTGAACATGTATCAAGACGATTTATATTCTAGTTGGGCCACTCTCAAAATCTCTTATAACTAGAAATCGTTTCATCAACACTCACTCAGAGTTAGAAGTGGTTACTTATGTGAGAGAGTCGACCATGCATGCCTGATACATCTTTTATCACATCTCATTACAGAATATATGACAACAAATAAGTGTAATAAATAAATTTGTGACTGAATAATGCACATATGTCATATATATAAAACAATAAGTATCATAATCAGTACATAGTAAGAAATGTCAAAATACACGTAAACCCAATGATTCCCTATGTCTCATAAAGGAATTTCTCATAATAGGTTTCGTGAAAGAATCAGTTACCATACTATGTGTAAAAGTGTATTTAATCATCACTACACCATTCTCGATGATATCTCTCATAAAATGGTATCTGGTATCAATATGTTTGGTCTCATTGTGATACTTAGGGTCTTAGGTGTAGACAATGGCTGCATGATTATCACAATAAATTATTACTGGCCTTCTACTATATGTCATAACCTCTAAGTCATTTAGAAATCTCTAGAACCAAATACTCTCCTGAACTGTCACTGAGTAAGCCACAAACTTAGCCTCCATCATAGATAGAAATATATATGTTTGCTTCTTAATACTCCAAGATATGGTACTGTTATTGAGCAAGATAGTAAAATCTGATGTCGATTTGCGTCTATCCAGACTGCTACCCCATTTAGCATCTGAATACCCAATGAGATGCAAATCATCTCCTTTGTAACACAAGGAGAGGTTTGTAGTTCTCTTGAAATATTTTAGAATCATTTTCACTGCTCTTAAGTGACCCCTTTTAAGATTCGATTGATACCTACTAACCAGATCGATTGCAAAATAAATGTCTGGTAATATACACAATATGACATACATCAGACTAACCACTATACTAGTATAAGGGATTTTACTCATTTCTCTTATTTCTTCCTGAGTCTTATACAACATGTCAAGACTTAAACCCTCACCTTTAGCGATAGAAGTATCTATGAGGCTGCAATCACTAATCCCGAAATACTCGAGAAACTTCTTGATATAAGACTCTCGTGAAAGAGCTAACACTCGTCTTGAACGATCCCTTTGGATCTTAACTTTGATAATGAACTAAGTCTCACCCATATTTTTCATATCAAAACTTGACGATAACCATATTTTAATAGTTATTAGATATTTGCTGTTATTCTCGACCAACAGAAAGTCATCCGCATATAAGAATATGATCACAAAGGAGAAAGTAAAACGTATTGGGTACATGCAATGATTTTAATCAATCATCACAAACTTATAAGATATCACATTCTCATGAAATCTCAGGTACCACTGCCTGAATGATTGCTTAAGACCGTATATCGATTTTCAAAGTCAAGGATTTAATCCTCTTGACCTTTTAGAACGAACCTAAAGGTGTTCCATGTAGATCTTCTTATCCAAACTTTTATTAAGGAATACAATTTTTACATCCATCTAGTATAATTCCAGATTCATGTTCATGAGAATCGTTAAAAGTAAACGGATCGAGATAAATTTAACTACCAGAGATACTCATTGATACTCATTGATTCCATCTCCTCATCCATGGCCTTCGACCAATGGTTTTTCATAAAACTGTTGAGAGTTTCTTGGACTGATTTAGGTTCCTTATCATCTTCAAGGGTCACAATGAATGTCTCACCTTCAATCAGGAAGTGACGTTTAATTACACGTCTTCGATACTCCTACAAGGAGGGGGAACCTCTTCACCTCTAGATGGATCGCTCCATCCAGGACCAAAATCTATCATGAGTTCTTAAGTCCCATTGTTGGGTTCAGTTGAGCCACTAGACTCATCCATCTTATAGAAGGTAAAGTCCAGATCAATTTTACCTCTCTAAGGGAAATCATTTCCAAAAAATGTGGATCACAATACTCAATATCAGTGATAGTGTCGTCCGTATGCTCACCTAAGAACACATATCCTTTAGAGTATTCTGAGTATCTTCTAAAGATACTCTTTTTTTCTTGCAGGTTTAACTTGTTTATGAATGCGACAAATCATGAACATACACGGTATGACTCCATGGCCTCAAATGGCTAAAGTCAAGCTATCCTACTGTCCAAATCTCATATCGAGTATTGATTGTGGACTTCGATGGGACATGATTGAGGACGTAGGTTGCAATCAATAAACTATCACCCTAATAGGAGATGGACAAATTGGCCTATACCATCATAGACCTTACCATCTCCACCAAAGTTCTATTCCTCTTTTCGACTGCTCTATTCTACTGAGAAGTAGCAAATAGTTAGTTGTTTCGTAATACCCTTCTTAAAACAGAGATCTCTAAATTATTCTGACAAATACTCATGCCCCTGATCAATTTGAGAGTCTTCATTCTCAGATCTAACTGATTCTCACTCTCGTTAATAAATCTCCTGAAGCATTCTAATGCCTCAGACTTATGCAAAATCAAATAGATGTAATCGAAATACGTGTAATCGTCCATAGATAAAATAAAATACATAACTCCATTCTGAGCTCTCATGCTCACAGGACTATAGATATCGGAATGGACCAATAACAATGGAGTCTCAGTTCTCATTGCGGTGCCAAATGGTTTTCTTGTAATTTTGTTGACTAAACAAAACTCATATACGGGCAACTCGAACCTAATTAGTGGGCCCAATAGACTACTCGCTGCTAACCGATTCATCCTCTCTTACCCTATGTGTTCAAATTTACTATACCATATATGCACATCATCATCTATGCAATCAGATGTTCAAGTCTACTATGCCATACATTCACGTCATTATCCATGCAATCGAATGCAAAGATATTAAAAGAATAACAAAAAATATCATTAATAGAAACAACATCCAGTACATACAGTCTATCATGGACAAAACCAAAATAAATGAAAGAACTATTGTAACTAATAGAAAAAATAGAATTTTCAAAGGGCAAAGTATATCGTAAGCGATCTAAATAAAGTACTGAAATCAAGTTTCATCGAATATCCTTACTGTAAAGAATGTCATGTAGATACAGAGTTGGGCTACTTTGCAATTCCAACTCGGAAGTATAATTGCTCTGATGATAACAAATGCTCCATTTCTCACATAAATCATCCTAACTTGATGACTTACTCAGTGGAATACCACAAACGTACTCTTGTCTTGAGCTACATGATTGGTAGCTTTTGAGTCTACAATCCCCAAATGAAAGAAATTAGTGAGTGTCACAGTAGATGAGATAAAACTCAAGCCACGTAAAGAAAAATGACATTTCTTCAGCTCGTCACATTCACAAGCGAAATGACCAACTTTACAACAGTCATAACACTTCATATTGGTCTTATCAAACTTTTTCCTGCTTTTTTGTATCTTGTTGTCAAATTTCTCATATGGGTTCTTCTTGCCTGGACCACAAGTTTCTTCTCACACTTATGCCAACGTGTTTGGTGCCACGGGACCCGCGTCCCGGGTCAGGTCTAGGTCGGGGATGTAGATCCAAGTCGGAACTAACTTGAACCACCCTGACCTTGTTCACGTGCCTGCTGTCCTGAGCCTCATGCTCCTCCTACATGGGTCTTCCTTACTCGATTGTTCTGTAATCGAGTCACCTTGATCTGGCTAATAGAAAATTGTGATTTTTGCCACTTTTAATGCCATTTTTTTGTTGGAAATTGCAACTAAACATCCTCCAAACATCCTTTACTCGATTTTTGGAGAATTTAATTTGTAAATGGATTGAATTAAACACCACCCATCACGGCCCTTTGTGACCATGCCAGAAAAACCAGTTTTCGGTGATAATAACATACAATTTATACATCAGAGTGTAGATCAGATCACGAGAAACACATATAAGCTAATTTCATATATTAATTTATCCTCTAACGTGATAGATCTAAGGTTTTCAGATCCGTACAATCAAAAATTTCAACCGGACTTTTCATACCCTAAGCATGTTAAAAAAAAATCAACAAAAACTATTTTCATGACCCTTGGACCATGGGTATTCTCATGGTATCAGATTCACAAAATTTATCCATAATCCAAACTCTAGATTTTACCCTATATATTTTAAATTTTCCAAAAATTCTAAAAAAATATATTTTTTTAATAAATTTACGCTATCTCTGATACCAATGTTGGATTTATTATTTACATGTGCATGCGAAAACATGTAAATTAAAAGGTCAAAATTTTTGAGTAAATATCTCGATGTGTAGGTCTCCAAAAAATTAACCGAACTATGAAATCTCTCGAATAAATTACATGGTCAGCATGATGATCAAGTTATACGAACTATCACCATAGATCCACGATACCACAACCTTAAATCTGGTGATCCAAATGATAAGAGAAATTTTTTTATTCTAAAATTTCACAATCCCTCAATATTTATCACTCCAGAGAATATGTTCTCTCAATCTCTCTTTTTGTGTCTCTCAAATAATGTTCTTTCAACTTGTTTTTCACACTCAAAACTATCCAAGGCATAATCCACGTTAATTTGTTAGTTAAAGGGGGAGAGAGAGAGAGACATTTTGGGGAGTTATTGAGAGTTGTGGGATAATGTATTAACTACCCATTATTTCAATTCAAATTTAAAATTAAAATTAAAATTTCTTAATAATGCCCCTACATGGCATAGAAACAAATAGAATTCTTAGGGAGGAGGCAATCATTCTCATGATGGTGATTAGAGGATAAAGACTATTGGGAAGTTATCCATTTCTCATTTAGCAAAAACAAATTAGAGGAGGAGGGAAGAATGTACTTGAGCCTCTTCCCAAGGTCATGCCACATTGACTTTAGTATGTGAAAGTTATGGATATGAAAGAGGTATGAGATATTCTCAATTGAAATCTTCATATTATTTGTAAAGATTTTGATGAGAAAGGGTTTTTGGATTGGTTGGATATATGTGATTGGTATTACAATTACAAAGAGATTTAAGATTCTGAAATCATTTCCAAAAAAAAAAAAAAAAAAAAAAAAACTTGGTTTTGGAATGGTGGAATGTGGTGCTAGAATTTAGATGTGTATAGGTAGTAGGTCTTTTGATAAGTGATAAGGGAATCAATAATTGTTAAAATTAGAGTTGTTGACCTACAAAGATATCCGACCATTGTATCCTAAACCTCAAAATATTGTGAAGACCGAATTCATTACAAAAGAAAAATCAATTGAACCCATACTTGTTCTTGTTAAGGTTGTAAAATCTTGGAGTAGAACCAATGGAAGAAGCACCGAATGACAAAAATATTTGTCTTAAAATTATTTGTAAGCGGGTACAACATTGCAAATTAAAGAGATTGATTCTCTTTTGGCAAAAGAAAAGGAGAATGAAATTTCCCAAAAAGATATTATGGTTGATGAGATTGTTCTAGAAGAGATAATGAAAATCATGAATTTGAGTTGAAGCAATAAGAAGCATCTTATAATGATTGTGTGGGATTAAGAACTTGAATAGGAAGAAAGGGGATTTCAAGGTTAATGAAGAGCCACAAGCAATTTTTCTAAAAGAAAATTATATTGTTGATTTTGTGTCTAACAAGTTTCTTGATCCACAATGTTTGATCCCTTTTGGAGATATGTATTGGATGCCAAGAAGAAACCTCTTAGATTTTGATATGGCCTTGCATTACAAGTCGTGTCCCGATTTTAGTTCGAACTCAAGGTCACCTTATTCACAAATGGATGGAAATTGATATAGAAGAGGTAATCTTCAAGTTCAAGATTAACATGATCGATCTCAATAGGAAAATAGGTGGAATATACAGTATGGAAAGAAAGCAAAATGAGCAAACGAAAGTGTAGCAACATGCACCACAGCTTACTTGAAGCGTGCGGCAGCATCCCCCACAAAAAGCTTCATAATTTCTTTTATTTTTATTTTTTTTCTTTATTTGGTTATCTAGAGTTACAAGAATCCCAATTCAAGCTTTAATAGACCATTCATTTATTTGTAGTTTGTGTTGTTTTGAGAGTGAAGCTATTTATTTCCTCAATTTGAAGTTTGCATTAGGGTTTTTTTTTTGTATTTTGTCATTACTTTGACTGGAATTTATTTAAGATATTATTCTCTCATTGTATTGGACAATTAAACTCTAATATAATTTAGTTGATACCATCACATTCTTCTTAAAAATCTCACGTTCAAATATTTTCTATGTAATAAGAAAAAAGACGATTAAATTTTGATATATTTTTAAAAAAGGAAAATCGCTTCTTTCTTAATTGGTGGATCCATTGTAGATGAAGGGTGTATCCTATTCCATCTAATATAGAAATAAGCAAGTGGAACCTATTGAGTGTTACCATATCAATCTCTTGATGAGTTTTCCTATTCCTTTAATTCAATCTACACCAACCCAATGCTAAGGCCAAGTGTCATTGACATTGTGAACTTATGGCTTATTACCATGTTAATCTTGTGATGTGTCTTCTGTTTGCCGATCCCTATATATGCCATTCCATCATACAGCATGATAATTTGACATGGGACGTGGATCCACTGTAGATACATTATTAGTTTTACAAGTACCATGATGAACCCACAAGGACCATGGAGCGTGGGCTGGTTCCGCACCACTCAGAGTAAGTTTTACAAGTATTGTTAATTTTGCATGTTAAGAATACAATGTAAAGCAATTGGGTTAAGGAGTTCAGCAAGTGTCTTCCTTCCTTGGCAATGAGTCGGTTTATTGTTTTTTTACTAATATTGTGTAAGAGAGAATTTTATGCAAGTGTTTTCCCGAAAACAACTCTACAAGGGAATCCTCTACCCTATTTGCATTACTGTTATCATTTATCATAATCCAATTAGTTTAATTAATAGTAATTAAGCCTTTAATTTAGTTAATTTTTATATTTATGTTTCAAATGCCATGGGGTCAATGCCAAATGCTACCATAACTACTTTGTTCTTCCTTTCTTTGCTTGGTAAAACAATGAAGGGTTTCGATCATCGTTATAACTTTCGGGATGTTATTAGGAGTTCATCTACTAGGGTAAGTATATGTATATTGTATATATACGTAGATACGTATCTATACATAGATATACATACATGTATATATATGTGAGTTGAAGTGTTATCTGAATAAAATTATATAATAGTTAATGAAAGATTACATAATAATAATCGGAAGAATAATATATTTAAAGACAATAAACTGAAAGACACAATTATTATATAAAGCTTGGAATTTCAATAATATAGGATGTGTCATACATACCGTTGGAATTTATTAATATTTGGATGTTATAATGGCTTTTATTGTGCACTATACGATGTATAGATCATTTTTCGATTTTTATTCCTTTTTTAATATGATGTAGTTATTGTATTGCAATTCTTCTTGAATTTCTTGAGCTATAAATGTGGCTTTTCCTATGGGCAAAAGAAATTTATATATTTTTCTCCAAAAAACTATGTATGGCGCTCCTATGGTAATTTTTGTGAAATTTTTGCCAATTTACAATAAAAAAGTTGTTTTGGTTAATGTGATAGTTTTAGAGTTGTTTTTATTGTTTAATTAGCAATCTGTACATCTTCCAAAAAACTTAAATATATTTCAAAATTAAATAATCAATAGATTTCAATTTAATATTGATATTCTTATAAAACAAAACAACAATAAAGAGAGACGTCCCAAATTTTGGGGGTCAGTTATTTGAAAGACCAATATAGGAGAGATGAGAGAGAAAATAAAATAAAATAATATAAAATTAGAGTTTAAAAGTAAAAATAGAAAAATTAAAATAATAAAAAGAAAGAATGCAAAAAATAAACTATCTATAGAAACTTTTAATAATAATAATAATAATAAAAGTGCATTAATTCAATTGATTTGAATTCTTTTATACCCTTCATTTTTATTTAAAGTTATCTCCTCAATTAAATATATGATACTCATATTTTTATAAATAACTTATATCCAGATTTTCAATAGTTTGTTTTAATATTTTATTAAATTTTCTATATTTAAAGTCTCATTCCTCCTGGTTAGTGCAAAACATTAAAAAAATTTTATTACAAATATTAAAAATAGTAGAAATTTTGTTTGAAAACACATTAACATGTTTTTGTGAATGCTTTAGCTCAAATGCCAAGCTATGCAAACAAAAGGAAATTTAAAGAATTTAAGAATACAAAGTTAAACGAGAAGTGCTATGAAAATTAGTAAAATAAGATACTACCAAAATGAAAAGATCTATGGAGTTTTATTATTCTTTGTAGTATTGGGGGCCAAGTGAGCCAAAGGTTTGCATGATGCATCCAAGAGCCATAGAAAATGAGGATGCATTGATAAAGGATCATGTAAACTCACCCCAAAAAACATACTTTCTTCTACCCTTTGTTTACCATTCTAAATATTTTATAATTATTACTAAAGGATAGGACAACGAAAGAAAAATATCAGACAAAATATCATGGAAAAAAAAGGTTGGGGATTTTTCCAATGTTTATAAATAAACATAAAAAAAATCCTTGCATCTTTGCTAACATCTGCATAACAAAAATATTAGCAAATTTTCAGGATTTGTTAACGTGTTTGACGAGAAAAATGTCAGAAAATGTAAACATTTTTTGATTTAAACTTAAAACGTCGGCTAAAGTTAAAGTATTTGTCGATATTTTGTAATTGAAATTCGACAAATCCATATGCACTTATAAGTGTTTTTGTGTAAAAATATCGGGAAAGTTATATATATATATATATATATATTTTTTAAGGTATGGTTAATTCATGTTTGTTAACAAAACTTGCTCCCAAACCTAAATCTATTCATTACATTGCTATTAATCACAATATCAAACATCCAAACTATAATTTTAAACTTGATACTTCATCCACACTTTATCCATACATAATGATCAAAACATCCATTAACAATAATTTAAATATCAAACAAATAACGACCAATCCAAAATACCAAATAATTCATTAACAACACTTCAAATAAACAAACTCATAATTTATTATGCTATACGGCTTTGAAAATGCTTGTTTTACTTGTTTATATATATGACTGTCATATATATTGAACTTGTTTATATGCATAACTCTCTGTGTCTATGTATGGTTATGCTTCCTCAAGCCTATACTTAGTAACACCCCTTTTGTTGATAACAAAAAGGAGAAGAAGAGTGTTAGTAATAGAAATAACTTTGAAAAAGGGTGCAGACGAAAGGGAAGTATAGTAGCATACATTAAGGGAGAAAATGTGCACTTAGAAACACTTAGCAAATCTTTCATGAGGCAATGTTTTGTTATAATAAAAAAGGAGGAGATTGTTAGAAAATTGAATTTTGATGATAAGCAAATGATGAGTAAAAGTGAGCAAATGATGAGAAAAATATATTAGACTATTGAAAATTAATTTGAAAGAAGTCATGATAAATTTGAGAATACTTAAAGACACATGTCTAAAGCATAAACATGAAAAAGTTAACTCACCCACAAGCACAAGTTGACTTACTAAGTATAGAACTATCTTAGACAGACTGTTAGGCTAGTCAACTCAAGGAGAAATGCTAGTCGACTCATCATAGGTTATAGACAGAATGAACTTATATAGCAGGTTGTTCAAGTCGACTCACAAAACCTCTTATTAAATATGACTAAGTAAAGATAAATATACAAGTCGACCTGCTTAAAAGTATAAGTTGACTTAATCATTTGATAAAACAGTAGATCAAATATTTAAACTCTTAGCGGTCGAATATTTAAAAAACCTAATGGTTAAAATGAAAGTAGGGTATATTATATTCAGTTTAGTCGACCTGTTATAAGTCATATGTCAAGTAGGACATATTATATTCAGGATAATCGATTTGCTATAAGTCATAAGTCAACTTGTATATACAACACTTAGAAAAATCTATGAAATCAAGTTCCCTTACATGCTAGCTCATAAATCACAAGACATTAGGAATATATCATGAGCCATAGTACATGATAAGACATAGGTCAGACCTTAGAACTAAAGTCATACACTAGACTAAGTCAACTTATACACAACATGTGCCATGACATATGCCATGACACAGGTTACGACATAGAGTATAAAACCAAGTCAACCTGCTTATTGCATCAGGTTAACCTACATAGTCCGAACTTAAATTACTCTAAGTGAGCTCAAACTCAAGTTGACTTATAAAAGTCATTAAGTCAATCTACATATGAGCAGATATTGAAAATATCAATACACAGTAGGTTGAGTTGACTCATACACTAGCCCAACTCGATTCACATATATTAAACTTAGAAAATTTTCAATGAGCTAGAACTTAAATCGATCTAGGAAATATGTCAAGCTAACCTATATATGTCCTAAACATAGAATATCCCAAAAGACACTAGGTTAACTCGACTCGCACCTTAACCAAGTCAATTTGCATAGAACTTGCGTGTCACAGAACACACCACCAGTTTACATGCATTAGCAAACTAACTTGCACTTTGCTAAATGACATTTACACTAAGCCAAGTTCTACTAAGTTAACCTATCATAGATAGCATGTATCATAGTAAAAACACACTTAAGTAAGAAAAGGTACAATTTGAGTCATCAACAAGCCCAAGTCGACTTGCATAAGGCAAGGAGCAAAAATGGCCTAGTTAAGCCTAAGTCGACTTGAAGCATTAGGGAGGTTGACCTGCACAAGCTTTACATGGAATATACTTAAGCAAATGAAAGATTAATCAATCTAATATAAAGTACAAGTCGACGTACACAAGCCACAACATGAAAAAGTTTAAGTACTAAAAAGTATAAGTCAATCTAAAAAGATGGTAAGCCTTCCTACATGAGATTCCAAGCATAAATACCTGAACAGACTCAAGAGGTAGTCGACTCAACACAAAGAGGAAGTCAACTCGCTTAGATACAGAACAATGCAAAATCTAAATATTAGTTGATTTTAGAGAAGGGGAAGTCAACTCACTATATGTATCAGTTAGTTGTTCAGAAAAGCTATTTGAGCATTAAATGAAACATCCATCTCAATGGCTATGTTTGTAAATTAAATGATTTCCAATGGCTATCTCTTTATCAAAACTATAAATACAATATCTAATTTGAAGATGAACAACTTTTGGAATGTTTACTGTCTTTGATTGCACAAAGATCTTCTGTGAGCTTTTAATTTTCATCTGTTGTATTTTTTGTGAGCTTAAACTTCACATCTGAAGTTCAAACTTCAAAATTGTATTTTTGTTTTTGTTAAGAAAATTGTTGTTAAACCCTAATATTTTGATAATAACAAAACTCTACATATATTACTAATCATTTTACCAAGTGTACATGTTTTTAAAATATTCATTTTTCAAGTTATACAATCTTATATGGGTATAAATTGAAATTCTATAAAAATTTTAGTGAAAATTTGAAAATAGATACTAAATAAAAGATGTTGGCATAGAAATATGGGTAGAAATAGTTGAAAATCAGAACTTAAGAGTATATGAGAGCTACTGTCATTTTGATTCATTTTCAAAGCCTAACTTAGCAAATTAAGTGCACATTGAGAGTTATACTTAATCTTTAAACATGTGTAAATGGGTTAACAAAGATCAAACTGTTTGGAAGATTCAATTCAAGTTTTTACTTAAAGTAAAGTTCAAATTCAAAGTTTGAATTAAGATTTCCAGAAGATATAGTTGGTTTTCAAGAACTATTCTATCAAGTATAACTTCTTAATCAACCAAAAGATTTCAAATTTGAAAGTTCCACGCTTTAAGGTAATTGTTGGATTTTAAATTTGAACAATTATAATAGTAAAAATCAGAAAATATGATGGAGAAAATCAATTACAAAGTTAACAACTTAACCAAATTTTTACAACAGTAAAAGTTACTTAAAACCCAATTTTACAATCATACATCTTCATAATAGTGACTAGTTTTGTAGGGATTTTTTCTAGGATTTAAAGATTAATATGCTGAGATTATTCAGCAATTTTTATAAAGCTATTTTGATACTTTTGGAGTGAGACAATCATTTTGGAAGTTGTCTACTTGAAAGTAAGAGAAAGTGTCCATCATGCATAGACCATTTTGAGAGATTATTGTTGTATTTGTTTTGTATCACATAGCCTCACAAGTTTGGAGAGAGTATGAGAAACATTTGATTGAGAGGATAGGTTAGTTGGATGAGAGTTAGAATTGAATCTTGTTGGATTAAGTAATTCTCAAGATTGGATGTGTAGATTATCAACAAATGGTTGTACTTAATTTTGTAACTCTCGTGAAATAGTAGAAACTAGTTATTGTTAGACCCCGACTTATTGAGCTAGAAAAGTGGACGTGGACATAATGCCGAACCATTATAAATTGGGTTTGATCTCTTTATCCCTACTTTTTTAATTTATGCACTTACATTTGCATAATTCATATAGTTTGGTCAAAGGTTTAATTGAGATAAGTGGAATAAAATATAGAATTTGAAACAAACAAATTCAACCCCTTTCTTGATTACAAAGGGACCAACATTTTTTACTTCATATTTTTGTAAACGACCATAAGAAAGAGTTCTTTCTGATCTGAGTTTAGATTGTCTGAGTGAAATAAGTTTTCTTCGCTAACACCTACTCTAAACTAGTAGTGAGTGTTTGAGTGTAACACTTGTCAGATTTGACTAACATTTGTGGAAACTAGTTGGTTGGTTATACTATTCTGAGATAAAATACTAGATTGGAAAATTCAGGTATAATTTGGGAATTGACATATACCAAAAAATGTAGAATCACTATAAAATCTTTATGTCGATTCTTCTTTCTCTTCCTTCGATCTCTCAAATTCTCAAAAAAGTTTAAAAGTGTCAAACGACTTATTCATCCTTTCTCTAAGTCGTAGTTACTCGTTCTTCACACCTTAGTTTGGCTTATCCAATTATAGTTGATATGCAAATTTGAATGCCAATTTTGTGTCACCTAAACTAAAATGTTCTTTCCAAAACATATTAGTAAAAATTGGGTCATGGTCACTAATAATAATCCATTGTGGTATCCCATGCAAGCAGACAATATGCCCAAAGAATGCATGTGTGACACTTACATTGGTGTAAGGATGCGCGAGAAGAATAAAGTGCATATACTTTGAGAGACAGTTCATTACCACAAGAAATACCGACTTGTCATTGACCTTGAGTAGCCATTAATGAAGGCTATAGAAATATCTAACCACATGAGTATTCAGATATCCAGGGGCCCTCTAAAATATTCTTGAACATGAGACCTCATGCATATCTAGTAAGAATCTGTGTGTAGCTATTGAAAAGTTTTTTGAACATCTTCATGTCCATAAGCAAGTGAAGTATCAAAAAGGATGGAATCAAGGGAGAAGTCTCCTATAAATAAAATTTTCCATAATAAAGAACTAATCCATCACACACACACACCAAGGGGGCAATTGACTCCCCTCATCCTCCTTCATTCACCCTTTGCATCAGTATCTCTTGGCATTAAAGGCATAGGATTGTAGTGATAAATTTGTCATAGGATAATTATATCTCAAATCAAAAGTTGAGGGGATTCTTATAGGAACATCCAAGGGGTGGCAAAATCTCAATCACCTTCTTGTAACCTTCTTTGGTCAAAAATAGAAAAGGGAAAAAGGAAAAAGTGAACCTATTGGAAGTAAATTATATGGGATTTTCCTTCAAAAGTGCATTAATAGCTTAGCAACATCAACTCTTAGGGGTATAGCGGTAGGACGCTAAATCTCCTTAATTAAAATTTCAAATTTGAACATTGGAAATAAAACGATAGGAATTGAGAGAACCAACCTCATAACGGACCCCATATTTTTTATCAGATTAGTCAAGCAGCTTGTATAGCGGCCCGTGAAAACTCAAAAAAAAAAAAAAAAAGGCTAAGCAACATGAGAGGTCCAAGTTGATCCCTTAAGTTGTTCTTCTTGTCGAGGTCGGTGGAACTCAAATAAGGTCCATACGTGGAGTCAATATTTGGGCTTGTAATTGGGCCAGCATCCCGCTTTCCTGATTCACGAAATCCGATTTTCTTTTTCACATTTTTCTCGAAACCGCTTCTTCTCCGGCAACGAAGTCAAAACCACTTTGCCCTTCAACCCAAAAAATTTTGAAATTTTCAGTCATGAAATTCAGAAAATTTCTCTCAATCCCAATTATTTCAGTCTTTTCTCTGATGGGTTTTGCATATTACGTTACAATTTTTATTTTCATCCAGGATTGGTTAGGGTTTGATAGCTCTTCCGGGTTTTGGAACGCTTTGATCTTCAGTTTCTTAGCTTTTCTCTCTCTTTTCTCTTTCCTCCTCTGTGTAATACGAGATCCAGGTCATGTTCCTTCTTCCTATGTTCCTGATGTTGAATATAGTCCTTCCTCAGATCAAGATTCGACCAAATCTGTATGTCTCTCTTCCTCTCTTTGTCAATTTTAAATTTGTAACAATTTGGATTATTTGTTCTGATTGCTTTACTGTATTGGCATTTGCTATAGTTTAATTAGATATGTGAAATCTAAATAACAATGGCTGGTTGTAATAAAATTGTTACATGAAATGATTTGGTTCAGCAGCTGAACAACATTGACTGGCCATTATGTGAGAAGATTAGTGGAATTCCATAAATGGCCACCTTTTACCTATGTTGTGGATATTGAAATCTGCATTAACGTTTGAAGGGGGTAGAAAAGAATAGTATGCTGCTTTTTCTTGCTCTCCATTTTTCAGATGTGCAATACCAAGAACAATTTCATACTTTATGCTCATTATCATAATCTTAGATGCATTTTTGTAAAGAAATGATCTTTTGTCATGATATTTTCCTTGAATACTAGTAAATTTTGATGCTGGACAGAGACTTCTAGAGATAATTGTGTCCATTCTAGGCATGTTTTTAAGACACAACATTTAGTAACTTATTACAGTGTAAAATTTTCATTATTTTTCCATCTCACCGTGTTCACGTTGTCCCGTGTCTGTGTTTCATAGGTAATTTGTGTAGCAGCTAGATAGAGTTTTGCACCAGGTGCTTCCATGAAATGTGAAGATGTCCTCACCTGCATTTACAAAATTAACAAATGCAATGATCCTATTCTGCATGCAAAGTCTATCTTTGCCTGCAAATGTTACCTATCTTATCATTCTTAAGATTGTGATCTCATGGAGTTCTTATAGTTGTATCAAGTTTGTGGCTGTTGAATCTTCATTCCAATTTTTGTTTTTCCATTTCTTTTTACATGTATTTTTGGGCAGGGTTCCCATTCAAGGCGCTGCGACAAGTGTTTGTCATACAAGCCTCCCAGAGCCCATCATTGCCGAGTTTGTAGGAGGTGTGTTCTGAGGATGGTAGGTACATCTATTTTGTTTGGCAATTTTCTGGTGTAAAGATGTCTACCAACTTTCTCTGATAAGGTCTTCACATTTTAGTTTGATTTTTATCTCACTAAGTCAACCCGTTCCAGGATCATCACTGCTTGTGGATCAACAACTGTGTTGGTTATAGAAACTATAAGGGCTTTCTAACCCTCGTCTTATACACGACTGTTGCAAGTATCCATTCCATGGTATGTTTTTTTATTCGTCCATTTTTTTTCCTTTAACCTTTGTGAATGTAATTGAGTTACCTCATATTGGTTGCAAAGGTCATTCTTGTAAGCTCTGGACTACAAAAGGACTTCACAGGGCGGCCACCCCTGAAGATCTTTTATGTAAGTTTTATTTCTGTTACTATCCAGCTTTTTATCTTTCATCACCGTTGTTCATCTTGAGATGATTTTGTCAAAATGGATGATGACTTGGCTCATAATGATACCATATAGCTATTTAAGTATTCAGTATGAGATTTACTTATTATATTTTCTGTTTTGGATATAATGCAACTTCTGTGGTTACATTGTAGAACTCATAGTCAATATGGACAAAAGGTGGGGAAATTTGTTGGCATTAACATATGTTTTTCACTTGCAAATGATAGATTTTAAGAATTAAGGATAAGAGAAAAAAGAAATCATCTGTATATTTCAGTTTTTTGGTTTATTATCCCATGCTGGATTATATTGGTCAATCCATAACTATGCAAGAATCTTAATTCCGTTGTCAGTATTACTCTGCTTTATTCTGCATGATTGGTCGACTTATAGAAACAATTGTTGAACCTTGTCTGCATTACTTTGAGGTGCCTAAAAATTCTCGACTTTGGTTCCTCATCAACTTCATAATCTTTAATACCCAATCGCTATGGCCTTGGAAAAAAAAAGCATGCTAAATATTCAATGTGAAAGATTGAATGTGATTGAATCAAAGGAGAAAGGACTTGTGTATAGCTCATACTATGAGTCAGACCAGGGCAAACTGACCTGCTGAAGTTGTTTTCTGCCTAAGTGACCATCCCCAGCTTCTGTAAGAAAGCTGGGGTGATTAAGAAGGCCCATGGTTGAGGTTACTGACCTCCATTTCTCTTCAGAGTGGTATTACATTTAGGTCTGCACATTGGGTGTGAAATGTATAGTCTTTAGATTTCTTGGGCCCATGTTTTATCTTTTTTCTCATTCTTTCCTGACTGAAGATTGTTAAAGACCTGAACTGTGAGATTAAGCTTACTCAAACTGTCTCATTCAGATTTCTTGTGGAGCTCTGATGGTAGCTTTAAGCTTTACATTAGGAACTTTATTGGGATGGCATATCTATCTTCTTGCTCATAACTTGACAACAATAGAGGTGTGTATGGATCCCTGATGTTGTTCGTTCCACATGAACCTTTATGGGGTAATCATTGATGTAGCTCCTGGTGCTCAGTATTACGAAGGAAAGAGAGCAGCATGGTTGGCCAGGAAATCTGGGCAGGGTTATCGTCATCCCTACAATGTTGGTGCTTACAAGAATATCACATTGGTCTCTCGCTCTCTTTCTCTCTCTCTCACACACACAAATGGATCTTGAAGTTTCCTTCTGTCTTGGCTATTGAAGTGATTTGTTCACTAGTGTTGTCTTCTGCTCTCTTTTCAGATATTAGGCCCAAACATGCTGAAATGGTTATGCCCCACAGCGACAAGCCATTTGAAAGACGGAACTAGCTTTCCTATGCAACATGGCAGTTCATAAATTTCCTTCTGTCAGATTTAAGAGTGCACGCTGTTGGATTTTTTTTGAGTGATAATCAGCATAGTTTTGCATATCCTCTGTGTACAATGAGAGACAAAACAAGCTAGAGAAAGGGCTCCTTACATGGAACTGCTTCAGGTAAGCTTAAGAAAATTTGCTTTTATTTCGTCCAAGTTATTCTACACCTCACATGCAATAGCAGTCACTGTAGGTTCATGTAGTGCATTGGACCACAACTATTCATCTTGGGCCTTGTTCCTCCTTGTTCATTATTGTAAATGGAAATTGTACAGTATGCTTTTTTCAGCTTTCACCACATAGCTTGTTCTACATTTATTTCATTGTCTTCACATCTTCAAGTGGGGTATTAAAAAGGAAATAATATAATAGTTCCAATTTTATTTGTTATGTTGTCTCAACTCAGTTCCATTGTTATTTGTTATGCTGTCTCAACTCTTTGGACATATTGAAACTTTTGTATCCGATGCCTTTCTCACCAAGTTCCGTTTGTTTTCGTTCTCTGCGATGATTAAATTGAAACGAAAAAAGTTGTTTTAAGTTCTGTTTACTTGATAGTAGGGGCACGCATGACCGGCATCTGATGCAGCACTATATTAGTCATGTTACCCCTTACAGAATGACGTAGGAGTACTATTTCTAAGCATCAGAAAGGTTGTATCTTTTACTAATTAGAATGATCAGTTTGGAATCATTAGCCTCAATAGGGGTACATTTGCTACCAAAATTAACACTTGAGATCCAAGAGCAGCAAAGACAAGCTCACATGAACTCTGTAAGGTAAAAAACAACAGATTTTATATATTAATATTCTTCAAGTCTAGCCAAACTTGATTCGGTCCATCCTCAAGTCTATTTGCTATTGGCTCCATAAAATAACATCTTAAATTTTGCAAGACAAACATCCAATCTGAAATTTTCACTCGATGAATAAATGATGTTTTATTATTTTTCATGCCTTAACACTCTCTGTACATTGGATACAGAATCCAATCGTGTGAAATTTTTAAATGGGTAAAAAAACTGCATTGCATGACTCAATTGTTGTATGACTCAATTAACCATATCTTACTCTATTGTGTATTGTGCCTGAACTAATGTTATCTGCGGAGTCAGAGTACTGTCTACACCTTATGCTGCTAATGCAACGGAGGATGGATTGGACTTTTGATGTTATTTCTCTTTAGCTTTGCCCCCCTTCCTCTTGCTCATTGCCTAGACAGTAAATTTAGGACTTGGACTTACCCAGATCCTGGATTCATGTATCAATTTCTAAACATGCAAAAATTTTATTTTGCAAATGAACTGTTCAAACTCCACCCATGAAATTAGCTTGTTTAAGCTTTCCCTCTCTCTCTCTCTCTCTCTCTCTGTCTCTCCCTCTCTCTATGATTGCATCCTTTGGATTTGTAGATTCGGTGGAGATCTATGTAGAAATTTCGGTTTCAAAATCTGTTATTGGTATTTTAAGGGTGATGCAGGTAGTGGGTGTGTTAGTTTCTGGGATTCGAGTTTTCCCAGAACTGACAAGCATATCTAGGACATAGGGCTGACAATGGGACGGGTTTGCAATAAAAAGAGCATTTCTATCCCCATATCCGATTATTTATTCCTGTCCCAAACTCACCTCAAAACTGAAAGGAATTTGAATGTGCGATTGCAACTCATCCTACTTAATAAATGGGGACTCATTGCCAAACCGACTGCCGATTAACAATCATTTACTGATATCATGTTTTATTTCAGAGATACAACACTCATGACTGGAAAGCATAAAAAACACATAAATATGAAGAAAAATAGAATTACAAGTAATATTTTATTACTTTTAAAATTCAAATGGGTGGGCTTGAATACCCGTGACTGATTCCTAAACATACCCAAAACCAATTAGGGTTACAAATAAAAATATCAAACTTGTCCAGAACCCATTTATTCATATCCTAAACCCATCCTAATTGGGTTTGGGATGGATTGGTAAACCCACTCATTCCTTCTCATTGTCATCCCTACTAGAACAACACTTAATTTGACTAATTTCAATCCCAGAGGTTTTTTACCACAAAAAGGCAATATTAAAGAAATATGCTGCACAGAAAACTTCAGTTATAAGGAGCACCAGATGTAATTAGTCTCACCTCGTGCATAAATTACTCCCTGACTTAGTGCGGGAATAGGGGGAGAGTGGACATATATGTACGCAGCCTTCCCCTTATATATATATATATATATATTACGATCAATGATCTTGAGATCACCAAAAGAGTAACTCGCGCCCTCTTTGATCCCAAAACAATGGCCGAATAAAATGCTCAGTTTACAATTATGTGCTTGAGGCCTGTGAGCTTCAATTTGGCCTTTATCTATTATAAACAATTCAATCAAACCCTTGAATTCGAATACACAACTCGTTCAAGCCACTCTACCTGAGCCTTGACAAAGTTTAGAGGTTATAGAGGGCGAAAATGTGCTTCTCTGCTTTAGAGATGTGCTCTTATGTGTATTTGGAGGAGGGAAATGCTAGGATCTTTAAAATGCAACCACCGATCCCTTTCTCCTTTGGGAAATGATTATCTCTTATGGTTCCCTTTGGACTCATGCATTAGTAGTTTTCAGATCAATCTGAAGGACTCGAAGAGGGGATGAAAAGTACTCCTTCATTGGTTTTTGCTTTTGATCTATGCTTCTTTTGAGTATAAGGATTTCTCATTGTTTGAGCATTTTCCGTCTAATACAGTTCTTTTTCAATCGAAAGAGAGAGAGAGGGAGAGAGGGAGCCCTTAGTGAAATGTTCAAAATTGTTTGTTTTGTTTTCTGAATGCTATCTATATAACTTACTTTAACATTCTGAAAGGATTATGATATTACTTGGGGGGAACTCTAGTGTTTGAGGAAATCCTCGTACTTCCTTTTGGAAGAGAGGTGCAACCTTAAGATTTATGAAATATTTTTCAAAAGAAAAGAACGGAAATTTCAGCTTTAATTTTAAATTTTGGGATTGCGGGGGAGTGGCGACTTCTCACCCTCCATCTCCGCCTGAGCAAACATGCTTAACAAGAGTAACACAAACTTGGTACCACTTTATATTAGTGCACACATGCAAACAAACCAAGCACCAGTAAAACCATAATGTACACAATACATAGGAAAACTGACGTGAGCATGCATAAGAACCCTATATGATAGCATCTACCGTGTGGTTCATGCAAAGGATGTACAATCTCATTCAGCAGAAGGATTCAAATTCTGTTACAGAATTCCTTATCTTGGTGTTCTCACAATATGGTAATTAAGAATCTTGGCTTTGCTCTGATCCGTAGAAATTTCATTAGGAAAAAGTTTGGCAAAATCCTCCATTGTAGTGTGAATAATTTCTGAATCAATGCGTGAAATCCATTCTTTTGCTGGTGCAAAAACAATTCGAGCATAGATTTATTTGGATCATAGGATTCCCGAATACAGAAAAACAGATTAGGTAAAAGGTTGGTTGAGGTAACTTTGAGGAACATATAGCAATCATGTTCTATCCTCAGAAATAAACCATGCCAAATAGAAAACAAAAAGGGCAACTCCTTCCATATCCGAGGCCAAAGAAGACAGCACTGGTGTTTCCCTAAAACTGCAATTTTCAAATATGAACAACCAGAGATAAAGTTTCCTGCATCACACATGTACATGGTATCCTCATTTTCCAACAAATGGTAATAGTTGCCTATTTCGGCCGTCTGAATCACAAATCTCATGCTCCAATGTTGATTGTCTCCACTTTTAATACTAAGAAATGTTCATAATATGTTCAGAGCATTTCACAAATAGAAACAACTGAACAAAATGGGATGTTTTAACATAAATACTATGTTTAAAAAGAATACTGGAACCACGGGATAATCAATTCATTTGCCACAGGTGATAAAGTTTCAGACATAATGGGATGCACAATGACCCAAGGTAACATGGTATACTCTTCAGTAATGAACTTGTAGACATGGCACCAAGAACCGGCATTTACTTTACAAGTTACAGACATGTTAGCTAGGCACTAAGAAGTGGGCTTCTGCATCAACCAAACATATGGAAGCTAGAATAAAAGATTTCTTATGAACCAGGATAGTACATTCAAGGACCAAAAATAAATAAATAAATATAAGCCAGCTTAATAATCAAGAGATTGTGGGATAAGAGATTAACATGGAAAAGTTCAAGCTATGATCTGACCAATTTCTATCATAAAAGTTTATTGTTATTACTTATTTACATGATGTAGGCCAAGATTAGAAATCAAAGATGCCGATCTATAAGGAAAAGGATATGGTATAGAGGTATTACAGATACATATCAAGAACAAGATCCTTTCAACCTCTGCACTCTTCAATTTAGAGAATGGAACTGAAAATGACATTTCAATGGTACCAAGAAACCATCCATACAAGAGTAATTTTGGTGACTATGAGACAAACTATATCATATTACAAACTAATGTACCAAATTTCTCAACCATAGATCCATGGGACTAAAATAATCAATTGGAATAAAGAACACGAAAAGGACCTGCTAAAAAGCAAATGGTCCTATGTCTTCTTCAGCTTCCTGTCAAACCAGCAAGTAGAAAGGGAACATGAATTTTTCTAGAAGACATTGTGCAATTAGCATAACAAAATTATTTACAAGCCCATTCCCAGCAAGAAGTCTTGCTGCAAGGAGGTCTAGATCCCGCATCCCCATGGTACAGAATTAGGAGGCTGCTGACAGGAAGAGGAATCTTCTCTCTACAAGAAACACTTTTGGTTATTTGGGAGAGGAGTTCAGCAACCATTTAGGAATATGTGAGAACACAACCAAGGATTGCATCCCTAGTGTCATTTAACGAAGGCCTTCTTAAATGGTTTCTTAGATTTTGAACATAAGTTTTAAAGATTAAGAGATTGTTGCTAAGTATAAGATGGAATGTGGGGAAGACAATGACCTTCAAATTTGGATGATAGGTCTACATATGGTTTAAAAACAACAGGTGGACTACATAGATGTTGAAGGACACCTGTGGAGCAGCAGAGTGAGGAGTTTTGGTCAATTGAAGCATTGATAGTGAATAATGGAATGCTACTTCATTCAGCCAAACAAGTCGAGCAAGAAATTCTTAAGGATCTTCCTTGATTTATTTTCCTCCCGAGTTGGACAGATACAGATTGACTTGGTCAGTCATGGTACATATGTAAGATCTTCTGAAAATCTGCCCAACAACTTGGATTTTAAAGGCAAAAGATCTTCACACACTTCCTCCCAAATGCTTGATTTGCTCTATAGGGGGAATTTAGTAATGCATATACCACTTAACAGGCTATCAAAAGTACAAAGAATAAGATCATAGGTAGGAAAAAAATATCAAATCATTTGGAATGTGGATAGAAGGGAAGCAGATGCAACATCAGGGAGGAAGGATCACAGACAATGCAACCTCCACAAACAAGATGGGCAACTACCACAAATAGGTGTTTCTCTTGCCAAACCATATGGAGCCAGTAATATTTCTAGTGACACCACAACTAAGTACAAACTAGGTATCCAGCATGTGAGATGACAGGTGTTTCTTGGTTTTATTTAGTATAATAATTGGGAACTCTGAGCATTGAAAGGTGTTTCTTGTTGCAAGGAGAATTTAGTTGTTCCCAAGGGGTGGACAGTTGAGTCAGTATTCTTACTTTTTGCAGTGACCAGTTTGTTCAACACCAATGTGAATGATGCATGACAGCAGTACCACTTGATGCTCTTAGCAAATTGTTAAATCAATTAAAACCCCTTACCTTATTATCAAAGTAACTACTGTGACAATAATCACAGCATCGTCTTGTCTGCAACCATTGACATGCGCACCAGAACCCTATATAATCTAAATCACTGCATAGTGAGAAGCTTTTGTGATGCGCACAAATATGGTAATGACCACAATTCAACAAGACATTTCATAAACCTTGCAGATAATAGCATCTATGGAGATCATGCAGTTTGGTATTGTGGACAGAGGGAGTAAATAATCCATAACAGAAAATATTATGAATCTATCAATCAAGTACTCTGCCAACTAACCATATGTGGACATTGATAACGGAAACTCCAACTAATTTCTCCAATTTCTTTAAGTATACCATCTCCTTCCAATCGTCAGGCAGAAGAAGTTTCGGAATATCAACTGATTGGAAAATAACCATCTGCGAGATAAGGGAAGATAACATATAGTAGCAAATCTATTATGTTACATCATAAAAGCAGAAATCCACCTGGAGTAGCAATAACATAAGCATCTCCTTCAATCACATCTCCATTACTTAGAACCAAATGTCTTACATTTCGACCGGTATTCACCTCAATCTTTTGAATCCATGAATTAAGTCAAACTTCATCTCCAAAAAAAAGTGAATATGATCATCAATGGGCTTACAGAGTCTCACCAGAGGGTTACCATCTTGGAACCACGCTTCTCCTGTTGATGAATCATACAATTTTTCAAATATCTAGTACCATCTATACGAAATCCATTCCAATTCCAATTATTCCAACAGAGATTAGTTGAAAGATACAATAGCATACAGAAAAGCACATGATGAGCTGAGATATATCATTAACTAAAACATCATCGAAGTTAAGCCAGATAGCATGATTCCTAGCATTTCATGATAAAGCTCAAAAAACTAACTACAACTAGTAAATTTGGTCTCAGTCATCAAAGTGATTAGTTTACTTCAAGGGTATTAAGAGATCAAGTTCTAATCTTAAAATAAATAGATATCAATGTTTACGTACAGAAAGAGAGAAGAGATGGCCAAACCTGAAGAAACCGGTTCAAAGCAATCAAAACACATAGCATTGAGAGTTCATCTGGATTGATGAAGTTTAGTGCCTTTGACGTGGCAATAAACAACTCATTGGTAACTTGGTCTGGCAAACCTTAAAACATAAGGGGCAAATTTGCTCAGAGATAGTTTTCGACAAATAAAATGAAAACGTATAACTCAATCTATATCTATTTTTGCTTAATAAAGAAGGCTTAAATTACTCCTGTCACTTGAAAAACCAGCTTCTATCAATGTAATTTCTCTAGTCAAAGTCACACTTTGCTGCAAAAGAGCATATTGTGTCAGGGCCAAGCACAGAGATACCTGCCCAGCGTAGGCCCTACAAATGCATTTGCTCTATACATGCTCACATCTACATGCATCATGGCCTGCGCAACATCTTTCAACATGATGATCATGGATAACAGTATGATCCAGGACAATATTCCACTCAGAAGAGTTTATGTGAGCAGTCATGAAGCACAGGACACTATTCCCCCCCCCTTTTCCTTTCTTTGCTGCTGCACTTAGGCAAGTGAGAATTTGACATGGGCATGTGCACATTTGAGCAAAACTAGAACGTTCTCTGAGAGAATCCATGCCTCATAACAGCATGAAAACAAATAAGTGCCCTAATATTGTGGCAGTAGATTGGTCGCAAAGATACAAAAGACCCTACTTGGATCAAACATTCTAAGATCAGAATCCACAAACCAGCAAGCAAGCAAGGTTTTGTATCAATGTGATAGTCACTCCCAATGACTGACATAAGATCATTAAATTGTGCAACAGGTAACATGAACTCTAGTAAAGAGGTCACTTCATTGCTAGCACATACAGGAACCTAAAAGATCTATCATACTTCGGAGTTCCCTGGACCATGCAAATTTAGGGCTTTTGACTCAAATAAGTTGTTAAGGGCTTCAAGGCACTTATCATAAGCTGCCAAACGGGTCCTAGTATTTTCAGCACATTGGAAGTAAAATTTTTCCTTCGACAGGCGGTTCTGCACTTGGGACATAAACAAGTGTTACTAGCCAAAGCCTCAGGAAAAGCCAACAAGGGATGATTCCTATGTAATTGAATATTTTTACAAATTTAACAAACCAATATAAGATCAGCCTCAACTTCATCATAAGCAATTACCGGGATGTTATCACAGTCCCTTGAGCAGAGAAGAGGAGGGTACCTAACTTGTTCAAAATGGTATGTTAGGTCACATAATCAAAGCACATCATTTTCTCAGGCAAGTAGAAGTTTCAGCAATTAAAAGGAAAGAAAATTCACATTAAGGCATCATAGAAGTGTAATTCAGCTACATCCAGCTACTCTAAACATTAAAAGAACCGAACTCAGCATATGAAACATTTCATTATGAGATTTCAAATGAGGGAGAAAAGTGAATCCATACGAATAAGGAATTAAAAGTTCTAAAGACCAATCAAAATGTGAAGGCGATTGTTTCCACTCCAAAGCTTCTTATATCGATCAACATATCAAGCCAAATGGGGAAATCATTCTATGATGGACTGAATAACACCAGCTCCTACAGTCTTCCCTCCTTCTCTAATAGCAAATCTCATTCCCTGCTCGCAAGCCACAGGGTTAATAAGCTCAACAACCATCTTCACGCGATCACCCGGCATAACCATCTTTGACTCCTCATCCTTGTCATTCATAATCGAAGCCACCCTTCCTGTCACATCAGTGGTCCTCATGTAAAATTGTGGCCTATAGCCCGCAAAAAATGGTGAGTGCCTCCCACCCTCTTCCTTCTTCAACACGTAAACAATTGCTACAAACTTAGTGTGTGGTGTAATTGTCCCAGGCTTAGCCAAAACCATCCCTCTCTGAATATCAGCCTTTTGAACACCTCTAAGCAACAACCCCACATTATCCCCAGCAAGGGCCTCGTCGAGAATCTTCTGAAACATCTCAACCCCGGTAACAGTAGTATTTCTAGTTTCCCTCAACCCCACAATATCAACGGTCTCCCCAACCTTAACTGTACCCCTCTCAACCCTTCCCGTGGCAACAGTCCCACGACCGGTAATTGAAAACACATCTTCCACAGCCAACAAAAAGGGCAAATCAGTTTGCCTTTGAGGAATAGGAATATAATCATCAACAGCATCCATAAGTTCATAAATCTTATCAACCCACTGATTCTCTCCTCTCTTAATAGCAGGATTAGCCATCAAAGCCTCTAAGGCTAACAAAGCAGAACCAGAAATAATAGGCACATCATCACCAGGAAATTCATAAGAAGACAAAAGCTCACGCACCTCTAATTCAACAAGCTGCAAAAGCTCCTCATCATCAACTTGATCTTGCTTGTTCAAGAAAACAACCATATTAGGCACACCCACTTGCTTAGCAAGCAAAATATGCTCTTTAGTCTGAGGCATTGGACCATCTGCACCAGACACAACAAGGATAGCACCATCCATTTGGGCAGCACCAGTAATCATGTTCTTGACATAATCAGCATGTCCTGGACAGTCAACATGAGCGTAATGCCGGTTTTCGGTCTCATACTCGACAGTTGCAGTGTTAATGGTGATTCCACGAGCTCTTTCTTCAGGGGCAGCATCAATTTCGTCGTATTTTTTAGGGGCACTGTTACCCATTGCAGCTAAGGCCATGGTAAGGGCTGCAGTTAGAGTAGTTTTGCCGTGGTCGACGTGTCCGATTGTGCCGATGTTGACATGGGGTTTCTTGCGCTCAAATTTTCCGCGGGCGGCCCGGACAGTGAAGTGACGACGGTAGAGGGTGGGGGTGGGGATGGGGAGGCGGAAGAGGGTGGTGGGGTTGGAAAGGAAAGTGGAGGACAGATGTGGAGTTGTGGAGCTCCTGGAGAAATTAAGGTTGGGGATAGTGAAACGGAGGTCTGGAGAAGATGATGGTGTTGCCGGGTTCTGTGAAAGGTTTAGGAGTTTAGAGGTTGTCGTTGCTGCCATAGCCATGGAATTTGTGGGGCAGAGAGAGGAGGAACTGAGGTTAAGTTAAAGCGAGAGAGAGAGAGAGAATTGAGGTTGAAGTTAAAAGCGAGGGTGAGGTTTGGGTAGGGTGACGAAGAAGGGGGTGGAGAGATTTTGTTGTCTGGCAGAAGGAAAACGGGCCTCATAAGTGCGGGTCTATCCATTTCTCTCGTTGGGATGTGTTTGGGTACAGGTGAATTTCTATCTTCCCAGGGAACCAGACAAGAAGAAGAAGATTTTGAAAAGGAAAACTTTTGAATTCCTTCGTTCGTTTGAGGGTCGAAGAGAAACATTAAAGAGATCAGGACCAAAAAAGATTCTTCCAAAAATTTTAAAAATTTAAAAAATTTAAAACTTTCTTTCAAAAATAAGAAAAAACGGAGGGAAGCATTGATGGATGAAACTATAAATTTTAATATATTAATTTTACTTTTTAAAAAAATAACACAAAATAAATTTATATTCGATATATACTATAGATGGTATAAATACTGTCTCGACTTACATGATTAGTGACTCTTTAATTTATAATCCACAAAGAAAAAGATCAGTGAGCATTACAATATCAACATATGTAAAGAAGAAGAGTATTCTTTCCGCTCGTCACACTCATGAGCAAAATAACCAAATCTATCTAAGCGTAGCACTTTGTATTGGTTTTATTAAACTTCATTTTCCTACACTTTTATACATTGTTGTCCATTTCTTTTTTTGGGATGGTTTTATCAACATGTTTATGTTGTTAGCTTGATGCCATGGGAGTTCTTACTCAACTCCACTTCATAAGCATGACTGCTCTCGAGTCTTCTTCATATGCTTATATTGTTGGCTTGATACTATGGGAGTTCTTACTCAACTCCACTTCATAAGCGTGACTCGAGTGCGATCTACTCACCTCCAGACGCTCCTTCTCGAGCTCACAATACATGTTCATATTAGCAAAAATATGAATACTCTCGTCACTCGTGAAATAGATTTTCATGATTTTCCATGAATCAGGTAAAAACTGAACCACACTCAATACCTAAATACCACCCAAAATTGGTTCATTCGTATTTCTCAACGCGGTGATAATATTCGACATTTGAATCAAATTTTGCATCATTGTATGATCAACCATTTTCTTCTGCATCTCACACTAGGAGCTGAAGAGAGCAACACAATACTCTTATAGACCGAGTCTAACTAACATATTCGTAGGATATCGGTCGTAAAACGAGATCAAGTTATCGTGCATGCCACTGATAAGGATTGTCCTAACTTGACAATTCTTTTCTTCTACGCACGATAGATCTCCTTATCTCGTCTATCCTGAGGTACGGGGCCCTCCCTGGGGCCCACCATCTCGTGCCTCAGAATCTCAAACAGATTTTGTTTCTCGAAAATAAATCGAATCTATCGGTGTGAAAACTCGCAGATCATATCATTCGGTATGCTCTCCTTACAAAAATCTAATACGATAGTTCTCAATACAGTAAGAGAGATATTTGTGAATTGGTGATACTTATTATCATATTTTGTGCGCCCTACGAATCAATAACTTCAAAATGATTCGAATATAGACCCCAAAATGAGTGTATGAGTCAACGAACACACACGATACACCACGATCTGAAATCACATCTCACTATTCGGACTTGGATTCGGTACATAAAAACTCATAAAAAATCACAAATATGAAGGTAGAACCCTCAGAAAATTGAAAAAAATTCAATTCAGGCAAACAGACGAGCCGCCGGGGTCCATACGCACTGCCACACACCGGTAGCACTCCTCTACGTGCTGCCACGCGCCTCTACGCTCTGGCAGCTGCCTAGCACACACGCCAAACGCGCGGTGGGCCTCATACGCGCTGCAATGCGCCTAGTGTGGCGCGCAGCTCACGCGGGGAGCCGTGTCATCCCGGGTCGACAACTGGGTCGGTCAGGGTCTGACTCGGTTGTGTCGGTACGTGGGTCGGATTCGGGTCAGGATCCGACCCGAATTGTCACTTACCTCTTCACCTGCCTGGCTCGCACGTGAAGTGCACGTGCCCTCTGCTTGTCTTTTGACGCGCCTCAACGCGCGTGAGACACACCCGCCCGCGGCTCTGGGTCGGGTCTTCTTCGCCCGACGGGTTGTGCAATGGGTTTTTCGACCCTATTGCCGGAAAACTAATTTTAAATCCGTTTTTCTCGCATTTTTCGATTGGAAAAAATTACTAGGCATTCTCCAAACATCCTACACTTGATTTTAGGAGAATTTATATCCAAAAATGTTGGATCTATGCAATCCAGTCGCGGCCCTCTGCGGCCAATTGGAAATCCCGATTTTCGGCATCTGAAACTCACAACAAAATACATGAAAATGTAGATCAGAATGCAAGGAACACACATAAACCATTTTCATGCATCAACCTGTCCTCTAAAGCTATAGATCTAAGGTTTTAAAGTCCGTACAGTCGCAAAGTTTGACCGGACTTTTCATAATATAAACATACTCAGAAAATTCAACAAAAAATATTTTTGTAATCCCTGAGCCATGGGTATTCCCACTGTGTACTCGGATTCACGAAACTCATCCGTGCTCCGGAGCCTCAAATTTTTTTATTCCTAAAAAATAATTTCAAAAAAATTTTAATTAAATCCAACAAATACTCTGATACCAATGTTAGATTTAATCGCACATGCGGAAACGTAAGTAAATAAATAATTCAGAATTTCGGATAAATATCTTAACATGTAGGGTCTCCAAAATTCATTCGGAATCGTGATGTCTCTCGAATGGATCACTCAGTCGGATGGTGATCACGAATCGAACCACCACTGCAAATCCACAACACCTCAAATCTCATGTCCGGTGAATCATTTGACGAGAGACATTTTCTTACGCGAAAATCTCCAACTCTCATGGTGTTTTTCTCTCTCTCAAGAGAGATTGTGGAAAATCCTAGCCATAACTCTCTCATGGCTGCTGTTCACATGAAAATGGAAGGTTACTGTTACGTTTTTTTGCTTCTTCATTGACTTAATTAGAAATAACCTGATCATAGTGTGGTTAATGGGCAATAATGGGATGGTTTATGTGGGAGTTATGGAGATAATGGGTGTTAACCCATTATATCCAATCCCAATAATGGCCCTCATGGGCACATCACCAACATGAGGAGTATCCGAATCAACCACCAAGCAAAGTCATCCACCAAGCAAAGTCATCTTCCGTTAGATTAATCTCAGAGATCATAACAATTAGTTCTTTCCTTGCATTGTTGGAAGATTCTTGTTTCTCTTTTCTTGCTTTCTTGAGCAATTTGCATTCAGACTTTATAGTATCCTTCCTTATGGCAATATAAGCATTTCCCTTTCTTCCTCTTATTCATGCCCTATTTTTGATTCTTGAAGTGTTCACTCTTCTTGCCTTGGGACTTATTTGATTGTCGCTCTTCAATCATGTGCACATTTGAAAAATCTTTGTTTTCATAAAAAAATTTGAGAATCCTTTTCCCCTTGCACACGAAATTCCTCTTCTATTTGGAAGTATTTGGGATAAAGCGATTAAAAAGTTTTTCAATTTCTACAAATTATTCCATAATAGACACTATATCTATCATTTTGTAATTGTTAAAAATAAAAACAAAGAACTTCTTATTTATAGCATCTTCTTACATGTACTTAGTCTTCAATTTATCCCAAAGTTCTTTTGTGGCGGGGATAATACGGTAACAGTCCGTCGCTCATTGCATTTAGGGTATAACCCTTGCAAATTTTATCATCATTCTCCCAATGCCACTTCTCCCTTATTTCTTCAAAAGTTTCTTCATCTTCTTGTCTTATAGGCTTTGGAATACTTAAGACATAGGCAACCTTTAGAGTGACTAAGAGGAAATGGAGTCTTTTTTTGCCAATGGATGAAATTTCCAGCTCTATCAAAGCGATCCAATTTGACAATATTGGTAACCAATTCTTTCAATGAACTTGCTATCTCAAGTGTCGGAATTCAATCTAAAGATTGTTGGTGACATAAGTTGCACTATATTATATAAACTTAGAGAAAAACTTAATTGAATTGGTTTCAAAGTCGTGAATTAGATTTACTTTCTTTTAACCTAAATTCATCATGTATTAATAGTATAATAATTTAGACGAATTCCCTTTAAATTAAAATGAAGAAATCATTCAATAGTACTTGCATTTAGTAAATCAAATTCAAAAGGCAAAAAAAAAAAAAAAGAAGTATATGTTCCAAAATTTTCAAAGTGTTGAAAATGAATTTTCTACAACAAATCATTGCCCAATAGACCCTTTTATAGTTATAGAGATTGTGGGAAAAGTTATAACTGACTGACCCAACTTATGTTTTTTCATAATAACTAATATTTTGTTATTTAAATTAGATGCCTATTTGAAATATTATAGTATTTCAAAAGTTGCATCTCTTCAGATTTGTCCAATAGTCATTATTTCATACTTCTCGGAAACCTGTGAGAAAGTGTCTTTAAAGATTTCCTATAAAATCAAATAGCTTGTGGAGCATATAGTTATGTAGAATCAAGTTTGACTTGCACTATGATAATGAGTGCAATGCTTAGGCTGCGAAAATCATCACTCACTTGAGTCCATAAAAATTCGTCAATTAGCTTTACACATATTTCTATCCATGAAGTAGATGATAGCTCTCATATTTGCCATCAACCTATAGCTACGTGAATGGATAGCCAATAGCAAAGGAGCCTTCAATTGCAAAGAAGCATCCGTACTTTTACCATAAATAGTGATAAAACATGTTTCTTAGATGTATTTCTTTTGTGTCCTTAAACTTTTCACCTATCTTGTTTGTAGAATAGGGAAGCAAAATTTCCTTACCGTTTTCCAACCATCCGGGTCGAGGAAGAAGGTAATCTTAGTACTAATTCCAGGAATTAGTCCCGGCTGTTGAGTCATTTTTCCTCCAAGCTCTTCGGTCACCAAGTTCACCACCTAGAGCACTTTTGTTTACATTATCAGTGCTAATGGTAATCTGGAAACAAGAAACTAATATGAACCACATTTTCTTCTTTTTCTTTTCTTTTTGTGGGGGTGTAACATAGTTACCCATGATACTGGATTTGATAATTCAAAATTGTACGACCCACGATTGTAAGAGCTGCCCAAGTTCCACTAGGCCCACTAAGTTATAGATGAGCCCAAGAAAAACCCGAATTATCTTTTTTTGGTTTGCACTACAGGTATCCGAGTTTTACTCGACCAATGCTGTTCGAGTACTGTGAGACCCATTTTAAGGATTAGTTCTTCCAAATCCTTTTTCGTTATTCTCAAAACTCGAACTTAAGACCTCTAGTTAAAGGGATAAAGTGTCTGACCACTCAACCCAAAAGAGTTTGGTAATTCGAACTATCTCTCAACTTACTACAAGAAAACATGATATTAGCGACAAAAAATTCTGTCGTAAATAGCGTCGGAATTACGACGGATTAATATCAAACGTTACAAAAATAAAAAATGTAAAAATTACTAAAAGATTAGGGACGTAAATATTTCTGTCACTAATCGGTCAGAATCGGAAGAAATAGTGTGACTTAACAAAAGATTAGCGACGGAAATTAGTGACAGATTTTTTTCCGTCGCTAATCTGTTGGTGTACAAGTTTAGGGTAAAAAAAAGAATAGAAAAATTATGTAAAAATATCAGCGACAGATTAGTGATATGATTTTTAGCGACGGAATTTTTCCGTTGCTAATCCGTCATTGATTTAAAAAACTATATAAAACTACCAGCAACAGAAATTTTAGTGACCGAAATTTTCCGTCGCTAAATTTAATTTTTTTTAATTAGCATTTTATATTTAATTTTAATTTTAATTTATTATTTTATATTAACAAATCATATTTATTATTTTATAATATTTTAAATTAGCATTTTATTTTATTTTTTTAAAGAATAATATTATTTTATTTTTTAAATCTTTTATTATTTTATTTTAAATTAGCATTTTATTATTTAATTATTTTATAACAAATTAGTATTTTATATTATTTTATTATTTTTTAAAAAATATGAAAGTAAGATAATAAATAAAAAAAATGATCAAATATGATATTGTGGTATGATAGTTGTCACAACTCAACTCTCGTTGTATGCCCATGTTCGAGTCCGTGAGCGCTGGCTGATTACGTAAAGTTATCAGTAATAGAAATATTTCGTCATTTATAGCTTTATATATTATTTGAAATCAGCAACGGATTAATGATAAAAAATTTTTTGCGATAGAATATGTGAAGGTTTTCAACAATAAAATTAGTGATAGAAATTTTTGTAGCTAGTACTTCTTAGTGATAGAATCTTTACTATCAGCAACGAATATTTTCGTCACTGATGTCTTGTTTTTTAGTAGTGAATTCCCGACCTCTCAATCTTTACCGAGTTGACCCCATTTATGCAACGAATCCTAATTGTAATTACTTGATAAGGAAGGAAATCTTTGGTGACCCAAAAACCTTTTCCAACCTAGTATGGACCTATTACGATCTCTTTCAATACGGAAGTAAATTTTCCAATAACTCAAACTTTCACGGGTCTCCGCGACACTAATGGGAACTTTCCTATTTCAAAAGATTCATGGATCTGAAGAAAATTTACTAACACAATTCTTGTAATCTTGGAAGTTCTTGCATGATCTCTCTTCAAAGAAAGTAGGATTTTTACACCGCCAAGCACATATAACATTACCATATGTGCCATATATATATGTTAAATAGAGACAATATGCCAGATACGTATCTCTTTCTCTCTGCACACCATATACGGAGACTACACAGGGTACAGAGTCTTTCCGTCTTTCCTCCTAAAACTACTCTTTCTGATTTGAATGTCGGAGTCTCTTCAGTCGGAATCTCCTCCAGCGGGTTTTTTGTAGATTATTATATTCAAGATCAATTCAAAGACTCTCAACTACCAGTTTCTTGTTCGAGACAAAAGGGCAATCTACTGAGCTCATTTTTTGGTATCAACAAATTAGCGTCATCCGTGGGAACAACTTACTGACTAGCCATGAAACACCATGTCTTCTCTACCAATATGCTACTGAAAAAAAGAAGGCCAACAATCGTTTTTGACGATGATAACTTGCAAGGAATTGATCAAAATAGGCTAGTATATTGTAAAAAGAATTTTGGTTGATCAAAAGGCAGAATGCAATCTCCTTTACTGGAACGCCTTCTCTTAGATGGGCTTCCAGCAATCGCACCTTCAACCACCTGTTTGCCCTTTGAAAGGCTTCCCGATCGAATGATTATACCTAGAAGGTAATTTCTCTCTCCCTATTAACTTAGGGATGCCAACAAATCACGCTTCCGTTTGATTTCATTTAGTATGGTCAACTTGCCCTCTCCGTACAATGCCATTCTGGGTTGTCCTGGACAAAACAATCTAGAAGCACTATCAAGTACCAAACATATAAAGATCAAGTTCAAAACCCCTTTGGATGTCCCGATACTCACTTGTGATCCTAACCTTCAAAGCATCTCCATGATGAAAGAAGAGAAAAAGAACCTTAGCATTGATGCTATAGAATTCAGAGACAACGTCGACCAGTCCACCAAACCTAAACTGGGCGAAGAGATAATGGAGATCTAGATTACTGAAATCTCGGGTTAGATCGTCTCAATCAAGGCTAGTTTACTAGCTGCCCTTTGGGACACCTTGATCGAGTGCCTATGACGGCATTCTGGTGTCTTCGCATAGAAACCTGAAGACATATTGAGAATACACACCCCTCTGTAATTGTGCACAAACTAACGGCCGATCCCAACCGTAAACCTGTTAAGCCAAAAAAGAGAATATTTACACTTGAACAGCAATGAACAATACAAGAGAAGATACAAAAATTATTGATGCCGGGCTTCATCCGAGAGGTGAGGTATCCTGAATGGCTAGTCAACGTAGTCATGGTAAAAAAACCTAACAGCAAGTAGAGGATGTGTGTTGACTTTATCGACCTCAATAAAGTGTGTCCAAAAAATAGCTACCCCTTTCCGAATATAGACAAGCTCATGGACTATTCCTCAGGATGCCAACTTCAGAGTTTCATGGATGCATACTCCAGTTACAACCAAATTCGCATGGCTCCCGAGGACGAAGAAAAAACAACTTTCATTACAGAATTCAACCTTCATTACTACAAAGTCATGCTATTTGGCCTCATGAACACAGGAGCAACCTTCCAATGGTTGGTCAACAAAGTCTTTTGTGACCAACTCGACAGGAATATCAAGACTTATGTGGATGGCATGCTCGTCAAAAGTACCAAACAGGAAGGCTACGTAGTAGACCTGGAAGAAACGTTCTAGATGCTAGGGCATTTCAACATGAAATTAAACTCAACCAAGTATACTTTTGGAATCATTTCCGGCAAGTTTTTGGGCTTCTTGATTACCAGTTGAGGAATTGAGACCAACCCGGAGAAGATTCAAGCCATTTTAGACATGACCCCACCAAGAATCGTAAAGGAGATGCAATATCTCACCGGAAGGATCGCTACCCCAAACTGGTTCATGTCGAACGTAGGAGAAAAATATAAACATATCTTCAACGCCATGAAGTTCACATGGGCACCCGAATGCCAAGCGGCTTTTGACAAAATCAAGGAGTATCTCTTATCACCGCACTTGCTGTCTCGGTCTATCCCTAGTGAGAAACTCTATCTCTACCTATCTATATCTGACCAAACTATTTGTTCTGTACTAGTGAGACGGGAAGCCACTTTGCAGAAACTTGTATATTATGTCAATGGGTGCTCCAGGAGTTAGAAATCATCTACAGGCCATCGAAAAAGTGTCATTCGCTCTCATCATAGTTGCCCATCGCCTCTAACCTTACTTTCAGGCACATACAATTGTGGTGCTAACTAACCAATTTTTAAAGCCAATTTTACAGAAGAGAGATTCCTTGGGTTGCCTCATCAAATGGAGCATTGAACTTGGAGAATATGATATCGAATATCAATTGAGACCCGTTGTCAAAGGTCAATCCTTAGCGGACTTCATTTTTGAATGCACTTTACCAAACTCCATTAAGCTGACTACCAGTGACCTCCCGAGAACATGGTCAGCCCCACCATGGATACTATACGTTGACAGCTCCTCCAACTCCTTGGGTAGTGGAGCAGGACTCATCCTGGTGGGGCCCAAAAACTTCAAGGCAAAGTATGCACTCCACTTCAACTTTCAAATCACCAATAATCAGGCCGAGTATGAAATGTTCCTAACCGGCCTACAAATTGCGGCATTATTAAGGGATTGGGACATCCGAGTCTTCAATGACATTCAATTCGTGGTCAAACAAATCGAGGAAACATATGACGCGAAGCCGAAATGATGAAATATCTCTCCAAGCTTTGAGAGATAATGTCCGATTTCAATACGGTCAATATATAGCAAATCCCCAGATCCAAGAATGTAGAGCAGTCACACTCTCAAAACTCGCGAGTTTAGAATCTACTGAGGCCTGCTGGACCATTTATGTCGAAAGTCTCCCACACCAAAGCATAGACGAGCCATAATAGATTATGGTCACCGAAAACCTACCTAACTATGCTTACGCTCTGATAATTAAAGAGTGTAAGAGTAATGATAAGCTGTTAAAGTCCGGTCAGAACATTTTGGTACAAGACCATCATGACAGTAGCCTATGACTTGCCCCAACTGACATGACGGGACCTTATACCCGTGGTTCCTTTGGTGACGGAGCGTTGTACCTATGACCTTGGCTGCCATATCTCTTTTGTATGTTAAACCCACAAAAGAAAAGAGGCGCTTTCACACCTTGAACTCTCCTCAAATGTACAGTCTTTTCCTTGACTCACTGCTCATGAACAACCCTACATCTTATCACAATTTGTGAAATGTATCTATATAGAGTTGAAGGTTAGAAACTGCATCGTCGCAATCCCTTGGAAATCGAAGAAACATAGTGCATTTAATAACTGTATTGCACCTCTTACGTTTCGCAGCGTGTATTTTCCATTTACCCATAATGTGTTATGCCTTTTTAAACTTCCTAATTAATATGGCATTTACTCTAATCCTAATGCAACTCCTTCGAACCGATATTAGGAGTAAGGAAAAAAATGATAATACTAGATTTGATAGCCCAAAATAGTACAACCTACGATTGTAAGAGCCCAAGTTCTACTCGGCCCCCTAGGTTATAGATAAGCCCAAGAAGAAACCGAACTACCTCTCGGCTCCCCAACCTCTCGGTCTTTACCTAGCTGACCCCATTTATGCAATGAATCTCATTTGTGATTACTTGATAAGGAAGGAAATCATTGACGAGCCAAAAATCTTTTCTAACCTAGTACGAGCCTATTAAGATCTCTTTTAATAAGGAAATAAAATTTTCAATAACTCAAACCTTCGTGGGTCTCTGCGGCTATAATTCATAGTTTGAAAGATTCTCAAATTTGCAGAAAGTTTACCAACACAATTCCTGTAATTTTGGAAGATCTCGCACGATCTTTTTTCAAAGAAAGTAGGGTTTTTACACCCCCATGCACACACGGTATTACCATACATGCCATATATACATATTAAACAAAAGCAATATCCTAGATATGCATCTCTTTCTGACTTGAGTGTTAGAGTCTCTTCCGTTGGGTTTTTTGCAAGTTATTATAGCCTTGTTATGATACTCAGGTCGAGCTCGGATATCACAATACCCGAGCTCAAATAAAGTCTGCTATAGGTAAGCACGAGCTCAAGCTCGTCGAGCCTGTTATTCTAGAGCTCGAGCTTGACTCAAAGTATCATCGAGGAGCTCGAGCTCGAGTATCGCAGGCCTCGCGGGGCAAGATTGGGCCCGAGCTAGGAAGCAAGAGAGACAGAGAGAGACAGAGAGAGAGGAAGCAAAAGCGACAGGAAGCAAAACCCTAGAATTTTTTGGAAAGAGAGAGAGTTTACCTTCAACTAAAAGAGATGATGTTATAGTGGCGATGTTGCATCGAACAGTAATGGATAACTTGCAGTCCCACTTTGCAAATCTCTGTTGCATAGAGAAATGGATGCTTGAAGACTTGAAAGCTAGGTCAAGGTGAGAGAAGAACGAATCATCAAACAAATCGTCAAAAGCCTAAGGGAGAACAAAAAAATTACAAAAGCCCTAAGTTCGCAGATCTTGCAAAAACTCTAGACAGAGAGAGAAAGATAGAGAGAGACAGTACCTTTGAATCGACCTCTGCGTAATGAAATTGGAGTAGCGACGGAGAGGAGAACAAGATCTTCATCGCACACAGAACTTGAACTTAAAAGATCCAAGGATGAGAGCCGAGACGCGAGATGTAAATACGAGCTCTGCTAGGTCACCGCGAGAGGAGAGAACACATCAAGGATCCAAAATGAGAAATGACGAAAGGGTTTGGAGAAATGAAATGTAAAATTATATTTCCGTCATTCAAATTTTTAAACCCTTGAATTATAATTTGTAATTTGTTAAAAACAGTAGGGACATACACGTAATTTTGCATGTACCGAATAGCTCGACGACCTTTGAGCTTGACACAATATGGGTTCGAGCTCGAGCTCAATATAGAAAAAGCCGAGCTCGAGCTCAACTCGAGCTCAAGTTGCCGAGCTTGAGCTTGAGCCTTGACTAGGTAGTGTCACTGGTCGTGACACTACCCGAGTGTCATAACAGCCTTAATTTATTATATTCAAGATCAGTATGAAGACTTGCAACCACTGGTTCCTTATTCAAGATAGAAAGACAATATGCTAAGGTCATTTTTTGGCACCAACAATTACTATTCTGCAAACTGTGCATACACACTTCCTTTGGTATATCGATCACAACGTAGTTATAAATCAACACCAAAACAGTTTGTTTCTTTTTTTCTGCATAACCCATCATAGCAAGTGTCAACTGTAAAGCAAGCAATAGAGTGAAAACCACAGAAACCCAAGAAAGAAATAATGAACCAGGAATAACAGGGAACGAAATTTACAAAAAGAAAAAAAGAAGGAGGAAAAAGGGCAAAGCAGAAACTCACCTTCTTTTCAAGCCTATCAACCTTCCTTTATAGCTTCATCCCCAGTGAAGAACTCCCACCATAAAATGGTTGCATTGTACATCAAACAACAAATATCAGGTCATAACACATAACACATAACAAATATAGTGGAGAACAAAGCATTCAGTATAATTGAATCTATCATTCCTAGGAATGTCTCTTTTGCTTGCTAGCATTATCCCAAAGCATTCAGTATAATTCAAAAAGAAAATGAAATCCTAAAAGCCAATAGTTACAGTTGATTCAAAAATTTCAGAAATTAAAGGCAACAAAGGCCCTACTTGATTGTCAATGTCACCAACTGGATATACGATATGAGGAAACCTTCTATTATCTTTCTTTGCTCATTCCAACAACTCGGATTCTTCAACAGCTTATCCTAAGCCATTTCTAGAGCAAATGAACTAACTCTATGAATGCTCACAAGGACATGTCAAGAGAGAGAATTCTTAAAAGCTTCATTTTAAAAGAAAAAGATGAGAGACAGAAAATGATTCCAAATACTAATATCAGATGGCCTACCATTTGATGATATCATATTGTTCATGCCTGTTTTGCACGAAAACGGAAATGAGAAATAAAAACGAATACCAAATAATATGAAAAAATAACATTTTTGTCAAAATACATAAAATGACGTGTAGATATAAAAAATATAAAGAATTTTATATAAATATTAATCATTTTATAAAAATAATAAAATAATCATATTTTACAATAAAACTCTAAAATTATTAAATATGTAGTTATTAATTATAAGATAAATAATATAAAAATAAAAATTATAATTAAATGAACAAATAATTCGTTAAATATAAAAAATATATAAATATGAAAAATATAAATATTTTATATAAATATTAATTAATTTAATATATCGAAACATTCTAAAAATGTTTCGAAAATGAAAACTAATATTAAAAAAATCATTAATATTAAAAAATTTTCGTATATTTTCTCAAAGTACTCACATAGAAAACAACCGAAAATCTTGTGGCCTTACACATGAGATTCTCTTCTCTTCTGTTTTTAATTGCAACCCATCTCATATTTTTCGCGGATTTGTCTTCTCTCCTAGTTACAATGTTGGAGATAGTATATCCCACAAAATAAATATAAATATAATGGTCTCAAATTTCCACCATGAAATGATGAATTTGACCTTTTGAATGCATTTAGCTTTTGCAGATATCATGGAAAAAAGTGTAGGTTATGGAAGAGGACGATTAGCAAAAATGCTTCGCCTTTGGAAATGATGGATAAAGCCCTTGAAAAATTTGGATGACAATTAGTCAAGGTGGATTTCTTGATTGTGGTTGTTGGGGTCTTTTTTTCCCAAAAATATTGTTTTATTCAAAATTATTTAAATATAGTTGTTTTTTTTTTTTAATTCAGAAACTATTGATTTTGCACTCTAAGAATACGAAATCAGATTTTTAAATTTTTTTAAGGTGTTATATTTAAAAAAAAAAACAAAAGAAACAGTTTTGTACTCTTTCGCACTCTGATAGTGTGAAATTATTGTGCTAAAACCCCTAACTGAAAATGCAATTCTTATTTCGCATTCTCTCATTCTTCTGCCGAAGCCCATGCTCTCTCCTTTCCGACAAAAGGCTAATCCTACTTGAGATAAGAAGATTGTGATAGAAGCCTCTATTTTCATCCTTTGTCACGTGAGGCTTCATCTACAGTCAGTAATTTCTTCCTCTATCATTGTATTTTTTTTGTTACTATTTACTATGAATGGTGGTCCTCTTTAGGTTTTGCATTATTTGAATGTTGCATTGTTCGAATCTAGGGTTTGTTTGCATTAGGGTTGTGGTTGAGGCTGTGTTGTTGCATTGTTTGAATTTAGGGTTTGATTGCATTATGGATCCTGTAGTGATTGATGTAGTGCTTTTGATGCGAAAATAGGGTAATTTTCTTCTATACATTACATTTGTCACATTAGCAACCACATTGTTATAAATCAATATAGGGTTTGCATTATACATTAACAACATTTGTTACATTATAAATCAATGTAGAGTTTGCTATAAATCAATGTAGGATTTTCATTAACCACATTTGTTACATTATAAATCAATGTAAGGCTTTCATTAACCACATTTGTTACATCACTATTAATTCATTCTAAATTCACTATACATTATAACGTAGGGTTTACAATATATTTGTTGTTGATGATATGTTGTTGATACTCTTTTAGACTTAGTTCTAGGGTTTGCATTATGTTGGTTGTTGATACCTTATTGTTGGTTATTGTTGTACTTGATAGAAGAAAAGAAGATGTGACAACCATGTGAGGCCGATGCTTTATTGGTGGGTATAACTAGTAGGGCTGAAGATGAGTTAATGCATAATGTGGCTGAACAAAAACAAGTTAGAAAGTTTGATGCCGCCATGAATAAAATCAAAGAGCTTAGTGAGCTTGCATATAGGTGAGTAATGAAGATTCTTCTAAACAAATGGATATTGTGTCATGATGGGGGCTACAAATGGGGAAACATGACCACTAATCTTTCGGAGTTATTTCATGGCGTGCTTAAAGTGCAATAAAAATGCCAATAACTATACATGTGCGGGCGACATTGTACTATATGGTTGGACATTTCAACAAGAATCGAGAAGAAGCAACTAACAACGTCAAGGAAGGCAGGATGTGACCAATATTGATGATGGAAAGAATGCTTAAAAATAAGTAAAAATCAAAATTTTACAACATCATTATATTTAATAGATATAGAGGAGAGTATAAGGTGATAACTAGATTCCATGGTAGGAGGGGTAGGAACAACCATACCATGGTTAAGAAGTCCCATCATGTACTTGTGGGAAATATACTATCTCCAATCTTCCCTGTTCTCATATGTGGAGAGTTTATGCAGATATAGACCATGAGTTTAGGATAATTGTAAACAGTTTATATAGTTGCCAATCAATGTTGCTGCAGCATCGAGTATCATTTTCCTATTTTGAGGTCATCGAATATCATTTCCCTTAGAGAGTTTTGTCAGTTCGGGTTGCCATGTTCCTTTACCATGTAGACTGACCACGAGTTGCTGCACTCATTGACACGGGAGACATGGACATGATTGGACTAGAATATATGTTGTACCCTTGTGATTGTGGGATAACCATTGATATCACATCGTAGTGCGTGATGAGACTTCCGGTGAGTTGATGGCAAGAAGTGACTATATGTCGTGGTATTGTTAGATCACTCATTTATACATTGGTAACCATGCATATCGTTATTAGTAGGGATTACGACCTCCAACAACGTAGATGGAATATCACATAAGTCAAAATAGATTTATTATTTAATATTATTTTATTATTTATATAATATTTCTTTTCTTTTTATCTTTTGCAGTGCTATGAGTTCGAGAACATACATTTAGTAGTATCTGATGTGCTAACAGTAGAAAAAGTGGATTTTAGAGTTCGACATCTCAGAGATATGTTATGGTGTGCACTTCAGTTTGTCGAGCATGCGCCATCTAAGGATTACCAGTCTTTGACATCTACACAGAGAGCTACTGAGTCGATGGACATACCTTCCACTTCTGGTGCTATGGATCATATGATGAGCCGACGGAGATATCTGTATCATTTTCATATCCGACTCCGACTCTGATATTTATAGACAATGTTGATAATACTGTATCGACTGAACCTCCACGACTTAATATTTACAAGCAATGTCGTCGTCATCATCGACATTTTGATGATATTGGTACGGTTGCATTCTCTGAGGTTGATGAGGGTACACCGCTGGATAATATATCTCCACCTCTACCCAGTAGGCCAGCTCATATTCTCTTCAAACATCAGCCGCGATGTAATGTTGGACGACCTTTTTGCGATACTTAGTCTAGATTTAGTATTTTACGTGTATTATATTTAAATTTTGTAATCATTAATTTGAATTTCTATCAAAAATTTTTATTATGGTCACTTTCTTGTGATTTCTTTCTTTATGTCACTTCAACATTTATAAATATTTTGATTTATGTTATTTTGATGGTTGAACTTTTGGAGGTGATGTATGTTTGGTTGAAATTTGGTGGTAGTTATGGTTAAAAATGTTTGATTGTGTTTTGATTATTGGTGTTTGCATTGACTGCGTTTGGTTGTATTTAATTGATATTTGTGTTGATTGTGCTTGTTTTGAATTGAAGTTATCTTGTGCTACGGAATATAGTTATTAGGTGGTGTTTTGAAATATATTTATTTGAAGGTAGGGTTTTGGAGTATAGTTATGTTGAGTGTGGTTTATTTGGTGTGAAGTAAAGTGGTGATTTTTTTTATTGTTTTGTAAATTGATATGCATTATTAGTGGTGTTTTAGTGTGGAGTAGAGCGAACAGCAACCAAAAAAACACAGGCCCCATAGTCCACGAGCCAAGCATGGGCAGGAGCATGTTTTGCACTCCCTGAGAAACCTTTTTTTTCTTTGAGCAAAACATCACAATCAATACTTTCGAAAATTAAAAATAAAAGTAATATCTAAATAATTTTAATTAAAAAAATTCTTTCGTAAATAACACATGGTCGTTGGAATTTCAACTTGTTTAGATTTGAGGGATCCAACTTTCGCTGATTTCAGGGTGCTGTCGTGTGGGCTTTGGCCTAATGGAAATTGTGATCAAAATGGAGTATTTTTTAATGTATCTTTTTATGGGGATTATAACTTTTCCTTTGGTGTTGACCAAGAAGTTCATACTCAGTGTGTCTCTTGGTGAATCTAACAGGACTTCGGGGCTTTACGGATTCAAAAAAGGAATTTTGAACAATCCCATGTGCATGCGGATGTGTGGATGTGTATTATGTTAGTCTGAACTTGGTGAAGTCAGTCGTTCACGGGTAAGTTAGCATAGAAAATTCTTCTGGGGTTTTGATTTTGATGATCATCAATCCTAGTCCATGTCTGTTGTCACCGATCTACACCGAGAAAGTTGGTCATGTTAGGGGGCCAATGCATGTTCGTGGGTACATCTCCGTAGAATCACTTAGCAATGTAAAATATGATTGGTATGTCTGCTGAAAAAATATTGATACGAAAGTCCTTATGTTCATGTAAATATAAGGCTTCATTTAATTGAGGCTGCATTGCTAGTAGCTTTTGGCAAGTATTCATTAGGTTACTTTTTCTGGTCATCATTCACGACCCTAAGATGTGATTGCCTCTCAACCATCTGATTTTGAATTTCTTTCCCCCTGGCAGTGGCGCTAAGGATGTGGCTTTAATAGAATATGCCCATCTAACTGGTTGACACCTTTAGAGTGTTTAGCTTAGACACCGGGAGGCTAAATCAGGAGACATGTATCACTTCTTTGATACTGTTGAGAAGCATTATGGCGTCCATATTGAGTACATGTGACCGGATGCTGTTGAAGTGCAGTCTCTAGTCAGAAGCATGGGGCTATTCTACTTCTATGAGGATGGCCACCAGCCCCGCTGCCGTATGAGGAAGGTGAGACCCCTAAGAAGAGGCCTTAAGGGTTTGCTTTCGTGGAGGACTAGTATACCTGTTGTGCAAGTTGATCCATCCTTTGAAGTGATGGATGCTGGAGAAGGTAGCCTAGTGAAGTGGAATCCAGTGGCAAATGATGAGGACCAAGACATATGGAACTTCCTTTGCACAATGGATGTTCCAGTGAATTCACTGCACTTCCGAGGTAATGTCTCAATTGGTTGAGCGTTGCACAACGCCTGTTCTTGGGCAACACGAGAGAGAAGCAAGGTGGTGGTGGGAGGATGCTTAGGCTAAGGAGCGTGGCCTTTGTAAAGGAAATATCAAACGAGACGACGCAGCCCATCTCAATGGAAATGGAAATGGAAATGGACATGGGGCTTCCTGGGTAAATGGCAATGGTGCGGCTGCCGATATATTTGACACCAAATGTGGTGAGCTTGAGCAGGGCTGGCGTTGAGAATTTGGCAAAGCTAGAGGACAGAAGAGAACCTTGGTTAGTTGTACTTAGGCACCTTGGTGCAGGTTTTGCCAGGTGAATTTTCATCGTGGACAAAACGAGTTAAAGCAGTAAATTTTGACATGCTGCGACCTTCCCTAGCGTGTTAGTTTGAACTCTCCACAGGCAATGGAGGGATCATATGTTGAACTGGCTAAGAAGTTAGCTGGGACTGGGGTCAAGGTAGGAAACATCAGGACAGACGATGATCAGAAGGCATTTGCCCAGCAGGAATTACAGCTCAGAAGCTTCCCAATTATTCTTCTTCCCTCGGCACTCTTGGCCTAGTGGAATGAGCGGTGCTAGATTTCTTAACTAAGTTTTAGATTTGAAACTTGAAAATGGAAAAAATTATGTTGGAAAAGCCGTCCCCCTGAACAGGACCTCACATATGTTCGAATCGGATTATTCGGAACATAATTCCGGATACTAGTGTTGAGAAAAAAGAAGTACCCTAAAAATGAGGGACAGATTCTTTGTTGGCTTTTGTAAATGCTCTCAGATGAGAGGAATCAAGATATCATCCGAAATAAATCTGGATCAGTTGTTTCTTTTGCCCAAGTATTATAAGGAGACCTCCACAACAAAACGCAAAGAGGAGACCAGACTAGGAGGCGAAAGGTGGGCCAACTAATGTTGCTGATAGAAAATGGTAGATTCCAGTTTACATGAATAAAACACAATGCCCGATAAAGAGTTAGTCCGTGGAAAAAGGTTGCTGGAGATGGATGTGAATATAGGCATTGCAAATGAGGTTAGATATTCTTCTTGCCTGAATTTGCTTAGAGTATTATTACATCGTATTGAAACAATTTGTGAATAAAAAAATTACGTTAAAATAGTCATCCCTAACCCCACAAATGTTTGAACTGAATTATTCAAAATATGACTCCAAACACTAAAATGAGAATCAAAAAAAAAAAAAAAAAGAGAAAAGGAAAAAACAATCATATTGTTGATTGGCGGACTTAATTAGATGAGCCATGGCCGTTGTCCGCAGTCTGGTGCCCAACAAGTATGAAGGGCTAAGACTATATTGACTGCCTGGAATGCAGCCTTTTTTGAATGCTCAACCAGCTAGCAGCCCCCACCAAACGAATTTTAAACTAAATAGATGAAATCTTTATATGGTAGTTCATAATTTTATATAAATATATTTTTATCAATTCAAAACTTATATACATTTTTTATATAATGCTTTTTGTTCACAAAGAATATTTTGAGTATTTATGTGAATGCAGTTTTATTTGAGATTTAACAAAAGTAAACCTAATTTCATTGTTGAATGGTACTTGAGGTTTTTTTTTTTATTCCCTACTTTCCTTTTTAATTGAATTTGATTTAATTGAAAAACTTTTACTTCTATTTTCTATATGGTTTTCTACTATTTTAAAAGAGATCTAGTCCATAGTCTTTTGTCACCACCGTCCTGGCAGCCAGCAAGAGAGAGAGAGAGAGAGCCAACAGCTGTGTTGAAGATGGGAGAGGGTTGATACATGAGAGAGGACCAACTTGGGCCCTTGGGTAGCGTATTGAGCACCCAAATTTCAGAGCTTGGCCTACTTCAAGGAGGGCCTAAGTCGACCATATTAAAAGGTAGTGTGGCGCAAGCTTGGATTGGAAGCAATTAATGTATTGTTTTTTTTTTTCTTATTTACAACGATTTGAACATAAAATTACTTAGGAAGATGAGTTTGTCCCTTAAGACATGCAAAGATTCCAACAAATATTAAGCTCCTTCAATTTTAAATGAATATTTTGAACCTAATGATATACTAATATCATTCCTCCGCAAATTGACTAAAATAATCTCCCACTCGCTCTCTCTCTCTCTCTCTCTCAGATTTATATAATATTTGCATGTGTACACCCTTTCACGCAGCAGAGCTCGGTATTTTGAAATGTTTCTTGAGGAATTGGGAAGCCTCTGAATCCCTCCTATGGCATAAAATTCTGAGTAGAGTCGTTATATCAGTACCAAGTTTGCTTTTGCTGCCCTGCATCTCTATCACACTTGCAGACTTCAAGTCCTCAATAAGTTCCCGAGTCTGGAAATAAAGAAAGCCTTTGGGTAAACTAACAGGGTAAAAAGGTTATGAGATTTTAGTATCAAGACAATGGCTGCAGTGGGATTCTTGAACCAGCTTAACCTTTCAGAGTATGCTTCTTGGAGGCAACATGGATCATATATCTTTAGAGAGAATTTTCCAACAAACAATTAATAGGTCCAAAAATTACCTCATAGCCCATCAATCTGATTACGTGTCGAACTCGTGCCATTTGATTTTCAACCACTCCTTGAGGAAGCCCATCACCTCCAGAAATGAAAAACTCCTATTGAACACTTAAAGAATCATTTATATACTAAGATGACAGGAAGCACAATAATTTTAAAATTGTTGCGAGCCAAAATTTGTCAATTAAGGATGGAAATTCCTTTAAAGAATGAAGACTTTTATGCTTTAAATTAGAGTACCTTCAGAACTTCTAGATCTTCTTCCAGGAGTTTAGCATCATTTGTAGAGAAAACACGTGAGGGGCCTCCATCTAAAATAACACGAGATAACCCATCCTGGCAGACCACAATTCACATAAAAACCAGGAAAAATAATGAGAAAAAAAATATGGTTATTGTTTTGGTATTATAGAAAATGACTCACCAATGATGCTTGGAGTAGACCCGTGACTACATGATCCCTTAGTGGTTCAACAATGATGTCACATAGCTGGTTTAATGCCTATTTCAATTCAAAAAAGACCGTTTCCATCAGAAGACTATATTAAGTCGGTATCCTTTGTATTTAACAAGATCACTTTAATTATGTTATCCATCATAGGGCCATGATCTTGTTTTGATTGTTGGAGAACTTCAGACCCTTCAGTGTCCCAATCTATGGTTCTTTGGGCACCGTGGGAACATATACATCATCTAAATCAAGCAGATGCGGGAACTGAAAATTGTTTTATGATCTACTAGCATTTCACATCCTTAGGATGAAAAAGCAAGGATTTCATGATACTGGGAGCTGCAGGGGTCTGCAGGTGGGGATCAGAGTTGGATTTTGATGTCCAACCAATGGAACAACATAGATCACCAATGAAGCTATCTGAAGTATAGAATCATACCAGGTCAAGTGGTTCAATTAGCGCATCCAGCCTAGCATGAGATATGCTTGGTTTATATAGGTTGTTAATAAAAGGCTCCCTTAAGTCCCCAAATACAATCTTGGTTCCTACACAGTAAGAAATCATAAGAACTGATCGGCAGTAAAATCTTCTACTTTTTTTTTTGTCAAGAAGAAAGCTACAAGATATGCAGATTAACTCATACCAGTAAGCTCACAAATTCGGTCTATGGCAGCATTTATATCTCTTCGACTCCCATCAAATGCATCCTTCCTGGTTGAACTTGATTTCTCATCTGTGGATATGGAGAAACACAAGATAAGATATAAAGAAACAAGTTCTAATTGAAAAAGTAGCCAGTTTGGTGCATTTTGTAAGCCTCATGTTGTGCCTTAAAAAATTAAATAAATAAAATCAAGGGGCTTTCATGCAAATAGTATTTTTCCTCCCTTGAAGCTTATAGCAAATTTCAGTCTCAGATTAATTTTTCCTTGTTTTTCTGTGGCAAGTGTTGGCTTAATCATCGCCCATATAATCTGAGGGGCATATAGTGTGGTGCACCTGTAAGTGTGTGCATGGGCTTTTCTGGACCTTCCCCCACTAAACCATGTGAGATGCAACCTATGGGTACCTCATTGTGTCCGATGATGTGATGGTGGTATCTTCGTATGGCATACTCAACCCCTCTAGATCAACCTTATTGTACAACCAAACTCCCCAATTCCCTTAAAAATCATTGTTCTACACCCTCCAAGGTAACAGAAAATTGCAAGAAGAATCATCAATAACTTCATTTGGTATTCTTTAACAAGTTCTTAGTACCATCTTATTTGCATGAAAATGCTATGTTTGTTCAAATGGCTTTAATAAGCACTTAGATTAATATAAATGTTGCAAACAAGAAGAGCAAAAAAAGCTTTGTCACCGATAATTTTTGTTGTGAACCATTAAGAGAAAACCAAATTCAGACATGCTTGTATTGCCCTACCATGTGGGCTATTTTAAACAGAGCTTTAGTGAATTTTGATAGTAAAATTTTGAGAGCTTTCCAAATATTTTCTCATCTAAAGTTTCAAGGATTTTGACAATGATAAGAAGTTTTCTCAGGGTGCATGATAGGCATTAGGTTTTGAGGTTTATGGCCAAAAAAGGAATGATGGGTTGTCAAAGAGCAAATGCTCCATGGTCCATTCTCCTCTTTTGTGGGATAAGGATTTGTTCCTCCCTTTTGCTTTTCCTCTCTCATTGTTAAGGTGTTCTGCTGTATCATCTTCCATGGAAGTCTCTAGAGGGTTCAAAAGTAATTAAAAAAATTTTATTTGTGTTATTGATGAGAGTAATTTTTTCCTTTTCCTCTTTCCTTTTACTCACAAAATGATTTCTTATCCTCCTTACAATTTTCCTTATCAAAAAATGGGAACTATGAATGTAGAAGTGCTTAAACACAAAAGTCAATAAAAAATCACCCTTCAAACATCCTTGAAGGAGCGGATCAGACTGACATACCTCTAAGCACCATGCAAACGACTGAAGACAAATCTTTCACATGAAAATTTCTTAAAACCCTGACATGGAGATGGAAATTCATGCATTTATGGTCCATTATATTTTGAAATGATCACTTAACATATATTCCAGCAATTCAGGGTTGCATCAGGAAACTTCCAATTTCTAAAATATCACAAGATTGGAAATAAATCCTAGTATAGGATCTAGTCGATGGATACCGGAATTCCTCTCTTCCCTTGCTAGAGTTTTTCCCTCTCTTAGAACCTATTTTTGATGGTTGGAAACTTGTTTCCTAACAAACTTCTCATCACACTTCTTTTAGGAGCAATTTGACTTACCTCTTTATTGATTATACCCCCTTTAAATTAGAGAAACTAGAAGTTACACTAAAATAGAATTTTTACTAAAAACAAATCTCTAAAATCATTCCTAATACGAAAGATTCCCAAAACTAAGACAACTACTAGCTTTAAAAAGATTGCTATCAATTAAAATAAGGAAATTACTATTTTTCTAAAATATTTCTTTTTTATGAGTTTCTAAATATCCATCTAAAAGATCACTTTCCAATGATATACATTTTTTAAAATAATTTTTTATAATAATATTCAAGAGCATATCATTATTCCCCTCGTGGACAAAGAGTTTGTCCTCAAACTTGAATTTAGGATGGGTCTTATCAAGTCTTTAAAGAACTTCCAAAAAGCCTCCTTCCTCATCTTCTTCTTTGGACTTTTCAGAATTTCCCTTTGCTACAAATTTAGAACCATCAGGACCTGCTTCCATAATAAGATACTCCACTTGTACACAAGCAGTCACTTGCATAGCCAGATCATCAACCAGTCCCTTGAAAATATCTCCATGAGCAACAAAATCTGTCTCACAGTTTACCTCTATTAAGATACCAATTTTGCTGGCATGAATGTATGAACCAAGATTTCCTTCAACAGTAGCCTTGCTGTCATGAATGTCATGAGTGGAAAGCTGAAGATCCTGCCCAAACTTATTATATTCATAGCTATTGAAGTCAAGGCACTTTCTGGGGAAACAGTCCTTCCTTCGAGCAAACTACTCCTTTCTTCCCTTTGGTCTGCATGGGTGTGGCTGCTGTTCCTAACCTCTTCGACCTTGTTGTGCCCCTGCAGCTCTCGCAGAAACCTTTCCATCAGCAAGAACAGTGCTGTTTGCTGCTGCAGCAACTTCTTGTTGGACTGCCAGAGTTTCTCCACCCTAGCCAGTTGCTGCTCCATTCGTTGCTCCATTCGCTACTCCATTTGTTCCGTTCGCTGCTTGAATTTCCTCATGAATCTCTCCATCCGGCTAAACAATTTTACAGAGTTTTTAATAATGGCTAAATCTGATACCAAATTGATATGGGCCCTAATACAGGATCTCGTCGATGGATACCTTACAGGGAATTCTTCTCCTCTCTTGCTAGAGTTTTTCCCTCCCTCAAACCCTATTTTTGATGGCCGGAAACTTGTTCCCTAGCAAACTTCTCACCACACTTCTTTTAGGAGAAATTAGACTTGGCTCCTTATTGATCATACCCCTTTTAAATAGGAAAAACTAAAGGTTACAGTAAAATAAAATTCTTACATAAAATAAATCTTTCAAATTATTTCTAATATGAAAAATTCCCAAAATTAAGGTAACTACTAATTTTAAAAATATTGTTATCAATTAAAAAATGAAAACTACTATTTTTCTAAAATATTTTCTTTTTACTAGTTTCTAATATCCTTCTAAAAGATTTTTTTCCAATGATATGCACTTTCTAAAATAATTCTTTCTAATAATATTCAAGTGCATATAATTCTCGAATAGGATATCATAGTGCACGATGATCTCCTTTAATTCTCAAATAAAATTGTATCTTACATTTTTTCTCCACAAAAGCAACAAACTGATTTTATAGACCATATATTTCTAAGAAACATATCTGTATATATATCATTATAAATAAATAAGGAAATCTTTAACTACAATGAAATAATTAGGCAACGACATTTAGAACATAAACTCTCCTCGTGAGAAAAATGGTCCAAGGTATTGTAAGATCTAAATACAAAGCACCCACTAAATATCTCCAATAAGATATGTAAGTGTACGGGAAGATGTTGACAACTATTTGATTGACTCTTTCCTCTTAGGTTCATGCCAAAGCACCTCAGATTTTTGAGTAATGAAAATATTAGGCTTAAATGAGCCTGGTAAAAATGAAGCTAAAACTGGTAACGACAGCATTCTGCTTGATCTTCACCTTTTAACTTTTGAGCTGAGTTATCTTGAAGCTCTTGGAAATGCGGACCCCTTGATCAAAACAATATATTATTGCCATGTCAACAACCATTTTTTATGAAGGAGATAAAATTACAACCCTAAGGTTTACCCAACTCTGACTGGCGTTGTGACACTTTACATGACACAAACCCAGAAGTCATTCTATGACCAAGATCTTTTAAATAATTTCTCCCTATGCTATATCATTTCCTGGATCTACAATATATTTGCAAGCCAAGTTCAGGTCGCTCTTTCAAAACCTACATACAAGTGTTATTGTTCTCTAATTCAAAATGAATTATTGACAAATCCCTGCTGAAAGTTTCACTCTTTTTTTTTTTTTTTTTTTTCATTTTTTGGGTACTTATGAAGCAACTTAATAACAAAAGGGTTATGAAAGCTTGCTACAACACAAAATACAAACCCTCGGATCATGACCATCAATGTTCAACTACGTAGCAACATTACAGCACCATTAATCTCCATCTACATGCAGATTAGAGAGATAGAGAGAGAGAGAGAGAGAGAGCTGTCAATTCTAATGCTCCTAAAAGCTCTGTTCCATGTGGTGCATCTACATACAATCGGCGTTCCTTTTATAATTCAATATAAATCTCCATAAGTCTCAACAAAGGGGAGTTCTTGTACCTCTAGGTTACCAACAAAATCTATTTTTTAATTTGTCCAGCTACTATAGAGTAGTAATGCAGCAATGAAGATAGAATGACTCATTGGTTAATATCATAGGCCTCAAAACATGATGTTGGATTGAAAATTTTACTTAGAAAATTTATTTTTGAACGTCTTGAATTATGAGATCGAATTATCGGATTAACATATAGTTGACTTCTTGAATTATGGAATTGATACAGGATTAACTTTGAAGAGTTTCATGTTTTGGATGATTCGATTAGATTGTTTCCTATTTTTTATAACTTAGAATAATTTTCTATTTTTGTATTATTTGACTAGATAATTTTCTAACTATTGCAATCTAGAATAGTCTATAAATTGTCATGTATAATTTCATCCAATCAAAGAGAAATGCAGAGAAATTATTCTTCCATATTTTGTGTCATGGTATTAGAGCCCTAGGGCATTTTCTAGGATATCTTCTTCTTCAAGCAGCCTTCATTGCTGCAAGTTCATGGTTTCTTTGGGTTCCCTTTTTTCTGCGTGTTCCGGCCTTAATTGCTGTGAATTTTCTTTCTTCAACATGTCAACCTCCGAAATCACTATCTCTAGCAATTCTAACCCATCCAAAGAACCCAATTTTGTTCAGAAAATTAAAGAATTATTGAATATTTGGCCTTCTAACAGGGTTAATGGAAGAACTATCTCAAATAGTCTCAAATTCTAACCCATTATTTTTTATCTTTCAAATCCATATTTATTGAGAAACTGAGAAGTTTGTCGAGGCCTCTTGAGAAGCCTTATTAAGCATGTTCGTTAGCTCTTTCGGGTAAACAGTCATTTCCTTTTTGCATGAATGCCTCACACAAATTCTATGCCAACTATTAGATAATAGACTCCAATGCCATGGACCACATGTCCCCCAAGTCTTAGCTCTTCTATAACTATACCCACTATCCGAGTAACAAGAAAATTGTAGTGGCCAATGGCTCCTTACCTACTGTTGCTGGCATCGGAAACATACATATCACACCTACCCTTATCCTTAAAAATGTCCTCTAAGTAACAAAACTGTCAACAGCCTTGTTTCCATTCAAAAGCTTACCCATGATCTTAAATGCCATGTTGTTTTTTGCTCTTCTTATTGTGTTTTTCAAGACCAGGGCTTGGGGAGGAGGATTAGACTTGCTAAGGAAAGGAACGTTCATTACTACCTTGAATCATCTCAGAAACTTAGGAGTAACTCCTCTCTATCTTTTCTTGGTTTCTTGAATAAAGATGTCATCTGACTATATCACCTACACCTAGATCATCCATCTTTTAGGGTTTTAAAAATAATATTTCCTCATTTGTTCCAAGGAATAGATATTTCTGAGTTTTATTGTGATATTTGTGAATTGGCAAAACATACTCGTGTGTCTTTTCCTATTAGCAATAAAGAAGTTCACATTTTTTCATTTGATTCATAGTGACATAAAGGATCCTTCTACTATACCTAATGTTTCTGGAACTCATTGGTTTGTATTCCTAATTGATGATTGCACTGGGGTTACATGGCTCTTTCTTCATAAAAAAAGAAAAAAAAAATCTAATGTTAGCGTTGTTATACCTAATTGTCATTCAATGGTCCAAAACCAATTTGAGGTTAAAATAAAAAAATTCTAGGCAGACAATGCTAGAGATTATTTCAATCAGATTTTATCACCCTATTTTCAAGCACATGGGATCATACATGAGTCATCATGTGTTAACACAACTCAACAAAATAGGATAGCTGAAATGAAAAATAGACATTTACTCAATACCACCCCGAGCCTTACTTTTTCAAGGAAATGTTCATAAGTCCTATTGGGAAATAGATTTCCCTCACGTGTTAGGAAACAAAAAGTCCCATAGATGTCCTTAGAAGTTTCTACCCTCACTTCAAAACCTCAAATGTTCACAGCCAACATAGATGGAAGCTAGACCCTAGAACCATCAAATGTCTTTCTTGGTTACTCATCCACTCAAAAGGGATACAAGTATTACAACCCTTCATCCAAAAAATTTTACATCTCTGCAGTTTTGACTTTCACAAAAAATACACCATTTTTCTCTAAATCCTCTCTTTAGGTGGAGATTTCAATGATGGAAGATGGTACTTGTGAGTCCTTTGAACTACTCAAAACTCGACTTTCCTCCCCTTCCAACCCACGTTGTTGAGCCCAAGTCCTCTGAACCAATCACATCTAAGTCACCCAATTCTGCCACTGAACTCGTGTCAGCCCTTGTCTCCGCTAGTGTCACATTTGAGTCACCTAATTATGCCTGTGAACCCATGTCATCCCCCGTCTCAGCCAGTGTTACAATTTTTCAAGAATCTCTCAAGTCTATTCAAAGGAAAACAAGGCCATTTCTAAACTGACACAAGTTCAAGAACCTAATCTAGACTCTGGAAATGAGATCATGGTAAAATCTGACCCACCTTCAGACACACAATCTGCTGAAACATCCATTAATCCAACGGATGACCTAGATCTTCCCATTACTATCAGGAAAGGTACCAGAGAATGCAGTAAACAACCACTTTATCCACTATCTTACTATGACTCTCTTAAGCACCTGTTACCTGCCTACAAAAAGTTCATTGTGAGTTTAAACACCATTGCATCCTTAACACTGTCTCCGAGGCATTGTCAAAAAGGAAGTGGAGGGATGCTATGAGAGAGGAAATGAATGTATTAGAAAATAATAGAACATGAGAGATTGTTGATAAAGCGAAAGGAAAAAACATTGTTGGTTGTAAGTGGATCTTTACATTGAAGCACAAGGCTGATGGATCCCAAGAGAGATATAAAACAAGATTGATAGCTAAAGGGTACAGTTGGACCTATGGGTGGATTATGAGGAGACTTTTACTCCACTTGCAAAAATGAACACCGTGAGAATTTTGTTATCATTGGCTGCTCACTTCAATTAGCAACTCCTATAGTATGATGTTAAGAATGCAGTCCTCCATGGTGACTTAGATGAGGAAATATACATGAACATTCTACGAGGATTTGAGGAAAACACAGGTAACAAGATGTGCAAGTTGAAGAAGGCCCTTTATGGGTTAAAACAATCTCCTAGAGCATAGTTTGGAAGATTTGCAAAATTCATGAAGGAATCTGGGTATAAACAAAGCCAAGGTTACCACATTTTTTTCATTAAGCATTCTGCTATAGGGGGAGTGTCTGCTCATATAGTTTATGTGGATGACATCATAGCGACCGGAAATAATGAGAAAAAGAAACATGAATTGAAGCTAAAACCAATAAAAGATTTTGAAATGAAGGAACTGGGGAAACTGAAATCCTTCCCCAGTATTGAGGTAACATATTCCACACAAGAAATCTTCATATCTCAGAAAAAGTATGTGACTGATTTATTGGGAGAAACACGGAAGATTGGGTGAAAGCCGATTTCTACTCCAATGGATCCAAACCATAAGTTAGAAGAAGCTAAAGAAGAACCGGTTGTTAGTAAAAGAATGTACCAAAGGTTGATTGGTAAACTCATATATCTTCCTCACACTCGGCCAGACATAGCATACAACGTGAGTGTGATTAGTCAATTCATGCATGGCCCAAGAGAATCTCATCTTCAAGCTGCCTACAGGTGCTGCACTACTTGAAAGGCAATCCAAAGAAAGAAATTTTGTTCAAGAAAAATGATACTCTTACCCTGGAAGCTTAGAGCAATGCTGACTATGTAGGTTCCCTAGTAGAAAGAAGATCAACTACAGGGTATTGAACTTTTCTTAGAGGTAATCTAGTAATGTGGAGGAGCAAGAAACAGAATGTAGTGGCAAGGTCATCTGCAAAACCAAAATTCGGGAATTATGTGAACTATTTTGACTAAGAATCTTTCTAGATGAGTTGAGAGTGAAATGGAAAGTCTTATGAAGCTCTATTGTGACAACAAGTCAGCTATTAATGTAGCTCATAATCCTATGCAGCATGATAAGACAAAATATATTGAAATTGATAAACATTTCATCAAAGAAAAATTATAGAAAGGGTTAGTATGTATGTCCTTGTCCCATCAGAGAGGCAATTAGTTGATGTTCTAACAAAGGGGCTGAATAGCTTGAGTTTCCATGATCTCATATCCAAGTTGGGAACAGAAAACATCTTCTCTCCAGCTTGAGGGGAGTGTTGGATTGAAGAGTTTGCTTAGAAAGTTTTATTTTTTGACTCCTTGAATTATGATGATTAACATAGAGTTGACTTCTTGAATTATGGGATTGATATGAAATTGATTTTGGGGAGTTTGCTGTTTCGTATGATTCGATTAGATTGTTTCCTATTTTTTGTAATTTAGAATAGTTTCCTATTTTTGCATCATTTGACTAGATAATTTCCTAACTATTGTAGTTTAGAATAGTTTGTAAATTGTCATGTATAATTTCATTCAATCAAGGAGAAATGCAGAGAAATTATGTTTTCATGTTTTGTGTCACATCATACTCATTGTAGAATCACAACATCACAAAAATTATGGCAAGATCATAGAGATTCATCTTTTGTCAAATATGGCAATTATAATTTAGTCTTTCCTAATTATAGATGTCCATAAATTAGTGTAGGAGTGTTGAGACTTGCTAGTATTTTTCATTTTAGTCAAGCTAGAATGTTGGGATTTAATCTTTTATAGTTTTATTTAAAGCAAGAATAAAACAAATTATTGTCTCAAGATTATCAATGAGAAAAGTAGAAAAGTCCCCGAAGGTTTGAGTCTTTCAAAATCTAGATATCATCAGGTTCTCTCTGACGAGCACTAGTTCCCTGCAGGAAGCCTTTGTCATATTAATAAATCTAAGTCACAAGACACATAAACCCCTAAATCAAAACGAGCTTACCAAACCCTATTTTGATCGCTAACTTAATCGTCCTATAACTTAATCCCAATTTCAATACCTTAACAAAGGAAAGTCCCCAAATTAAATAAAGTCAAATTTTGACTACAAAGTTAATTACTGTGTAAATCAATGACAGACCCAGGGACCATGATAGCTATACTAGGAAGGATGATATTCAAAGAGGAACTTGTATCCATATGAAACACTCAATTCGATACAGTACCCAATGAAAACTCCTCAGCTACTCACAAGGTAAACATGCCCACAACTTGGAACTGGACCAGGGTTTACTGGAACCAGATGGATTCTGGTTTTTTAACCGAACCAAAATCAACCGAAACTGGATGGATTCCAGTTTGGTGAGGGGGGAATCCTAGAATTGGAACCGGTACAAGGGTTGCAGTTCTGGCTTGGTTCCGGTTCTCAAACTGAATGCTTCTACTTGCAATTTGATTTCAATTTTTGCCAGTTCCTTCACTGTTCTCATGCTTGTTTGATGGTTCCAGTTTCACGGTTCTTTAACAGCTCCCGTTCATATTCCGGTTCCAAAATTTAATAACAAGAACCGAACAAGTAACTTGACTATTCCGGTTCCAAAATCAAACAAGAATCAGTTTCATGATTCCGATGGCACCAAACCGGTGGTCATGTCTACCACAAGCCATCAATAATGTTTTATTATCTTTTTTTAAGCATCAAATACGTGTCAAATACTTTACGGATACCATGTGTGCATTTTTATGACAATTGACTTCACTAAGAACATGCCAAACATTTTTATTTACTCATCAATGATACAAAATTGAGAATATATAATATTTGAAGGCCTCAGTTGTGATATTTGTGGTATTTGAATAGTATTCGCTTTGAATATTTTAATTATTAATACACTAAAATAGACTTATTTATAAACAAAAAGAATCTAGAAATAATAAATCTTACTATTACAAATATACTAAAATAATTATTTAACAACAGAATCCTAATCATATTGTATCCTAGTTTCTGAAAATTTGTCGTGTGTGTGTGTGTGTCTTTGTGCTTGCGTGTGCCGTCTAGGATATTATACCTGTATCCATGCTTATTCATACCTTTTTCTTGCAATGCATTGACGTACATGAGGAAGGATCTGAAGAAGGCCCAGACTGCTTACAGTTCTCAAACACCTATTAACCTTGTGTAGATCTATCATTTTCTTTTTCTCATCACTTTTGACCATGTGTATATAGCTAAACTTCAAGTTATATCAATGCACCATTTTCATATGGTTGATTTTCAAATCATTGTAAAACCTTGCATGAACTTATAATGTAGCTGTATTTCTGGAAATAATGAAACAATTTATTAAAGCTAATCACAGATATAAACTTATTAATCAACAAATTAGCGTCACATGTTGCTAACACTACAAAAAATGAGAATTCTGCTATTTTTAATTTGTGTATATGGATGATGAAATTGTGACCAAACTTTAATCAGATGTAATAGGATTTATTGAGACAAAATTGTTTGTTGAGATCCCCAGTTATCCAATCATCATTTATGCCTATTGGAAGACATAGCCATGCTTTTAGGACACTGATTTTGTGTGGTCTGTTTTGCAGATTGGAACATTTATGATTTATTTTTTTATTTGGATAAGCTATCATTGCTTTAATATGGAATTATACCATATAAAGAAAAGATTCGCCAAGCTTGACCAGTCAAATCTTTAAGTTCTCAATACAGTGACCCCAGGTCAAAGTCAGCGTTCAACAATGCTTAAAAGGCTCAGTGTGTTAGGAAAAGATTAACTGCATGAAATATGGCTTATCATCAACCATGTGTTTGGACTAGAATAAAGAATATCTAGTATGTGTATGCAGAATAAAGAAACTAAGAAGTTGCCTCAAACAAGTTAAACAATTTCATTAAAAAGATAGACATGCAAGACGTACTGATAAAATTTTCATAAGGCACTTTCCTCTTCCATCGTTCCCAAATGCTGTCCTCCAGCTTATTGAGTTGACTGATTGCATACTGTTACATGAAGCTTGCATCAGAAATAAATGAAAGAAAAGATCATTCAGGTACAAAAGTTTTTCACAGAAGAAATTGCCAATAGGAGAGGAAGAAAGAAAGTCAAACCGAAAGAACCCGTAAGAAATCATGTATGTGCAACAGCATTCACAATGATTGCACTTTCTGATGCTGCATTTTTGTAGAATAATTAACCATTAAAAGGTATAGTTGATGCCAAATGCTGTTTGATAACATTGGGCAGTCAAGTCTCAACAAGGCAATGCTTGAAACTAAGCCACAGTAATTGACATCTGATAATAATCATTAGGAAGTTAAACTTTCAGACTGCCCATTAATCATCATATGTACTCATGATCAATTACGCTGAATCATAAAACTGGCACCCAAACTATTCCAAAATTTTCAAACAAGTGCTTAAAGAGAAAAAGTGCTTACATCTTGCTATATAAACTTTCGAATTGCACATATAAAATTTGTTAGCTTTGATCCAGATACCTGACAGAGATGTGTTATGTGGCACTTAAGTGGAGCAGCCAATGCCTTATTAGATGGTAGTGAATGCTAACCTTGCAATGGCATGTGAGGTTTTAGGATTAAAACATAATAAAATAAAATAACATAAAACACTACAAAAAAAAATAAAGTAACCAATTTTGAAAAATTACATTGAAATAAAACAATAGAATGAATGGAAAAATAAAATAAAAAATTAGTTAAAAATGAATCAGTATAAAAAAATATCTTGTTGTTGCCAAAGTTTCACCTATGGGTGTTCTTCAACATTATTTATGGCCACTATAATTGTCTTCTTAAAATTTCTTTAATGGAAATCTTACTGTAATCTTCGTAGTTCATAGGATCTGACACATCATTGTCCATATCCTTCTCTACAGCTCCAGAACTCTCCAAAATTGTAATAAAAACTCTCCATGTCTCTAACACCTATCACAAATCTCATCTTCAAACCAATGGCCCCCAACTACATACCCAATGTCTTCTTCATGCACAACCTCCACAGCTTCATCATCACTCACCATCTCCATAAATCAAGACCACACCATTGCAAGAACACAACTCTCCAAACCAAGCAACCAGCTCATTGCCACCATCAAGATTGTCAACCACAAGACACTGACCTGCCTCCACCATTATCAAAGACCAATATCAAAACCCTGCAAAGATGCATTAATCTCTGGCATGTTAGTTTTCTTATCCTTATTTCACCCTCCTCCTCCCTTTTATTCTCCTCAGCACCAATTACTGACTTTTCCAGCTTTTACATATTTTGCCCGTATCCCCTTGTCCGGTGTCACTTAGGTAGTGTTTGATTTAAAGTACAAAATGGAAGGGACAGGGCACGATAAAAGGGGTGGGATGGAAATTTTGAAAATACATAAGAATAAAATTGAAAAAAAATTATTAAATTTTCATCTCCGTTTCCGTCCCTCATGTCCCCTCAAAAAGCAGGTACAAAGATTTGGCTCATATTTTGTCATGGAGATAGAGACAATTTTTTATTGCATCTATCTCCACAAATCAAACATGATGTTCTATGTCCAGTATCTGTCCCTTCCTTCCAGTACTCCAAACTAAACGCCACCTTAATTTTCAACTCTATAGATCAAAGTTGGTCCCCCCCACTGCGAAAGCATGGGGAATTAAGAACCCTCAGGACAAAGCCCACAAAAGGGGAGAGTGGTAGTATTAGAGTAATAAATAAGATGAACCAAAAAAACATTTGGAAGGAAGGCTTCAAAAAACTATAAAAACTGTGAACCTCTCTATCAACAATCTAACTTCTTGCTGACTTTGGCAATTGCTAGATCTCTCCAAAAAGAGGCAAGTTTATTACTACCAAAGAAAGGAACTCTTAAATAAGACATGGCCAACTTTTCTGCTCACAATTTGAAAGGGATGCCAACTCATCCAATATCTTCCCCTACAGTAATACCAAGAATAGCGGTCCCACAAAAGCTGTGGAAAATATTTACAGGATTTGGTAATATAACATAGTTATATTTTTGACATATTTGATCTCTTTTTGATGCATGCTAACTCTTTGTGATGCATTCAAAGATACCAAAATCGATCCTTCTATCCGAATCAAAGATAGGCTCTGAAAGTCATAATGGATCTCATTATATGTCCGACTCATACAGACAATTGTAGACATGGATTTCAATCGGTACTTTTTGATTCTAGATATGAAACACCATGCTATTTGTCAGGACTGCCATTTGTTATAATTTTATATCTGGCAAAAGCCAGGAAGATAAATGATCAGTAAACAGCCAACACAGAAATGGAAGAGGATAACAGAACTCACATGTAGAGTATTCAGTTGAACACAAAGATTTGGTGTTGTAACAACGTTTATTTCAGCAGATTTCCTCTCATCTGGCACTCTAGGGTGTTCCTTCTTCACAAAAGCCTTGATTCCACTTTCCTTCTTGTATCGTGTGAGGATGGGGACAGGTGGAACTAAATCTTCAATATTAGCTACATCACCAGAATGAAGGAAATAGTTTAGTTAAACCATTTAGTATCAAGGTTTATAGGGGTATGATGAGGATATCTGTCATACTTAGAATAGCATGGTTATAGTTATAGAACTTGATGAGTCACAAACCCTTAGTTGTACTCATTCGTAAGTAACAAAACTAAAACTATTAGAATTTCCAATCGCTTTGAAGTCCACTAAACCTCTAGAGTCTTAGAGCAACAATCAGAATCCACTTATAAATCACAGAGAAAAATCTCCAGAAAATAATATTACAAAAATAATTAACCGTATTTTTTATTACAACTGTCTACAACAGCATATTTATATACTAGCCATGAATGACAGTTTCCTAAGTCTAATGATTAGTTCCTAAACAATTAAGAAAGTAAACAAAATCTCCTAGAAAATCCCAATTCAATAGAGAAAATACTAACTTTTGACTCTACATACTAAGAACAAGACTAGATACTAAGAACAAGAAGTAAATTGAATCATAATAAATTCAAGTTTTTCATAATAATCAAACATTACATGAGTATATTATCCAGCATCAATTTACTAAAAGGAGGTACTCATAACAATGTTTGACCAAAATCAAATTAATGGCCCACTATACAAAATCATTTGATATAAACCCCTTCAAATGGTTACATGTAAAATACTGTTTGATTCATCTATATGGTGTCCATAAACAAGACCAAGGTGAAAAGTAACACAGACCACACACATAACACAGCGAGCACTAGATTTTGGATGTCTACTGAGGAAAACAAACATAAAATATAGTAGCATTAACTTCCATATGCACCTTAATGTTAAACTTGAAATTTTTAATAACACTTATCATCATGATTCTCACATTGCTTAAGATTAAACTGGATTCTTGGATGGAGTGAAGTTGAAGTTGCAAAACAATGTTTTAGACATGATGCTTTGTGGATCATCATGACGACATTGGAAATTTATTTTAACCAATGCATGAGACAGTTGCTAAAATATTATCGACCCAATGGCTTTAAAGGCCAGAGTATCTACTGTTCAACAGTTATAGCCACGACATAATAAAAGAAAGTTGTTTGAATTGTTAGAGTTACCAACAGTAAAAGCAAAATATGAAATCAATCTTTAATTTTGGATAAAATTACCATGAAAGTGATAATCATATAGATTGTCCAGTATTTGTTATCAAAAACAAGATTTTTTTTTCCCTGATGAATAAGTTCTCAAAAACAAATTTGTTAGAGAAAGTTCCACAACACAAAATGTGGCAATTGTCTTATTCTGGCTGCCAGTGGGCTGCTCTACCAATTGATTTTCAAGTCAAAAAAAGGTCATATGAGCTGTTTACACAATAGATACTCACCCAATGTGTCGGTGATAAGATTGGCATACACTTGGAATGCATTGTCAATGCCACGATAGAGGTTCTTCAATTCATCAGATCGCATAGGAACCTTCAGAGCAAAAAACTGTTCAACCGTCTGCAAGGAAATGACATCACGCTAGAGAAATTAGTAAGTCAGCAAATCCAGATGGTACACTCCAAAAATATGAATAAGCTCAAAACAAATAGTACATTTTGTATAAAAGGAGTTGAAAAGTCCACTTTCCCAAAGACGCTTACCTACTATATTGCCCCCATTCAAAAGGTATATTTCTGCACATATTTGTACACACATGCATATAATATTCGTTACAGACAGAACAACATATTTAGTTGTTTCAGTTGTGCACTTAATCATCTGTGAAGACTATTAGACGTCATTATTTGCTTTCTAAAGGCTGAAAATACATGTCAGATTAAACCCAACTGTGATATGGACGATAGAGCAACTAATTTCAAAATGAATGAATTATTTCCATACATAACCTGTCCTAAAATCTCCTGGAGATCTAGAGGCATAGAGTTACACACTCCGAATATGTTTTCGTGAAACACTGACTGCCTGTTTGGTTTTCTTGATGGGGGCCATGCTGACTGAAATAACCAATTGCTCCAAACCTTTTAGGTCTCTTTATTCTAGCAAAAAGTTCCATTTGTTTACCCTTGCAAGTCATCATGGGCCCCGAATAAAGGATGAAGATTTAAGCATAGATTATTTAATTTTTGTACCCCATCAACTCATGCTTTTGGAGAAATTGGTTCCATCATGCTGGCTGAGGGAAAAGAAATTTCGATTTCACAAATTCAATCAATGGCTTGGAAGCACGAATATGAATACAGTACCGTATCTGACACAACAGAGATGGGCCATGTACAAATTTAACCCATTTTTTTTTTTAAAAAAAAATTAAAACAGTCTAAATTGGAAAAAAAATTCCAAATCTGGCCCATCCATGTTGAGTCTTGAAGACTCGACATATTTTAAAATAGGGCATGTCCAGTCTTCAAGACTCGACATGGGCATGTTCCTCTCTCCCTCCCTCTCTCTCTCGCCCTGCACCCTCTCTCTCTCTCCCTCTCTCTCTCTCCCCCTTTGGATTCCTGCCTGCCTCTCCTCTCTCTCTCTCTCTCTCCCGCCTGCTTCTCCTCTCTCTCTCTCTCCCTCCCTATGGATTCCCACCTGCCTCTCCTCTCTCTCTCTCTCTCTCTCTCTCTCTCTCTCTCTCTCTCTCTCTCTCCTCTCTCTATCTCTCTCTCTCTCCCCCTGTCTCCCGCTTACCTCTCTCTCTCTCGACATGCACATGCATTTCGAGTCTTCAAGACTCAACATGCCCTTTTTTTAAACCATGTCGAGTCTTCATGGGTGGGTCAGGTTTGGAATTTTTTTTCAATCTAGATTGTTTTAAATTTTTTTTTAAAAAATGGGTTAAATCCGTACATGTCTCCAATAGAGACATCCAAACCGGCTCAGAGAATCACTGAGGCTATTTATGGGGATACAAAAAATTTTCAAAAACTAGGATACGGGGATACAAGGATACAATAATCTATATTTTCAAATTTTATATACATAATATTGTTCAGAAAATAGGAATATGTTTTAATTTTAAAGACATCAAATTTAGCAACAAAGAAGTATGGATAGGGATAGAAGTATTGAATACAACACCTAAAGCTTGAAATAATAAAATTGATGCATTCAAATTGAATAATTTTACTATCATTAAATTATCTTTTATTTGTAAATAATGCTACTTTTAGACTGGAAACAACCATGGCTGAGTCTCTAGGTGGTTAGCAGTATAAACTTTTGCTTTGACAAATAAATTGGAAACAAATCTACAGAACACTTTGATCAAAAAGAAAATAGGATGGAGTTCCAAATTTTAATTGTAAACATTTTAACTAAAGAAACTCCACAAATGCAATCTCAATTCACCTATTACTACTATATTAAATACACCAAGAATGTACCAATAATTGGAAGTAGAAAGTAATCAACATAGAACAGAAGAAGAGGCTATGGAGGTTCTTGTTTGCATTAGTAATGGACAATGTTGATCACGTGTATGTTATATGGAGATGATATTATATTGACGGGTGAAAGCAAGCAAGATGCAATGAAAGAAGAAGAAGATATTGTGCAAGATTAAGCGAAGAAGTTAACCTAGAGTGTTGTGGAATATTTTATAAAGTTGCAACAAGCCTGGCTATCTTTTATACTCCGAAGTGTTAGCTTACTGCTGTGTGTGGCTAAAGTGAGAATTTAAAGGTAGACAGGTAAGTTAGTAAGGAAATATAGAATTAGAAATGAAAATGTTGGATAAGTTTCGAAATCACAATAGTAGATGATCAACATGGCTTGGGCACATAGAAACAACAGTGCTTAGTGCCCCATTAAAAGAATGAAGAGGTTAAAGAACTATAGGAAGATATAAGAAAGCTGTAGGGGAGCTAGTGAACCATCATATGTTAAAACTTTTAATTTAACCACTCCTGTTGCCTTCCATAGGCTTGAATAAAAAATTGTGGATTCATATACTCAACCCAAGCTAATTTGGGATTTAGGCTTACTTGAGTTTGATTAAATTGAAATAGGGTTACAAAATAGCAGCCAAATTATCATTTCAATTGTGATGTGTGGTACACCATAGATTTAAATCACTGTTGCAACCACTTTTTAATGTTATCAGATGTTACCGGATCCTGTCAGAATATTTGTCATCAAGGGCAGAAATATTTCTTCTTTAAATCTGCATTGAAACTTATTATACAGTTGTGAGAGAGAGGTCAGAATTTGAATTTTACCTCATACTTTTTACAGAAAATTGAAGAATGAGTAATTTGAGTTTCAAAATCCCAAATCTAAGATTGATTTTAGATTTTTCCTATCTTAAACTTTGGTCCTTTGATGGTTAAACATTCTTATGCCTCAAAGAGGAGAAACTCAACTAAATGAAAAAGAAAGGTCTTAATACATCTAAATGCCTGCCGCAGCCTATCACAGCCTATAACACCCCATTATAGATATTTACCAGGGAACTCTGCTATGGCCACAGTTGCAGCAGGGGACCATGTGGTCAAGTAGACCATAACAGACTGTTTAATCCATGTTTTACACATTTCAGGTGGTAAAAAATTAACTTTTTTTTTTTTGACATGACTCTTTCCAAGTTTAAAAGTGACAATAACAAGTGGTGGACATCCAATTTCATGAAAATGTGAGACAGTTATATGCCGAAACAAGTTAGGACTTACCATTGGTGTTTCATATATATTTTGTTCTCAACAACTAATATTCCTAGTTTAGAGAAAGAAACAGAGAAATGCTAACCAGAATGTTGCAGAACTGTGAAAACTTACTGAGGCCAGAGTAAGGAAAGTAGGGAGATTTAATAGAAGAAAACAAAAACCTGACCAGCTAGGATTTTCTTAAAAGTCATAGTCTGATAGAACTTGCAACATACACAATCACAAAGAAACTTAAAACCATTATATAATCTGTTCTTAATTGGAAAACCAAATTTCAACACGAGGCCAAAATGAAACTAAGCCTAGTTCTAAACTTCCAATGCAGGATTAAACTGAATCGGTTGGTTTCAGTTCTTTGGTGTCTCAGAACCAAGTTGCACTCCTAGCAAAGAATATTTGCGGCCAAGTTATCATCCTACCCTGAACTGGAATCAGAGACGGAGATGTAGAATATGACATTTAAAAATTGGCAATGCTTTGAACAGTATTTGGAACAGTTGAAGAGAAAAAATGGGTATTCGACGGTCTCTTTTTTATATAAATTATAAAGTGTTTCAGGTGATGAAAACATTCTCACCTTCAAAATTTCTTGGAGAATATTTCATACAGAATGCAGTGGATATTGGTCAATCTGATAGATATCTTAATCAGGGTCTTTTCTTATAAGCCACAAACTATGCATGTCCACTTCAGAATCACTAACATTGGAGGTGACAACATAATATTGAGGAGTACCTGTACCTATGAGAAATAATAGAATGTTTCTTTCACTATAGGAATTTATGGATTTAATTTCTTGTGTATTTGGTCTAACTCAATTAAAAGAAGGGCATATTAGAAATAAAATATGACCACTAATATTAGTAATAACGTTTTTTATTGTTAAGATAAGGTGAATTTAATTTTGCTTAGATATTCTATTAGTATATTTGGTTATAATAAATAATCTAATATAAAATATAATAAAAACCACATAACTGCCATTAGGTCATTAACTTAATTTAAGAAAAAAAAGGGTGTGTACCAAGAAAATGGATTGTTTCAATACTTATTCCTTGTTTTCTCTCTCTCATATGAATTGATACTGTCAACATTTGTAGAGAGATTTTAGGTATGTGTCCATAGGTCGAGGAGTCACCACACCAAAACTTTCCTCTTCTTTGGTCCTATTATATTACCGCTATGGTGTTTCTCAGCAAATAAACTTAACAAGAGAATGAAAACAGTACCAGAAATTAATAAAAAAAAAAAAAAGGAAAAGATCAGGTCAGCATAGAAACCAAGAGGAAGAAAGGCAAAACAAGTACAAAACTTTCAAACCTCTTCAACAATTCTGTAAACTTCAACAATTGAATTACCATGGCGTTGCTGTGGAGATATTGGTGCCCAGTGCTGCAAAAATACTTCCATGAGCATTACATCTTGTTTTATTAGATTCCATGTCAGGGAAGATAAAGAAAAAGCCCAAACATTTGCAAAAGATCGTGACAAAATGAGAAATAGCTAATCAGCAAGCACATCTATAATGCAACACAAATAGATATATATTATTATATGACAAGTAAGCAGAAAATAAATGTGCCAATTAATGATGACACTTAATTCTTATTGGCGTTGGACATTACAAACCATCAATCATACCAAGAACTACCAACCAAAATGTATATGATCACTGAAAAGTTCAATGTCAATGCCCCGTTATGTTGATGTGCCATAATAAGCTGGATGACCTTTCAGTGAGAAATATTCAACCTATTTCTGATTTATTTTCAGTTTTCTAACATGAGGTCGATTATCAAGCTTCCTGGTTGGAGACAATATGCAGCGAACCATAATTGCAAAAGTGAATTAATCAATCATCCAGACAGCATGCAAGTATGCACAATTATACATTATTGCACAGAGAGCACGTGACTGGTTGCCTAGAGGTAATATCACTTCCAGCCAAATATTGTAATCAGCGCATAACTTGTGCAAAAGAACTTGAGCAGGTACAAATTCTTCAGGCCGACCCAATGTTATGAAAATTGTGGTATATTAGGTTGTAGGGTGCAAGTCTGGCCATACCTTATGTTACCTTCCCAGTATACTGGAAGTTGGGGGCAGGGGCTAGTTACAAAAGAAAAAAAAAATGAAAAGAAAATATGATTTGGTAATCTGATTACTTATCATATGTTTCTCATGCAAATCCTCTTTTAACCACATTATAGGCCTTCCACAAACCCCATTTTTTTCACTAACAAAATTGATTCAGTGATCTAAGTCCCTTATACAATTAATGAAAACATGGTAATAATCACAGTGTTTGCCATCAAATATGCCTAATTTACTTAGCTTCATGAGAGAAAGCATGTTTCTCTTTTATGAAATTCTGACTTTAAAAGCATGTTTCTGTTTTATGAAATTCTGACTTTAATGGTTTTCTTTAGTGTATCTGGATAGAGCCGAATGCCAGAATCTTCAATAATCAATTTGTTGACCCATACATTTTACAGGATAAGTCCTTTTTGCTTTCAAGGAGCTTTCGAATACTTTAGAGGATCTTAAAAAATGGCAAGCAATTCTCTTTTTGACTTCTATTTTTTGTACCTAACCTCGAGGATTTTCCTATCCTCTTAGGTTTTTGGATATCTTTCTCTCCATGAAGAATTTTTATAAGCTACAAGAACTCATAGCCATTGTCAACAATTAATTATGTCCTCACTAATAAATAAATCATCAATCCATGTGATGACAGATATTTTCTTCCTTTCCTTCTCAAAGCTTCTTAAGTCTTTCTGGAATTCTAAGAGCACCATTGATTTTATTACCACACATTTACATGACTTCTGGCACAGCAACTGAAAAGACATGTTGGAGACTTATTACCAAGGTCCACCTATCCTAGTTTTTTAATTTTAATTGGATATTTTTTGACACTTCTAGGAAACTTTCCTGGCACTTAAAAGACCACTTAGTAGACATGATTAATATATTTATGGAGTTAAGCTTGGAAAAAAAAAATCAAAAAACTTATTATAGGGTAGTATAAACTCAAAGTGAAGTGATTATGTGCATAAATGAAGATGTTAAGCTATGAAATATTATAACTATTAATTTTAGTTTAACATATTAGTAAATACTTCATAACTATATTATGCAAAATATATTATTTTAACATTCATGTTCATGTTCTCCCATGTCCTACTAAATCTAACTTCATGGCTCATCATGCTTGGAATTAGATAACTTGTGGAAAATTTGAGTGCTGATTGAAGAAAAGAATTAGCTACAAGTATCTCATCTCAAAATGCAAGTTATATAACATTTTGAGATTGTAAATTCATAGAATACCTCCTGCTGAACAGCACGCTCAACCCAACCTGAAATTCTTCTTAGTTGGGAATTCAACCAATGCATCACCAGTGTTGCAGTTATTGTGTCAATCTAGCAAAGCAATATATTATCCAGAGACAGATGACAAAATGTTGCAACTTGTTGCTTATGCTAAAGAGGACAATGAGGAAAAAAGCGCATAATATCACCCAAAAAAAAAAGACGATTTCAGTGATCCATTGCTGATCTAAAAATTTAATATTGAAGTTGAACCAATGGCAGGCAGTCCATTGAGTTAAATTTAACATCATATCAACCCATCATACAAGTTCCAATGACTAGCATAGTCAGACATGATATCCGCATATAAAAATATTAGAAATAGGAAGCTTAAAGAATTGTACCTCCTGATTCTCAGTATAACATTTTGCAATGGATTCTTATGGTCCTCCAACTTATCATTAATAAGAACTAAAATAAAGAGAGCCAGAAAAAAGCTCCAAGGAAGTGCATTCTCCAGAAGCCACAACAAGGAATCCATAAAATGAACATCGCAAATGACTGTAAACCAAGTAAAAGACTCAATTACTACCAAGAAACCTTATACCGTGACCAGAAAGACCAGAACCCTATCATGAATATTCTGTAATCCAGGCTGAGGACATATTTTTGACCGAGCTATGTCTCCACCATCTGAAGTCTTAATTATACTATGGTAAGTCTTCTGAATAGGATTAGATCAACAAAGGTCAAAGACTTTAGACTCAATAGTTTGACGATGAGAGATTGCAGAATACTTAATAAGGTCTTAGTAACCTGCCATGGTCCTGTTTTAGATGAGGGTATCTCTTTTACTCAAAGTGCTTTTGTTGGGGACAAATGGACTTTGAAAGCCGATTGATTGCAGCTAAAGGTAGTTGAAGATGTGGTGAGAAAGTAAAGGAAATACTTTTTTAGGTGTCACACTTTGAAAAGGTTTATGGTCAAGTTTGATTGAATTTCCTTGATAAAGTGATAAGAAGAGTTTAGGTGATAGATGCCATAGGTAGATTTATAGTTATATTGTTTCAGCAGTATTTTTTTTTTTAGGTCTAACTTGTAAAGCTGCAGTCAGAGGACTCTACAAGTCCGCAGAGTCAGAGGATCTAGCAAGGACATGATTGTGCAGGCTGAGAATCACAAGGCTAAGCCAAGGTCCTGAGCTCTGCAAAATACAGGCCTAAAGGCTCAGATCTCACTTACATAATATGTCATTGTGTATTTGCTATTAGGTCTTGTACTTTTACCAAGTAGTTGAAAGAGATGCAAACAAGAACGTGATTCAAAATGATAATGCTGTGTTAAAGCATGAAAAAAAGAGATGAAAGCATGAGAATCTTGCTCCATTCGATCCATGGCAATAGCAGCTAATAAAGATCTTGCTTCAACAATTTGGGGGCTCAACCTTAGACATTCAAACCAAGGGGTGGGTTCAGTTCCTCCTATCCTCTTCAGTGTTCTTTTCTTTTGTATTTTTTTTAGGGGGGTACAGTATAGTTCGTTTGGTTGGGGTCTTTTCTTTCTCTTCAATGACTGAGTTACCCATCTTACTATTCCCAACCTGAGGGAAACAAGTGATATTTAGTTTCAGAATTATTATAGCACATGACACAAACATCAGCTTTAGAAAGTTTCCTCTTTTAAAGTAAGCCATTGATATTGGTGTTGTTAAGCACAATGAACCAAGAGCTTTAAATTTAATAGGAACCTTTGTCATTCAAAAAAAAAAAAGGGTCAAACAAAATCGACGGTTTTGGGGAAGTCTAATAAGATGTTGGAAAAGAAATTTACAAGTAAAAATACTCGTAGTATCAATATTTTAACTTATAGTATCATGAACATTGCTGGAAGGTTCATTTTGACGTAAGAGAGAAATTACAAATGAGAACTTTAGAGTTCTCTATCTCTAAAATTTCTCAATAAGTGAAAAATCTAAAGAGATTGAATGTCTCTCCCGATTATAAAGTTTTTTATCTTAGGTACGATCGAAGTTTAGATAGCCTATAAGGATGAGGGAAAGTAATTGACAGGAGAGAATTCACAATCCAGCAATCCTCCACAAAAAAAAAAAAAAAAAAAAAGAAAGAAGAAGAAGAAAAACACACCATTGCCCACTTTGAAAGACACGAGGAAAAAAAGTCAGATATACTTGAGAGATGAATTTCCGAGGACTACAATGAGAATTGTCACCCAGCATTGGATCCCATCCAATCTATCAGAAACCATACTTATTCTTAATAATCTTATATCATAAAGAATTGGGTTTTAGGAGAATCTCCAAAAGCATTTGCTTATCAAATAATGTTGTTGGATACCACATTACCGAGACATGGACCACTATGAGATTTAGGTTCTGAAACCTACTCCGAACTAACCAAATGATCCCTTTCACCCCCACAATTCCTGACTATAGAAAATCTCTCAATAACTTCTCAATCCTCAATTTTATCCACTATACCAGTTGGAATGGAAAGGAAATAGAGGGAATGCTGGACAGACACAAGGATAAGTGTAATACAGGCACATAAGGCAAGAAAAACTTCTTTCCACCCATCTATCCTCTTAGCAACTCTACCCACACCAGGATCACAAAAGTGAATACTTCTTGATTTCCCTAAAAGAAACCCCTCAATAAGAGATATGTAGATCTTTTTTCTCGCAACTGATAATGGCAGCCAAATCATCAAGAATCTCACAAGACACATTTATGCCAAGAAATTCACTAGTTTATGATAAAAGAAAAGATAACTAAAAACAAGCTCACTAGTTTATCAAGAGTCTGATTCATGCTCCCATTTCATTATTATTTTGCATTTTATGGAGAAAATATAAAAGAATTCAATCAGATAACTAGAAATCAGGACTTTAGCCAGGGAGTTAACAGATGTACTATTACTACATTTTAATACAAGAAAACTGAGTCAGTTTCAACAGAAGACAGGTGTTCACATTAACTACAAATAAGAATAGCATGGATCACAAGTATGCATCAAAGTGGAATTATGTGCTGAAGGATTAAAAGGCTATGAGCAATATTTGTTGTTACATTTGGAAATCTTTTACTAAGCCTTCAAATATTTGAAAGAAAGTCAGTGTTAACTGCAAGCATTTTAATGATCCCAATGCTATTACCTGATATTGATTTAGCTTCCCGCAGTATGCTCTGGCAGTTTCCTCTTCACATACAGATGTTATAAGCGATATTACATATTTCTCAAAGCTATCAGCCGCAGGAAACACAGACGCAATATACTCAGTAAGATATGCAGCTCCATCAAGGAAAGGTTTCTGAGAATACAAGTTTCGATCAAATCTCATAACATAGGAATCCAAAAATAAATAAAAAGAAAATGGAAGAGAAATATAATAAATGAAAAAAGCTTACCAACTTGTTCCCGTAGAGCTTGTGAAGAAGAGAAGCAGAAACAACAACTGCCCGGGGATGCCTCTTCGAAAATATTGGCATGAATATAGTTGCATCTCTCCACAAAAGTTTCTTGGTATCTTCCGCAAGTAATCCCAATGGATGTTCATGCACTGTGTTTGATGTCCTTTCAACAGCCTGCAAAGTCTGATGAAACCAACAAGATATGAGAGGAAATATTAAAGACATCTCTTCAATATTTTAGGTTTTTTTTCCATATAAAAAGAGGTCTCAGATGTAGTAGAATAAATACACAAGGCTCTTTTATATGTTAGTCAACTCATGTAAACCAAATTTAACTCCATAACTGAGTGAAAACTGTCTGACAATATGCAATATGTTGCCTTTTTAGTATTCAGTATTCACAACAATAGTTTGGTCCATGAATATTTTGTTTCCCCTATTCTTCTCCACTATATCTGAGAGACAACTGCCTCTTCTCTGCCTTAGTACCAGCATTTTCAGAGCTAGTAGCCCTCCAACTCTCGAACTCATGAAACTGTAGTTTAAGTTCCTCTACAGTGGCAATCAATGGTCATGAATATTTTGAGCTCTACACAAAACAAATTCAAAGCCAATCAAAATCATCATCTAATTTGCAAGGAAATTTATGTATGCATGTCTTTCTCCGAGGCTGATCAAAATCAAAATCATCATATAAGAGAAGATAAATTCGTTGTGGCCCAACTTGTATCTATCTCTTATTTTTATTGCCGAAGGAGGTTGTCTGTGTCCATCTCACCCTTTAGTTTCCTGTCATCAATCCACCATGGTAGCAACATACTTGATGTGAAGCTCTCTGCTAGCACCTTTGCTAGTTGATTTGTCAAAGTGCCAAGAAACAATGTCAAGCCTGTCCTCTGATTTTCTTGTCATTCTTAAATCTCGTGATCCATTCTACAAATTGACAGTGTCCACTCCTCCAAGGTAACATCAAAACAGAAAACCATAATGATTGACAGTTTTCTGGTAAATGGTCAAAAGTTTCCAGCTCCTTACCAATGAAGACCATATCCACGAGGGTTATACCTCTTTCCTAAAGATTGTTTTGAGTTAATATTCTACCACAACAGCTTCCCAGGAGAAGAAAACAACATTAGAGGGAACTGACGTCATCCACAGCCTCGCAAGGAAACTTATTTCTCCCCAAAACACAGAATCCTCCTACTTACTGTATAAAGAACTTTGCTCCAAACATCACATTTTTTGCTGCACATTAGATAATCATCTGCGTTATGGTGGACATTGGCCGCATCTAAGACCTCATAAAAGTTGAAGAGGTTCTCTAGCTCCATTCATTTATATTTCTCATGAGCTCACATTCTGTTTCCTTAAGTATCCAAGAATCGCAAACATCAAACTATCAGAAACGTTCTTATGCCTTGCACAATTGTGCAGGTCAGGGAACAGTTCTTTGGGAGAGGTAGAAACACTGCAAGCACCTGTCCAAAAAGAAACTCTAGTAATGTCTCTGACCAGATAGCAAACCTCTTAACAAGACCATAAACCAAATTGACCAGATATCCTTCCAAGAACAACAACAAACAAACCAAGTGCCTGATTGGTCATTCATCCCTGTACCAAACCAAAAGAACCAACTCTGGATATGCTTTACTTGACAAATCTTCTCAGGAAAGATTTCCCTAGAAAGCAATCCCCTTTTGTCCGGTAAACTATCATACAATTGATAGTCACTTCAAATTTAGCATGATAAATATTTATTACAAATTCCAAACACACCAGTAAGGCCCATCAATTGGAATGAAATGTCAAGAAAATGACATCCAGATTTGAAATATTTTTGTGGTTTTCCAGCAACCAAACACAAGAAAACAATGCAAACATTTTTGAAGTTATTTATTAATTGGATATAACCTGGACACAGTTTTACAGTTAGGAAGATGCCTAGCTTGGCGATATCTTATTTCTAATAGCTTAACTAAATGAAAATTTATCCTACCATAATACAACAATTCAAAGTTTATTTTTAGTTTTTGTGTTTCTGGCAAAGCTCGTTTTTAATTTTGAAACTGATATTAGCATTAATAAATTCGAAAACCAAATTAAAATCCCTTAGTTAAGTAGATCATTGGTCGAAATCACTAGTGCAGAATACAGTTCACACCTTTCTTGAAACCATTTTCTTCACAACAATGGTTTCGGTAAACAAAACAACTAAATTAAATAACAAATTGTATGGTTCCATTAATTAAAGCCATATTTCAAAATAACAGTTTCTTAATGTAATGACATCCTGGGATGGTGGTTCTTGATAGCATAGCAGCATGCAAGGTGGATGCTTTCATGGAGTTCCAGCCCATTTGATCACAAAGAATTAGGCCCCAACCCAACCCAAAATTCAATATTTTGTTTAGGATCCCTCTGATTTGTTTCTCACAGAATTTAGGAGTTTTGGGGCAAAGTATGATGCTTAATGCCTTCACAAATGTGCACTTTTGCCTATTCTTTGGTATATTTGGCAAGAACAGAATGCAAGAATTTTCATGAATTAGACCATTGATCCCTCTCTTCTTTGGGATTGTTTTCTACACTTCTTGTGGGCTCATGGCAAAGTATGATGCATAATGCCTTCACAAATGTGCACTTTTGCCTATTCTTTGGTATATTTGGCAAGAACAGAATGCAAAAAATTTCATATATCAGACCATTGATCCCTCTCTTCTTTGGGATCATTTTCTACACTTCTTGTGGGCTCATGTTTATGGAGTCTTCAATTATTATAATTTAGAAGACTTGAAGAGGAATTAGAAAGCAATGTTGCATTAATTTTTGGTTTTACTTTTTGTATCTTTTTATTTGCTCCCAAGGAATTTTTATCCTTTGGGGTCCTTGTATAATCTCTTTCTTGTATAATTGTTTCTTTTTCTATTTGTTTAATTTTATATCACTAAGGCATATATCTCCATCTTAGCTCAGCACATTTGTTTATGAAACAATACATATTGTGTCAAATGTGAAGTTACAGAGATATAGCACAGAGTCTTCTAAAATAAACTAACAATCCCATCCTTAGCCTCTGCAGTTTTATGCCAATCATCTCAAAAGGATTGAGTCATTAAATAGAACATACACGTATTAATAGTTAACTTTCCCCCGTAAAAGTAAAGAATAATTTGTAAATTACTTACTCTGGCAAATGCACTTCTAATAGATGAGGATATGAATGATTCAATCTGCTCAATATCTGTGACACATACTGATTGCATTGCCTGCAGGTAACACAAAAATAACTTTGCAATTGCTTATGATAAATAAGTTGTAAGAAGTATCTTATTGGTGACCTAAACCCTAAACCCTAGATGAGGATATGTATGTATGTGTATATGCCTCCTTCCGGAGGAGAATATTTTAGTAGAAGAAATTTTATTATGGCATTCATTAAAAATTTTTATATTAGCAATAGTATGGGCTTCAATAATGAGCATATGTCCATCAAATAAATATTGTACATACTAGTTCAGGTTCTTCTAGAAGAAGCCTCCTGATGACCATGGAAGCTGTTACCATATCCCCCATCAAGATTGATCCCTTAAGATACATTAGAAGCACAAAAATAACAGTATTAGCCAACAAATGAAGGACAAAATGGAGAGAGGCATGAAAAGGTATATAAATATTCAGGTAAACACAAAGAAATAAACTTTAGGTTATCATAAACATGAAGAAAGATGTGCATTCCCTTTGCTAAAAATAAAAAAATTTAGGGAAAAAAAATCAATAATTAAATGAGACATGCAATTATGTTGCACATAACAAATATACGTAAAACATAGTTACCAACAAGCTCGAATTACATGATGACACTAATACTATACTTTTACCAAGCAATATGTGACGGTACAAAATATATTAAACTCTTTAAAAAAATACAGAATAAATAATGTATATTAATTAGTTGTTGGAACTATTTTGTAGGAAGTTATTAAGAGTTTCAAAAAGTAATTTCTGAGATTAGAAATTGGGTATTGTTCGGTTTAGCCATTTACCTCTTCAAATATTCTCCACAGAAGAACAACACATATTAAGGGCTTGTACAAAAAATGGAGGAGGATTTGTGGTTCTCTTAGTAATGGTCCTAGATTATCATAACAGTAATACTAACTGGGAACCTAAAATAGGCCAAGATTGAATTTCATGGAATCAATGAAGTGAACTTGGCTGCATGACCTTGATAGGAAATAGAATCTGCTTCAGTAGGTTCTGGTGAGCTTTTGCTGTTAAAAATTTTATCATTTTTCCAGTCAAACATCACTAACAGACACAATAAAGAAGTCACCAAAGCACAAAAGCAGTCATTTAAGCACATTACAAAAGCATAAAATTTTCCAAATAATTGAGCAGAGGAGGAGAAATCAATAATCGTGGACGATGTGCCTGGATTTTTAAATGAGTATTACATACTTGCACAAGTAAACATGTTTTCATCAAGTGTATACATCAAACAAGCATAATTGAGAGACAATGGTAAATGAGCTATCAAGTGTTTAATTAAGTAGAGAAATGATGATATTGCAGAAACTAATGCAGAGGCAAGCAACTTCAACATAAAACAAAGTTTGCAACCACCAGTATACCAGACCTCCGCAAAGTGCAGATGGTAATCACTCAGCTGCTTGTCAGCCCATTTCTGGATCGGTAACAGGAAGGTTTGCGAAAAGGTCAAATCTTGAATTTCATCCCCTACTTTGACTTTGCAATGCAGATTTTTCAAGTGTAATCTTTCTTGTGGGCCCATTTGTTCCTTTAATGGTATTTTGTTTAACTGCTCAATAGCATGTCTGAGAATGCCTTGCTCACTTGTGGCAACAAACTGTAATGAAAATTTGAATGAACAAAGAACAAAAAATGATTAGTTTTGAAACAGTCTGGTAAACCTGAATTAAGTTTAGAACCAAAAACAAGATGCATAAAGAGCATTTGCTCCAAAGTATCATCAAATAGCTGAATTCCAACCTAATTCTGCAGATGAGAGAAAAATAAAATAAAAATAAAAATCAAGAACAAGAACAACTCATTCAGTTCTGCCACATAAGACGAGGACCCATCAGCCTCCAATAAAAGGTTTATATCACATCCATATCGTGAACGGTACTTTCTTTCCACTTGTGAGGCCAAACATAAAAAATGTGCACATGGGGTGTGGTTTGTACTTGCGCACTACAAAACGTGCAATAGACTCTTCTCCCCCATCTAGTATACCTGAAAATTTTTCAACCTCATGCATCCATTCAAAATGCTCACCTAGTTTGTCTGCAAAACCCTTGGATAAAGTTGTCTTCCTCAATCTTCATAAACTCATGGATAGCAATTTCCAATATATCATGTGATACAATTATGTGAGAACTCCATGTATGGTACATAACAATATTATTTTCCCAACAAGCTAAGAGAACATAACTATTTGGTATTTAGGGCACAGCATTTTCACATCTCAATGTAGTGGGGAAATAAAAAAAGAACCTCCGTTAGAAATAAGCGAAACAAACAACAACAACAAAAAACTGAACCTTAATTCCAATATTTGGGGTTGGCTATTTGAGAGACAAATTTGAAAAAGATAGAAAAATAAAAATAAAATAAATAAATATATATATAAAAAAAATAAATATGAAAATAAAATAAAAAGGAAAAGAAAAAGAAAAAGAAAAAGAAAGTTAAATAAATAAATCAATAGATAAATGTCTAAAATATATTGGTTTAATTTGTACGGATTCTTCTATATTATCCATTCCTATCCGAGACCATTTCTTCTTCTAAATGCTTAATTTTCATGTCTTTATGGATAACTTGTATCCAAATTTTTAGTGATCTACCTCTACGTTTTATTAGATCTTCTATATTTAAATTCTCGATTCTCCTAATCAATGCATCTTTGAGTCTTCTTTGCACATGTCCGAACCACCTCAGACAACACTCACACATCTTATCCACAATTGAACTAACTCCCAACTTGTTACGAATTTCTTCATTTCTAATTCTATCTTTTTTAGTTTTTCCACACATACTCTTAAACATTCTCATTTCTGTTACATCCATCTTTTGTTCTTCTTGTTGTTTTATAGTCCAACACTCAATATCATACAATAGTATAGATCTAACCGCGATTCTATAGAACTTTCCATTCAAGTGCAATGGTATCGTGCGATCGCAAAAAATTCCGGAGGCCCTTCTCCATTCAATCCAACCCGTTTGAATCCTATGATTCACGTCTTCATCTATGTTGCCATCTTTTTAAATGATGGAACCTAGATATCGAAATCGTTCACTTTTTAGTACATCTTGCTCATCCAACCTAATCATTTCTTCATTATTCTGATAACTTCCGCTAAACCTACATCTCATATATTCGGTTTTCGATCTATTCAGTCTAAACCCTCTGAATTCCGGTGTAAATCTCCATAACTCTAGTTTAACACTAATACTTTCCCTAATTTCATTAACTAACACTATATCATTTACGAAAAGCATACACCATGATATTTTATCTTGGATATCTTTTGTGATTTCATTTATCACTATTACAGAAAGGGGATTTAATGCCGAATTTTGATGAAATCTAATGTTAATGGGAAAACTATCACTCAAACCCCCACAAATTCTTACGCCGGTTACAGTTCCTTCATAGATATCTTTAATTAGATTAATATATCTCAAGGATATCCCTTTTTTCATCAGCACCCACCATAATAAATCTCTAGAAACCCCATCATATGTTTTTTCTAAATCAATGAATACCATATGTACGTCTTTCTTCTGTGTTTTATATGTCTCCATCAAATGTCTTAACAAGTGGATTATTTCCGTGGTGGATCTTTCTAACATAAATTCAAATTAATTTTGAGATACATTTATCTCCAATCTCAATCCGTACTCTATTACTCTCTTCCATAATTACATGGTATGGCTCATAAGTTTAATTCCTCTATAGTTGGAGCAATCATGTATATCTCATTTATTCTTATATAGCGGTACAATAGGGTATTTACATGGTAATTTTAAAAAATAATTATTTAAATATCGTGATTTTTTTTTTGTTCCCAAAATATTGATTTCGCACCCTGAGACTGCGAAATCAGTATTTTTAATTTTTTTTAATTTAAAAAAATCAGTTCTATGTGAAACCGGTTCGAGTCGAACCGGTTTCACATTTGGGGAGTGCAAAACCAGTTTCGCACTCTCAGAATGCGAAACCGGTTTCACACTCAAACCTGTTTTTCACTTTTTTTGTTTCAAAAAATACTTTTTTAAAATTATTTTCATATATTAAATAAATTATTTTCTTATTTAATCATAATTTTATTTTTTATATTATTTGATTTATAATTAAACAACTCAATATATTAAAATAATTAATATTTAAATTTTAATAAATTATTTTCTTATTTGATTATAATTTTATTTTTTATATTATTTGATTTATATTTAAACAACTCAATACATTAAAATAATTAATATTTAAATTTATTTAAATATTATTTAAATATTAATTATTTCAATGTATTGAGTTGTTTAATTATAAATCAAATAATATAAAAAAAATAAAATTATGATCAAATAAAAAAATAATTTATGAAATATATGAAAATATGTAATATAAAACATAAAAGAATTTTTATATATGTAATTTTAATTATTTTAATATATTGAATTGTTTAATTATAAACAAATAATATAAAAAATAAAATTATGATTAAATAAGAAAATAATTTATCAAATGTGAGAAAATGTGTAATATAAAATATACAAGAATTTTTACATAAATATTAATTATTTTAATATTTTGAGTTGTTTAATTATAAAATAAATAATAAAAAAAATACAATTATGATCAAATAAGAAAATAATTCATCAAATATGAGAAAATGTGTAATATAAAATACAAAAGAATTTTTACATAAATATTAATTATTTTAATATATTGAGTTGTTTAAAAATTTAAAAATTTAAAAATAAATGGAAAATAAACAACAACAAGCACACAACATGTTGTGGTCCGATGGTTATCATTTCAATGTCTCATAGTCTCAAGTCTGAGATTCAAATCTACATATTTACATTTTATTTAAAAGAAAAAAAGTATTTTTTGAAACCAAAAAAAAGTGAAAAACCGGTTCAACTCAAACCGGTTTCACACTGAACCGGTTTTTTAAAATTAAAAAAAAAATTAAAAATACTGATTTCGCACTATCAAAGTGCGAAATCAATATTTTGAGAACAAAAAAATTCATGAAATTTAAATAATTTTTTTAAAAAATTACAATATTTTGGTAAATATCCCGCGGAACAATTATACTTTTTCTTCATATTTGAGTCATTCTCTTAGCTTGTCAAATTTTATTAAAAATATCCGTTAACACTTATACAAAATTCTCCCAAACATTTCCATACTTCTATAGGAATGCCATCAAGTCCTATGGCTTCATTATTCTTCATTCTCTTTAAAGTCTCCTTAACTTCATGAGAGCGTATCTTACGTTTAAAATTTCTATTAATTTCTTTTATAGATATTTCGATATTTTCTATATCTGTTGTACTCTTAACATTAAAGAGACCATCAAAATAATCACACCAGTACTTTCTTATATCCTCATCCTTTACAAGTATATTATTGGTTCCACTCTTAGTGCATCTAATACCATTTAGATTTTTACATTTTCTTTCCCTTAGTTTGGCAATTCTATAGATCTCTCTCTCCGTCTTGAATCCCCAATCTCTTGTATACTTCATTATACACGTTGCTCTTTGACTTTTGGATAATCTTTTTCACCTCTCTTTTTACCTTTTTGTATTTCTCATATACATCACTACTACTATTACCTTTAAATTCCTACAACATTCTCGTTTGGTACGGATAGCCGTTTGAATTTTTTCGTTCTACCACCATAATTCTTTGCCTATTGGGACCTGACCCTTGGATACACCAAGAACTTCATTACCTATACTCATAATTTTATTAGATATCTCTTTCCACATTGTTTCTGAATCATCCTTAGTAAACCAATTTGCCACTTGAATTACTTTATCTCTAAAAGTCGTCACATTTTCTCGTTTCAGATTTTATCACTCAATTCTTGGATCCACAAATGGGCGATATTTCTTTTGCCTTTTAGATGCGTATATCTAAAACTATGAGTCTATGCTTAGTTGTCACACTCTCCCCCGGTATAACCTTACAATCCTTACAAATCATTCTATCTTTCCTAGTGAGAAAGAAATCTATCTGACCAGTATTAGATCAACTTCTATATGTAACTAAGTATGATTCTTTTTTCTTAAAAAATGTGCTTACAAGTACCAAATCGAATGTTGTGGCAAACTCTAAAATGGTACCTCCCGCCTTATTCCTACAATCAAATCCAAAGTTTCCATGTATGGTTTCGAATCCTTCATTCCTCTCGCCTACATGTCCATTTAGATCTCCTCTTATGAATAGCTTCTCTGTACTAGGTATAACTTGTATAAATTTATCTAAATCCTCCCAAAATTGTCATTTACTAATTGGATCTATACCTATTTGGGGTGCATACACACTAACTATATTAACTATGTTTGCTCCATCTACTAACTTGACAAGTATAAATCTATCTCTCTTCCTTCTTATCTTTATTACATCATCTAATAAATCCTTATGTATAATTTTTCCTATATCATTCTTAGTTCTATCCCTACCGGTATACCAAAACTTTTGACCATAGGGTTCTACTACTTTTACTTTCTCCCCCACCCACTTAGTTTCTTGAAGACACAAGATATAAATTTTTCGTCTATTCATTGTTTTTCTGTCCTAACTTGTCGATCAAAGATCCTATATTCCAAGTGACTATGCAAATCCTATCTTTGTGGTCTAATTTATTTATCCGCCCCCTAGAGTCCCTTGTTAACTTGTCGCTACATCCAGGATCCAATGTAAGCGAAACACAAAATTGAAAATTTCATGGAGGTGCCCTTGATGTCCATTTGAGGTGATCTGGTCTATAAATTGCAGGGCATTTATTTCTTTCACTGTAATGAAACATGATTAGGAGAGCAAACCTTGGCGCAACGGCTGAGTTGTTCCTTTGGTGACCTCGAGATCACTAGTTTGAGGCGTGGAAACAGCCTCTTTGCAAAAAAAATGGAAAGGGAAGGCTGCGTACATATACACCCACCCTCCCCTACCCCCGCACTAAGGCGGGGAGCATTTTATGCACCGGGTGAGCCCTAAAAGCTGTAATGAAACAAGATTGCTTTTCCTGCCTTTGTTCTTAGCCTTCTGAAATTTGCAAAGGTTTACATCTACAGGAGATCAATATGTATAAGATAGCCTTTCCCTTGTAATGCTTCTTCCCTTATTTTATTGTGTATGCTCCCCAGGTAAATAGTTTGGGATGCAGGTTTACAACGATGGAGACTACTGATTTAGAAAATCTAATTGCATTTCATGGTTTCTCTCTGAAACTCTTGCTGTTCTCCCACTTCTATTTAAGGTTAGTCCTACTTGATTCCCCAAGGTCTTCTTCTGTCTCTAATTGGTTCTCCATTATTTTGGTATCATAGCTCAAAATGGATCCCCACAAATGTCCAAGGCACACCTAGTTGTCTCCTCTAGAATCAACCAAAAAAATAAATAATAAATAACTATCACTTTTTGTAAGGCAAAATGATCATGGACTTTGACCTTCAAAAAGTCTTTCTACCATTGTCATAAGCCATCTACAAAGAGACCACCACTAATAGCAATCCATATGCATAGACCCAATCTTTGTTGTATTAAACCAGACTTGCATGTTCTACAACTCTAGCTGACAAACAATATTGTTGGAATAAGCCTCCATGGCAACAACCACCAGTATTTTGGCTTCAGTTGCAACAAAAGAGACTGCATCAAACAAAAAGAACCTGATCCAATTCATCTATAACAAAGCCACTGTCAATAGCAATCCATATCCATCACCCGAATATTAGTTGTTGTCAACCAATTAGGGATGGCAATGGGCCCGGGCCAGGTAGGGAAAAGCTACCTCCGGCCCGGACATCAACTTTACATGGGTGCAGGCACTCGAAACCAACCAGGTAGGGTACAAGAGTTAAAATGCTGGTAGTCTAGGTAGACCCAGGATTTCTCGGCTCTATCCGGTTTTATAAACTTTCGTACATGACTAATTCATAAGAAATCTAAAACAACACGTTAAATTCAATAGAGTCATATTAAAAATTATTAGAACCAAACTAAAGGATTGGGATTCCTAGACTTCGCTGGAGAGTCCTCCCCCCCCCCAAAAAAAAGGAAGCAGACTAACAATTCTCTCATAAATAAGTTTACACCACTTCACTATGAGATCTACAGAATTCTCATAAAATCTGGGGATTCAAATCTTGTACTGTACTTGCCAATAAGGTTTCCCCACCCAACAAAGCCCAATGCCCTAATTTATGGCTATCACTATCACTTTTGTTAATCTCCACAGCAAACCAAATTGTAAGAGAGAAAAACATAGGGGACTAGGGTTCGAATGCTCGAGCCATAACACCATTCACATGACATCTGCCTGGAAGTCCTGAATAAACCGTGCTCGGGTAGGACACTCTGGCTCAGGCGCGGCTTCCTCCTTCCACTTCATGTTATGGCTCGGCTCCTTCGAATTTCTCCATGTCTTTTAGGGTTCCCACATGTCCTAAATGGATTATAACACCATTGCTCGAAGGCTGCTCAGAGATGGCAGTGGGCTACTTGTTGCCCATGTGCTGTGCACGTGCTGTGTGTGCATGCTGCAGCCATAGCAGCTGGCTCGATGGCCCCTAAGGGCTATTGCCTTGCTGCTGCTCGTCAAGGTCTTACCCCAGATTCTCTCATGGCTTGTCTTAGGTCCATAACACTTGGTCAACTAGCATCTCACTAGTGGAAACATAAGCGGCAATAAAGGATGAGTACTAATTTTGTTAAAGATCATGAAGTTAGTTTCCGGTTCTCTAGTCATTTTACTTTTCTTGTTACCGTTTATTTCTGTGGGTGGTAGTAAATTTTATTTTCATGGGTACTGTACATAGACTAGATCTATAAAAAGGAGACAGAATTTCATTCCCAAATTGAGTTCTCATGCCAAGAGGTCAGAGAGTTTTCTCTCAACAAGCTCTAATTAAATTAGCCCCTGTAGCTAAATAAAATAAAATTGTAGCAAAACTTACAGCATCAAACAGAAGTAAAGTCCCTGATTGACTTTCTATTAAGTTGCCCAATATCCATCCCAAACTAACAACTCCATAAAATATACGAGCAAACATGACAAATAACCAAAACTTTGATAGAAAACTAATAGAAGATGACTATATTAGATTTTAGGCCACTAAGGGTTTTTTTAGACAAGATTAAGATTCTAAAAGCATGATTTAAGCACCAAACAGTAGGTTACCGACATTTAAGTTTTTCAGTAACTACTGAAGGGAAAATTGATGTAGATGAAAAAAAAAAAAAAAAGAAGAAGAAGATAAAACTACCAGCACCAAACCATCCATTCTTTGATGATAAAAAAAAAAAAAAAAAAAAAAAAAAAAAAAAAAAACTGAAAGTCTTACCCAAATTTTTTCTCAAGAATGAGGCCACAAGCCTTTATATAGGCCACTAAACCTTCACTAAGCAGAAACCCCTACCCAGGACTTAAAGTTTCTAATTACTCATAAATTGACTCTTTTAACAATGAAGAGAAATAGGAACTACCTTCTAAATAACTAGAAAACAAATACAGAAACTAACATAGATCAAAAAGCCTCCAACAAAGTATTTCCATGTGACTATTCCTATTGTAGCATGAACAATGCTTTCAACAGTAGACTGCAACAAGAATGCTAATAGTACCTAAAACAACTTCTAAAACCCAATCAAGTTCCAAGAATACTTCCTATGTTAATCACTCCAACCTATTAATGCTTCGTGTTTTTTATCCCTATTAATGCTTCGTGTTTTTTATCATTATGTCTTGGTAAACATTTAAAGATGAATTTCTAGCAAATTTTGGTGCTTCTTTAATTTCTTTTCTTTCTTTCTAAATTAGTAATCATATGTGCTCAAATTAGACAAATGCAATATTTGAACGTAATGCAACTGACTCCAATCTTGTTTTGGCATCCACTATACCATGATGATATAATTAGATGCTTTCTGAATTAAAATAGAGAGCAAATACTTCTAGAAACATCTAGATAACAGCAATCACAACAATAACAATAGAAAACAAAATCGACAATAATGAGACACAAAAACCATCAAACTACTTCTACAATCCCCGAGGAACCCAACGAAGTAGTCCATAGCATGAACCAATCTCTACAAGTTCCCTCCTGAATGTAGACAGGAGATAGACTAGCTTTATCACTGCATAACAACTTTTGAAACATATATCAGCTTAACACCAAAAAGTGAGTACTATTTTACACTATGAAATGTCCGTGAGAATCATGTCAGTTGTAGGTCATAGAATATGCAAGCCTTAACAAAAACAGCAAATTGATATAGATGTTATACCTGGCAAAATAAAATCCACGCATAACAGGTGTGATGGATAGTCCCTGTGATTCCTAGAACACGCCAGGTTGACTTCAAAAGCTCCAGAATTTCTTCCACTTCCTAAATAAATATAAGAGAAAAGGTAACCAAGTTTAGAACAACCAAATAGACATGGGTAGTGTATTTTATATCATGGTGTACACAAAGGGAGAAACTACAATCTTGATACGACAAATAATGGAATGGAAATTCACATAACACAGAGAAGTTAAAAATAACTGCAAAGTACAAGATGTGTACATCCATCTGTGTTAGTTCCATCAAGAACAAAAAAAAATGTACAAATCTAGCATTATACATAAAAAATAAATAAATAAATAATGACTTCAAATCAATTAATAAATAAGATATTGCATCTAATCAACGTAGTATCTTTAGAAGCCACATATATTCCTTCTCCTTCTTTATGCAATTGGTAGTGGCATTTTGAACATTATACTCCTCATTGCTAAGTTTCTTAAATTCTGGTTCACTAATAAATAAATCATTGTCCAATTGTTTTTCTTTTTTAAGTGTTGGGAAGTGTCCTAGAAGTGTCTTGTGGAACACAGAATATTAAAAGGCACAGACACTAGACAGGCCAAAGACATCTACAATGTGAGTCTTCAAAGAGTTGTAAACATTGCCCAACACATACAAAGCTTATTTTTGGAAGTGTTAAGGAGCAAAGATCTTGATCTAAGAATGAACATGAAAAGATCTAAACATTTATGATCTCTTTTTGAAATGTATAACCCATGCATATAATCATTTTCGAGTGGAAAAAGAAAAAAAAAAGAATTTGAATTGAAGCTTACAAAGCTCAACACTCACTACCGACCATATTATAGAGAGAGAGGGAAAAGAAGAAAAAGTAATAGCAATCAGAGAATTAGAAAATGAAATTATCATATTGAAAAATAAATAAATAAAACGAGAAAAAACAATAATAGCTGCACCCGTTGAACTTCAGATTGGTATGCAATACTGACCTCCATAAGCTTTCCCTCGCCTGAAATGTCAAAAACAGAAAGAAGCAATTTCTCATATAGTCTGACATTAAGGTGATAACCATCTGCCCAGTGACATACTTCACCAGTCAAATCACCTCGTGCAGGACTCTCAGCAAGTGGCATGGCAATTTCTCTAAGAGATCTCAAGCACTCTGTCCTTTGGAGTTCACCCGTAGAAGAGGGGAGAGACTAGCATGATAACAGAATTGAAATGTCATAAGGATGCAAAAAGGCCATTGGGGAAGCTTGCCAAGTATAAGAATCAAGCAAATAAAGTTTAGGCCGCATCAGCTGCTTTGAGCACTGACCATGGTCACCAAATTAACAGCAATAAGCATATTGCATTGAAAATTGCAAGAGTGGATCGCAATTAAAATTTTTTCACTGTTTTCTATAATTATCTTATATTTTAGTTTGTATATATTGAAAAAAGATACCAATCAGCTAAGACACTCATGGATCAATTAAACCATGATATGCAAGAGCATAGGTGAAGTTCTGGATCAGAACAATCATATAAGAAGAATGTTCACCATCACATCCCTAAGTTATTTGAAAGAATTACAGTGCAGGTCTTGCACAAACAAACTGCAAAATCCCAAATCTTGACAAAGTTTGATACAAAGCACATCCTATAATAAAATGTGCACGAGCAACCGTTATTGTTCTTTTAACAGAAGAAGATCCTTTCCTTTACTACCATTTTGGTCAGCAAAAGGCACGTTGACCATCAGATTTGAATGGAAACACACCTCAGATTCCTCAATTTTGGCCAAGAGGATCCGCAGCTTACTGGCCTTATGCCTAGATTCCCCAAACCCAACAGCTGGATGGTTTATAAGCCCCTCCTCCAACATGTTTAACTGTATTTATGAAAAAGCAATGTGTTTACTGATATAAGGAGCTTACAAGCTTAGTCAAGAAAAGGAAATGAAGAAAGAGAAATACCTGCCGTTTTTGCCATTTTGTATAAGCTTTCTTGTCAGAAAACTCTGTGCGTGAAATACAAGACAATAATTCCAAAGGTATCAAAAGCATATCCATCCTTTTCCCCACTTTTCCTACAAGAGCATTAAGCAGCCCCTGTCTTGTCCTGATGTCCATGGCCTCAGATATCTGCAATCACATTAGACACAAGAAGAGACAAATACCTCAGTACACAGAAAGCAATGCACACTTTCCAATAAACAAAATCTGAGGTGAAATCATTTACCATTCGAATATCAGTAAAGGTAATAGGGAGAAGAAGCCAGACAGAAAGGATGGCTATGGATTACAGCTACTTTCAAGTATTCCAGTTACAATTGATAACGGGCCATAGCATGTTCATAAACTACTTTCATTAGCAGACTAGGGTGAATGCTGTTCTCAATATTTATTTAAATTTAGTAATATTTAAAACTCTTATGTGTATAATGGAACCTTCCATGTGATCAAGCCTTACAAATTATGAACAAACTACAAATGTGACAAAATCAGCACATCAACACCTATAGTCACCTATGAATAAGATTAGTCACCTCCAATCTCTCAATTATTCCACTGAGAACATCCACAAGAATAGTGGGAGGGAGAGAGAGAGAGAGAGGATGCTCCTCTAAAAACCTTAGAAGCAGTAAACCAAGATTGAGGCTCTTCAGTAATCAAGGCCCAAAAACAAGAGAAGACAGACCTGTCATCTGTTTCCCTCCCGAGGGTGCCAAAACCTTTTCTCTCTAAACTTTTCAAGGTAACTCCAACAAGCCCAACCACAAATTTGCTCAAAATTCAGTGTAAGATAACAGTGTTCAAACACTTTCTTGTAGTATCATCTACAACCTCATTGGCCAGTAAATGGATCTTCAAGATCTGTTTTCCCTCAAAACTAGCTCTTTTGGAATATGAAAAAGTTCACCTGTAACCTTTTTTTATAAAAATAAAAATAATAATAATAACTTAATTGACGAAGAATATAGACAAATTACTGGTCATGTCTACTTGTGTCATCATCTTTCCAGTTCTGAGAGAGATACCAAGACAATGAAATAGACAAGAATTTGTAGAATGACAGTGTTGGTGAGGATTCCTTTCTAGCATCAGTGGATATGATATCAACCCATTCTATAAAGAACAAATTTCAAAATCCAGCAGTAGTTTGTCTTACTATCATCATAGAGATCAAAGATTTCAGTGTTGCAACCTAAAGCTTGATGTGAAGATTAATATGCCTAAATTTGAAAGCAGAAATTGGAAAATAGTCCAACAAGTTCCTTAATTGCCTTCACATAATGGAGTGAATCATTCAATTCAAAGAATTTCTAGAAGAGAGGAAGGTAAAGTTGGTTGGTTTCAAGATGAAAAAGTATGCATCTTATTTTAGAAAATTTGAAGAAGCAAAAAGATCATAAAATTTAAAAATAATAATAATTTTTAAAAAAATCAAGACATGGGAGAAGTTGAAATGGAAGTTAAATAGTTGCTATACAATCATAAGCAAGATGATTTCCTCCAACTTCACAATTTGACGCAAGAAAATCTGCTCAGGCAGAAATACACAAGTGAATATGAACATCACAAGCTGAAGTGTGATGTTGGCACTATGATGCTGGTACTGACACAAGACAAGCACGTCTTTGCAATGCTATTTCATCCAAAAAAAAAAAGGCTTCCCATTCTAAGCTTATAGGCATATTGCTCAAATCATTTCTATTATTGAAGAAGATGAAGACAAAAATGCTGAACAGAAATAAAAGCAGGGTGATGACGGGGAATGCTCATTGTTAAGCTGAGTTTAAGTGTTACTCAAGAAGAAGATAATTGGCTTTGTTGCAATATCATTCACATTGAATGCAAAAGGTTATCTTTAAGCATTTGCAAATGTGGTGACTACACAAATGGTGGAGAACCTGCAACCTGAATTAGAATGTAATGTACACTTGTGCACAGAGTGGCTCAACAAGGAGAATGATCTGATTGGAAGAATACTGGAGTTCTGTTACATACAAGCCATTTATCTTCAAAAATAGTTAGAACCAAACAATAGCCCAAAAACAATGGCAGCAAAATTCAATATTTTGTTCTTTGTCAAGGCGATAGCAGCCAAGATTGATGTTTCAGCATATAAGGTGATATTTATGTTTAAAATGTTGCAAATATATATCAGGTTATGCCGACCTTCCAGTTCCTGTATTTTTAGGGCTTCTTTCCACAATCTCTACTTTTACCTCTAGCTTAGCTTTAAAGTTTCAAATGGAAGTCAATATCAAAGATCTAAAGGAAATCCTCTCAAATGGCTAAAATGTTGCTTTCTTTTGAAAGATTTTTTTTTTTTTTTTTTGGTAGAGAAAGAAAGATGTATTTAGAAGGGGAAAAGAATGTAGGGAGGACAAGATTTCCTCCCAAATAAACCAAAAGACAAAAGATAGATATTCAAAGCAAGAGAGCTCTCCAATCCCATCCAATATCTTGGAGAGTGTAGCTTACAAAAACTACAATAATTGGGACCATAAGGATCTGTAGAAGCTCCAGTAGCCTTTAAAAGCTTTTGTATGAATTATTGGATCCTTTAATGTAAAACTTTTAAATGCTAGAAGAGGATAGTCAATTATAAGAAGAAAATATTTAATATACAACAACAACCTGAGACTTAATCCTAAATTTTGGGATCGGTCATTAGAGAGATAAATATAGGAGAGAAGAGAAAAAAGAAAAAACATAAAATTAAAATTTGAAAGAGAAATTAGAGAAAATAATACTAAAAAAATAAAAATAAAAATAATGAAAAAAAGAAATAAAAATAAATTATCCATAGAAAATATTTAATATGTTAAAAATAAAAAGATAATACTCCAACTATAGAAACTATAAATTCTCATAAGTAGCAAAGGTAATAATTGTCTAAAACCACAACAACTACAATCTTCTCTAAATACACTCTTGAAGTGCAGTCAAAGAAAGCATCGCAGTGTGGAATATAAAGACAAAAATAGAATGAAGTACCTCCATCTGGAAACGCATTGTCTCCAAAAGGCCAACTAATCGGGGTGCACATTGAAATAGAGTTGCCACATCATCACTCTTACTACTACGTCCAAGCTTGCTCTTTAATTTGGATCTTTTATCCTTCTTTTGGTCCTTTGATGGCACAATTAGGTCCCTAGGTTCATTCATGAAAAAGGTGTAAAATTTGAAGAGAAATTATGGTGGAGAAGAAAGACTACCGATGGCATAAAGGAATAGCAACCAGAAGGAAATGTTGAAAATAAACATCACCTAAAGCGCAGAATTTCTCAGCCCTTGTATCAAATCCTGCAGCCCACTCTCTAAGCACATTTGGTGAAACAATTCAGCCCAAGAAGAAGTCTCATCAGGCCCAAGAAAGGGCACTCTTCCAGCCCAAGAAGGGAGGGCCTAAAAGCCCTTCCCAACAGCCAGCAGACTAGCCGTTGGAAAGGATTCCAACGGCTAGTTCTGCCAGCCTTTGGAGGCCCTCCAACGGCCAGATTTCTGGCTGTTGGAGGGCCATCATTTGTCCCCTCTAACTCTCTCTTTTTCTCCTATAAATACCTGTCACCCTTCTCTTTGTAACCCATGAACAAGTTCAAGAAACCAATGTATTTGTATTGTGAAGTTCAATCAAAATCTCTCTAGTTTTTTCTTTGCTTTGCTCTCTACTTTCACTATAATTTTATCAGGAAAGGATTGAATAGAGGAACTCCCAAACATTTGGCGATCTCAAATGGAATGTGTGTGTGTGTGTGTATGAATTTTATAAAAATAATAACAACAATTAAAAATGGAGATATAAGACCAGTTTTATGGTTCATGAGCCATTTAAGATATAAAGTATACCCCGATGCCGCAGCACAAGCCAAAAGAACTTCATATGCACTTTCTCGAAGGTCATCATCACTAATACCTGAAGGAAGTTAAAAGTCAAAAAGTAAATTGGCATATAATCAGGAATTATATTCAAATTCACAAATCAAGAAAGATCTCAAGTTCTGATCCTTTATAGGCACATGAACTCTAATGCTAAGTGAAATTTAAACCAGCCAGCTTAGAGATGTTATTATTATTATTTTTATATAAGTAATGTCATTATTAAGTTATACTAAAGATTCAAGTCACAATCTCCCTTTCTTGCTCAATGGATTTTGGAGACTAATCCTCACAATGTGGGACAGGCTGCAGTGAACCAACATGCATTGGAACACTTGGTCCCAGGGGGTCAGAAAAGCTGCATTGGGTAGCATACTTTTTAGATAATTACCAGTAGAAAAAGAAGGCAAATTAAGCACCAGATCTAGAGCATCCTTTGAATTCCGTCTTGCAGCCCTAAAACAATCAACTTCCTCCATATCATCATCTTCTTCAAAATCTTCAATGTCATTCACAATTAACTTTTGAACTTCTGTAGAACTAAGGGACACTGACTTTGACAAATCACCAATAATGGGAGATGGCATGACAGAAGGAATAGGTGGGGGTGCTCCTTTTGGAGGTGGCCCTGATGATTCTGGAGTTGTCGACAAAAAAAGTTTATAGGTTGAGCCTGTATTATTCTGAAAACATATTTAAAAGAAACTATTTTAAACATAACCATTATGTTACTCCTAAAAAATGGAAATGGAAAAATTTAAATAAAATAGATTATATTCACTTTAGAAAGATAATACAATAGAGCTTGGTGAAATTAAAGATAGATGATTAGAATTAAATTCTTATTTACAAAACAAAAGTTTGAAACAAAAAGGAAAAGGGGCCCACTTTCCTATTACAAAAGTGTCTGTACATTCACAAACTACTCTAAACCACGCAGAGAACAACTATGATTTTAGTAGTTTAAAAAATTATACAGTCAATACACACTGCTAATTAGAACCAGCAAAACAAACCACTCCTTATAATTGATTTAGGACATGCGAAATGCAAAACAGGAAAATGAATTAACCCATAATATGCAGCCAAAGAGTTACCATATTCGGAAACAATGTGCTATCATTGTAAGCTCTGATAGCTTCAGAAAGTTCAAGCATTTCACCTACAAATAAAATTTACAAACAATGAGAAATTAATCCAAAGGAAAGACCCACAAAACATAAAGTGGAATAGATAATCGGGCTCAATAGTAAAAGCAATGACCTTTTTTAGCACAATTAAGAACATAATCAACATTGACTTGATCAAGATCTACATCATCCAATGAAACAGCACCCGGGGGCATCACAACTTTCTTGATTAAGCTACCAGAAAGTATAAAATCAAGAAGTATTCGCCTATCTCTCTGACATCGCTGCAAAACCTCCACCCGATTTTCCCTAGTTCATCAAAAAAGCACACCTTACAAATCTTACCAATAACAACAAATAGCATTCCTCAAAATTCAATCGAAGGGAGCTAATTTAATGTCTCAACATACTCTTCCATAGCCAACTATTGACCTGAGTAATACAACAGCGCCAATCAAATCCCAAATTCTGCAAATTTCAATAGTTCCTAGTAAAAATTCTTGAGGGTCCAAATTAAAGTCTGCAAAATTAGACCAGAACAAAAATGTTACTTGAATTTTCCTACATTTTTTAAGTAGATGAAAGCCAAAGCAGACCCAGATTCTGCTTCTAATCCGCAAAGAGCACTTGAAAAATTGAAGTCAGATTGTAAGTTTATCAAACAAATCAGGCATTGACGGCGATGACAGAAAATGTAATTAGAAGGCAAGTTGATTGGGAGCAGGTAAAGATGGAACAAAGAGTCAATTTTTGGTAACTAAATAGTCAATGTCATTGAAGTAAATCGGCTAATCTAGTCTCTACTTCCATAGATTTACATCCAGAGCAGAATCTACGAAAACCACCGTGAGAATTAAGGAGAGAAAGAGAGAGAGTTGATGCAATAGTAAAACAATGAACTAGCTAACTCACAGTGTGGAAAGACAGAGAGAGAGGAAGAGATTTGGGTTCTGGTGTCGCGCGGGGACGTTGCTTTCAAGTTCTGACTTCTACTCCCGAGTAATGCCGCAAAAACATAATTCTTATTTTTTGAAATTTAATTAATTTTAAATCAATAAAAATATCTTTTTGAATATTTATTAAAAATACAAGTAATATCAATATTATTATTATCACTATCTTTTTATATAGATCTTATCTCAAATATCATAATATTAAAATATCATATATTTGAGAAAATATTTAATTAGTACTTTTAGACTTTTCTATTTATATACAGAATCCGATTCATAAAAATACACCATATGTTTTTAAATATACATAAAAATAATAGAGAAAATAATATCATCCCCTTCGATTCTTCTCCCATTGCATTGGATTCTATTCTTTGATTTTGAATTATATAACATCATTTGACATATTTAATTTTTAATTTTTTTAATTTTCTAAACATTATTTTTTTTTGTCTTGTTCTTTTTTCTTTATTACTCTTATATTAGAAGCTATTATTCTTATATTATTGCTTATTACAAGAATTTTGTCTTTTATATATACTGAGTAAGTTATTTTGTCAAGATTTCGTAAATTTAGAGTTTTGTTATATCTATTTATTATGAAAAAGAAAAATGATAAAATAAAATTTAGAAAAATATTTTTTTCCTCAAAATATAAAAGAAAAATGAAAAAGATAAAATGTCAAATCCAATATATTTTTAATCATTTGAATTTCAAATAACTAATATTATTAATTTAAATCTATAATTATAGTTTAAATAAAAATTACAATTCTTTAGAAAAATACTGATTAAATAAATTATCCTTTAAACATTATGTTTTTTTTTCAGTTTTATGATATTGTGATTGAATATTTAGTGAAGAAACAAAAGATATCGTGTAAAATTAAACTTATTGAACACGAAAAAGACTTTTAGTAATAGTAACAATTTCAAAATTTTATAAATTTATTAATACTAGCAACTTTAGCATTGCGTGTGATTATTTATTTTATTATTTAAAGTTGGATTAATTTATTATTATGATTGATTGAAAAAATAATAAAAAATGATTGACACAAAATATTTCATGACAGATTTGCTTGAATTTAGAAACTTTCAATGTTTTTGGATAAGAAATTAAGTAACTTATTATTTGCTAACTTAAATGAAAAACACAAGAGATACCATGAAACACATAAATTGTATATATTTTGAATTAATATTCCAAATTGACAATAAATTATATATGAGATCGAGGGAATAAGATGATTCGAAGATTACATTTATTATGGAATTGAAATTAAATACATATAAGAATTATAGTACGTCTTAGCGTAGAATGTCTACTCAAACTTCATAAAAAAAATATGAAATTAATGTATGGTAAGACCAACGTATTCTTGCCTAAGAACCATGTAAAGAAGATGATCTTTTGTTCTATTTCAACTCCACGAACTCAAAATTATTTGATATATATGATCAAATACAAAATTTAAGAAAAGAAAAAAAAAATACATTGGATAAAAATATTAGGGTAGAAATTCTTTTCTCCCATTATAAGCTCGGTAAAGATTTGCATTGCATTCAATTAAGTGACTGCATTCGGTTTTGAGTCTCAAACTATTAAAATAAAATATATGAATTTGTTATAAAAGGAAAAGGAAAAGAAATTGAGTAACATCAAACATAACTTATATGCTATTGTCATGTTTCAAATTCACCCAGATTAACAAAGAAAAAGAATGATGTATTCGGCCATGACCGAAGGGAATTAACAAAAATGTATTAAATATCGATATATTTCCAAAGATCTGCAAGAGATAACCATAATGAAATTAATAAATTTAAATTAAAAAGAGAATCTGTGTATATATTGTGTATGTTGTAAAATTGTTGATTAAAGTCTATGTAGAATTGAAATTCCAAGCTAATTTCTACTAATTCATTCAAAGATAAGAAGTAAAAAACAATGATGGAATAGATTCAGCTAGATTATCATATTAATTAATTGAATCAACCAAAACAAGCTTTATTTCTTTGATCAAGGAAAGTATATGATCACCATAGATGATGTGAATATATGATAGAATATACTAAAAATTTTCTCAAATTGAAAACTTTTGTACTTTTAGTATTGTATGTGATTATTTTATTCTAATCATATACCAAAAGTTTTCTCAAATTGAATGCTTTCATACCTTTGGTCATGAGAGCATAGTAATCTGTGTCGTATATGTACTAATGGATGAAAAATGAAGTAATTTTGCATAGAACTAAAGTGACAAAATAAATAAATAAAGGAAAAGTTATTACAAAAGAGTGAGTGATATAATGGATTGAAGTAGGTTATGAAAGAACCAATGAGATATACCTTAACTAGACCATCCCCCTCTTCATTGTAAAAAAAAAAAAAAAAAAAAGACTTCTTGTATAAGGTATGACACCTAAATGTAGTTACTTGCTAGGGTTACTACCTTTTCTCTCTTAAACATATAACCTTCATCTCTCTTATCTCCCTCTTTCTTTATCGACTTTGGAAGGACTTGGACTAGACAAGGCAAAATTAGGCTCATTTTCTCCTTTGATCCATCCTAATTGTAGTCGTTTATAAATTTTTTTATAAAGGTTTCAAGATCTGCATTTTTTAAAAATTTCTAAATTTCTAGTGTATACTAATTTGAAATTTAATTTTCAAAACTTAACATCAGCAAAGATGTCACGTCCCGAACCGGAGTCGTGAGTAACTGCCCGTTGCCCTGAATGCCGACTGTATTTTTACAAAAAATCGGACAGAAACTCCCCATAAATCAGAGATCTCCCATATACAAATAAATTTGTTTAAACCTGTATAATTTAAAATTATTTTGTAAATAAAATAAAATGGTCATCCCGACCTCACAACAACCCACCAACCACAGCAGACATCCAGAATAACGCTAGGCTATATAAACTACCAACAATCCTAACCACAGAACTCCACTGTCATACCCAACTAAAGTATGAGCAGTCACCATACTGAGCGAACCTAAGTTTTATACAATTTACAACCAATTTTCCCAAATTAACATTTAAATACTACAATTTACCTCAATGCGAATGAAATATGAGAGTTTCACAAATAAATGTATATAAATTATACAGTCAATCTCATAATAAATATACGGTCAGCTACGGACCTCAAGGTTAAAATCTCACAGGGTCGAAAATAAGGTGCGGAGCTCATATCTCAATTTAATTTAAATCTCACCGTCGAAAAATACTCAAATCCGCCAATGAGCTACCAAATCCTCTAGAGCCCGAAACGTTGCTCTAACACAATAATCATGTCTGAGGAGGGAAAGAAGAGGGGTGAGTATCAAGGAAGATATCCAGTGAGTGAGGGGATAAATCTCAAGTACTAATAGTGTAGGTAAATATTGGAGTGTCAAATAATATCATTCATAACCAATAATTCAAATTTTACTGTAAATCATGATATGTTCGCTAAAATGAACTCATTTAATCATTCACACGTTAACATATATATATGCATCCATTTAAAATCAAGTAGATCATAGAGCAAGTTAAAAGAATCCTGGCAAAGGTCAACCATAACCAAAAACAGGCGCATTTGGGGTTTTATTTTGCAAAGAGTTTTTAAAAGCAACTCTCTACCCCGACGTTGGCCATGAGTTCACTGGGGCTACCTCATCATTGTGTATAGGACCCCGCCCGGTACTAGATGGTGGTGTCACATACGTCCTCCCCCTTACGTGGGTTCAACCGACCGCACCTATAGCCATTAGACATATGACGTTTACAGATATCTCCTGCAGAAGCGTATCCAAACAACCCGTGCCTCTAACACAATAATCCTGTCTGAGGAGGGAAAGAAGAGGGGTGAGTATCAAGGAAGATATCCAGTGAGTGAGAGGATAAATCTCAAGTACTAATAGTGTAGGTAAATATTGGAGTGTCAAATAATATCATTCATAACCAATAATTCAAATTTTACTGTAAATCATGATATGTTCGCTAAAATGAACTCATTTAATCATTCACACGTTAACATATATATATGCATCCATTTAAAATCAAGTAGATCATAGAGCAAGTTAAAAGAATCCTGGCAAAGGTCAACCATAACAAAAAACAGGCGCATTTGGGGTTTTATTTTGCAAAGAGTTTTTAAAAGTAACTCTCTACCCCGACGTTGGCCATGAGTTCACTGGGGCTACCTCATCATTGTGTATAGGACCCCGCCCGGTACTAGATGGTGGTGTCACATACGTCCTCCCCCTTACGTGGGTTCAACCGACCGCACCTATAGCCATTAGACATATGACGTTTACAGATATCTCCTGCAGAAGCGTATCCGAACAACCCGTGCCTCTAAAACAATAATCCTGTTTGAGGAGGGAAAGAAGAGGGGTGAGTATCAAGGAAGATATCCAGTGAGTGAGGGGATAAATCTCAAGTACTAATAGTGTAGGTAAATATTGAAGTGTCAAATAATATCATTCATAACCAATAATTCAAATTTTACTGTAAATCATGATATGTTCGCTAAAATGAACTCATTTAATCATTCACACGTTAACATATATATATGCATCCATTTAAAATCAAGTAGATCATAGAGCAAGTTAAAAGAATCCTGGCAAAGGTCAACCATAACAAAAAACATGCGCATTTGGGGTTTTATTTTGCAAAGAGTTTTTAAAAGTAACTCTCTACCCCGACGTTGGCCATGAGTTCACTGGGGCTACCTCATCATTGTGTATAGGACCCCGCCCGGTACTAGATGGTGGTGTCACATACGTCCTCCCCCTTACGTGGGTTCAACCGACCGCACCTATAGCCATTAGACATATGACGTTTACAGATATCTCCTGCAGAAGCGTATCCGAACAACCCGTGCCTCTACAAACGCCCTTCGTAGCTACGGAATCAACCAAATAATGTCATATCATCATCTCATCTCAAGTTAGGAGGCATCCAAGCCACATAGCCAAATCATCTTATCATATCCTCAAAACAATTCAAATTCGTGTGTCAATATATGTCATCGAAATCATTTAAATTTAACAAACCAATGCAATGGTAGAATAGAAAACATTTCATTTCTCAAATCATTGCACAATTTCATTTCATTTCAAACATTGATGCATAATCATAGAAAACATAAGTACGACACTCCAATAATCATAAAACATGTTTGAATTGCAATTCCATATATCGAGACAATGCATATCAAAAACATGTTTTATTAAAAACACGATAAAATTAAGTTTCACTATTTCATGCAAAAGATTAGGGATTCACTCACATTTTTAGGAAGCTGCAATCATGATGCCTCCATATTTATGATAGAAGATATGTCCCTAGTTCTGCCATTGAATAGAAAAATAAGAAAAAAAAATTGTAACTATCAAGAAAGATAAAAAAATAATTGAAAGTATTAACAAATTTGAAAACATAACAACCTTCTTCAATTTATTAAAGTTCCTCCCAAATTTCTTCAACCTCTATTAGGGTAGAATTTGCATGAAACCAATTTTGAGTGCAAATTAATGCTTAAACTCTTTTAGGAGTTAAAAAACGTCAAAATGCATCTCCCTTCCAGTTGTGCTAAAACAGCTTCGAAAGCCACTATGAAGATTGGAATCGCCAAAACATAAGGATCTATCAAAGATAAAAATGGGAAATCTTGTGCTATTAACTTTTCATGAGTTCAAAATCTCAAATTGAACAGAATCATTATCAACCCCCTCTTTCAAATACTCATTTAACTTAAATTTAAAGTCCCTCATACCACTCTCAATTTCCTGCTTTTCATCTTCATTCTAAACTTTTCCTTCAATATTTTTGCAGGCACTATATTTGCCTAGCCATGAGGGAGAAGAAGAGAGCCCGCAAGTAGAGGAAGAGGGTATACTAGGAGTATGAATTCTCACAAAGTCATCATACAAATTATACATGGAATCTATGACTAGTTTAACCATCGATGACCTATCTACTTTCCCATACACAACACAAAGTAAAATCTCAAAATACTCAAATTTATTTCTAGGGTCGAGCATAGAAGCAACAAAACTAAGTATGTTGAATTTTTTAATATTTCTATAATACTTGTCAAATTTAGCCTTTATCAGTGTTGCCATATATATAAGGCCAAAATCATCAGTTTCATTAAGACATTTTTTCAGAACCATAACATGCAAGTTATGTCATTCGAAAAAATATGAGCAATCACATACTTTGACCCTAATACTTTCAAAACAAGCTCATAGAAATGCTGAAGAAAATCTACCAATCTCCTAACATTTGCCCAATCCAATGAACTAAGCACCCCAGTCTTTTCAAGGTTCTCCATAAATGTCGGTCTTCAACATGCAACCTATTAAATGCTCTTTCATAAGTCTGTGCTATCTCCAACATCAAATAGATGGAATTCTATTTCGTTGCACTACAACATAGATGGATTTTAGTGACAAAGATTAGTGAGGGTCACAAAAAGTTAGATGCTATAAGTACTATTTTGTAAAGGTCACTTTGACCGCCACTAAATGACTTATCAATAGTGGCGACCTAGTGGCAGCCAAAATTGTCCGTCACAAATGTATGTTTTTAGTAATAACAAAAAATTTTGACCGCTATTAAATCAAATGTGAAAATGATAGCCGTACTAAAACTATTTTTAGTGACAAAATAAAATTTTAACCGCCACTAAATTATAACTTTTTATTATTTTCTTAATTTACTTATTTATAATAATTAAAATAAAATAATTTATTATATTGTGATATTATGAGATATATCACCATAAATAATAAACAAAATATATCATTTATTATTTAAAATTTTGTGGATTTTTTAAAAAACAAAAAGTTACTAAATTTTTTATTGCACCCAATAACTTCTATTTTCTATTTTTTTCTCAAATTTATTGTTTAGTGACACTAAATAGGTGTTACTTAGCTAGTTAAATAAAAATTATTAATAATAAATGGGGCTCTTTTTCATAAATACAAAAATAAAAAGCTTATAACATTTTAAATAATTGATAAAGAATAGATAAAAATATATAAAAAATAAAAATTTTAATAAATACAAAAATTAAAAAATAAATAACCCAATAATAAAAGTATTATTAATAATTGACAAAGAATATATAAAAAATTAAAAATTTAATAAATACAAAAATATAAAATTTATAACAAATTATATACAAAATTTAAATATTGTTTCACCTATTCTCTGTATATATTTTTATTCCTAGATTAGATATTAAATTTTATAAATTCTACAAAATCTATTATTATAATTTTCACTTCAAATATGGCTTCTCAATATTTAATTGTTGGTAATAACTAACTCAACTTAAATTTTAGATTTAATATTTGAAAAGAAAAGAAAATATTAAATTATAAAAAAAATAAGTTAATTTTAATGCTGAACTAAATAATAATTCTAAAACTCTTTGGGAATATAATATCACTTGAATTGAATATATTATACAAGTGTTCGATCATATTATAATATATGGAAAAATATTATATAAAAATATTAAATTAATTTTGAGAAAGAAGCAATAAATATCAAGTCATAAAATTAATCAAACTAATTAGATAATTAGGAAAGAGAAAGAAGTGATAAAGAGAGGCAAAAAAAGAAGAATTCTGTTATTCCACACTGGAATTGAGTGAGGAGGTAGGAGACAGAGAATTATAAATAATAGAGCAAAGGAAGAAGCATCTAGGGAGTTGGGGCTGGTTGCAAGAGCTGTTGTGTAATTGGGGACTAGCCAATTTAGTAAAATTTTCAATGTTTTATTTTTTATTTTTTATTTTTTTGAAATTTGATATATTGGTTATCAAAATTATTAAACTTTACAATAAATTAATTTTAAATGGCAAAATATTTTGTGATAGTAGTTTTTATTGTTATTAAATGTTCATATTTAGTAGGAGTCAAATTATATTTCTATTGTCACTAAATATTTATATTTAATGGAGGTAAAATTATATTTTCACTAAATGACAACACATTTAGTGGTAGCCACTGCAGCCCCCACTAGATGTGGCCGTCACTATTGCTTATTTTAGTGACAAGGAAGCGGCCACCACTAAATGTCTTATTTAGTGGCGACCGTTTTGTTGACCATCATTAATTCTTTTAGTGTTAGTGACGGTTGTTGACAACCACATGGTCACCACTATAGGGTTTTAGTGGCAGCCATCAACACATAATGATAAATTTGGCTCCCATTATAAGTGGTTTGTGCTGTAGTGTTGAGACATCCAGGACTAGATTCTTAGTGCTAGGACATTTCTCAATCTCAGCAAAACTTTTAAATTTTTTTTGTCTTGTAGAGAACTGCCTAACATATTTAATTGCAGCCCTAATACAATCAACAGAAACCCCATTGTGGCTTAAACCATCATGACTAATCAAATATGCGATGTGGGCAACACACCGAAAATGAGCCCATTTCTCCTCCCAAATAACATTTTTCCCAATTAGCAAACTTTATTTTCAATTTTGCAATAGTCATATCATTTGCACTAGTATTATCAACTGTTAATATAAAACATTGTCAATACTCCATTCAAGTAAACATATCTCCCGGGCTTTCCTAATATCATTTTCTGTATGATTTGATACAAGACAAAAACTTAACTCTCTTTCGTAACCTCCGATCATTATCAACAAAATGAGTCGTGACACACATATAATTGACTTTTTGCAAAGAAGTCCAAGTGGTTGTAGTTAAACAAATCCTACCAGAATTTCATTTAATTTCAACCCTAAATTTTTTCTTTTTCTCCAAATACAACAAGTAACAATCCCTAGTTACAGTGATTTTAGATGGAATCTGATATGAAGGTTGACAAACATTTAAATAGTGTTTAAACTCTTTTCCCTCTACAAACTTAAAAGAAAGTTCATCTATAATCATCATGTGACATAATGTCTTCCTAGTTGCTGGTTGATCAAATTTCGGAACAATTAAGTTATCCTTTTTCTCATCAACATCTCTACTTTGGCAAGCTAATTCAGTCAGACTAGAGGGCTTATTTGAGGTTATAAAGAACATACTTTCAAATGACCCCATAGAGTTCTAGTTTCATGTATTCTAGTTGAAGAAAAGTACTCTTTTCCACAATATCTATGAGTGCTTTTGTCCTCACCTTTCTCATTTATAAAAATTCAAAATAACCTCAAACCTTAGACATTTTGTGAGTTGCTCTACATTTCTTTGACTGTTCGTCTTTTTCTGTTTCTAAGTCCACCAACATCTCTTCATTTTTTGTAGTTTTGTCCCCGGGTTGAGATCTCTAAAACAAATCTATAGCATGATTAAAAATTGGATCAACAAAATTAAAAAAAAAAAATGAGAGAAAGTTTCTAAATTTAGTAAAAGAAATTAACAAAACTTAGGAACCAAATCTTAGGGGAAAAAAACTATAAAAGGGTTAAAAATTGGATCAACAGAGTTAAAAAAAAAAAAAGTAGTTCAAAAATTTAGTAAAAGAAATTAACAAAGTTTAAGAACTAGATCCGAGGAAAAAAAATAGGTTAGTGTAGGCTTAGGAACAAACCTTATTTCTTCTCTCTCTCTTTTGATTTAAGCAGTAATCACAATTAGGAGGAAGGATGAGTGATGTGAGGAAAAGAGAAACAGCATGTGTGAAGGAAGGAAAGATAGAAAAATGAAACCCTAGTGGCAATTTTATATTTTATTCCAACTAAAGTTAAAAGCTAAAACCCTAGATTAGTGGGTCATAGGCCACAGCTTTGTTAATCGGGTTTCGTGCGAGACCAGAATGAAAATTTTTATTTTCCAAACTGAACTATTAACTCAAATTTTTAATTGAGTGAATTCATTCAATCGACTTGATTTTTATTAATTCGAACCTAATAACCCGATTTTCTCATGATTTAGGTGGGCAAATGGATTGACCCGAATAATGAACACCCTACTGCACACCCTTTTGGTTCCATCACTTTGAAAGAAATGTTGGCTCGGCATTCCAAAAGGGAAGAAGAAACCATTAATACTCATCAACCAAAAACCAATAACGCTGAACAACAGTCCGCTGTCCGTTGTGGTTTTGTATTGACTTAATTGAACCAAATTAAAGTTGCCCCATTTGAGTTGGCACTCTTAAATAGTTGAACTTTGTCAAGCCAATTGATGTAGAAATGGCTTGGCTAAGTTTTGAAAGAATCAGGTTGAGTTGTTCGATGACGGCCTACTTCAATGTTGTTCAATTCCCTCTCGAACTAAAATGCTTTTGATTGACTCCTTACCATTGGGACAATCCATAGTAGAGGTAATGCACACCAAGGAATCAGTGAGGAGAAGTAAAAAGAATGCTAAGTGTTCGGTCTCATAGCTTCTATATATCGAGAAGATAGGTGGAAGTGTACTGAGACCTATATGGAATCGATAGTGTTAAGGAAATTATTATCCAACTCTAGTATATTTTGATAATAACAAAACTTTATATGTGTTTTTAACAATTTATTAAGTGTGCAGACATTTAGAATATGTAATGTAAGGTTATATAAATAAATATGTACAATTGGTTAGAGAACACTGTCACAGAAGCAGGATAGAAGCAAATTTGGGTACGTAGAAGCAATATGTTTGGGTAAAAGTAGTAGAGTTTCAGACAAATTTTGAACTGTTGCTGCTATATTTTTGTTTTGCTTTCAATTCCTAACTTAGCATGTTAAATACAAATTGGGAGTTGTACTTAACCATAAAACATATTCTAATGGGTGATTCAAATTCAAGCTCAGATCAGACTTTTACTGGAGTAAAATGATGTTTTGAAATCTGAATAGAAGGCTGATTTTTAGGATTTGGAAAAATTTGTCAAGTGCTGGTTCTGAAGCACTATTGAGAAGCTGAAATCAATTCGGAAAAGCAGTTTCTTTTAAAGAAGAACGTGTGTGTTATTTGAAGAGCAATATTCAGACTTTATTTAGAAACTTTACATACTTCATTAAAACTTGACCTGAGAGAAATCAGAACCCAAATACAGCTACTCGATCATATCTGCTGCTGTATCTTTTCTGCTGTCGACTGAATTTATAAATTTTTGTATTATTCTGAGTTCTTATTTGTATAGTCTCACAAGTCTATGGAGAGTGTGAGGAACATTCTCAAGGGTTGATAGGCTAGATGTGAGAGAATTAGAATTTGGTGAGTATTGGACTAAGATATCTTCAAGATGGAATGTGCAGATTATCAACATTGAAACCATGTATACATGGTTGTAACTCCCTTTGTGCATAGTAGAAACTAGTTATCGCTGGAACCTGACTTGTTGAGCTGGAAGAGTGGATGTAGGCACAAAGCCAAACCACTATAAATTGGGCTTGATCTCTCAATCCCTTCTTTTTATTTATGCATTTACATTAGCATTTTGTATGTTATTTGGCCATATGTTTTAAAATTGATTTTAGTGGAGTAAAATCTTAAGTGAAACCAAACCAATTTAACCTCCCTTCTTGGTTTCATTGGGACTAACAAGTGGTATCAGAACTTGTGCTCGACTCCATAAAAAAGTAATCTTTTGAGCCAAAAATCCAATGGCTTCGCAATATACCTTTGGCCAATACACAAATAGAGCTCCTTACTTTGATGGAGTTAATTTCTCTTATTGGAAATATAGAATAGAGACTTTTATTTAAGCCACAGATTATGAAGTTAGGGAAGTAATTTCGTAAGGAAATTTAGATATAAAAACTGATATAGTAATCGAGGAAGACAAAAAGGAAATGTCTATAAACTATGGAGCAAAGCATCTGTTGCTATGTGCAATATCTCCGACAGAATTTAACTTAGTTTCTTTTTGTTTCATAGCTAAAGAGATGTAGGACAAACTCTGTCACTCACGAAGGCACTAGACCTATCAAAGACATCAGAATCAATCTTCTTATGCAGGAATATGAGCTGTTTAAGTTTCAGCCAGGAGAACAAGTGAATGATATGTTTAACAGATTCACATTCATCACAAATGAACTAAAATCTCTTGAAAAATCCTTTTCGGACACTGATCTTGTTAAAAAAATCTTGAGAATTCTGCCTAGAGTTTGGGATGCTAAAAAGACTGTCATAGAGGAGGCTCAAGATCTCTCGAAACTATCATTGAATGAGTTAAGAGGAAAGCTGATGACATATAAAACTGAGGTGTATCATTCTGCTGAATCTGAAGGGAAGCAAAAATCTATTGCATTTACTGCAGAGGAAGAATGTTCAGAGGATGAATGTAATGATAGTGAAATCAATCTTCTAGCTAAGAAACTATTTAGAATTCTTAGAAGAAAACGTAAAAATTTTCAGAAATTTTCAAATACTAATATATCTCCAAATTCTAAGTTCTATACAGGAAAATTCAGCAAAAATAAGGATAAAAAGAATGATCAAGAAGAAGTAGTATGCTATGAGTATAAAAAACTAAGACACATCAAATATGAGTGTCCAATTCTCTTGAAGAAAATCCAAAAATTTCAGAAAAAGGAAAAAGTCTTGATGACTACCTAGAGTGATTTGGAAGATTCAGACTCAGAAAAATCAGAAAATTCTAATGAAACATACATCTGTCTGATGGCTGATTTACAGGTGAAATCTGATTCTGAAAATACTGAAAATGTTATTTCTGATGAAAGTGATATACTAAAATTAATTTCAGAGTTTAAATGCAGAATACTAGACTCAGAACATGAAAAAGACATTCTGAAACAAACTAACATGTTGCTGAATTCTGAAAATGATGCTGTTAAATTTGAAAATCATGTTCTGAAATTTGAACTGGCAGTTTTAAAGACTGAAAATGATATTTTGAAATCCATAAACACTACGTGAATTCTGAACAAGAAGTGTCTAAATCTGAATATGAAATACTGAAAATCCAAAGCACTGCTGTAAATATTGAATTATTAGCTTTAACATCTGAAAATGAAGCAATAAAATTAGAAAATTCTGCAATAAATGATAAAATATATTTGCTAAAAAATAGAATAGAGGAGCTGTCTATGTCTATTAAAAAAACATTTCAAAAGTTCAATGAAAGTGATCAAAAACTAACTAGCCTTCTTACAATTCAAAGACATGACTCTTAAAAAAAATGGTTTAGAGTACAATTCTGAAAATGCATCTCAATCACAAGTCAATAGAACTGTATTTGTTAGTACAATAAAAAATACAAAATATAGAAAATCTCATACTGTAAAAACTAGAGGTAGAAGCCGTGGCTACAGAAGCACAACATACAGGGGTAGAAGAAGTTATTCTGGCATTTTTAACAGAAACTTCAAAAACACAAAAGGAAATAAAAAATCTGATTTTTCACAAATTAAATATAAATATTTGGATAACTTTCAAAGAAAGAAGAATAGTTACACTTGCTATTATTGTCATAAAATATAACATATTGTTAAATTTTATTTCTTTAAGAAGTTTAGTTATACACAAGAAAAAATTACTCCTAGTACAACCTTGCTATCTAGAGGACCCAAGCAAGTTTGGGTTTCTAAGAATGGATGATCAATTTGTTTAATTTGTGTAGGAACATGAGGCTAAAGTAAAAGGGAAATGGTATGTCGATAGTGGTTGTTCAAAAGATATGACAAGTGTTGCCTCATTATTCAAAGAATTAGAAAAAATTGAGCAAGAAATTATGACTTTTTGAGACAATAAAAAAGGAAAAATCATTAGAAAGGTACTATCGGTATTAACTCTATTTCCATAAAAAAAATGTTTTATTTGTTGATAGATTAAGGCATATGAGTCAATTATGAGATTTGGGATATGATATTCTTTTTAAAAAAAGTAAATGCATAGTTTTTGATTGCATAATGCAAGAAAAAATATTTGAAAAAATTAGATCTGAAAATGTCTATATAGTAAACTCAAAAATTTTAGATAATTTAAAAGAAAATTGTTTGATATTTATAGAAACTAACATTTATGTATGGCATAAAAATTAGGTCATATGAATTTTAAATAATTGAAAATTTTGTTTAAGAAAAATTTAATAAGAGGTTTACCAAGAATAATTTTCAAAAATCACATATATTATAATGTATGCTCACTAAATAAATAAAGAAAATTATCATTTAAAAATATGGATTATATTTCAATATCTAGAACTTTAGAAATTTTGCATATAGATTTGTTTGGACCTATTAGAACTCAAAGTTTAGGTGGAAATAAATATGATCTTGTTATTGTGGATGATATTTTTAGATTTACATGGATTTTATTTTTAACTAATAAAAATAGTGCATTTGAGTCTTTCAAAATTTTTGCTAAAAAAATTCAAAATGAAAAAGATCTAAAAATTGTTAGATTAAGAACGAACATGGTAAAGAATCTGATAATATAGAATTTCTAGAATATTGTAATAAGAAAGAAATAAATCAAAATTTTTCTGCATTCTATACACCTCAACAAAATGGAGAGGTTGAAAGAAAAATAGAACAATTCAAAAAATGACTAAGACAATGTTAAATGAGAGTGGTATAGGAAAATATTTTTGAGTCGAGACCGCTGTTATGGCTTCTTATGTAATAAATAGAGTATATCTTAAACCTATAATTAAGAAAACTTCTTATGAATTGTTTAAAGGAAGAAAACCTAGTGTATCTTATTTTCATACTTTTGAATGTTCATGTTATATTTTGAAAAATAATTTGAATACTATTAGTAAATTTGATAAAAAAGCAATATAATGAATCTTTCTAGATTACTCATTGAATAGTAAAGTATATGAAGTTTTCAATTTAGAATTTAAAATTATTGAAAAAACTATTAATGTACGATTTTATAAAAATGATTATCAAAACCTAGAAGATGAGAATGTTGGTGCCTCTATTAAGTTAAATGAACTCTCTCATGAAAATAATAACAATAATGAATCTCAAATTGAAAAAGAGTATAAAGATAAAATCATAAAAAGTTGTAAATTTCTACTTAATTATTCACAAAAAGATGTTATTGGTGAAATTTATGAAGGTATAAGAACAAGATCAAATTATAGAAATATAGAAAATCAATTTGTATTTTTATCTCATATAGAACCAAAAAGTATAAAATAAACCCTTAAAGATGAAAGTTGGATAGAAACAATGCAAAATTAGTTAAATCAATTTAGAAGAAATAATGTGTGGTCATTAGTTTCCAAACCAAATGATAAGACAATAATAGGAACAAAATAAGTTTTTAGAAACAAAATGGGTGAAAATGGAAATGTCATAAGAAACAAAGCTAAATTGGTAGTAAAAGGATATTCACATGAAGAAACAATTGACTATAATGAAACATTTACACCGATAGCTAGGTTAGAAGCAATTAGATTACTTTTACCCTATGCATGCTTAAAAAATTTTAAGTTATTTCAAATAGATGTAAAAAGCGCATTCTTGAATGGTTATATAAAAGAAGAAGTTTATTTTAGTCAACCCCCCGGATTTGAAGAATTTAATAAAGAAGATCGTGTTTATATATTACAAAAAATATTGTATGGTTTAAAACAAATATCTAAGGTATGGTATGAAAGATTAAGTGATTTTCTTATGAAAAATAATTTTAATAAAGGAAATATTGATACTACCTTATTTATAAAATATGTTAATGATAATATTTTGATTGTTCAAATTTATATTGATGATATTATTTTTTGTACTACAAATGAATCTTATGTGATTATTTTAGTAATTTGATAAAAAGTGAATTTAAAATGTCTATGATGGGTGAATTGAATTTCTTTTTAGGTTTACAAATAAAACAAACACCCAAAAGAATTTTTATAAATCAAGAAAAATATACAAAAGAGTTAATAAATAAATTCGGAATGAAAAACTCAAAAAATGCTAGTACTCCAATGTCTACCTCTATTAAGTTAGATTTGGATGAAAAAAGAAAAGATGTAGATGAAAAATTCTATAGAAGTATGATAGAATTTTTGTTATATCTAACTGCTTCACGTCCAGATATTTTGTATAGTGTGTGCTTATGTGCTAGATTTGAAAGTAAGCCGAAAGAGTCTTATTTAAAAGCTACTAAGAGAATTTTAAAATATATATCAAGTTCTTATAAACTAGAAATTTGGTATCCAAGAAATTCAAATTTTGAATTAATTGGATATTCAGATACTGACTATACCAGATGTAAAATTGATCGAAAAAGTATTTCAGGTACTTGTCAATTTTTAGGAAATAGAATTGTGAGTTGGGTATCTAAAAAACAAAATCCAGTTGCTTTATCTGCAGCTGAATCAGAATATGTGTCAATAGAAAATTGTTGTGCTCCAATTTCAGGATTGAAATAACAATTAAGAGATTATGAATTAAATTATAAAAATATTTTGATGAGATGTGACAATATAAGTACAATTTGTCTAATAAAAAATTCCATAAATCATTCTAAATCTAAATACATAAAAGTTATATATCATTTTATAAGAGATTATATTTTAAATGGAGATATTGTTTTAGAATATTTTGATACAAAAAATCAATTGATAGATATTTTCACAAAACCTTTAGATAGAGAAATGTTTGAATTTATAAGAAATGAGATTGGAATTTATTTTCCTTTATAAAAAGAAGAAAATGAAATAATAAAAGTTTTATAGAAGCAAAGATAGAAGTATAGCAGTGGTTCTATACAAATAAATAAATAAAAAAAAGAAACAGAAATTCTAGAATTTTACAATTTCACTTTCCCAAATTTAAAGAAACTCCTCTCTCCTTTTCGCGAAAACTTTAAATTAAAAAATTCCAAGATTTTTCAAGTTAATCTCCAAAATCACAATGGTTTATAGAAAATCTCAATGCATTACCAACAGAAAAAGCCCAAATTCCACAATATCTCATGTCGAACTAGATGATGGAAGTTCATCGGCGAGGTGGAATTCTGAATCTAGATTAAATTTTTTATCACCCGAAAGATATTCATCTCCTGAAATTCAAATTCCTCCGATGGAAGAATCATCAAGAATCAAGATTATTTCAGCAAGTAATCGTGCTTTGAAGGTAAATGTTATTCTTTAAAAAAAAAATTCCGGATTTTGAATTTTTTGAAGAAAATTGGTTAGAAATCCACAAGTTTCTTAAAAGAATTGGTTGTGTTAGTTTATGTACTGGTTCACAAACATACTGGAAGCAGTTTATCTTTGATTTTTACAATAATTTAGATACTAAAAATGCAGAAAGTTTCGTGACAAAAATTCTGGATCATTCGATTGTCATTTCTAAGGATGATACATCCACTTACTTAGAACTGAAAAGGATTGCAGATACTTCTTTATCAAATCCGAATAAGAATGAATTATATAGTCTGCTTGGTAGCAAAGATGAAACTAGAAATAAGTACATGTACTGCACAAATTTTCCTCTATTAATTAGAATTATTCATACGATTGTGACTGTGTATTACATCAATGAATGGAAGTATGACTACTGTGACTACTGAAGATGCCAAGATTATTGTTGTCATGATTCTGGATAAAGACTTGGACTTAGTTGAAATTTTTATGTCTCATATTAGAAGAAATGTGACTGTGAGACTTTATGAAAATATCCTGTTGAATATTTTGGAATTCAAAGGATTTGATTTTTCTGAATTTCAACGAGTAACTGAAACAATTTTTACTCTTGGTAGCTCTTGCATTAATCATATGGGTATTACAATATCTGATGACAAAATTTGGAAGCATAGAGATGACAATTTTGGTAAGACAAAATAGATGAAGAAGGTGGAATTGAAGTTGGTCTTGAATATAACTTAAATGATCAGAGAGATTCTGAATTACCAAGATCAATGTATGAAATGGGAGAATCTTCTAGGAAGAGAAGGAAGACAACTACACATTCTGTGCATCATTCCTCGACAAACCAGTATGGGCTCATGAACTAGAAGATGAAATCAATGTTGTAGAAGAAAAAGTAAATCAATATATGACTATCCTTCAAATAGTGCAGAAAGATCTGTCTGTGTTGCTTGAAAGATTTCCAGATGTCTAGGTAGATTACAATATGTAAGCTAGTTGATATTATTTCTAAATCTCATAATTTACTTTTCGTATATCCATAATTTTTTTAATGAAATCTACACTTTCCTTTCTAAAAAATGCATAATTTCGTTAATATTGTTGTTTGTTTTTTATGAAACAAAAAGGGGGAGATATATAAAATGTAAAAATGTCCAAATATTAAGGGGGAGATGATTGCTAAATCATGACGAGTTTTATATTTTGTTTATATTCATATATTCATGAATTAAGGGGTAGGTGAGGAGAATGTAATATAATGTGATAGCAAATTATATTGTGCTGAGTGTAATAATCACATACTGTGCTGTTATATACATCATTGTTAAGTATGTTGAGTATATATTTTTTTGCATTTTATTGAAAGTTTTGTTATTATCAAAAAAGGAGAGATTGTGAAGGAAATTATTATCCAACCCTAGTATATTTTGATAATAACAAAACTTTATATGTATTTCTAACAATTTATTAAGTGTGCAGACATTTAGAATATGTAATCTAACGTTATATAAATAAATCTATACAATTATTTAGAGAACACTATCACAGAAGCAGAGTAGAAGCAAATCTGGATAGAAGTAGTATGTTTGGATAGAAACAATAGAGTTTCAGATAAATTTTTAACTGTTGTGATTTCTGCTGTATTTTTATTCTGCTTTCAAGTCCTAACTCAGCATGTTAAATACAGATTGAGAGTTTTACTTAATCATGAATCCTATTCTTATGGGTGATTCAAATTCAAGCTTATATCAGACTTTTACTATAATAAAAGGAGGTTTTGAAATCTGAATAGAGGACTGATTTTTAGAATCTCGAAAAATCTGTCAAGTGCTGGTTCTGAAGCACTATTAAGAAGCTGAAATCAATTCGGAAAAGCAATTTTTTTTTAAGAAGAACGTGTGTGTTATTTGAAAAACAATATTCAGACTTTATTTAGAGACTTTTATAGATTTCATTCAAAACTTGATCCGAGAGAAATCAGAATTCAAATACAGCTACTTGATCATATTTGTTGCTGCATCTTTTCTGCTGTCGACTGAATTTATACATTCGTGTATTATTCTGAATTCTTATTTGTATAGTCTCACAAGTCTAAAGAGAGTGTGAAGAACATTCTCAAGGGTTGATAGGCTAGGTGTGAGAGAGTTAGACTTTGGTAAGTGTTGGACTAAAATATCTTCAAGATGTAATGTGCAAATTGTCAACATTGAAGTCATATACATGTGGTTGTAACTCTCTTTATGCATAGTAAAAATTAGCTATCACTGGACTCTAGTTTGCTGAATTGGAAGAGTGAACGTAGACACAAGGTCTAGCTACTATAAACCGGGCTTGATCTCTCTATCCCTTCTTTTTATTTGTGCATTTACATTACCATTTTGTATGTTATTTGGTCATATGTTTTAAGACTGATTTTAGTAGAGTAAAACCTTAAATGAATCCAAATCAATTCAGCCTCCCTTCTTGGTTTTATTGGGACCAACAGATAGAAAATGTAAGAATATACTGATAGGCAGACAAATGATATATTACAAATGGTTTGGTAAGTGTAAATGGAAAATATTATCGAGAAGTAAACATGTATCAAAAGGAAAAATATTACAAGTATTGGGAGGTGGTTCGGTAAGTGTAGATGTGGTTCGATAAACGTAAATATAAATGACCCGATATTCGAGAGATCTAATTGTATTTAACACCACGAGAATTGAGAGATAACAATTATCGAGAGACTATAGAGTGTATTAAGAGAGATGAAAAAGAGAATAGAAGTATTAAACCAACGTCTTACTGAGAAGTCAAAGTTTATCGAATCTAGAGAATTTTGATAACTGAATACTGAACACTCTATTAACCGAACACTTAAAAATTAAGAGTTTATCAATCGAGAGTTTAAGAAAATTTTTGTGCAATTTAAAGGATAAAATCTATATTTAATTTTAAATTAATTATTCTCTAATATTTAACAAAATATAAAAATTTTAAATAATTATTTTAGTATCAACACCACAATCTAACTTCCAAATGTTAGAGTTAAAGATTCACTTGGGTCTGATGAAAATATTAAAATTTTGGTATAACTTATTTTATAGTTTTAGTTGTCCTAGACAACTTAAAAAACCAAAAAAAAAATATCAAAAGAATAATAGCAAAGAAAAAAAATGAAAGACTAAATATTTATATGAATAATTAGTTTTGACAAGTTTTTATAAAATTAAATGTAAATTTTAAAGTGATTCTAATATTATAATTAAAATAAACAAATTATATATATTAAAATTATACATGAAAGACTAAATATTGAGTCAATCCATTTAGAAATATAACAGTAAGACGAGGGAAAAAAAAAATAACGCCTACCTGGCACAGACAAAGCGACAATATTATATTTTAATTGGGGTTAAGGAGCAAAACCTAGCTCAACCCGCCGGCGTTGCACCCAACCATATTTAAAGACCAAATGACTTGAAAAACAAAAATGAGGGCGGGGGGAGTGAAATGATCAGCCACAACAAGACAAACCTAGGTTGTTGCAAGACCCTAAAAAAAATAAAAAATAAAACAGAACAAAAAGGAAAAAATGAAAAATGATGTGAGGAAGTGCATGTCCACTTGGTCACGAGGAATTATATTCCCAGTGACAATTTTTTATCTATTAAAAGGCTCCGGGGTGCCTACCTTTTTCTTTTTTCATGTCACACCCAGACAAAATTGTTACAAGATCCAAAACCATCTTCACTTGAGAATTAATATTCCCAATGACCATTTTTCTTATGGATTAAAAGGCTCGTGGATACCTTGAATAATGCAATGATAAACACCTATCTTTTTCTTCTTTTATTAAAATTAAAATTTACTCTTTAAAAAATTAATTAGATATACATTTATCAGAATATATATATATTTCTATAGTTGCTCTTTTTTATGTGAATATTAAATATATCACTTATATTAGAATTTAAATATATTACACTAAAAGAATTTGTATAAAATCGTCTAAAATGATAAATTTTAAAGCATATAGAGAGTTCCATCAATGACGGTACTAGATAACATTAAACGTTTATTAATAACATTGTATTAAATTAAGAAATTAGTTAGGTATACTTGTCTTAGATTATGAATATGTTAGATGTTCCAAAATGGACGTTCGTCTAATTGAACTCGGCTATAGCTGTGGCGTTCATGTGAGATGCGGGAAGCATCAAAAGAAGCACCAGAGACAATGTTGTCATAAAGAAAACACCATATGTAACCTAGGTAGACAGTGGCCACAAGGTTAAAGGACATCTTTTGAATATGATAGGTAAGGTCAAAAGTAGTTTATAGTTATAGTCCAACGATCAGTTTAACTAACTGTCAAATTGATAGAGTTACTAAAATTGATATTTTTCGAATAGAACAGGTATAGCTAAAGTGATTTTTAATTGTACGTCATAAACCAAAAAAGTCTTTATTTCAAACATTTTCAAGACCCATGTGAACAAATAAGCAAGACAAATGTCCAAATTGAAAATGGCACCTAACTTCTGCTTACCAACCAGTCGGTGCACTGAGAACATCCCAAATGCTCAGTGTTAAGATATCCAAATCAATAACATCAAATCTATTTGGGTGAAGATGGCTAGAAACACCAAAATTGCTCTCCTCATCTGCACCCGCAGGGCATAAATGGTGTCAAAACTCTCATCAGATCTCGGATCCAATCCATCTTCATGGTAGCCTCAACCTCTCTTCCTATCTTAGGAACTGGAAGACTAGTCTTAGACTACTTGAAACATAACCGGAGCCGATTTCTACGGCAGTTCTCTAGCCTAGCATGGGAAAAGCATGAACTGCTATTAGTTAACGTCTCAAGCAGCGCGGGAATTGAGGAAGGTTGCAAACTTTTTGAAGCTAAATGGGCGTTTGATGATGAATCTTATCCACTATGCAAAGAAGAGAGCTGTCCATATCTGGTTAAACAGGTCACTAGCCAGAAAAATGGCAGACTAGACTCATTGTACCAACATTAGAGGTGGCAGCCAAACGCATGCAAAATACCTAGTCACTAAAATTTAAACTATTTCTAAGTCACGTGTTGTTTCCTATCCTTTGTCACACGGGGGATTATTTGGTGGGTCCAACCTTATATGGTCTCCTTTCAATTTTAGTTCCGGCGGTGATAGATTTTGTAATTTTGTTCATATTACAAGGTTAAATAAATTTGATGAAGCGAAGGTATAGCATATTTTGAAGGGCAAGAGACTGATATTTGTAGGGAACTCCATTCAAAGAACACATTATGACTTATTGGTCTGTTTGGTACAATCTGTAATTCCCGAAGGCAGGAAATCTCTTGAGAGTATACCTTCAAGGAAAATCTTCAAACCAAAGGTATCTCCCAGGTTCCAACTGCTGCTCATTACCTTGACCTTTGTTTTAGTCGATGAGACAATTACATACAAAAGCCATAAGCTGAGGCAAAATTTTACTGATGTTCAAGTCCATGCATTCAGGATTTTGATTTGTCCATCGAGTATTGCTGGGCACCTTTCATTGTCGAGTCCATTTCAGATCTTGCAACAAAACACACAGTGCTCAAATGTATGGTCAGGCTTGACTCAATTGCCAAACATGGTAGACAATGGAAAGAAGCAGACATTCTAGTCTTTGAAAGCTATTTTTTTTTTTGGTACAAGAGCTGAAGAAAACAAGGAAAAAAGGAAGACAAGCAACAACAAAAAAACAGAGGTCGGAGAGCAGAGAAGCTCAAACTTCCCCTAGATGAACTGGAGAAGTTGACGCTGCCCTCTTTCTCCTTCTAGCCCAAGAGACACCCGACGCATCAAGCGGCAAAAGAGGAGCCACTTTGGGTGGAGGATTGCTGGCCTCGAAGAGACCAGGATGGGACCTCTTCCCCAGCTCCATCAGCTTATCCGCACACCTGTTCGTTTCTCTATAGATATAGAGAATTTTTGGAATACATAACTCCTGCATAATTACTCTGCAGCCACGAAGAATGTTCCACCAAAGATGATTAGTGCCCACGTTCCCATTGACTGCAGAGGTTACGTTCAGGGAGTCACACTCGACCTCCAACTCTTGGAACTCGCAGTCCTCAGCAATCCTTAATCCCTCTCTCAAAGCCCATAATTCAACTAAGTTATCTCCTGCAGACCCCACATTTGCCCAGAAGCCATGTAACCACTCTCCTATATTGTCTCTAAATAAACCACGTGCACTAGCAAGCTCCCCCGCAAGATTAGTTCCACCATCCATGTTTAGCTTAATTCTTCCTTTTGCAGGCTTGGACCAGACTGTCGAAATCACCTCCTCCCCACCTCTCTCTCTGAAAAGCCTATTATAGATGGCTTTGATCATGTCAAGAGTCTTTCTAGCGACTTGATGGGGTGGTTCCAACTTTTGTTGGAAGATGCCACAGCATCTCGACTTCCATATGGACTACACTATCACTGCGAACCCCACCCATTCTTCTTTTAAACTAAGATGGAACATTCTGGACACTCCCTTCTTAAGCCACATCATCCCAGAGTCACTTCAAATACTCTCTACGGTGTCTATGTTCTGCACCATCTGCCTCCAAATATTGGAAGCATTGGGGCAGTCCCTCAAGGCATGCTCTAGGGACTCTTCCTCCATCCTGCAAAGCTCGCAAAGGTCCTCATCCACCATTCTTCTCTTCTTGAGCTCTGATTTGGTCAGCACTTTGCCCTTAGCTGACAACCATCGGAAGTGTTTAACCCTCTCTGGACTTTTTAACTTTCAAATTCATCCCCAATCTTCTCTGGGAGACTGCTGAGAAGACAAACTCTTCAACTGAAGTCAATATGTAGAAGCTACTGAGAACTCCCCATCCGCTTTCTCTTTCCAAATTAAGGAATCACACCTAGTCTTATCTCAATTAAAGAATCACACCTAGTCTTATCTCTGGGGATGGGTAAAGACCTCATCTCCTCCAATTTATTCCTAGGGAGGATAACGGCTAAGTCATCTACCTTCCACCTGCCTTCCTCATCCCAAAGTTGAATTACTTTAGTTGCAGCATTGTAGTCCTCTTGAGGGATAAGCGCATCCTAAACTTACACTTTATTCACGCTCCAAGAATCGAACCAGAAACTGATGGAGTTACCATCGCCAAGTCTCCATTTCAAGCCCTTCCTGAAGCAATCTCTACTGGCACATATTCCTGTTCAAACTACAGAAGAGTTGCTTTTCCTTTTGTGCACAAATAAGCTTTGACCTCTAAGGTATTTACTCCTTAGAATACTAGCCCATAAGGCCCGATCATCTTTCAAGATTCTCCACCCAAATTTAGCCATCATAGCAACATTGCACTCCCTCATGCTTCTCACCCCCAACCCTCCCTTCCATTTGGGCTCACAGACAGCCATCAAATTCACAGGATTAGGCTTCCTTTTGTCTTCGTTGCTGCCCCCAAGAAGTCTCTGTTCAACTTGTCAAGTTTTTTGCTAGTACTCTCCGAGAGCCAAGTCAACTGCATGGAATAGATAGGGATTGCGGTTGTCACTAATTGAATAAGGGTTCTCTTACCTGTTGTGTTAAGGAGCTTTGCTTTCCAACCGCATATCTTGTTCTACACCCTCTATACCAGATAATGGAAGAAATCTTTACTGATCTTTCCATGGATTGCCAGCACACCTAGGTACTTGCCCAAATTCTCAGTGAACATAAACTTACTACAAGCTACATGGGAGATTTTTAGGTGTTTCGGAACTTTAAGAGAGACCCAAATAATAGATTTAGCCAGATTTACTTCGAGACCGCTCTCTCTTGAAAACTCCTTATGACAAAAAAGGATATTACTGAGGTTAAGGTGTTCAGTCTCTGCAAAAAGCACTAAATCGTCTGCAAAGAAAAGATGCGAAATCGCAGGCTCTCCTCTAGCTACTTTAATGGCCTTTCACACTCCCTTCCTAACTTTCTCCTAGATCACGAGAGCAAGTCTTTCCATCACCAACCGGAGGAGATTGCGAGAGAGAGGATCTCTCTACCTCAATCCTTGCCTGGGTTTAAAAGCTGGGAGCACTTCTCCATTCCAAATGATGGAAGTATCACCGTTAGAGACTGCAAACATAATTAGTCTCACTAAGTTGATGGGAGTGTTGATCTCTATTAACACTTTCGTCAAGAATTCCCAATTAACATTATCATAGACCTTCTTGAGGTTAATTTTGATAATTATGGAATGTCTCTTACTCTTGGACTGTCTAATAGTGTGAATAACTTCTTGGAGAGCTACCACATTATCAAAGTGCCTCTACCTGGAGTTTTGATGAGCTCCGAGTATATTTTGCAAAAGAGGATGCAACCTGAATACCAGGCATTTGCTGAGAATCTTATAAGAGGTGTTTAATAAGCTGATGGGTCTGAACTCTGACATATCCATAGGGTTAGCATCCTTGGGGATAAATCATATGGGCTTTTGCTATGACAGGGCAGAAGTATCCCTCCTCAAGCCCCTTATTGATGAACTTGTACACCTCATCTTTCACTATTGTCTAGAATCTTTGATAGAAGAGGGGTTGGATTCCACTGGACTTGGAGCTTTCAAGTCCTCCATGGAGAAGAAAACTCTCTTACTTTCCTCCTTCCTGAATTTACTGCACAAAGCTCGCTGCTCTTCCTCACTGAACTTGGTCCTCATAGCGCCAAATCTCCCACTCATCTCTGATACCTTCTTCCCAACACACAACTTGGAGAAGTAAGCAATCACATGATTTTTCAACACTTCCTGATTAAAACACCAGTTGTTATCAACTTTGAGCGCTGCCACTTTATTAGCACTTCTTCTAATCTTAGTGGAGGCATGAAAGAGCTTAGTATTCTTATCCCCTTCCACTAGCCACTTAACTCTGGACTTCTAGCACAAAAATAACTCCTCTTGCTCTAGTACCAAGTGGTGATCTTGCATCGGCCTTGATTCCAAGTCTTGGAGAAAATGAGAGTGAGAGTAGCATTGAGCTCTCTGAATATCCCTGAGTCTACCCTCTAGCTCTCTCTTCCGCTGGAAAATATTACTAAATTCTAGCTTATTCCAAGCTTTTAGATCTTCTGTAGTGGAGTGGAACATGACTTCAAGAGGCCCATCCTCCTTAAGCCAAGCCTCTTTGAAAACTTTGCTAAAGTTTGGATGAGAAAACCACACTGCCTCGAACCTAAATGGCTTTCTTTCCTTGCTAGGAGGAGAAATCAAGTTAGTGTTTAGACTTATTAGACAATGATCCCGTGAAGCCTAGTTAAGTTAAGGACCTTCAATTCTGGAAATAAGAGATTGGCCTCCAGATTGCATAAAGCTCTATCTAGCTTTTGATGTAACCTTCTCTTCCCCACCCAGTAAATTTCGAGCCTATAGATTTAACATCAATAAGACTGTACTCTTTTCACCAACTCTTAAATCTTTGAAAACTTTTCCACAAAGAGAAAGCAACTCTATTCATCTCATTGGAGCCCGCTGTATCATTGAAATCCCTCATCACTATCCAAGGATAAGCCATACCCTTCGCAATGAGATTCAGATCCCTCGAGCAGACTTCTTTAGCTCTCAGGTTAGGCTGACAGTAGACACAGGTAAAGAACCATCTTTTACAACAATATCTGATTTCACAGTGAATAAACTGACTACTATGATTGATCACTACGAGGTTCACTCTGTTCTTATTCCACAGTAACCAGAGACCACCTTGAAACCCGAAGTTGGCACAATGAACTCTGCATCTCAACCCTAGTTCTTCATAAATGACAGGAAATTATTGTTCTTAGCTTTGGTTTCCAAACAGTCGATAATATCCGGCCTCTTCTTCTGAAAGCTATGTTTGGTGGATGTACAAACCACATATCAATACAATGTATAAACAAGCTTTTTATATCAAAAAAATAAAATGTATAAATAAGCTTTTGAGTTGGTCCTGAAGCCTCAGCTCAACCCGTCTAAAATTCTATGAGCCCAAACCGACCTAAGAAAGCTCAAAGAATCGAGGCTCGATAGCTTAGCCTGAAAAATTAATAGGGCTTCGGACCCATTTCAGACCAAACTCGGGCCCGAATCATAAATTTCATTTTTTATATTTTTAACCCATTTTATAATATAATAAATATAAAATAAAAATATATTAATCATCCAAAATAAAATACAAGGTAAATACCACCATTTCAAATTAAGAATTATACATTATTATGAAAATTAATAATAATAATATTATGAAAGATTAAAAAATTATGTCAAGAGTAATACATTAAATTCATCAAAATCACCATTAAATTTATAATATTTTTAACAATACCAAAAAAAGGAGTTATGCCCACCAGTGTCCAGGCTAGTTTCGTAATTAAAACGGTCCAATATAATAGGCCCAAGCTCAGCCCAACCCTAAAATGGGCGGAGCTTGGACTGGCCCGACTAATTGCCAGTCCTAACCATATATGGTTTCACCATTCATGCTGTTCATCATATCTAATGCACTATCATTCTTTGCGTTTGTAACAACAGTAATAATTTTCCCAATAATACTCACATCTCGCTACTCTGAAGAAGATTTTGTGGAGTCCTTGCCTAGAAAGCTAATTATTAGGCTAATGACACTTTTTATATCAATGCAACCATGATGATGGCATTCGGCACAAGCCTATATATGATTCTTTACAATCGAATAAAATGGGTTATTTACCCAGCTGTTTTTCTGTGTAGTAATTCCTGTCATTCTTTTTGGTATCTATCAGATTCTGCAGCCGGTGGAAATATTTTACCAAACATATGGGCACATCTTTAATCCAAAAGGCATTCCCTAGTAGTAAAATACAATTTTCCCTTTTTTGTTTTCACTTTTGATCTCAAATTACGTACACACCCACATACTATCCTGTAATTGTTAAAATTTGTAAGCTTAAGCAACCATGATAGTGAATATCCTTTATGAAATATCCATTCAAAAACCCCACACCGAGTTCACAACTCTCATGTCTTCTTGATCTTCTTGAAGTGCTTCAAAAATTTCAACTACAATTATCAAATTCAGATTGCCAAATAGTAGCACAACTTAATAACTCAAGTTATTTTACATGTAGTACAATCTATCTAAATTTTTTTCAACCAGAATGATGAAAATAAGTAGCGGTATGACTATTCTCTTTAATTATCGTTATTGATTATGAAGTATTTAATTTAAATTGTATTATTATGTGTGAATGAGTTTCTTATCATAATTCTATTAAATTACTATAATTTTATTAAATTACTATACTTTTAGTTTCCTTTACAATGCAACTAGTTCACGAATTATTTTTTAAATTGTTTTGAACTCCTTATAATTTTGAAATGATTTTAAACCGTAAGTTATGTTAAATATGGAATAAATTTTATTAACTAACTCTACTTTTTTATAATATTATATATATATATATATATGTATGTATGTATGTATGTATGTATGTTATATTCATATATTTTTTCGTGGTCAAACTATCTTTTTTTTCAAAGTCAACAGTTGATTTTAGATCGGAGGATATTTAATTGGGGTTGAGTACCAGATCGAGCGAACCCATCTCAACCCCCCGGAGTTGCACTAACCACATTTAAAGACCAAATGACTTGAAGCGATCAAGAAAATGTGAAGGGATCAAACCGCAACAAGACAAACTCTAACTTTTTGCAAGACCCAAAAAAAAGACATGGGAAATGATCGAGCAACAGCAGCTCTAAGATCAAAAAGAATAATATATAGATAAAAAAATAGGTAACGATAAATGGAGGGAGAGCTCTACAACCCAAAAGAGATAACTGAGGAAGTAGACTTGCTTCAGAGAAGCAACAAAAAGGTGAAGCAAAGCTCTGGAACAGATGTAAACCATCCGAAGCTAACCTTCAAAGACATGCTACTGGGTAGAACTATTGAAAACAGAGAAGAGCTAATGGAAGAGGAACAAGACCTAGGCTCCTACTCAGACTTCGATGAATTCCTAGCAGATGACAGCCCACCGTTCCATACTGGAAAAATAACCATTATCCCAGTGTCAAACGAAAAACTAAAAGAACTATGGAAACCCTGGAGAAATTCCTTAATCATCAAATTGTTGGGCAAAGATATCGGTTATCACCGAATGAACACAAAGATAAACCTACTGTGGAAAAATGAATGCGCATATGAGCTATTGGACTTGGGAGGAGGATTCTTCCAAGTCAAATTTGAGCTCAAACACGACTACTAGTGCATGCCCTCATAGGAGGACCATGGATGATCCACGACCACTACCTAACAGTGAAAAAATGGCATTCGTGGTTTCAAGCATAGTCAGCAAAAATCACCTCCACCGCAGTGTGGATCAGACTCCCAAACTTGCCAATGGAGTTCTTTAAAGAAGAGACATTGTTTAAAATTGGTCGTGTCATTGGTAAACCCATAAAAGTAGATGGTAACATAACTAACGCACTCAGAGGCAAATTTGCAAGAATATGTGTTGAACTAGACCTAAACAAACCACTAGTTCCCCGCATATGCATCCGCAACAAGATCCAAAGGGTGGAGTACGAGGGTCTCCATACCTTGTGCTTCATTTGCGGTAGATTTGGACACAGCAGTAACAAATGTGAAGAAATCAACACTAGGGTAACTCATCCTCACCAATAGGTAGATCCAGAAGGGTCATCCTAGGTCGATCCTCCGGTGATCGGAACAGAGAAGAGAGACAAGGGGCTAGGCCCATGGATGCTGGTGACACGTAAGCAAAGAGTTACAAAAAATGGCAACCTAAAAGTGAGAGAAGGGAATGAAGGATCTCAGACCAACAGGTTTACAAGCTTAGGAAAAGTCAACGTTACCTCGGATTTTGAAAGCCCTATGCTAGACGAACTTGCAGAGATCTCATCAGAGACACAACGGATGGGCCAGCAACCAAGAGCTCTAAATGGAAAAGGCAAGTCAGTACGAGAGGAGACCAGTAAGGGAAGGAAAGCTGTGCCTTTTCATGGGACACTGCAGAGGGCGACAAAGCCGCGTCAGGAGGACACAGCAGAGATCATAGCAGACCAGAGTTTGTTTTGGGAAGGAATCCTTAAAAATGAGACCACCATTAGTGCCAAGATTAAAGCAAATGACCCGAATAGATGGGCCACTAAAGATAAAGAGCCCAGCATAGGCAGACGGACTCCAAGAGAGACGGAAGGAAGCCTTGGGCCCATAAACTTCTCAATTGGGCTACTTGATGAGAAGTCCAGCCACACTACATTGGAGGATGGGCTCCACACTGAAGGGCCCCTGTACTTGGACCGGAGTGGATCCTTCTCCATTGACCTAGGAGATAAGACCCAAGATAAGACATTTAAATCTTTAACTCCAACGGTCTCCACTCTCCCGCCTGCAACAACCCATACAGTTGAAATGGTGGAAAGTGGCATAGAATGGGAAGACATGAACCATCAAGTGAGGAGAAATGACAAGCAACGGGATGAAGGTATGGACTGTGACTGTTATTAATCGCAATTCATTTTCTCCCCCCTCTTTATCTTCCTTTCAATGAATCACAAAATTATCACTTGGAACTGCTGTGGAATTGGCAACGGAGGCTTTAGAAGAATCTGTAGAGATTTAGTCAACACTTATAAGCCGGACATCCTGTGTCTTCTAGAAACCAAAGTGGGCTCCAGTAAATTTCCTAACTTCCTTTCGAAGCTGGGACTAGAGGGGGACTTTGTGGTTGATGCCAACGGCTTTAGGGAAGGCCTTTGGCTTAAATGGGACAAACGCAAAGTTGATGTTCGAGTGACAAAGCATTCCTCCCAATGGATCCATTTGGAAATCATTGAAGATAGTTTTAAATGGTGGATCACTTGCGTCTACGTGCAGCTTTACAACAAGAACAAAGATGCCTTCTGGAATAAGATGATTCAATTATCCAACAAGATCAAGGGGCCTTGGTTCTTGATGGGCAACTTCAATGACATAGCTAGAAGCCATGAATCCACCATCTATCGTGCTACAAATTGGAACAAAAGTATCAAATTCAAGAACAATTGGGCCTCTTGCAACCTTTAAGACTGCAAAACGTGGGGCGCTAAATTCACCTCGACCAGAAAGCAAAGGGGCAAGATTACGCTCCAAAAGAAGTTGGACAGAGTTCTCAGTAACTTGGAGGATAAATTAACCTTCCCTGAATGAAGGCAATCATCCTCTTGCGTCTGCACAGCGACCACAATCTTATCATCCAGCATACAAGTCTCTGCTCCCCCCAATCCCGAGAGCAAGCCTTTCAGGTATGAAGCAGCATGGCTAACCCACTCAGACTTTGGTGAAGTCTTCAAAAAGGCTTTGGATAATGGAGAGGGATTTCTTCCTCAGGCCATAAAGAACACTGTTGAAGAACTAAAAACTTAGAATAAAATGGTCTTTGGTAACATCTTCTGGAGGAAGAGAAACTTAGAAGCGAGACTAAGAGGCATTCAGAACTCTGCAAATTACAGACACTCCATCTCTCTGCAGCGCCTTGAGGAAAAGCTTCTTCACGAATACCATAAAGTCCTTGACCAAGAAGAGGTCTTCTGGTTCCAAAAATCAAGAATCAACTGGATCCTCAAGGGTGATAGAAACACAAGATTCTATCACACCACAACCAAAATTAGATGTCAAGGCAACCGGATCACTACTCTAAAAACTAATGGAGCTTGGTGCACAGATCAGGTGATCCTTAAGAACCAAGTCAGGAATCACTTCATGGAACTTTTCAGAGGTAAGGTGGTGACCCCTCCTAGCTACAGATATAGGAAACTAATCCACAAAATTGATAGCAATCATCATGATGCACTTTGCAAGGAGGCAGACGAAGCCGAAGTCAAGAATGCAGTCTTTTCCATGCAAGGCTACAAGGGCAGCTAGTATTCTTCCAAAAGCAATGGCAAACTGTTAAAGAGACCTTATGCAAATTCATTAACGCTGCTCTAAAAGAAGGCTTCTTTCTACCTAGCATTGTTGATGCCCATATGATCCTCATTCCCAATCTGACTCCCCCAACTCAGTTAATGACCTGTGGCCCATCAGCCTGCTCAACACCTCTTACATGACTCTCTCTAAAATCATTGTTAACAGACCGAGAGCTCTCTTTCAAGACCTTATTGGCGAACACCAAGCCAGCTTCCTCCCTGGCAGAGGCACTGCAGGCAACATAGTTGTAGTCCAAGAAGCCATCCATTCCCTTCGCAAGTCCAAGAGCAAAAAGTATGGTATGATCCTCAAGATTGATCTTAGGAAAGCCTTCGACAACATCAATTAGAACTATCTTGGTAAGGTCCTCCTAGACATCAACCCCCCTCTGACCCTCGTGAGACTAATAATGTTCTGTGTCAGTTGTGGTGAAGTGTCCCTAATTTGGAATGGAGAAATCGTTCCTCCTATGAAAACGGGACAGGGTTTGAAGCAAGGCGACTCCCTCTCTCCCTACCTCTTCATCTTGGTGATGGAGAGAATTACCTTTATGATCCAAGAGAGGGTCAACAAAGGTAGATGGAAACCAATTAAAATAGCTAAGAGCAGCCCTCCAATCTCCTACCTCTTATTTACAGATGACTTACTCTTGTTTACGGAAGCGGAGCAGTTCAACCTCAACTTAGTCCTTGATTGTCTCAGAGAGTTCTCTGTAGAGAGTGGTTTGGAGGTCAACCCCACCAAATCCAGGATGTGGTTCTCTCAGAGAACTCTTTGGACCACAAAAAGCTCCCTCACCTCCTGTTGCAACTTTCTGCCATCTGAGGATTTGGGAAAATACCTGGACATCCCGACGATTCACAAGAGAATCAACAAAGACATCTACAACCACCTTGTTGAGAAGGTCCAGAACAAGTTGAAGGACTAGAAATCAAAGGTGCTTAGTGCTGTTGGCAGACTGACTTTGATCCAATCCACCAATTCTACTATTCCCATGTATTCGATGCAAACCTCTTGGCTATCAAGGGACACTTGCAACAAACTGGATAAACTTAATCGTGACTTCCTGTGGGGTAGCCAAAATGGAGAAAGAAAGGTCCATCTTGTAAGCTGGGACCAGGTTTGTAAGCCCAAGCACATGGATGGCCTAGAAGTGAGGAAAACCAGAGATAGCAACATTGCTATGTTTGCCAAGTTGGGATGGAAGGTCCTGAGAAGAGAAGACTCTCTCTACTATAAGGTCTTTACCTCAAAATATTTAGCAAAGGTAGATCTCCTCAACTATAAGAAATCTTAAGGAGGGTCAGGTGTTTGGAGGGGCCTCCTGAACTGCAGAGACTACCTCAGAAATGGCTCCAAATAGAGAGTTGGTAATAGCAAAGACATTGACTTTTGGAGAGACATATGGGACGGAGAAAGTAACCTTATAGAGCATCCGCGGTTGCCCCCCCGAGTGTTCTTCCTCATTTCAAAGTTGGGGACTTCATCGATAGTACAGGTAATTGGAAACTCCAGGAATTGAGAAATTGGGTGCCTACCGACAAAGTTGCTTAAATTTATAGTATCCCAATCCCCAGAAGAAATGAAGCTAAGGACTCTATCTACCGAAAGGAATACAACAGCGACAAATTCATAGTGAGCAGTACCTATTCCTCCCTCGAACCTAGTCCTGCCTTTGAGCCTCAGGGTGAAGAAAAGTGGTGATGGATTTGGAAGGCCAAGATTCCTGAAAGAGTTAAGTTTTTCATCTGGACTGCTAGTTTGGACAAATGCCTAACTAACATGGAGAGGAGGAAAAGAGGTTTCACTGATGTCGATCTTTGCCCGCAATGCCAAGAGCACGCTGAAAGTTTTTTGTATGTCCTCAGGGACTGTCGCGAGTCAAAGATCATTTGAAGAGTTCTTTGGAAAGACAAAACTGCTGATAATGGCTTCTGGGAGGAGAACCTTAGCAACTAGTTAAGAAAAGGCATGGAGTCCAAGCCAAACCCTTCCCAATGTCAGCTTGGGCCCCTTTTCCTGTGATTATATAGTCTCTTTGAAAGAGGAGGTGTAAACTTGCTATGGAAAACAGAAGGCAAGACACATTCACCCTAAAGTCTAAGATCCTCAAGATGTGCAGAGACTGGGAAGCTGCTTTCAAAACCAGTGAGAGGCTCAAGAGCAAGATTAACATACGGGTTAATTGGCTTGCCCCAGCAGCAAGCAAAATCAAACTTAACACTGATGGTGTAGTTTCCATTCCCTCTAGAAAGGCTAGTGCCGGTGGCCTCCTTAGGAAAGATAATTGTAGCTGGTTGAAAGGTTTCACAGTAAACATCGGTCACGCTAATGTCCTCACTGTTGAGCTCTGGGGATTGAGGGAAGGCGTCACGCTAGCCAATGTCATGAACATCGAATACCTCCAAGTGGAAGTAGACAGCTCCCACCTAATCAACCTACTAGCGGATGACAGTTATGTTGATCACCCCCTGCATCCTATCTGCCTCGACTGTAAATCCTTAATGCGGAATCTAAGGGTTGCCTGTGTCACGCACGTCTACAAAGAAATGAACCAATGTGCTGACTATCTTGCGAAGATGGGCCTCCATGCTACCCCGGGAGTTTCAATCCTTGACCATCCTCCTCAAGAGCTCTTCATCCTGTTACAAGAAGACCTCCTTGGTCCAAGTTCGATTAGGAATTTTGTTGGGCCCCTAACCTTGTAGTCTTTTGGTTTGTTGGGCCCTTGGCCCGCGTCTTTCCACAAAAAAAAAGAGCAGCTCTAATAAATGTGAAGTGATCCAGCCACAACAGGACAAGCTTGAGGTTATTACGAGACAAAAAAATGGGAGATGAACAAGCAAGAGCAGCTCTAATAAATGTGAAGTAATCAAGCCACAACAAGACAAACTCTAGGTTGTGACAAGACCAAAAAGGTGGAGGGAAATGATAGTGCAAGTGCAGTTCTAATAAATGTGAAGTGATCCAGCGGTACCAAGATAAGCTTTGGTTTGTTACAAGACCAAAAAAAAGGACATGGAAAATGATGGATGAAAGTAGCTCTGTTTTTTTTTTTGTTTTCTTTATTATACACCGATCATTATTCAAAATTATATTTAAATTAATTGAATCTAAAATTTACAATAACCTATTTAGAAAATTATCCTCTAAATATACCCAAATCACAAGTTAAATTAAAAATTTAACTTCACATCTCAATGAATCATCTAAAACATCTCTAGGTTGTGATCATGCCATAACAAGACAAACTCTAAATTGTTACCGGACCAATAAAAAAGGTATTATTAATTCCAATGACTTTTTTTCATTTATTAAAAGGCTCGTGGATACCATGAATTATGCGATAATAAATACCTCTTCTTTTGTTATTTCATTAAAATTAAAATTTACTTTTAAAAAAAATATATTTATCAAAATATATCTATTCATACGGTTGCTCTTGTTTATAGAAATATTAAATAAATCACTTACTACTAGAATTTAAATATATTATTCAATAAAAATCATATGAAAATATCTGCTTATACCGCAATGACAAATTTTAAATTATGAAGAGATCGGTAATGAAGTGATTAGATATTATATTATTAAATATTTATCAATAACATTGTATTAAACTATGAAATTAATTAGGTATATTTGTCTTAGATTATGAATATATTAAGGTGATTTTTGTCTATAGAGAGGGTAACCGATACTCTTACAAAATTAAATCCGTCGATTTTCATGGTTTCCAGGAGTTTTACTCTCCTCATCGGGTGTATTGCTCTTTTGATATTCGAAACATAACTTATTTTATAAATTAATTCTTCCTACCACCATTTGTAAAATATAAATAAATAAATAAATAAATAGAACATTCATCTAATTGAATTCGGAAACAACTATTAATGGTTTTGAACTTATAATCTTCAAAATAATATTTATTAATTCTCCTACTATTAATAGTTTTTGAATATATATTATTGACTCAATTTATTGCTGTTGTAATCTTAAAAATATAATTATATGTAAAAATGACGTTGTTTGTTAGAAAATAATATTTAGAACTAAGTTTGGAGTAAGTTTTTATTAATTCACTGCTAAAAAATTAAAAAAGTATTTTTTTAATAATCAAAGTGTTAATCTCCTAGAGTTTAATATGTTTAAATAAGATCAATATGCACACATTTTTCTTATTTGTTCAACCAACATTAACAATAAAAGGAAAAAAAAAAATTCTTTGATGATTTAAGAAATAGCTAAGTGATGATATCATATATCTTTTATATCAGGTTTGATTATAAAATTTTATATTTCTTTAAAAAGATTCACCGATCAAAATATTAAAATCTTGGTATAACTTTTTTAATAGTTCTAGTAGACCTAGACAACTAGAAAAAAGAAAATAGCAAAAAAAATATGCAATATTTATATATGAGACAAAATAAATAATTAGTTTTGACTAATTTTTATAAGAATAAATTTAAATTTTCAAATGATTTTGATACAAAAATTAAAATAAAAAATTATATATATTAAAATTATATATGAAAGACTAAATATTGAGTCAATCCATTTAGAAATATAATAGCAAGATAAGGGGAAAAGAGATTAGGGGTGAACGTCTGCTTGGTACAGATAAAACGACGGGAGTGTATTTTAAGTGATGAAACCACAACATGACAAACTCTAGGTTGTTACAAGACCTGAAAAAAAAATATAAATCTCTCTCCCCTCAAATCTCTCTCTCTTCTCAAATATCTCTCTCCTCAAATCTTTAACTTTACCTATATTTTACCTATATTTTATTTACTTTATTTATTTATTTAGATTTATTTACGAAAGAAATAAAAAAAAGTGTTGAATGAGCGAAATAGAAATAAAAAAAAGATGGTTCAGGATTCCTATTGCAAATTCAAATTCCTCCTCCTACTTACTTTTGCTCATGACCCGTCATGTAAATGGACCAGGAATCTACGATTCCTGACCGCCTACTAAACCCAAAACCTACTTCTCATCCTCACATAATTTTGAGTGGTCCTCACCACCGGTTCTCACCACCACAATCCTTGACTCACCACCTAGGATGCATCTCTTCCTATTTTTACGCTGCTAGTTTTACACCTAAAATATCTCGCTTCCTTCCTTACTTCCTTCCTTATTTGGCCACTAAGAACCTTTCTTAGTTCCTTCCTTATTTGGCCGCTAAGAATCTAAATAAGTAATTTCTTTTTACGTTATTTTTTATTGTTTTGTTATTTTTTATATCATTGCCAATTTTAAAATTTTTTTGTTCAACAAAACTTCTCTCCAGATGACACATAATGTGCTTAAATGATATTAAAATTATATTGTTATAATATATTAAATTTTAAATTAAAAATTAATTGTTACAAGAAATTCAAAATATATTGTTAAAATTTAAAATATAGAAAATTTTAAAAAGTTTATAATATTTTTACAATTTATAAAATCTAGATACTGTATAAAATTTAGGGAAGTAATGTTATATAGTTTTTTAAAACTTCATATAATGAAAATAAAAGTTAGTATATATATAATTTTGTACTATTTAGAAAAATTTTAAAAATTGAAGTAAATATAATATTTATAAATAAATTATGTTTTTCGATTTTTAATTTTCAAATTATTAAAAAAATTCTGTTATACATTCTTTTAAAAAAATGTATATAAGTTAATATTAAATTAATATAAATAATTAATATATTGTATAAATTTATTTAATGTATATAAGTAATATATGTTAATAAATATTAAATAATTATAGATTAATAAAAATAAAAATTAAATATGGATCGAATAATATTTACAAATAATCAAAATAATTTAGGGTTGATCAAACTTATTTTTACTTTTTACGTTGGTAAGTGATAAATGGTGGTAACATATGACTTACCATCTATCTACTTAGATACTAATATACAAACTTACTTAACTACTTACTATCTATTTACCATTACCCACTTACCATCCACTTATCATGAAACTTACTTTTACCTACTTATCGTCTACTTACTATTACTTACTTACCATTTACTTACTATCTAAACCCTAAAACTTATTTACGTACTTACCACCCACTTACCTACTGCTACTTATCATTATCATCTACTTACTAAACTACCACTACCACTAAACGTTAATCCCTAAATTTATCACAACTTACGATCTAAATTATTTTCAAATATAAATGGTATATGATAGAAAAATGATATCAATGGAAAATAAAATTTATTCAAATGATTTGTTAAGTGAGAATTGAATATAGTTTTAAAAGACGGTAAAATTTGTGTGTTACCATATATCTATAACTTATACAGACGGTATTGTTAATATTGTTAAATAGTCAATAAAAATGATTTATATTCAAACTGTTTTTAAACCGTAACAAAAGACTATTTTATATTTATTGACCATAATTTTTAACAATCACAATTGAATAATTGTTTTACATACAGTTATTGTAATTTTACTGATAGTTGATAAACTTTTCTTGATGCATATTTTAGTTGGTTGAGAAAAATCTATATTTTCAACGATTTTGTGTTACACCGTCTTTGTAACTCATAAAAATTATCATTAAATATTTCTGACACTAAAAGTCATCACATTGATTTAATTTTTTAGTGTCACTAAACTATTAAAACTTAAATCGGCTCCCTGAAAAGACAAGACACACCAACCGCCATGCTACGTTTGCTCCAAAATTTATTTCACCTCATATATTCCTATTTTCAAGTAAATATTAATGAAATTTTGAATGGATAACACATAAATTATCCCTTATGTTTTCAAAACCGGTAAAAAATCATCCATGGTTTTCTTTTGAATATGTTACCTCCTAGTATTTTACTTTATCAAAAAACATAAAAGTAAAAAAAAAAAAATCAAATAAAAAATCTACATTTCAAAAAAAAAAAAAAAAAGAAATCTCACCTTCTACATCCAAATGCCCTTAAAGAACGCGACATATTAAGTTGTTAGACAAAACAAATTTAGGGTGAAAAAAGAAAAAGGAAAAGAGTGAATGAGAAAATTTTCGGTTTTTAATAGAAGCAATTAACATTTTTTATTTGATATTAAAAATTTGTTTCATTTTTGAATCACAAGTGAATAATTCCTCTGATTTATCTTAATTGAGTATAATTTCAAAATATTTTAATATTGATTAAAAAAAATTAAGAAATGAGTTTAACAGATGTGTATATATATAAAATAAAATAATATTTGTCTCCAAATTAGTAATGAAATAAATTAATTAAAATTGAAAATTCCTTTATTTGTTTGACTCCATTTATATACCGCAAAAAAGCATAGTAATAAATTCAAAAAAAAATAAAAAAATAAAAAAAATGAAGGAAAACTAATGAGTAATGGAGGCTAAAAAGGGGGGAAATAGTAATAAAATTTATAAGTATGATAAATGTTATCAGAAAAGTTAAATAGTATTTAATAACTTCCCGGTCGTAAAAAATGGAAGTGTATGGGGGAAAAAGAAAGGGGAAAAGCTCAAATATTATTAACAATGGGAAAAATATTAAGTTAGAGTAGATAAATTTCAAAAAAGGTAATAAAAATGAAAAGAAATGCAAGAAAAAATAGAGAAAAATTATCGGCAACTGAAAAATTGAAAAGAAAGGGATAAAAATAATATTGAGCATAACATAAGAATGTAAAAGATGAGCATTGAAATGATTATTTTCAGGTTTGATGCAGTGAAGCGATTGCATATTTTGAAGGGCAAGAGGCTGATGTTTGCAGGGGACTCCATACAAAGAGCACGGTTTGACTCATTGGTCGGTTTGGTACCATATGTAATTCCTACGGGCAGGAAATCGCTTGAGAGAGTACCTCCTAGGAAAATCTTCAAAGCAAAGGTATCTTCCAAGTTCCAATGGCTGCTCATTACCTAGACCTTTGTTTTAGTCGATGAGATAATTACAAACAAAAGCCATAAGCTGAGGCAAAATTTTACTTATGTTCAAGTTCATGCATTCAGGATTATGATTTGTCCATCAAGTATTACTGGGCACCCTTCATTGTCGAGTCCATTTCAGATTATGCAACAAAACACACAGTGCTCAAACGGATGGTCAGGCTCGACTCGATTGCCAAACATGGTAGACAATGGAAAGAAGCAGACGTTCTAGGCTTTGAAAGCTATGTTTGGTGGATGTACAAACCACGAATCAATGCAATGTATAATAAACAAGCTTTTGAGTTGGTCCTGAAGCGTGGGCTCAACCCATTTAAAATTTTATGGGTCCGAACCCAAGCCTAGTCTGAGAAAGCTTAAAAATTGAGACTCGAGCTCAACCTGAAAAATTAAAAGGGTCTTGACCCGTTTTGGACCAAACTAGAAATCGAATCACAGAATAAAAAGGGACTAGGCTAGGCTTGAACTCAGCCCGACCCTAAAATGGGTGGAGCTTGGACTGGCCTGGCCCAATTGCCAGGTCATATATTTTTTTGACGATTTGAGAAATAGTTTAGTGATGATATCATATCTCTTTTATATTAGAATAAATTATAAAATTTTATATTTCTTTAAAAAGATTCGCCGATCAAAATATTAAAATATTGGTGTAACTTATTTAATAGTTCTAGTAGTCCTAGACAAAAAAAAAATATATATATATATATATATCAAAAGAATAATAGCAATAAAAATGCAATATTTATATCCGAAACAAAATAAATAATTAGTTTTGACTAATTTTTATAAGAATAAATTTAAATTTTCAAATGATTTTGATACTAAAATTAAAATAAAAAATTATATATATTAAAATTATATATGAAAGACTACAGATTGAGTCAATCCATTTAGAAATACAACGGCAAGATAAGGGGAAAAGGGATTAGGGGTGAACGCCTGCCTGGTACAGACAAAACGACAGGAGTGTATTTTAACTGGGGTTGAGGGGGTAGAAGAAGAAGGCAAGTGATGAAGCCATAACATGATAAACTCTAGGTTGTTACAAGACTTGAAAAAGAAAAAAAACAAATGGGTCATGGGAAATGATGGAGTAACAGCATCTTCACGTGGTCGATCAAGCCACGACAAGACAAACCAGACAAACTCTAGGTTGTTGCAAGACCAGGAAAAAAACAAAGGATCAGAAATGATGGAGCAAGAGCATCTCCACGGGCCGATCAAGCCACACAACACGATAAACTCTAGCTTGTGACAAGACCCGGAGGAAAAAAAAACACAAGGATCTGAAATGATGGAGCAAGATTATCTCCACGTGGTCACGAGGAATTATCATCCAAATGACAATTTTTTATCTATTAAAAGGCTCCTGGATACCCACCTCTCTCTCTCTCTCACCCTTCTCATGCCACTTCAAGACAAACTTGTTGCGAGATCCAAGAGCATCTTCACGTGAGGATTAATATTCCCAATTACCATTTTTCATATCTATTAAAAGGCTCGGGGATCCTTTGAATAATACAATAATAAATACCTTTCTTTTTCTTATTTTATTGAAATTAGAATTTACTCTTTTAAAAAATGAATTAAATATATATTTATCAGAATATATTTATTTAATATATTTTTTTTCTGTAGTTGTTCTTTTTTATATAAATATTAAATAAATCATTTATATGGAAATTTAAATATATTATACTAAAAGAATTTATTTAAAATAGTCTAAAATGATAAATTTTAAACCACGGAGAGCTCCATCAGCGATGCCACAAGATCTTATATTATTAAATGTTTATTAGTAACATTGTATTAACATGAAATTAGTTAGGTATACTTGTCTTAGATCATGAATATGTTCGTTGTTCCTCTGATTTAATTAGGCAACAACTATGATGTTGTCCTTTCCTTCCAAAAAGAGAGTGATAGATGTACGACGGCAAGCCATTGTTGAGCTTGCTGGCATGATGTTACAGATAGTGAAGTATGAAAATATAGGCACCAGGTTTTCAGCAAAGTCATTGTCTGTCATTCTTTCTTTTTATTGACTTTTTTAAAAGGAACTTTTGAGCATTTGGTGGGGGCAGCCAATCAAAGTGATAAATAATTGAATCTCTTCTTGTTCTAAAACAGAGTGTAGATTCAAAGCCCTTATCTTTCCTGCTCGGGAGCCTCTTCAGCACACAGGTACTACTGATGGTAACTCTTTTCCATTTGCAATGTTTTTAATTTTGATTCCCAGTCAAGTCATTCATTCTTAAGTTGGTTTGGTAATAGTAACTCTCTCTTAATTTGTTGAATCATTTGGGGGGAGTGTCCAAATCTGAATGGAATGAAGTTGAAATCTGTATATTTTTTTCATTGCTTAATCAGTTGCGAGTTCACGACTATTATGGAATATTGCTGGAAATGAAATGCATTTCCGCGGAATTGCTTTGAAGGGGTCTCTTTTTAGTGATCAACAACAGTGATTCTAAAATAGGACTGATATGATATGGCTTTCTTAAATGATTGGAATACATAGATCAAAATTGTTTATACCTTCTGCCAAAGCCTATAGAAACTGTTGAAAGTTGCCGTCTCAATTTCATATTTGACAAATATTTGATGAAGAAGATAGAAAAGATCAAACCCTTTTTTTCCTTTCTTCTTGGGCTTACAACCATTATAAACTAGTGCAATTTAAGTATAATCGTTTTTTTTTCTTTTTGGAACAGATATCGACAAGCACATTGAAGTGAAGTCATAACTATGTCACTTCTAGAGGTCAGAGAAATAGTCCGTGATAAATTGAATTTTAACGGAAACGATTATGAACTCTGGAGTGAGTCCATCAAAACCTACTTAATGGCTAATGATCTTTGGGATGCCATCGATGGGACGGTAAAACCTGAACCAGGAGATAATGAAGGAGATTATAAGACTTGGCGAAAGAAAAATGCCATGGCTTTGTGCATCATTTGTACTACATGTGAGGATAGGTTATCTAATCATTTAATAGCGTTAAAGTGTAGTGCCAAAGAAATTTGGAAGTACTTGGAGAAATCATTTGGGCAACAAAAACCAGCATCAAATCAAGAAGCAACTAGCTCGGAGCAGCAAGGTAGTCATCAATTGCTCCTACACTTTGTTCATGCCTGATTTGCACTTACACATCAGCAGAAATCCTTCTATTAATCCAGAATGACTAGCCATTCACTATAAATAACATCTTTCTGCTCAATAATTGTAAAATGTATTTTAATTTGTCTGCATATCGATCCCCCCCCCAAAAGGAGGAAATTCCAACAACCAAGCAAAAGTATACCGTATACCGTATACTTTTGTTATTTTAAGTAATATAGTATGATTAAAAAAACAAAGGTACTTTTTATTTGAAGTTCTTTAATTCAATTAGTACTTTGTGTATTTAGAGTCTTTAATCAGAAGAAAATTTTCATATTTCTCACATGTAACGACTTAGTTATTCAAAAGAAACTAGACGCACTCAGTCAAGATACAAATCCTTTGTAGGGGGACAACAGAAGAAGAACATAGCTGCTCTTCAAAAGGCTGTGGACACCGGTGACTGGAGTGAGGTCAAACAGGTCCTTGACCGTGAAGGCAGACTATTGAGCATGGAAATTTCACGTGGAAAGATGACAGTGCTTCATCTGGCAGTTACGGCAGGTCATGAAGAGATTGTTAAGAATCTGTTGAAGATGGACGGCATGGAAAAAGACGTGTCGCAGGCACAAGAGGCTGATGGTTACACAGCTCTTGCTATTGCTGCTCGAGGTGGACTTCTAAATATTGCAAAATTATTGGTTCAAAAGGATGAAAACCTGGTTCATATAGTGACCTACAACGGGGAACTCCCACTTGTATTGGCTTCTCTAACCGGTCAAGATGAAATGACTCGCTACCTTTACAAAAAAACTTACCGTGAATACTTAGACCCGAAAAGCACCAAAATCCCAAAAATTACGATAATTCAAGATCAAAAAATCCTAGCTGATAAGGAAGCGCTTGAGAAGTTCAAGATGAATGCTGTTGCACTTCTTACTAATTGCATTGCTGCCAAAATTTACGGTGAATATAAAAACTTCATCTCGGAGATTATTTTGTTGATGCTCACCATTGAATATTGTTGCCACTTGCTTCTGTTAAAAAGCTGTTAATTAACTAGCACCAGATTTTGGCATTTTTCTCATTAATGGAGTACTCTTGTTGCTTTATATTTACAGATCTTATCGGGGATCTATCAAGGCATGAATTTAGCTAATTAATGATTCATGGCATCTTAAATGCCTCATGTTCTTATTGTTGCTATAAATTTGAGTGTGTGTGTGCCTGTGTGTTTGTACATTTTTTTTTTCCATAAGCTGCAGACGGTTATCTCACTCTGTTTTGGGTGATGCAATCTTTCAGACGTTGCCATGAGTCTAATTGAACTGTGGCCAAGTTTGGCTACGTCTTTGGACTCTGAGGGGAAATCTGCTGCACATGTAATGGCTCAAATGAGTACTTCATTCTCGGGTGGAGATGACCTTGTGTTTTGGAAAAGATGGATCTACTCTTGTAAGCATACAAACCCCGTTTCTCTACACTTGTTTCACAAATAAAATAATCATGTTTTCTCTGAAAACAATCTTTTCCTAAAGAATATTTTCTGTTATTTGGGTGCCGCGTTGATGATAGGCTTATTTAGGTATTGTTCTGTGTCCCCATTGACCACACCAAGCGACTGAATGTTTTGTTCCAGTGCTTAAGACTAAAAACAGTACTCTTTGTGACTGGACCTAGTGGCATTTGAATTTATTCGTGTGGATCGTGCAGGTTCCACAAAACACCCGTTTATAAGTGCTTTTCTTTTTTTTTTTTTTTTTTTTTTTTTTTTTGTTGTCTATTAGAATGTGTGCAAATTTCTCCCAAAGAAAAAAAAAGGCCAGGGGAAAGCCTCATTTTATAGAATTTCTGTTTCAATTTGCATTTTTTTTTATTTTGAAATATGACATTTCCTTAAATTAGCCATAACGAATTCCTTTCTTTGGAAGGTATAAGCGTACAACTACCATCACTACCACAACCAAGTTCTACAAGTACAACAATCCAACCTGATGATAATGAGAGCGCACAACCACCATCACTACCACAACCAGCTGGTTCAACAAGCCAACCTGGTGATATTGAAAGCCAAATAACCAATGAAAGTCAAAATGTACGATCCAATTGCAGAAATAATTGTTGTATGTATTTTCTCATCTCTCTCTCACTCTGCCACCGTCTTGAATACGTTCTCAACATGCGACTCTTAAACAAGCCTAAGATCGTAATCAAACAAAACGTAGCTTATGGAGTTGTCCCAACTTAAGACAAAGCATGAACGCTTCCATCATCAATAATTGGATGTTTTTCCCTTTTTTCATTGATGCCATCAGTTTTATCCCAATAAACATTAATGTCATTTTGATCATTTGATGATCCTCCAATTAGTTGAAATGGTGATATATTTCATTCATCCTATTGGTGATTGCTATAGAAAAGATGATGGTTTAAAAGTGAGGGTGATCATTTGAATTCATTCATGGGTGTAGATAGGATACATGCAGCCCAACCATCCATTTATGATAACAGAATATTGGCAATGATTCTAGTTGGTTAAAGTATTAGTATAGCGAAGACTGTCTAGATGATGAGTTTGTGGATTTGAAGATGGCATTAGTATTTTTTGAGAGTTCAGACATCAAACATTTTTCAGCACTAGTAATCAAAGTGCACCTGGTAAAACCATTATCCAACCAGTAATACTTGACTATGCCAACCTAACCTCCTCTGTTAGGAACCATTATCTTGTTTGGCCACGGGTAAGTGCACTAAAAATTTTGGGTTACTAAGCACAATCTTATAAGTTAGAGACCCAATGGCAGTTGCAATTTTTCCTAGCAAAGGATCTTTCCTTCATCTTACATTTTTGATTTTGTACCATGTAGCTTGGCCTTACCTTCACAGAAGATTTCCACTTAGCATATAGTAGAGATTGGCATTTCTCATGGAAACTTTGGCTTTATTTGGAAAGTTAGGCTGCAAACAAATCTGATGTTTTATCTCAAACCTTCATTATTCTAGTAAAGCAACATAATCTTATATAAATCCCGTAACATCATTAATGTTCTGAGTGGAACATGTTTCCTACTTTGCATATGCAGCACCTGGCAATTTCTTTTTGTTGTTTTCCATATTCGGGTGGATGATACACATAATAAAGCAAAAGCTCAGGCGTACACTTGGCAAATTCTTTATGTTGTTTTCCAAATTTGGGTGGATGGAACACATAATAAAGCAAAAGGTCAGGCATGCTCAAGCACTTAAACTGCTAGAAATGATATGCCAAAAAACAACAAATTTGGAAGGGATGCTCGAAATTTTGTTCCTGGCTATTGAGAATGGGCTAATTGAATTTGTCACTGAAGTATTTGATCGCTATCCTCATATGCTATGGTCCTTTGATGACTATGGCCGAAATCCCTTCTGTTTTGCGGTATTGCAGCGCCAGGAGAAGATCTTTAACCTTTTACATAAAATGGGGGCAAAGAAACATCTTCTAGTGGGATATAAAGATCAATTTGGTAATAATATGTTACACCATGCAGCAATGCTAGCGCCTCCTTTACGACTACGCAAACAATCTGGTGCAGCTCTGCAATTCCAAAGGGAGATACAGTGGTTTGAGGTTATCATTCTTCCCTTGCGCTTTAAGTTCTTTCAAATTTTTGTGAACTTCTCCATGTTGATACCTTTTCATTTCAAATGCATTGATGCTATCATAGGAAGTGAAAACAGTTGTGGAGCCCAAGTGCATAGACGCTAGAAACATAGAGGGCAAAACACCACTTGAATTGTTCACTATTCAGCATGATGACTTAGGTAAAGAAGGGGAGAGATGGATGAAAGACACAGCATCATCAAGCATGATTGCAGCCACTCTTATTGCCACAATGACATTCACGGCAGCATTTACTGTTCCAGGAGGGAATAATCAGGACACAGGGTTGGTCATGTTTCTAGAAGACAATCCAAAAAGGCCAAGTATGGTTACCCCATTCCTGATTTTCGTCCTATCAGATGCATTATCACTCTTATCATCTACAGCATCAGTTTTATCATTCCTAGGAATCCTCACATCCAGGTATGCACAGGAAGATTTTAGAGAAAAATTGCCTAGGAAGATGATATTTGGCCTTACTACACTTTTCGTGTCTATGGCAACGATGATGGTAGCATTTGCTGCAACCCTTTTCATGATGCTCCACAAACGAAAACATTGGGTAATTTACCCAATTGCCATATGTGGTGGCATACCTATATTACTTTTTGTTTTGTTTCAATCTCGTCTGTTGTTTGGCATGATCATATCTACATATTTTCTTAGCATTTTTAACAAGAAGAAGAAAAAAAGGACGGGCAAATTATTTTTCGACAAAAACAAGAAAAAGTCGCCCTGAAAGAAATTGTAATTTCTTTACTTTTTTTTTTGGATTTAATGTATGGTACATTATCTCAGGCATGAAAGCCTGCCATATAAAAATTTTACTGTTTCTAATAGTAAATGTTCTCGAACCTCCTTTGTTGAGGACGATGATGTCTCTTGCCAGATATTGTTCATAAGAGATGCAAGAAGCATCAAAAGAAGCACCGGAGACGATGTTGTCATAAGGAAAAACACATGTAACCTAGGTAGACGGTGGCCACAGGGTTAAAGGACATCTTTTGAATATGATAGGTAAGGCCAAACGTAGTTTATAGTTATAGTCCAAGGACCAGTTTAACCGACTGTCAAATTGACAGAATTACTAAAATCGAACAGGTATTGCTAAAGTGATTTTTAGCTGTACTTCATAAACCAAAAGAGTCTGGTTCAAACATTTTCAAGACCCATGTGAACAAATTAGCAAGACATTTTCAAATTGAAAATGGCACCTAACTTCTATTTACCAACCGATGGGTGCACTGAGAACATCCCAAATGCTCAAGTATTAAGACATCTAAATCAATAACATCAAATCTATTGGGCACCAAAATTGCTCTCCTCATCTGCATGAGAGATGCGAGGAGCATCAAAAGAAGCACCAGAGACAATGTTGTCATTAAGAAAAACACATAATGTAACCTAGGTAGACAGTGGCCACAGGGTTAAAAGGGAATCTTTTGAATATGATAGGTAAGGCCGAAAGTAGTTTATAGTTCTAGGACCAGTTTAACCGACCTTCAAATTGACAGAGTTACTAAAATCGATATTTTTCAAACAGAATAGGTTCGGCTAAAGCGATTTTAACTGTACATAAACCAAAGAGTCATTTCGGTTCAAACATTTTCAAGACCCATGTAAAGAAATAAGCAAGACATATTTCCAAATTGAAAATGGCACCTAACTTCTATTTACCAATCGGTGGGTGCACTGAGAATATCCCGAATGCTCAAATATTAAGACATTCAAATCAATAACATCAAATCTACTTGGGTGAAGATGGCTAGAAACACCAACATTGCTCTCCTCATCTGCATCCGCAGGGCCTAAATGGTGTCAAAACTCTCATCAGATCTCGGATCCAATCCATCTTCATGGTAGCCCTAACCTTTCTTCTTATCTTAGGAACTGCAAGACTAGTCTTAGACTACTTGAAACATAGCCAGAGCTGATTTCTAGGCAATTATCTAGCCTAGCATGGGAAAAGCACAAACTGCCATTAGTTAACATCTCAAGCAACGAGGGAATTGAGGAAGGTTGCAATCTTTTTGAAGGTAAATGGGTGTTTGATAATGAATCCTATCCACCATACAAAGAAGAGAGCCATCCATATCTGGTTAAACAAAGTCACTTGACAGAAAAATGGCAGACTAGACTCATTGTACCAACTAGACTCAGTGTACCAACATTGTACCAGCAAGTCACTATATAAAGAAGAGAGCTGTCCATATATGAACAGAACAGGGACTCCAAATTGATTATCTTAAAACATATATATATGTATTAACAGAACAGGGACTCCAAATTGATTAGAGTCCCAAGATTAATTACAGAGAACTCACCCGATTTTATCTACAGAAGCTCCCAATCAGAGTCATTGGGATCATTCTTGGAGCTGAGTTCACAGGGAAGCATGATAAAGGCCTCTTTACTCTCTGTTGGCTGAATTCTTCATCAATATCACCATACCAAATTGCTAGCTGCTCGTACTCCTTTGCTAGCCTCCTTTTTGAACCAAAAGCATCCTGGATGATTTTCTAATGAAGCCTCTTGTTAGCTTCTTGTCTTTTATAATGTGTTCTTTGCTCGTTAAACTTAATAACCAAGTGGACAGAAGCAGAATGATACAAAGCGTCTTTAAGCAATGCTAAGGACACAAAGGGAAAAATACACACAGAAAGCGCAGGTACAAACAAACAGAAAGCGCAGGTACAACTTGCTTTCTTCACCAGACTCTGTATTTATCCAAACCTGAATATAACTAACCATAAATAAAACTTGGGGTACATTTTTACTTTCCTTCAAAACTCTCCACCTTCTCAAGTCCCCAAAATACAGCTGAAGAGGTACAAAGAATATCTCCTCTTGCATCGACAATGGTGGCAAGCTCTAATAGGCCAGCCACAACAATCATCAGAACCGATCCATCCCAGCCACCATTTGAAAAATGCTTTGAAAAGATTCACAAACTAATAAAGCAAAAGTACACCACCCAAAATGGTTTAGGCTAAGCCTGCATAGCATGGCCCAAAAACTGCCATAACCAATTGGTTGAGGCTGACATAACCAAATAACGAACGATTCAGGCCAAAATGTGTCAACCTACAGGATGAGGTGTATAGTATGAGCTTATTCTTCTCCCAATGATAGAAGCACAGTTCAAGAGATATATTTCATGAATCAAGCACTGTGATGTGAAGTGTAATTTGAGAAGAGACACAAAGTTTCACCAATTTGCTATGAGTCAGTTCTTTTCCTTAATGATGAAAGTCCAAGGCATCAAAACTACTACTACAATCTCAATTCTCCCCTTTTTTATATTTAAAGATCATGTGATTAAATATAGACCCCGTGAAATACAATTCCTTTAATAATTTGGCATAAGTTTCTTCTTTTCCCTAATGATAGAAGTCCAAGGCATCTACTTCTACAATCTCAAATTCTCCCATTTTGTTTTTTGTTTTTCTTTTAAAGGATCATGTACTACAATATTGAACACATCAAATATTAAGACTTCAAAAATGGGCCTTTGAAAAGATGTAATTAGAATTATAAATCTAGATAAGAATGTCCAAAACCTTGCATATCAGTTTCATGTGATGACATGCAATGTCCGAATTCATTGGACTTAATTAACTGCTTATATGAAAATTCAGAAGATCTTGTCACAGACTCGGGTAAGACTTCTTCAGAAAGCAACACAACGGCTGCTGTGTCTGTGACAAAGCATAAGTTTCTAACAGCAGTGAAAAAATAAAGAGATGGAACCACTTCACATGGTATTAGAATCAGAAATTGCTTACCTTTTGGTTCCCTTGATAAGATACAGCAGGACGAAGCAAGTACCTTTTCCACTTTATTTTTCTCACATGCTGAAATGTCAAAAACAGAAACGGCAAGACAATTAGAACCAAATGTATATGCATCTAAGAGGCTATCAGGAAGATCTACAGCATTCTGACCAGATTTTGCAAGATCTGTGTCCGACAGATTATAAGATCCCATAGATATGGAACTACAAGAAGCACTGTGCCTCACTTCTTCTTTGCTTTCATTAGGTACCTTGGAAGCTGATTCAGAAGCACTGCACCCCATTTCTTCATTGCTTTCATTATCTTCACTTATGATATTATACTTACTTCCACCCATCGTTGCAGTAGATTCACTGCCTTGACAGCTTGATGCCGCAGGTGAGACAACAACACCTCCATGAATAATTAAACAATCATCGTTTACGGATTCACTTAACGGTGGTAGATCATTATTGCAATCACAAGCAACCACTGGCTTGATAGATGGAGTTGCCTCCTCTTTTATGGATTTTTCTTTGGTAGGACTTAATTTTCCTTCATAGCCTGAAGGAAGAAGTGATCTTTCACTGCTATCATGATCTCGTTCATCATTGTCATTGAATATTACACTCAACAAGAAAGCTCCAGTCCCTTCACTCCTACCCATGTGAATCATCTCTGATGTGTTAGATGAAGATAGCACCTCCATTGAAGATTCTTCTTTGGTAGATTCTGAGCTTCTTTCATGAACAGAAGTAGTAAGAGATGCCTCACCACTCTTGCAATTGTTTTCAGCAACATGGCAATTTCCACATGTTTCCCTCCAATTTCCACATGGCAATGACTTTGGTGACCATCAAGTGCTAGCCTATCATCTTTCCTAGGTGTTTAATGATTAGCGATTTTCTCCAGGGTTGCCATAGTTTTTTCAATTCCGTATTTGACAGTTTCATTGAGGGGATAGTACAAATCATATCCTCCTGCTTTGCTTCTCCTTCCAACCACGCATTCTCTTCAGTTTCATAGTCCATTACATTGTCTTCCTCCATCCAGGCTGCTGTGTGTGACTGTCCTACCAGCATGTCTCTGAACAAAATTTTTGATGTCTCTATTACCTCTGGATTATGGCAAGTTGACTTAACTTTCTTTTTATTTCTTTGCAGGTGATCCTCCTCTTCTATGGAGATCTCTTGGCTAGAGGTGTTGGTGATTTCTCTCTCTCTCTCTCTTTTTCTTTGTCTGTCTCCATAACTTCTAGTGAAGAAATGTTGAGAGAATTATCTTTTCAAGTGTATAAGAAAAAAAAAAAAGTTAATCGGTAGCCCTCTTGTGCGAGAAAGATATCATATAAATGGTATATAACAGTGACACAAAACATTTTCACTTATATAAACAACTTTTAATTACATTGAAAGAACAAAGTAACAGTCTTCAATGGAAGATAACAAATATTCGAATACTATTGATTTTCATTAATATTCTAGTATTGATTTTGCTAAAATGTTAGCTCGAAGTTACCCAGAAGTGTAATAAACATCCTTACATAATATTATTATGTAAATAAAGTTTACATATTATAATTCATTGATATTTATATTAAGCATATCTATATATCACAACCCCAAACACCAATCGACTGAATATATTATTCATAATATTCAAATTAAAGAGATAGAAAGAGTAAAACCATCACAACAATATTTAATAACATTAAAATTATAACATAAAAACAACCGGAGGCCGCAAGCATGAGCAAGACCCCGAATGTGAGCGTGAGAGGAAACAAAAGTTCTAGTGCAAAACATTTTGCCTTGTAATAATTTAAACATAAACTCGTTTAATTCCAAATTTTATCGGTCATGAGATAATTAAGAATGGAATGCTTCACTTGGGATGCAGCACTTTGAACAATAAAGTAATGCCAAAGGTTTTAACTTTATGTTTGGTATTGATGAAAATATATTTTGAATATTAAAAATAACACAAAATCAAAATTAAATTAAATAAACATACAATTTAAAAGAATTAATAAAATTTTAGCTGAGTTGAGAAACCTCTCCTAAAGTGTCATTTTAAAGTTCATTAAACAGGTAATGAGAAGCATTAATCTTAACCAATCATATCCCCATATATCAAATGTTGCGTGATTTGATTTCAAATTTATCAAAAACTAATTCTTCAATATTAAAGTTGAAAAGAATATTTACGAAAGTAAATACATAAAAATTGAATATCTTTAAAATTAAACCCATATTTCATTTGGTACCGATTGTATGGCCTCACTTGCAATGCATCAGAGACAGTGGTGTATTGCTATTTTATTTTTCATTATTAGAAAAAATATATACTTTTTAGCGGTGTATTGCTATTTTTAACCAAGTTGAACAAAATACCTTTTTTTCCCCCTTTTTTGAGAGCACAGGACTCCACCCAAATACAGCCATGACCCGCGAGACCAGACGTTAGGTGTAACAGTCTGCAGCCGAAGTTTCTTCTGAACAAGCAAATGTTAGTAGAGAGGCTAGAGTTGTTAAAAATTCAGTTGATTGATTCATTGATCAACTGAATTCAATTTGGCAGTTGTTGAAACTAGATAAAGAATGTACATAAACCACAACACATTTAACAGAAGTTAGGAAATGAATAGTTCTTTTTCTCTCTCTCGCTCTACACTTTCTGCTATCTCCTTCTTCCTTCTTCTCCTTCCTCTTCTTCCGATCCTCTCTTCTCCTCTGTAATTCCCTTACCTCTTCCTCTCTCTTCATCTCTTCTTTCTATCCATATCTTGCATTGAACTAATAAGCTCAACCTTACAGTCCTTAATACTGAAGTAATTCAGTCTTTCAATCATTTACTCAGAAACAGTCGACTCGTTTTTCCCTTATAAGTTGACACTTTGCCAGGACTGTGACAAATTGGTATAAGAGCAGGAACTCAAGATCCTTTGAACTTAGATCATATGTGGATATGAAGTTTGAAGCGATGACCCAGAAGATGGAAGAATAAAGCCAGAAGTTAGAAGCTTATATGGCCACTGTTGATGAAAGATTCTACTCCATCTGCAAACTTCTGAATAAAGAAAAAGGAGAAGAGTCAAAAATGGATAGAATTCCTAAATCTCCTCTCCTTCCCATACCTGCAAGCATAAGACCAAGACAGGATGGTGGATCACAAGTATTAAGAAAAGAAATCCAATCTTGAGTAATTGTTCCAAACCCTCCAAGAACTGAATTACCATTGTTTAATGGTGAGAGTCCTAGAATGTGGCTTCGGAAGTGCAACAAATTCTTCAATGTATACCAGATTCCAGAATGTGCATGGGTGGACACCATAGAAATGTATCTAGAAGGAAAAGCTGAAATATGGTTTCAGGGGTTGAAACTAGCAAAACGGGACATTATCTGGAGTGAATTTGCACAACTGCTATATCAAAGATTTGAGGTTAAAGGCCTGCAACATAAAGTTGAGGAGTTTAACAAACAACAACAGCATGGATCAGTATTTGAGTACCAAGAGAAATTTGAAAAATTGAGGGCAGTTATGTTGCAGAAGAATCCTAAACTAAATGAACCATATTTCCTTTCAAGCTTCATTAGTGGGCGGTGGGAAGACATTAAACCCATGTTGAGACTCATGAAACCTACAACTCTCTTTCAAGCCTTTGAAATTGCAGTTCTGCAGGTGCAATCAGTAGAACTGGCTAAGAAAGGGAAATTAACATTGCAAAAGCACCTGGATTCTGGAGAAATTATCAAGGAAGGCAAGAATGCAAGAATTATTACCAACTTTTCTGCACATGCTAATAGTTCAAATAAAGTGGAATAGGAAGGAGTTAAACCTGCTAACAACTGGCCAAAAATATCACCTCAGGAGATGCAGTATAGGAGAAACAACAACTTGTGTTTCAAATGTGGAGAAAGGTTTAGTCCTGGTCACAAATGCAGATTCAAACATCTTAACTTCATCCTAGCAGCAGAAGAAACGGGAGATACTGAGGACTACAATGGGCGAATAGCAGAAGAAATGCAGTCTCACCAGGAACAAGAGGACAGCATGCAGGTATCTCTTTGTGCATTATCTAATTCCTTTCAAAGACAAACTATAGCCATTCAAGGATACTTAGATGGGTTAGAAATACTTATTCTAGTGGACATAGCTGATGTTCAGAAGGCTATGGACACCGGTGACTGGAGTGAGGTCAAAAAGGTCCTTGGCCGTAATGAAGAGCTATTGCGCATGTGTATTTCACATGGAAAGAAGACGGTGCTTCACCTGGCAGTTACGGCAGGTCATGAAGAGATTGTTGAGGAGCTGTTGAAGTTGGAGAGCATGACAGATGTGTTGCTGGAAAGAGAGGCTGATGGTTACACAGCTCTTGCAATTGCTGCTCAAGGTGGACTTCTAAATATTGCAGAATTATTGGTTAAACAGAATGAAAACCTGGTCCATATGGTGACCAACGATTGGAGGCTCCCAGTAGTGTTGGCTTCTGCAACTGGTCATGATGAAATGACTCGCTACCTTTACAAAAAAAACTGACTTTAAATACTTAGACCCAAAAAACACCCATATCCCGGAAAATATGATAATTCAAGATCCAGAAGACCAAGCCGAAGAGAATGGAAGTTCAAGATGAATGCTGTTGCACTTCTTACTAATTGCATTGCTGCCAAAATTTACGGTAAATATAAAAACTTCATCTTGGAGATTATTTTGTTGATGCTCACCATTGAATATTGTTGTCACTTGTTTCTGTTAAAAAGCTGTTTAATCAAACTAGCACCAGTAGGAGGAATGATGATATCATCAAAAGTCAGGATCTTGATCATATTGCCGATCAAAGAAACTGCTAAGTTGAGAGATGCAAAAAATAACAACTTGGTGTAAGTAGTGGACATGAAGATGAGCACGAAGCATGGCTATTGAAGAAAAAAAGGAAAGAGGCTTACGGAGAAAGTAAGTTAATGAGGAAACAGATTTTAAAGGCTCTAGTAGAGGGTTTTAATGGCTCCACATGAAGGAAATTATCAAAATATAGGGTGGACTTGACGAATAAAATTTGGGAAAAAGGAAAATACCTTGCTATCAGCTTTAATGGCGGACGATCGTCGGTAGAGATTCTTTCAACAACGAAACTTGAAATTGTTGTTTTACATGTATTTATAGGGGAGCAAAGATGAATTTTGAAGGTTTAAATTTAAAAAAAGATTGAATTTTGGGGGTTGATTTTAGAGAGAGAGGGGTTACATGGGTTGCAGAGGAAGAGGAAGATGTAGGGTATGCACGCACCGAGAGGTGAGGAAAAGTGAGATAAAGTGAGAATGGGAGAAAAAGTGGGGAGGGGTAAAAACAAGAAAAAAATGTGGAGAGAGTGAGAGAGGGTGAGTGAAGATGTCACGGGCCATCTGCATTCCATTTTAATTAAAAAAATTTATTTAAAAAATATAATCATATTTAAATGAATCCATAAAATTTTATTAAATGTCAATTAGTAATATAATTTAAAAATATATACATAGTTACATATTTTTTGATATTTTAAAATAATTAAAAAATAAGCGATTAAACCAGTAGATCAAACGATTCAATCGATTAAACCATAAATTTTAAGATACACGGATCAATAAGCGGGTCCGATTTAATAACTATGATTATATGTGTAATCGTTATTAATCGTATAGATATAAGTGTGAACGACTTTTGTCACTTTGGATTTCATCGTCGTTCAGTTAGTAGAAGGTGATTTGTTCTTGTTGACTTGACTTGGACATGTGATATGTTGATTTTGATTTTTTTTGTAGGAATGGATTTGAGAAGAGAATGGTCGCTAAATGGACACGCAATTGTTGTGTCATATTGGTTGAGGAGAGTGATTGAGGAGAGTGGTGTGTGTCACGCCCCAAACCGGGGTCATGAACAGTCACCCGTTGTCCTAAATGCCGACTATATTTTTACAGAAAATCAGACAGAAACTCTCCATATTTCGAAGGTCTCCCAAATACAATTTGACATATATATCAATATTTATCATGTAAAATAAATAAATGGTCATCCCGACCTCTCAAAAATCAACCGATGCCATAGTCAACATCCAAAACAACGCAAATCTATAAAAATTTCCAACAAATCTAGTCACAGACTTCTACTGTTATGCTCAACTAGAGCATGAACAGTTGCCACATCGAGCGGACCTAAAATTTTACATAATATACAATAATTTTTCCAAATAACATTCAAATACGTACAATCGTCTCAATACAAATAAACTATGAGAGTTTCACAAATAAATATACATAAATTATACAGTTATCCCAAAAATAAATAAATGAGTACATTTATCAAACTAAAATTTTCAATAATCGTAACGAAATATATGGTAACATCCATACTCAATCCCGGTATTATCAATTTCACGTCGCAACACAATAATTCTTCTTCAATTCAAGACAAATCCTGTGGGGAGAAAGTGAGGGGTGAATATCTATGGGACGATACTCAGCAAGTGAGAGGATTGATATCATGCTATTAATATCGATAGTGAATTTGGAGTATCAAAGCATGTAACAAAATATCGAGTGTGCGAAAATAACGTGTTGTTTCAGAATAAAACATATTTCAAGACACACATCAGAAAATAACATATGCATCTATCCATGTAACAAGTTACATATGTAGAGCCGGCCGAACAAACAATCTCGGCAATTATCTACCTAGACCAAGGACGGGTGCATTGGGGGTTTTCACTATGCAAATATCAAATAATGGCTCTCTACCCCAATGTTGGCCACAGGCTACTCCAACTAGCCTATAAATAATAATAAGAATACATATATATATATAGTCGGCCGTGTATGGTGTCCCACCCAGTGCTAGACAGAGGTAAACTCATATCCGCCCCGATGAGGGTCAACCTGGGACACCCATATACAAGACGATCTGACGGATACCTCCGGCCGAAACGTATTCAGGCACAAGAGATGTCTCTACCAAATGTCCTTCGTAACTACGGAATACTATAGGAAACATATCACCATATCACCAAGTCAGCCGAACACGTAGCCCCATGCATCACATCATCATGTCGGCCGGACATATAGCCCCATGTATCGTAACATAATTTCGGTCGGGCGTATAGCCCAAATAATACATGTAAGTCCATTTAAAATTTCGTACCAATACAGTAGAATCATTAAAACATGTCAATATATCAAAAAGGTGACACAATATCAGTTATCAAACTCATAGATACATAATCTATAAAATCAGTAGTTGAGACACTCCAATGGTCACAAAAATATGTCTATCAAAATCCAAAAATTTAGTTTTCATACGTATAGAAATCATGTCATTTGAAAATCGGTAAAACATGATTTGTCAATCAATAAAAGATGTCAAAGTCCCACTCACTGTATGGGAGATGGTAGCGCACTCTCCAATAATACCACGAAGTGAAGAAAGAATGCTCCTCTCAATCGATCAAGCGCTATATCACTACAATAAGAGTTTACACATAACACATTAAAGGTGTTATAGCATTTGGGAATTAAAGGTCACATTTTAACTATCCCTTTCACTCTCCAAATAACAATTCCAATCACCTTATTAGAGGTACCCAACGCAATGAATGCGATGCTAACATCAACTATTTACATCATCATTCACATCTCCAAGGTTTTCTCTAAATTATCAAAATGACAACATAGAGTACACACCATGAAAACACCCAAATCAAGATAAAACCATAATGCTATTAACCATCAAATGCATCATTCATCTATCTAATGCAATACATGAACAGCATACATCCTTATACCTTCATTTTGCTATTAAACACCATTCCCAATACTCCTAACAACATGCTATACTTGGGTTCCCTCCAATGTACTTGGCCAAGGCACTGCACATATATAGGGTCACAAATTTCACCTCAAAAATCTGCATGCATATACCCAAACTTCTCATGCTCATGCCCTAAATTTTATATGCATATGGTCACTAATGCACCATAAAAATCTGTACACATTTGGACTCCTTTAGTGCAGAAAATCCTGCACTCATTCCTACTTTCTTTTATGCATTAACACACATATGTACACACTTTACTTCATGTCAAATTTCTGGACGTGTAATAGCACAACAATCCTACATTTAACCTAATTAACCACATACAACGTCGGAAAATGCATTCTATTCGAATCTAGTTACATTCTGGTATACACAAAACTTTTTATCATAAATTTACCCTAAATTCGTAACCAAATCGAATGAGTCCGAAATCACTCACCTAGGGTTTTTCTCGGATCACAGACCTTTGTCCGAATGTCTCCTCGATCACTCCAAGATCTGAAATGCTACCTATCAAGACAGGGTTTATTAGTTAGGTTCAAACACTTAGATTGAAAGTAAAACCCTAAGTCAGTTACCTGCATGGAGGTTCGTGGGCTGTCACTGGCTCACGGGCTCACGGGCCTTCATGGGCCGTCGTGGGCTACAGCGGGCTCATACGTTCGCGGGTCAGCGGGCCAGTGGGCTAGCGGGTCGGCAGGCCTACGGGCTGGCGGGCCTTCTGCTGATGGCACTACGGGCTGGCGGGCCTGCGGCTGATGGGCCTGCGGGCCGGCAGTGGCTCGAGGGCTGCAGTGGCTTGCGGGCTGGTGCGCCCCCGTGCGCTAGCGCGCTCGCAGCCTGGCTCGCGCTCGTGGACTGTGTCGCGCTCGTGGACTAGCGCGCTTGTTTGTGGGCTGGGTCGCGCTCGCTCGCGGACTGAAGCGGGCTGTGGCTCGATCGCGTGCAAAGGCGCACGCTTGCGGGAAGCAACGACAGTCGCGAGCGATGGCATGTGTTGCGCGGGGGAGATCGCGCGGTGGCGCGCTGGTGGTGGAGCTCGCTGCGGTGTGCGATCGGGAAGGGAGAGCGATCGCGAGAAATCGCGAGAGGGAGAGAACTGTGAGAGAGAAACCGAGAGGGAAAGAAGAAGAAGAAGAAGAAGAAGAAAAATATGATGGTGGTGGCCCGTTGGTGGTGAAGCTCGCGGCGAAGAGGAGTGGCGCCGCTGTGGGGGGAGAAACGAAGGGTCGGGGAGAGAGGGAGTGAGGGAGAGAGAGAGAGAGAGAGAGAGAGAGAGAGAGGGGATTAGGGTTTCTAACCCTAATCCCCAAATCAATTTGGGGACGCAGCGTTTTACCCCAAAACGTTGCATCTCTATTTTTTTTTTGAAATAATTTATATATATTTATGCATATATATTTTCATACCCATATTTCGTTAGAAATGCGAATTTCATAAAAATGAGGTTTAATTCGATTTGCCGATTCGGCAAATTAAAATATACCAAAAATTTAATTTAAATAGCCCATAATCAAAAATTAAATTTAAATAAAAAAATCTCTCTATATAATGAACTGAGGAATATCTCATTTTTTTATATATATTTTTCGAAAATGGTACTCTTCTACGAATACCGCAATATCAGTGTTATATTTTCTAACCCCCTAATAATAAGTTTTTATCTCGAAACTAAAAGAAAGCAATACACTGAACAAGTGGGGGTACTGTCTCCTAATAGTCTTCTCGGGCTCCCAGGTCTCTTCCTCAACCTGGTCACTTCTCCACAAAACTCTGACCAATGGAACTTCTTTACTCCGTAGCTTTCTGACCTGTCGATCTAGAATAGCTACGGGCTAAGTTAGAAAACTAAGGTCCTCTCTGACTGGCCGTCCGTCGCCAGTCATTGTTTGAGCTCCTAAAAGCTCGTCTCACAACGATCATCCCGTAAGAACTTGACGCCCTTCGTATCAGTCTGGTAAGTGGAGCAGTGATCCGGGAGAATCCTTTTACGAACCGCCGATAACACCCCGCAAGACCAAGGAAACTCCGTACCTTGGTCACTGTATGTGGCTGCTGGTGTGTTGGTCGACCCAAACGGCATGACCACGAACTCGTAATGTCCATATCGGGTGCGGAATGCGGTCTTGGGCACTTCCTCAGCCCTAATCCGCAACTGATGATATCCAGATCGAAGATCGATCTTTGAGAAAAACCCTTGTCCAACAATTCCCGCAACTGGACCTTGAGCTCTCTAAGCTCAGCTGGCGCCATTCTGTATGGCAGAATATATATGGGAGTAGTCCCTGGATCTAGGTCAATCTCAAAATCAAACTCTCAAACTGGGGGTAGTCCGGGTAGCTACTTGGGAAATATATCTGGGAACCCTGCACCACTAGGACCTCCTCAAGCCTCGGCCCCTCCACAGTGGTGTCAATAACATGAGCCAGGCATGTCATGCAAGCTCGGCGTATCAATCTCCTGGCTTTCATCACCGATACAACATAGCGAGGTAACACACGCCCCTCGCCTGGGAACCTCAACAACCGCTCATCGGGTTTCCGAAACTCCACTTTTTTTGTGAAGCAATCTACTGAGGCTCTATGCATGCTTAGCCAATCCATCCTTAGGATGCATCGAAATTCGTCATTTCAATTGGAATCAAGTCTACCTCAAATACCGCATCTTTGACCATGACCTTGCTCCCTTTGTAGACGGAATCTCTAAATATCTGCTCACCGAGAGGAGAAATGACCAATATATCCTCATCAAGTGGCGACAAGGCTTACCCAACCCATGGGCAAAAGACGCTTCTCACATACGAATAGTTCGACCCGGTGTCAGTAAGGACACGAGCGTCGACTCCCCATATTTTCATAACTCCTAATGTGAGAAAATAAAAGATCAGTTGATAAATATGGAAGAAAATATATGCTCATATATATATATATATATATATATATATATCAAAATGTATGTACAAACCAACATAGTTAAGCCTCTAAGACTTAACTAGTGATGGTGCTCAAAAGAAGGTACATAAAAAATATCTCTAAACATGGGGATCAGTGGGAGGAGCACCAATAATCACGTCAGGACTCGCTTGAGCGTCCTCCTGCATCATGGAGTATACACGGGTCTGTGTCCTCTGCTACTGTCGGAATGGTCCTGTCACCGTGTTGCTCCCGATTGCTGTCCGTGGAGTGGTGTGACTCGAGTGCGCAGGTGCTCCCTGCTATCCTCCTCGGGGAACACTCGAGTGTCCTGAAACTATCTGACCTCCAAATCCCAACTCAGGGCAGGCGCTCCTGATGTGCCCTGACTTCCCATACCGAAAGCATGTAACAGGCACCCTACACTCTCCAAAAGGGTGGTGTCCACCACATCGGCGGTAAAAGGGGTGTCGCTGATCTGAAGTCTGAGTAGTGGCACTAGGGGCCGGTGCTCTGAATCCCTAAGATCGTGATCCCTGTCCAGGATGTGCTTGTCTCGGCTGAGAAGAGCCTTCATAATATCCTAAACTCCTGCCCTTCTTCGAGCCCCGGCTCGAAGAAGCCCCAGATCTCTTATTTCTTAGCTCTATGTTCTCCCGCTGTCTGCCCTCAGCACGGATGATCTCCTCCGCCCTAAGTGCTAAGTCTACTATCTCCACAAAAGAGAGGCTAGGAGTTACTGTCATGTACCTCCTGATGTTCAAGTTGAGGCTATCCTCAAACTTGAACCGTAGCTGTTTCGGCGTCACCAGTCTGGAAGAAAGCAGTTAGTCGCCTTATCTCCGTCTCATACTCTGTCACTATCCTGGTTCCTTGCCGCAAGTGCAGAAACTCTGTAATCTTGCGGTCATGCTGAAACTCAGACAAGTACCTGCGATCGAACTCTTGTAGAAAGTCCTCCCATCGCAGCGGCTCGGTAGCATCGTCACAAATCGCCTCCCACCAAGTGAGGGCGTCACCATCCAAGAGCTCTCTGCTATCCGAAATCGGTCAGATCAGTCAAAATTCTGCGGGTGCGGTTGATCCAGTGCTTCGCTGCTGTGGAATCACCCGTTCCCGCAAACTCCGTGCAGCCTAACTGCCTCACCTCCTTCACCAACTGGGTGAGCTCGTGATTACGCCTCAAGGCGGAGGAGGTGGTGTCACTAGGTCCTGAAACAGTGGAAGAACCAACAACTGGGGGCTGATCTGGTACAACTGAAGGTGGCACAGCCGTAGGAGTCGGCGCGGCCATCGATACTGGTGGAGGTGGCACGGCCGTAGGAGTCGGCACTACCGTTGGTGGTGGTGGGGGTGGCATCTGAACCCTGTGGGAGGTGTACTACTCATACACCTGCCTAAACGCCTCAAGGGACGGTGGTGGAATCTCGGCTGGAGCAGCCGGCTGTGTAGGCGCTGCAGGGGACGCCCGTGAAGAAAAAGCAGCCTCAGGCACTCCAAGGGTTTAAGGTCCCTTTAGAGGGTCGGGCACTAAAAGAGTCTCGGGTAACGTGAGTCTATCTCCACATCCCGGTGGTTTACCGCGTTTAGGCGGCATAATTTTGTAAGGAGAGAACTTTCATTAGATATAATTCTAGAGTTTGGCATGATTGAAAAATTTGGATTAGTTATAACTAACCCCCTAAAATGAATGAAATTAGTGGCTTACGACCATGTATGGGATTTTAAATGACTGTACGAAATTCTCTAATACATTGAGGACATTTCTATGTACTTAGGAATACTTTTCTTACTACCCTTTGCCCAACCTAAGGCTCTGATACCAACCGATCTGTCACGCCCCGAACTGGGATCATGAACAGCCGCCCGTTGCCCTGAATGCCAGCTATATTTTTATAGAAAATCTAATAAAATCTCCCCATATTTCGAAGGTCTCCCAAGCACAATTTGACCTGTATATCAACATTCATCCTGTAAAATAAATAAATGGTCATCCCGGCCTCTCCAAAATCAACCAATGCCACAACCAACATCAAGAACAGCGCAAGGCTATAAAAATTTCCAGCAGATCAGCCACAAACCTCTACTGTCATGCCCAACTAGAGCATGAGCAGCCATCACACCGAGCGGACCTAAAATTTTACATATTATATAATAATTTTCCCAAATGACATTCAAATATATACAATCGTCTCAATGCAAATAAACTATGAGAGTTTCATAAATAAATATACATAAATTATACAGTTATCCCAAAAATAAATAAATGAGTACATTTATCAAACTAAAATCTCTAATAATCGTAGTGGAAGATATGGTAACATGTATACCCAATCCCGGTACTATCAATTCCACGTCGCAACACAATAATTTTTCTTCAATCCAAGACTAATCCTGTGGGGGAGAAAGTGAGGAGTGAGTATTTATGGGAGGATACTCAACAAGTGAGGGGATTGATATCATGTTATTAATATCGAGGGTGAACTTAGAGTGTCAAAGTATGTAACAAAATATCGAGTGTGCGAAAATAACGTGTTGTTTCAGAATAAAACATATTTCAAGGCATACATCAGAAAATAACATATGCATCTATCCATATATCGAGTCACATATATAGAGCCGGCCGAACAAACAACCCCAACAATAGTCTACCTAGATCAAGGACCGGCGCATTGGGGGTTTTCACTATGCAAATATCAAATAATGGCTCTCTACCCCAATGTTGGCCACAGACTACTCCAACTAGCCTGTAAATAATAATAAGAATACATATATATAGTCGGCCATGTATGATATCCCGCCCAGTGCTAGACAGAGGTAAACTCACGTCCGCCCCGATGAGAGTCAACCTGGGACACCCATACACAAGATGATTTGACGGATACTTCTCGCCGAAGCGTATCTGGGCACAAGGGGTGCCTCTACCAAATGTCTTTCGTAGCTACGGAATACTATAGGAAGCATATCACCATATCACCAAGTCGGCCGGGCACATAGCCCCATGCATCATATCATCATGTCGGCCGGGCATATAGCCCCATGCATCGTAACATAATTTCGGCAAGGCGTATAGCCCAAATAGTACATGTAAATCCATTTAAAATTTAGTGCCAATACAGTAAAATCATTAAAACATGTTAATATGTTAAAAAGGTGACATAATATCAGTTATCAAACTCATGGATGCATAATCTATAAAATCAGCAGTTGAGACACTCCAATGGTCACAAAAATATGTCTATCAAAATCCAAAAATTTAGTTTTCACATTATAGAAATCATGTCGTTTGAAAATCGGTAAAACATGATTTGTCAATCAATAGAAGATGTCAAAATCCCACTCACTATAAGGGAGAGGGTAGCGCACTTTCCAATAATACCACGAAGTGAAGAAAGAGTGCTCCCCTCAATCGATCAAGCGCTATATCGCTACAATAAGAGTTTACACATAACACATTAAAGGTGTTATAGCATTTGGAAATTAAAAATCACATTTTAACTATCCCTTTCACTCTCCAAATAACAATTCCAACCACCTTATTAGAGGTACCCAACACAATGAATGCGATGCTAACATCAACTATTTACATCATCATTCATATCTCCAAGGTCTTCTCTAAATCATCAAAATGGCAACATAGGGTACACACCATGAAAACACCCAAATCAAGATAAAACCATAATGCTATTAACTATCAAATATATCATTCATCTATCCAATGCAACACCATAGCATATATCTACCATATATGCATACTCAAACATATTCTTGTAAAATCTTATCATTTACACATTTTCAAGTCACTTAAATACACCAATATTGGCAATACATGAACACACAATTATACATCCTTATACCTATATATAAACCTTCATTTTGCTTATTAAACACCATTCCCAATACTCCTAACAACATGCTATACTTGGATTCCCTCCAATGTACTTGGCCAAGGCACTGCACATATATAGGGTCACAAATTTCACCTCAAAAATCTGCATGCATATACCCATAACTTCTCATGCTCATGCCCTAAATTTTATATGCATATGGTCACTAATGTACCACAAAAATCTGTACACAATTGGACTCCTTTAGTGCAGAAAATCATGTACTCATTCCTACTCTCTTTTATGCATTAATACACATATGTACACACTTTACTTTATGCCAAATTTCTTGACGTGTAATAGCACAACAATCCTACACTTAACCTAATTAACCACATACAACATCGAAAAATGCATTCTATTCAAATCTAGTTACATTCTAGTATACACAAAATTTCTTATCTTAAATTTACCCTAAATTCTATAAGCAAACCGAATGGGTCCGAAATCACTCACTTAGGGTTTTTCTCAGATCGCAAACCTTTATCCGAATATCTTCTTGATCACTCCAAGATCTGAAATGCTAGCTATCAAGACAAGGTTTATTAGTTAGGTTCAAACACTTAGATCGGAAGTAAAACCCTAAGTCAGTTACCTGCGTGGAGGTTCGTGGGTTGTCACGGGCTCACGGGCCGTCGTGAGCCATCGCGGGCTCATGGGTTCGCGGGTCAGCGGGCCAGTAGGCTTCGGTTAGCAGGCTCGCGGGTCTGTGGGCCAGTGGGCTAGCAGGCCGGTAGGCCTGCGGGCTGATGGGCCTGCGGGCCGGCAGTGGCTCGCGGGCCGCAGTGGCATGCGGGCGGGTGCGCTCCCGTGCGCTGGCGCGCCCACGGCCTGGCTTGCACCCGCGGCCTGGCTCGTACTCGTGGACTGGCGTGCTCGCTCGCGGGCTGGGTCGCACTCGTTCGCGGACTGAAGCGCGCTGTGGCTCGATCTCGTGCAAAGGTGCACGCTTGCGGGAGGCAGCGACAATCGCGCGCGGTGGCGTGCGATGTGCGGGGGAGATCGCGCGGTGGCGCGCTGGTGGTGGAGCTCGAGGCGGTGTGCGATCGGGAAGGGAGAGCGATCGCAAGAAATCGCGAGAAGGAGAGAACTGTGAGAGAGAAACCGAGAGGGAAAGAAAGAAGAAGAAGAAGAAGAAGAAGAAGAAGAAGATGGTGGTGGCCCGTTGGCGGCGGAGCTCGCGGCGAAGGAGGAGCGGCGCTGCGGTGGGGGGAGAAACGAAGGGTCTGGGAGAGAGGAGAGAGAGAGAGAGGGATTAGGGTTTCCAACCCTAATCCCCATATCAATTTAGGGACGCAGTGTTTTGTCCCAAAACGTTGCGTCTCCATTTTTTTTTGAAATAATTTATATATATATTTATGCATATATATTTTCATACCCATATTTTGTTAGAAATGCGAATTTCATAAAAATTGGGTTTATTTCAATTTGTCGATTTGGCAAATTAAAAAATATCAAAAATTTAATTTAAATACCCAAAAATCAAAAATCAAATTTAAATAAATAAAATCTCTCTCTATATAATGAACTGATGAATATCTCATTTTTTATATATATATATTTCGAAAATGGTACTCTTCTATGGATACCGTAGTGTCGGTGTTACAGTGTGTCATGATTTTAATCATGATTATGGTGTATAGAGGCCATTCCTGTATGTTTCGTGTGTTTCTCTTTCTCTCTCGCAAATGGACACAGGAAGTAAGGTTGCATTTTATGCTCTTCCTCTCTCTCTCTCTCTTGCTCTCTATATAAGTGAAAGACATTTTTCTGTTATTACGAAGGTTTGTGTTTATTTTTTATACTTTTAAAATTTTGTTTTATTTTAGATTTGTTCTCTACTCTTTGTATTTATTTATATTTATTTCTAATTTCAATAATGTTTTTTACGATTTCGGTTGAGAAGAGTTATGTGCCTAATTATGATCATGGTGTATGGAGGCGATTCCCCTATTTTGAATGTTTGTGTTTTTGCATTTGTTTTTCTCCTCTTCTTGTGCAAAGGTAGAGATAGTGTATTATTTTTCATTTTTCAATAATATAATATTATAATATTGTAAAAATAATACAGTATCGTGGTGCTTATTGTGGAAGCCATTCCTTGTTATCAAGGTTTGTGTTTATCTTTTCTGTTTCTAAATATTTACTTTGTTCTACATTTATTCTACTACTCCTCATATTTAATTCCTAATTCCTAATTCAAAATCTTATTTTTTAGTTTTGGTTTAGGAAAGTGGTGTGCTAAATGAAGACGGTCAGGTGCTTTTCCTCTGTTGCGAAAATGTTTGTGTTTGTTTTTCCTGTTTCTAAATATTGATGTGTTGATTTTGATTTTTTTTTTTTGTGGGAATGGGTTCGAGAAGGAAATGGTCGCAGAGGTAAATGGACACGCAATTGTTATGTCGTACAAATTGATTGAGGAGAGTGGTGTATTATAATCTTAATAATGATTATGGTGTATGGAAGCCATTCTTGTATGTTTCATGTGTCTGTCTTTCTCTTTCGCAAATGGACATAGGAAGTAAGGTTGCATTTTATGCTTTTTCTCCTCTCTCTTGCTCTCCGTGTAAGTAGAAGACATTTTTTTTGTTATTTAGAAGGTTTGTGTTTATTTTTATACCTTTAAACATTTGTTTTGTTTTAAGTTTGTTATGCTATTTTTTGTATTTATTAATATTTATTTCTAATTTCAAAGATATTTTTTACAATTCCGATTGAGAAAAGTTGTGTGTCTAATTTTGATCATGGTGTATGTAGGCAATTCTTTTATTCTGAACGTTTGTGTTTCTATATTTGTTTTGCTGATCTTCATGTGCAGATGTTGAGGTAGTGTATTATTTTTCATTTTTCAATAATATAATATTATAATATTATAAAAATAATATAGTATCATGGTGCTTATTAAGGAAGTCATTCATTTGTTGTCAAGATTTGTGTTTATCCTTCCTCCACGTTTATTCAGCTGCTTTTCATAATTATTTCTAATTTCTAATTCAAAATCTTATTTTTTAGTTTCAGTTGAGGAAAATGGTGTGCTAAATGGAGACAGTCATGTGCTTTTCCTCTGTTGTGAAAAGGTTTGTGTTTGTCTTTTCTATTTCTAAATACTTGTTTTGTTCGACTAAAGATAATTTGAAATAGATAATGTTAAAAATACTATAATTTTATTATATGAAAAATATTTTTACATATGGTAAAAATATTATAATATTATAATACTATAAAAATTATAGTTATAAAAATCATTTTAAAAATATTTTTATATAAAAAAAAGTGTTTATTAACGTTCTCGACTAATGATAAAGGCTTGGTCGACCAAAGGGGCTTGTCCAAATTCTTTTGTTTATACCATTTTTTTTTGTTTTTTTTTTTTTTTGTGCGTGTGAGGAAGTGGAGGCTGCTGTGCATTAAATGGGCTGCCGTGTCCATTCAATTTTTTTTTTCCTTTTTTGAAGTGATAGACTTTTTTATTATTTTTTTTCTAGGTTAATTTTGTATTAAAAATCCCACCCCTCTTTTCTTTTTGTCTCCATAACTTAATATTTAATATTTAATATTTAATATGAGATAAAAATATTTTGACATTTTATTCAATTTTATTCGATCACCGTTATCAAGCGACTATCAAGAACCTTTAAGCATTTCCCTATAGTCTTGGTGGTTTCATAGAAACCAAAATGCAAAACTTCTTATGGAGTTGTTGTAGAACCACCAAGTACAAAACTACATATGGATCTAATACAGAACTATCAGAGTACAGAATTACTTATGGAGCTGATACAGAACTACTAAAGTACAGAACTACTTATTGAGTTATTGCAAAAATACCAAAATTGATACAGAACTATCAAAGTGTAGAACTACTTACGGAGTTGATGTAAAATTATCAAAGTACAGAATTATTTATGGAGCTATTACAGAACTATTAAAGTATAAAACTATCAAAGTGCAGAACTAATTATGGAACTGATGCAAAACTATTAATGGAGATGTTGTAAAACTATCAAAGCGTAGAATTACGTATGGAGCCGATACAGAATTATCAAAATATAGAAGTGTAAAACTACTTATAGGCCCAATTTTATTCATTGTTGTCTTTATGTCATGTAGTCTGTGATTCTTGTCCTTGTCTTTTATGCACCCGTTTGTAATCCCCAAAGTGTTACCTTGTAATACTTTTTGTACTTTTGGGTTTTTTTAATTGTGATAATCTCTATGAAAAATGGCAAAGGCATCGCATATAAGATGACGCTTGTTAATTAGTTAAAATCAATTTTTGAGAAGTTACCTTTCTTCGTTTGATGAGAATTTGGTTTAGTTGCCGTTATTGTGTCTATACTGTTACCATTTCACGAACTTCTCAAACGTGAACATGAAACTAGGAAGGTGTAACCGGTTCACTCAATATGCAGGAATAGCGTGGTGGCTCTTAATTAATAGAAATGTGGAAGTCCATAATCACGGAGAGTACTCGTTTCAAAATTTTATTAATGGCCCATACAAAGTAAATGATGGTTTGGCTAACATTGCTGTTCTTATTCTATTATTTAAAATGATTTGAGGAAAAAGCGAAAGAAGGAAAAAAATATATGGACAATTGGACGACCTGCGGTCTGCACCATATTGGTCCGTGAAGAATTTATCATTCTTTTTTTTGTTGTATAGAGATTTGAATTTAACATCTCCAAATCGGAAGAGAGTGATTTTGACCACTAAACTGTCCCCTTAAGGACACTGAAAATTTATATCCATAACACTTTCCCTCATCTCTTTCTATACATCTAACTGTTTATTCTTGTATGATTTGCCGGTTTCAGAAAAATAATCAATTTTTGAAGCATCGTGTAATTTAGACAAAAGGCGAGAAAAATCTTTCTTTTTTGTATGGAGTGGGATAAAAGACAGACTTTTCCTCATTCACCCTCTTCACGCTTCCCTTTTAAATGTCATTTTTCTTTGCTAAACTGGGAACCTACATTCAAATAGGTGTGTCTGCCAAACAAATCTGGAATGAGACAATGTGATTGTATTTGATCTATGATAAGTATACCCAATTGCCAGGTTCTGCTTTGGCGACCAAGGTGCAGCTAACATGGGCAGGTTTCCAATGCAGTGATTAGTTGGTGGTGTTGCATCAGACAAGCAATTGGACACATGCAAAAGTTGATTTTTGATCAGTCTCCAACTCCATGGTGGTGAGTGGTTGATTGGACTGAGCGGAAGCCACTCCTATGGGTTTGTTATAATGGTTCCATGCGTGTGATGTCTTTGGAGCTGCTCTGCCAATAAAAGCAGAACAAAAAGATCATATACCCACTTAAGCAAATGCAAAATTCATCGATTACAATAGATTGGAGGGAGAAAGAGAATAAGAAATCAAATATCAGTCCCGTGAACTCATTGTGACAATGACGACAAGGAAAGATCTCATCAGAACATGGTGCCCGAATCTTGCATCTTCTCTTATAATGCTGACATCTGCAACAAATCCTTGAACAACAAAATCAAATTTTCAGATTCCAATCATAATCCAGATTTTATAACTTCGCAGGAAGATCAAATTGAAAACCATGAATCAGATTTATGAATTTCATAGAAAGATCAGATTGAAAACCATGGATCAGATTTATGAATGGATAAGTAAAAGAGGACATCCAAGTGATTCAATAGTAGCAAATCCATAGGAAATTTTTTTAAAAAAATGAACAGAGTAAGAAGGGGAGAGAAAATTTACCCGTAACCCATCTTCCCAAAATCAAGACGTTGATTAGCAAAGTCTTCCATTGGCTCGAAGAGAGAGAATTAAGGAGTGAACAGAGGGGAGAGAGAGAGAGGAGATATTGGCTTGATTTGAGAAGATACGGGTCAAAAAGTCCCCCCCCCCGGGGCATTTATGTCTTCTCCTTTGTTAAGTGACCCTTTGGAAATAAATAATGGCAAATATATTTTATGTAAGATGTTACGCACGGTGAGACAGAGAGAAAGAGAGAGGGAAATGCCGTTTGGCGCCGTGTGGTGGACTCTCTCTCTCTCTCTCTCTCTCTCTCTTATCTCTCCGGAAAAGACTTTGTGGTCGACAAAAGATCAACCTTAGTCCACGAAATTTTAATCACCTTTTCTTTTATAAAAATATATTTAAAATTTTTTTTACTATATTTTTATAAGTATGATCTTTATTATTATAATGTTATAATATTTTGACTACGACACCAACGGCCAGTTTGTATTGTGTGATGTGATACGAGATCTCTTAATAAAGTCACGAGTTTGATTCACAAATAGATATGAAATAGATTTTGTTAATTTTGGATATCGATTAATATAATATTAAAATAAATTTTTTTAACTACGACCAAAACACTTATCGGTCGACCATGAAAACCGTATTCCACTGAATCCCTTTTCTTCTGCAAAACAACCTAGGCTTGTGTTCGGTTAATCTCCTTTTTTGATTGAAAAATTGCTACAAACCCAACGTCCTTAGGAGACTTTTTAATTTTTTATTATTTTTCACTAACAAAATCAAATTTGTTGAAGATTATGAACCTTTTCTTCCTTCCATGTGACAAGAGTAATCATCCTTTTGATCGTATTAATAAAACATTGTCAAAATTTAATTACAAAATATAGCATTTTTCCCCTATAACAAAAAAAGGAAAAAAGAATTTTCTAAAAATTTAAATGCGATGCGTATTAATTTATTTGATAAGTCTTAGATTGAAAATTAAAAAAAAAATTTAAATTTCAAAGTTATAGTCAAAAAATAAAGAAAAAATTTTTCATCAAATGAACACATATATTACTTTTTACCTTTTTTTTCTTTTTGGAGTATATTACATTTACTATTTTTGATATGGTATAGGCTAATGAAACCAAAAAACATTTTACATATGTTTGGTTGGTTATTAATAGCCCTGGGCCCAAGGCCAACTTTTTTATTTAAGATATTTTTTTAGTCGATATTTTTATAAGTATAATTTTTATAATATTATGATATCAAATATTAAATATTTTTTATAATAGTCGATTTATACCGGTCAATTTGAAGTTGGAATTAAATCATCTATGTTGGTCAATTTTTATTTTTATTTTTATCACCGGTATCTGGATTTTATTCGACTAATTCGGTTCAAATACTGTGGGTCTATCTTAGGATTAACTATCTTAAATTCTTTTTTGATATTTTCAGGGCTTGAACTCGAGATCTCTGATTAAGGAGGTAAAATGACTGATTACTCAATCGATCACTCAATCTAAAAAAATTTGATTATGATAGAAAATTTTTTATTAAATTGGTAGAACAAAGCATTTTGAATTGTTAATAATAATGATAATTTTTTCTATTGTTAGAAAGACATGTTTGAGCAAGATGTCAACAAATGTCTAACAGATGTAAAAAATGTGGGCATTTCTTTTGTCAACACGTGTCAAAAATGCCAAGACATCGTAGGCACCAAAAGGGTGGCCTTTTAAGAAAATAAAAATGTCAAAAATGATGGCCAATATCATCTTTCCTATTAAGCATTAACTTTCTATTGTTAAAATGTATTTTCTTAATGCCAACAAAAGGGTGTGTTTGGGTATTTCAAGGTAAATACATTTTAAGTAATTAAGAAAATTATGGCCTTTTAACAAAATAAAAATGTGAAATTTAATGCTATGCTCCATGTTTTATGCAACGTGCTCTAGGTTACTCGGTAACCGAATCGTAACCGAGTAATTGAACAATCGATCACAACCAAATAGCCATTTGGTAACCGAACAGCTCTTGAAATCCTCACTTTAATTTATAATTGAGTAGAAATTATGTGCACTTTAAGTATTAAAAAAAAACAAAAATATTTGATATTTCGGATTATTTTTAATATTATATAAATATTTAAATATTTAAATTAACTTTTTATGTTTTTATATTTTTGAAACTTTAAATTAAATATTAATATATATGACTTTTTTAGGGTTAAATCATTAAAGATTATAATTTTATATTAATGTTTATATATTTAATAAAATTGTTTTAAAATGAGAGATTGAGAGAGATGTCGTTTTTCTCTTATAATGGCATTCTTGCAAACCAAAGGGCAGAACTCGGAGGAGCTGATGCAGAACTAGCAATCGTGCAGAGCTACTCATGGAAGGAGTTGTTGCAGAACTATATCCCCGCTTTAAAATTTATAATTGAGTAGAAACTATGAGCACTTAAGTATTTAAAAAAACAAAAGTATTTGATATTTCAGATTATTTTTAATATTATATAAATATTTAAATTAATTTTTTTATATTTTTAAACCTTTAAATTAAATATTAATATTCATGAATTTTTTACGATTAAATCATTAAAGATTATAATTTTAGATTAATGTTTATATATTAATATTTAATAATTGTCAAATTACTTTATATATTACTTTAAATCATTAAAGAACTGCAAATGATTTTCACCTAAAAAATAGAAAAAGAACTACAAATGATAGTCAGGTTCAGTCGACGAGTATAGGAACTTTGACAAGTTATTTGACCATATCGGTAAGGTCTTCTTCTTCTTCTTCTTCTTCTTCTTCTTCTTCTTCTTCTTCTTCTTCTTCTTCTTCTTCTTCTTCTTCTTCTTCTTCTTTCCTTTTTTTTTTTTTTTTAACCCGCTCACCGATCAATTCCTACTCTCGAAAATCGAAAAGACAAAGGTAAAGAAATTATGATACAACTAGAATACAATACTATCAACTTTCTTTCTTTTAAAAAAAGTAAATTATTTGACAATTATTTTCTTATCAAAATATTACTTATGAACACTTAATAGACTGAGATTTTTGGATAATATAGATTTTGAGTATAAAAATTATTTAAAATAAATATATACTTGTCTTCGTTTCAGAATCTGAAATAATATTTTTTATTATTTTTTTTTTATACTTACGAAGTTGAGAGAATTTTTCTTTGATATTATATTACATTCCGCACCCTTGGTTTATGGGTACTTAAATTAAATTATTCAATAATGTAGTTTTAGTTTATTATTTAATATTTTAATATTTTGTATTACAATTTAATATCTTATTCAAACATCAAATATTTAAATATTTTACATTTCAAATTATTTTTAATATTTATAAATATTTAAATATTTAAATTAATTTTCCACGTGCATGCACCTTTTGCAATAAAAAAATCAGGTTTGTCCGGTATGCAATAGGGTTGCAATGTGCGCGGTGCGCTGTGCCCACATGGGCATGCCCACCGCGCACGCGTGCCCGCGCAAGACATGCTCGCCCGCAAGGCTTACACAATGCACCGTAGGACCATGTGGGCACATGCGTGCAAGGCATGTGCGTACCGCACAGGCATGCATGCGTGGCTCTACCGTGCATGCCCACGCAGTAGCCCGCATGGTAGCATTGTGCATGCCCGGTGGGGCTAGCAGTGCTACCGTGCAAGCAAGGACATGCATGGCACCCGCGCAGGCGACAACCACGAGCGGCCCCCACACAGGTACCATATAATTAATTTAATACATTAATATTATTAATTTAAATAATATAATTATACTAAATTATTAATTTAAATTATTAATGTTATTATTAAATAACTGTAATGATATTAAATTAATAATTGATATAATATAGTATAATATGATATATTATCAATATTATATATTATCAAAAAAAATAATTATCATATTATATAACACTAACTCCCGGTTCCTCCTTTACAAACTATACGAACTAATGCATGCAATATAAATTTTTTTATTATATTTTTTTATAGTTGAATAAAGGTCTACCTGTCATAATATTAATTTAAATTATTAATATTATTCATTAAAATAATATAATATTAATATTATTAATTTAATAATATAATGATATGAAATTATTAATTAAAATTATTAATATATCCCTCCGAGGCATGCGCATGCCGCGCGGCAATGCTATTGGACCATTTTCCTTTGTGAGTGGTAAGGCAGAAAAAGGAATAAATAGCTTTCTATGGCCTTTTAATGATGAAAATAAATCCAATAAATGCAGACAGTGTTCAAATGAATATTGCCTGCCCTGCACAAGGTTTCGTTGGCTGTCCCCATTCGTCGACCAAATTTTCAACCTTGGTCGACGAAATGGCGGCCTTCGTCGACCAAAGTCGCAGCATGGTGGACGAAGGACCACCCTTAATCGACCAAACGTTGTGTAAACAAAATATTTGTAGGCTAAAATATTTTCCAATGAACAAGTCACGCGCTTTTTATTTTTTATTTATTTATTTATTTTTTTAACTTTGGTTAGGCTATTTCTTAGTATTTGAAATTTTACCTCGATTAAAGTTGGACTGATTACTGTAAGGTCCTTTTTTTGCGGGGACAAGTCTTTTAATATTATTTTTCATGATGCTGAATCAAACCCGGACGTGATGAAAGGATACAGCGCTCTTTACAACTAATGTTGGTCAAGTGCTTAATAAAGTTATTAATAATGACAATTTTTAATTGTTTGACATTTTTGTTAAGATTCAATAACCGGGAATTGAACAAAAGATTTTATAAATGATAAAATTATATTATAATTAGGATCTTGTCTTTCTCCATTATACTCTAAAAATTATTATTATAAAAATATTAAATAATAAAATATTTTAAAATATTTTTATGTTAAAAAGGAGAGTGTCATACGTTCTTATAATATTATATTGTTAATAATACGTGTTAATTTTATTATAAAATTTTACAATTATAAAATATTTGATACGAATGATTTTATTATTTGCAAAAATCTATAATATTATAATACTATACAAATTATCCTTATAAAAATACTAAAAAAATGTTTTTATATTAAAAAAGTGACATCGCTTTGGCCGCCGACGAAGGATGAATCAAACAAATTCTAAATTTTTTATATTTTGCATTTTCTAAAATATATGGAGAATAGTTTATTTAGATATGAATGTGGTTTTTGTTTTTTAGACTGGTATGCATATTTTCCAATACCATGTGATTTGAGCTCCTCGATTGTAAAACAAAAAACGCAAATAATTTTTTCTTTTGCATGACTCTAAAAAAACTCATCATCAACAACCAAATTGGCTTCATTAACAACATATACAACTGTATAGACCCTACCCTGTAACTCGAAACCGAAGAGACATGGACACTCGGTTATCGAAGAGTCGAACAGGTGGTTGGGTTACCGAAGAGCCGAACAATAGTTTATAATCGAGCAACGGAATAGCTGAGCAAACAGCCGAAACAGGACTGTGATTTCGCAGGAACTGTGATTTGACAGAATTGTGATTTCACAGATAATTTTTCCAGAACTTAGAATAATTGTGATTTCACAGAACTGTGATTGGCGAAACTATGATTCGCAGAACTGTGAACCCTAAACTGTGATTTCCTCTATTTATTGTAAATTTTTATAATATTCTACCTATTTTTAATATAAATCATTAGTTTTAGACATTTTTCATATTTTTCTACAATCATAAAATTATCATTGAACCATTTTTAATGCATAAGTCCAGATTAGATTTAGGTAATTTTTTAATGCATTAAAAAAAAGACACTTAAATCCTCCAACTTTAATTAATTTCATATTAACAATCACATGACTGTGATTTCGCAGAAGAACAACTATGATTTTCATAGAATTATGATTTGACAGAATTGTGATTTCTGAGAACTATGATTTCGCAGAACAACTATGATTTCATAGAACTATGATTTTGCAGAACAATTGTTAGATTTTCCTAGAACTGTGATTTTGCAGAGTAACTATGATTTCACAGAGCTTGATTTTGATGGAATTGTGATGGGCAGAACTGTAAACTCCAAACTATGATTTCATCTCTTTGTGTGTGACAATCAAATGGTCAATCCTAGGAATGTCTCTGATTTGTTCTTGACCAAGTTTTGATGCTTATGCTATGTAGCTTTGGATTTGGATGATGCTTTTCCTCACTGTGTTTGAAGAGAGCAAAATGCAGGGATTTTCAAAAATCAGAAGATTGGTTCAGCTCTTCTCTCTGGGACAACGCTATGTTTTGTGTGTCTGTTTAGCTTCATACCATAAGAGTTGATAAGAATTGTTTAGAGACCATAGGATTGAGGCTTTGAAGAGTGATAAGACAGGGCTATAACAGTCATTCTCTTTGGATATTCTTTAAGTATTCGTTTCTATTTATTGTCTACTTCTTGATTATTATTAGTAGGATCTCTTATCCTTTGAAACAACATACATATATGACGCTACAGGATAAGAATTCACCGAGAGATTCTGATGTGATGATGCTTTAAAAAGATGTAACACGGCAAATTACTTGAATTACGTGCTTCACAATGCCAAGGTGCCCTTGCAATGAACGCCATTGTTGTAAATAAATTCAATATAAGAGCTATAAGCTAGGGGTGCTTTTCAGACTTCATGGCTATGATGGCTACATTAGTTTACCAAGTGGCAACTTTAGAAAGGCATGATAATGAGGAAAAGACATTAGTTTGTCGATATATTTGTCTAATGAGTTGTAACGTTTGATCTCTTAATCAAAATTTTAATTTTGATTTGTAATTTGGGTATGAAGCAAACTATTTGGGAAGGTAACCTCTTAATGGGGCACTGCAAATCGCGAATCAAATTAGTCGAAATATGATTTCGGATATCGATTGATATAATACAAAAAAAAAATACACAACATAGTTGAACAGTTAATCTAAAGCTGATGCTTAAAAACATTTTAAGGTGATTCGAGCAATTTTTCTTCCGGGAAATAAATTAGGTCAAATTTTTTTTTTGACGGCAACACCCATGAGAAAAGTGTATTGCCCTAAATTCTAAAATTAATATGATATTTATACTTTTTTAATAAATAAACCTGTAAATTCAGTGATACACGTATTTTACTTAAACACATACAATTACAAATTCAATACTGAGCACATCACCCGATTTTTTATGACCAAACTTCAACTCTGCATCGCGCAACGCGCCATATACTCCTCCTAGTCCGTTATATACCCTGCATACCAATGGCCTCCTAATGATTTATAAAAAATTTGTTAAATTTATTTATTTCTCTGTTACATAGTGGCCGATACCTGAGATGTATAATTAATGGCGAGTGTCTTAAAACAACATTTTCTAATGATTAAAATTCATTTTATATTTGTATATATGATATTACATTTTTGTAGTGACTAAAATAACCAAAATAATATCTTCTATAAGTGTAATATTCTTTTTAACATATGAATTTCCATTTTTTATTTCCAATTAAATTATTATAATTATTAAAAACCTACATCTAATATAACACAAACATTTGAAAATTGGACGAAAATATCAAAAGCACAACCCATGCTCGACAATGAAAATATATAATTTTTTTTTGGATGTATGTATAGTTAGGCGTTTTATATATAACAAAAAATAAAAATTCTATGTAAATCATTAAAACCGTTTTCCTATAAAATATTAATATATCTTTTTTTTTATACTATATCAATCGATATTTATAATCATATTTTAATTAATTCGATTCGTGATTTACAATAATCCATTTAGGAGGTTACCCTCTCAATATAGTCTGTTTTATATTCAAGTTAAGAGTCGAGTTTAGATCTTGATCAAAAGACTTAGCGTCATATTCTATTAAATCAACTGACTGTCAATAAAATATTAATATATCTTTAGTTAAATGCATCAAATGAAATAGTTATTTGTTTATTTATTATGAAAAAAGTGATAAGGTTTGAAGTCAGAAAAACATTCTATTCAGAGATTATTAAGTTCACTTTTGTTGCATGAAAAAAAGGAAGAATATTATATATGCAAATATCGAACACGTTTCATCTTATGAAATACTCTTAGCACACCGGTTTGGAAATCAAAACCCTTTATCCAAGCCGGGCCGCGGAGCCGTCTCAAAGCAACGCCTAAGGAGATATCTTCAGAACCGGCAAGGCGAGCTTTAGGGTTTTGAAGGAAGGGAGAAGGGCAGAAATGGCGTTCACACTGAGAGGCGTGAGGGTGCCGCCAAACTCGGTAAGTCTCGAAGAAGCTAGGCAACGTACCTTTGAATTCTTCAGATCGGCTTGCAGATCATTGCCCACTGTCATGGAAATCTACAACCTTCACGACGTCGTCTCCGTCACTAAGCTGCGCTCCACCATCGCCTCCGAAATCCGCAAGAACTCTCACATCACTAACCCTAAGGTCTCTCTCTGTCTCTCTCAAATTTTTTTCAAAATTAGATTCATGCCGAAAATTAGGGTTGCGAACATGGAAAACTGGAGTCGAATTTTTGACTTGAAGGATATTATGATCTGGTATAATAATTTGTTACAACTTTGCGAATTTGTTACATAATTTTTGACTTGAAAATTAGATTTGGAATGGAATGAAAATCGAAACCTAATCTACAACTTTCACTTGTTGACTTCGAGTTTGGATTGTCTCCGTGAATCGATATTAGATCGATTGCCATTCTTATTCTCATTCCAAAATTTTGAAAATAGGTTGCAGATAACCATTTTATTTATATATTTTACAGTTGATCCCAAATAAAATCTATTTTTAAAACAGACATCTCTTCCTTAAGAATAAAATTTAGACATGAAATATCAAATTAATTTAATAATTTTGTATTTTAAATTATCTTGGATTATACTTAACTTCAACTATAATGTGGTTTTAAGTTATAAAATCAATTTGATACTTGATTTTTACCATCTCTTAATTCTTGATTTGCAAAGAGTTAAAAATACTTCGGAAATATGTATTAACATTCTCTTATAAAAAATTCAAATTTCTGACAAAAAAAAAAAGAATGATTCATGATGATATTTTAATACATGAATTTGGTTTTTGTCTTTCCCTCTCTTGAATTTCTTTTGTTTATTTTTTAGATTCCCATAAATTTCACACCCTTCGTTTTCCACCTCTTCATTTTTGATATAATTAACTGGTATTTGAATTCATATTTTGACTAAACCGATTCGAATATTGTCGAGTTCAATTTGGAGGGAACTCCTCCAATGTAATATTTTCTATTTTCAAGTTTTAAACTCAAAACTTGATTAAAAAATTCTAACACTTTTATCTACTGATCATGAGGTCATTCAAGTCTATTGAATGTCTATTATGTGTGATTGTGTGATATAATAACTCTTGCTGGCCAGATTGTGGGTAATTAAAATTTTAGATACAAAAACTCTCAACTATGGATTCGGATATTCCTAGAAAATAATTTACCATTGTTTTTCATACCTGCTGCTATTTGGAATTGACTGAACTATAAAACGAGGATACATTTCTTGTAGACCTATGCTCTTGATATTTGTTAAATTTGAGCCTATGCACATATTAGTATCACTTTCCCCCTTGTTTGGCTTCATTTTATTTTCTCCTCTTTTCCATATGTGAAGTCATAATTCCAGCATCTTTCTCCCCTCTTCAAGTCTCTCTCCATTGAAACGATTTAAATAAAACCTACATTTAGCTGCTTTCAATGGTTAAGATATACAGATTTTCAATTTTTGTGATGCTAAGAACAAATAGAGGTATTGTCGTAAAATGATATAACTCCCAAATTCATTACAATCCCCTGCATTTGAAAGGAAAATTGGACCTTTTTGGCTTGGATTGGTTTATGTTAATTTGAGGAAGTGTTTGCAAAATTCTGAGTTTAGTAATGCCAACACTAGGGCACACCTTTTTGTCTTTGGCTTGGAACACTTGCACGTACTTGATGTGTAGAAGGGAGAGCCCATATTAGGTTTCAGGCCCTTCTTTGTTTCTTCAATTTGGTAATTTAGTATGTGTTTTGAGTTTTCAAATTGCAAGATGAAAAAGAACTGCTAGACAACTTCAATGGTAATACTTTGCTGTTATTACAACATCACTAAAGTTTCTTATTTTAATTTTATGGTGGTGGTGTATCCTATAACCCATGTCTGGAAAAATGTATGCACTAGTGTAGGCATTACTAAATTTAGGATTTTGCAAATGATACTATCCTCTTTCTTAAAGAGGATATTGACGGCTTTTGAGACATGATCTACTTGATCAATTTTCCATTTTCTTTTTTGCTTCGATTTACTTTCTAGTTTCTAAGGTTTTCTCATCCTTTGAGTGTTTTTGTGTTCTGCCTTAATATAATTATTGTTACTCTAAAAGAAAAAGTGTAAGTTATTTGCAATTCTTTTTTTTTTTCACTTTTTTGTTGTTACTAATTTTGTAGGTGATTGACATGCTACTTTTCAAGGGGATGGAAGAGCTTGGCAACATTGTGGAACATGCAAAACAGCGGCACCACATCATTGGCCAGTATGTGGTGGGTCAAGAAGGTCTGGTGAAAGATTTGGGCACTAAGGATCAAGGCATCTCTAATTTCCTAAAGAATTTCTATAATGGCAATTACTTCTGAACTCCATGTTTCATGGCACAAGGTCACCTTAAGTTCATGTTTTTGAGTCTAAACTTGCCAAATAAGCTAAACATTGAAATTGTGTGTGTTGTTCGTTCTTGAAGAACAATTGATCGTATTTCCTTTCGGATCACTTTTAGGACCTAAAACCAATGTTGCCTGTAATGGCATTTTATTTTATTGAAGTGAGAAATGAGGTTGGGAAATTTTTTCTCTTCTCAGCTATCATTTGCAAAATGCTAATATTTATGCGTTCTTGCATCTTTATCGCAAAGTATGACTTGCATGGTTTCTTCACTTCTTAATTAATGCGGCTGCTGATGTCCTGCATGTGGCCTCATAATTCCCTTTGCATTCATACTCTTATTGAGCTCTTCTGAGCCAGAACTGGTTGGGGGGTACAGTCTGTTTTCTTTTTTTTTTTGTTTTTTTTTGGGGGGGGGGGTGGGGGTGGGGGTGGGGAAGTGTTATGAGTAGAACTGGTTGTGAGGTTTGGGAGTGGAGTGCACATTTGGGGAATTGAGATGAAATTATGCAATAGTGTGCAATGATTTTAATGATGAAAACATGGTAGGGAAAAGGACGTGATTTTATTGATGGTTGGGACAGTGTCAAGTGTATTTGAGAGATTGCCAACAACCCCATTGGTGGTTGAGTCTTGTCTGCATGGGAGGGACAAGGACAAAGAAGAGATCATTAAATTGCTGAATGTGGGTGAGGAGTTTGATTCATGTGATTCCCATTGTGGGTATGGGGGAGTTGGAAAGACCACACTTGCGCAGATTGTTTATAACAATGAGAGAGTGCAGAATCACTTTTATTTGAAAGCTTGGGTTTGTGTGAGTGACAAATTTGACGTGATAAGGATAACAAAAGCGCTTATTGAGTCGTTGAGCAGACAGATGTGCAGGGATACAAACTTGGAGCTGCTTTAGGATAATTTGAGAAGGCGGTTGAGTGAGAAGAGATTTTTGCTGGTTCTGGATGATGTTTGGAATGAGAATTATGGGAATTGGGATATTCTGCGGATTCCTTTCAGGGCTGGTGCACCAGGAAGTAGAATCATAGTTACAACCAGGAATCAGAATGTTGCTGCAATCATGAAGACAGCTTCTGTTTATTATCTACAAGTGCTAACAAGAGAAGATTGCTGGTCACTGATAGAGCTAATCGTCTTTCCTAATGGGGACTCGAATGCCTATCTGGAGCTGAAAATGGTAGGACAAGAAGTAGCAAACAAGTGTAATGGCTTGCCTTTGGCAGCAAAGGCACTTGGGGGCCTCTTGCGGCCTAAACTTGTCAAGAAGCATTGGGAAGATATCATTCACAGCAAAATGTGGAATTTGCCAAATAATGATATCATTCCAGCATTGAGGCTGAGCTACTACTACCTCCCTCCACATCTCAAGCGGTGCTTTGCTTATTGTTCGATATTTCCTAAGGACTATGTTTTTGATATAGATAACTTAGTCCATTTATGGATTGCAGAGGGTTTTGCGCATACAGAAGAAGAAACCAAAGGAATTGAAGATGTGGGCCGTGCGTATTTCTCTAATCTAGTGTCCAGGTCATTCTTTCAAAAAATGAATGTTGAAAATGCAAAATTAGTAATGCACGATCTCATCCATAGCTTAGCACTATTTGTTTCTGAAAAAGCATGTCTTTTGTTGGAGAATCAGAAAGCCTCTTTCAAGACAGATTATCCCTGTACAACACCCTGCCATTTTTCATACATCAGAGATTTTTTTGATGGATTTTCAAAATTTGAGGCAATCCGCAAAGACAATTGTTTGCGCACATTTTTGCCACTAAATCCTTCCCCAGGTTTGACTTTGAGTGACCTATCCAGTAAGGTTCTACATGAATTGGTGCCATCATTGAACCTATTATGGGTTCTGTCTTTCAGTGGCTACCTCATCCGTGAGTTGCCACATTCACTCGGTAAATTGAAGCATCTGCGATACCTTGATCTGGTAAAGTTACCTGAGTCAACTGGCAATCTCTACAATCTGCAGTCATTACTACTGTTTCATTGCCGCTATCTGACTAAGCTACCGGCAGATATTAGGGGCCTAACTAACTTGAGGCATCTAAATACTCAACAGACCAGCTTAGCAAAGATGGCATTGCACATTGGAAGATTGACAAACCTACAAATATTGACGAACTTGGCAAGGGTATTGGAGCAGGGATTGGAGAAAGACTTGCAGCATCTTCATAGAGCACTTTCCATATCGGAGTTGCAGAATGTGAAGAGTGTTAATAAAGATGCAGTTAATGCCAAAATGAAGGAGAAGCAGTACCTTGATGAGTTAATTTTCGAATGGGGTGGCACCTTTGATGAATTGCGGGATGAAAGGATTGAATTGGATGTGCTCGATATGCTACAACCTCACCAAAATTTGAAAAAGCTCAGTGTTAGGTACTATGGGGGTACAGAGTTTCCTATTTGGATGGGGGACCCTTTGTTCTGTAACATGGTAAATCTTCAGCTTTATGGTTGCATAAAATGCAAAGCATTACCATCACTTGGCCAACTACCGTTGCTTAAAGACCTCAGCATCGAAGGAAAGGATGCCATACAAGAAGTTGGTTTTGAGTTCTATGGTGATGATTTCTCTGCGGTTGACCCTTTTCCTTCATTGGAAAGATTGAAATTTGAAAACATGGAAAGAATGGTTTCCATTTGAAGGAGATGCTGGAGCCTTTCCTTGTTTGCGTGAGCTTCTGATATTTAGATGCCCCAAACTGTCCAAATTGTCTCATAGATTTACCTCTTTGGAAAAGCTGTGTATAAAGAGATGCGAAGAGCTTACCGTCCTCTCAGGCCTTCCCGCTGATGACAACTTGGAAGCAGAAGAATTTCAGAGATGCTGGAGCCTTTCCTTGTTTGCGTGAGCTTCTGATATTTAGATGCCCCAAACTGTCCAAATTGTCTCATAGATTTACCTCTTTGGAAAAGCTGTGTATAAAGAGATGCGAAGAGCTTACCGTCCTCTCAGGCCTTCCCGCTGATGACAACTTGGAAGCAGAAGAATTTCAGAGATGCTGGAGCCTTTCCTTGTTTGCGTGAGCTTCTGATATTTAGATGCCCCAAACTGTCCAAATTGTCTCATAGATTTACCTCTTTGGAAAAGCTGTGTATAAAGAGATGCGAAGAGCTTACCGTCCTCTCAGGCCTTCCCGCTGATGACAACTTGGAAGCAGAAGAATTTCACTGCCTAAAATATCTTACACCGGCACTTGCATTTTTAGATCTGAGACACTGTCAAAACCTGGTGAAGCTGCCAAGTGAGCTTTACAAAGTTTCATCTCTTGAAGTGCTGAGAATTGAAGGGTGTGCTAAACTTGAGGTGCTTCCACAGATGGGGTTGCCTTCCAAGCTTAAGCGTCTTCTGATCCATCTATGTGAAGCTCTAAAGACCTTATCAGATGGACTTCTTTACAACAATTCAGCTCTTGAATATTTGGAGATCAGAGGATGTTCCTCTCATCACCATTCTTGAAAAAGGTGAACTCCCTGCCACACTCAAACAGGTGAATATTTACTACTGTAAGAATCTAATGATATTGCCGGAGGGATTGATGTGCCAAAATAGCCTGACTCTTGAGTACCTAGAGCTTTGCGAATGCAATTCCCTCGAGTACTTTCCAACAGGTAAGTTACCCACAACTTTAAAGCGACTAGAGATCCACAATTGTACTGTTTTGAAATCCCTACCTGAAACTTTCCTCAATCTCACGCATCTTGAATGTCTGGGGATATTCGGTTGTGATCTTCTCGAGTACTTCCCAAGAGGTGGATTGCCGACCATCAGCCTAAGAGCCTTTTCAATATCGGGATGCATGAATCTCAAGTCCTTACCTGAAAGGTTTCACAATCTCAAGTCTCTCCAAGAGTTGCTGTTGCGGAGCTGTCCAAGTCTCAACTCCATTCCAAGGCAAGGTCTGCCCCGCAACTTGAAAATGCTTTCAATCAAGGACTGTGAGAATCTCAATCCCATACATGAGTGAAACAACACAAGCTTGCTTCTTTTGAAACATTCTCTTTTGGTGGATACCTTGGTCTTGTGTCCTTTTCAAATGAGTACCTTCTACCTCACACCATAACCTCCCTCACCATTGAAAGGCTTCCAAATCTTATATCGGAGGCATTGCAGAATCTTGAAGTACTTGATACTCTTAGGATCCATGACTGTCCAGTGCTCTCATCATTGCCAAAGGTGGGGGTGCCAGCCACAGTCTGTTCTCTAAAGATAGTGCGATGCCCTTAGCTTAGTGCCCAGTGTGAGAGGGACAGAGGGCAGGATCGGCCAAAAATCTCTTGCATTCCCTTTCTAATTATAGATTGACAAAATGGGACATCAAGATCAATTAAAATCATTTTATGTTTGAGATCCTTCATGTTTGTTCTTGTTTTCTTAATAACAACCATCTTTTTCTCACTTTCTTAGCAACAAACATCTTTTAAAGTTGGCAACGATGAATGTGTCATTTTTAGGCAAAGCAATACTCCAATCGATGAATTGGCTAAGATGGATCATGATTTAGGTACAGGACTTTCATCTTGGGGTGTGGAAATGCATATTGAAAGATATTGCGGGTGTTGTATATTGTGGAGAAATAAATCATTTGTTTGATACTTAGCCCCAAAAATAGAAAAGAAAGTTGAATTGATGACCGCTTGTTTACGGTAGCTGTTTGAGATGTTTTTCATTTTCAGATCATGCATAGTCTAACATAAATATTTTTTGGGCTCTTTGCTGTCCCAAAATGTGACTTAGCATGTGTTCATGGACCCCTTTGTGGTCTTCAAGCTAATAATTTCCCACAAGACAAATGGAGTAATTTGATTACGAAGCAAGTTTAGTTGTTCCCGACTATACTAAATTTCAAAGAACATTAGTCGTTCTATAAATTTTCATGGAATGTATGCGGCTCAAGAGCTATCTTCTACAGTATAACCTAAAGCAATTTGATCACCATGATATGAATTCCAAGTGAGCTTTGTTTTGTTGTCAGTAGACAAACATGAAGTGAAATGCTCTCAACTCGATCCCTGCCGGGTCATTTCGAGGAAGAAGAATTAGATATCTTGATTATACTTTGTAACAACAAACCGAGCAAAAAGACGGCAAAGCAAAGCAGGAATGATGTCAATAGGCATAGAATCCTGGTTCAATAGTTCTCATGCAATCCGACTTCAAAAAGCCTTGTGGATTGAAATGGATATTATCATCATCTCATACAGCTCTCTACCATGCACCGGCATGCGAAATCGGAAAACAAAGCTAGATACATATTACTTTGTTAACAAATAGAGCTGCAAAATACCAACGTAGATTGATTCAACTAGATGTAGGGTTGAGTACCTTTAAGCATGACCGAGATTCGACTCCCACTGGGAGCATCGGACCCTCATGTGTATGGAGCGTTCCCCATTGGGAAACCCGCCCTCCGAAAGGAGTCATTGCAGCGGTCGGTCCGGATTCATTGGGGCGAATCCCCGGATATTAGGCGGTGTCCAAGACATGGCACCAAAAAAAAATAAAGCTGTAAAATTTACATTCCTCCACATTCAGCCATAACACAAGCGAGTTTAGGTCTGTTGTTAGGTCTAGTAGCCACATTCTCAATCTTTCTCACTACTAGAAGTCCATCGCCAAGCACCCTCTGCAGCAAAGTTGACATAAAGGGAGTTAGATCATGATGTCATCACTCTGATGAAATGTTTTTTAAAAAAGGTTGACAAAACAAACTGTGTGAGAAAGTTATTAGTCAATCTTTCTTGTCAGTTTGTTTGGTCATAGTTTGAATAACATTACTCAATAAGAAGTACTAATACGAAGAGTATGCCAAGCTTAGAACAGAATCCAGAAAAATAAAAACTTTGGAAACATACCCCAAATACAACATGACAACATGCTTATTGTCAAGCCAATTACATTTTGAACATGTGATGAAGAACTGCAGGAGGAGAAGGTTATGAGACAAAGCACCACTAGTAGTAGACAAAATAATCACTAGAAAAACGAGTACAAAGGTGAAACATGTGTCATGTTATCTTAAATGTAGGAATCGTAAGGCCAAGACGGGAAGTAGGTGAGATGAATGGTTAAAAATGTGGCCATAGTTCTCAGCACAACCTAAGAGCAAGACCACTGTGAGCTGCTTAGAAGAGAAATAACAGCCACCTCAGTATTGCTTTATTGGATTATCAGTTCAGTTTATTTATATTGAGCTAGTCTCTTTAGACAACGATATTAAGATGCATATATGGAAGAGCTAAATGTGAAATGTTTGAACTGATTTTGGCATGTTAAGGTTCCAAAAGAATTTAGAAAACAAAACAAAAGGAAAGAAAAGAAAAGAAAAGAAAAGAAAAGAAAAACATATCTGTGCTTCACAGTTTCAGTCTAGCAATATTTTGATCACAACTAATTCTGAGAGTAGTAACAAGTGAAATTATTCAATGATCAGTAAAGAAACAAGAAACGAAAATTCAGTACCTGACACCCATTAGTATTTGGTCCACTATTTGCCTGCAACAAAGAGAAATTAATTAGTTATCTTGAAAAATACTAATTTACCATTTAAACAGCAAATGAGGAAATAAAAAGATGTAGACAAGGTAAGTTAACATACAATTATCTAAATAATCTACGAAATTGGAAGGGGTGGGGAATTAAAATTATTAATTGTAACGATTTCAAAGCAAATACATAAATAAATAAATCCGATGTCTTCAAATTTCTTATCTGTCACTCAGAGAGAGAGAGAGAGAGAGAGAGAGAGAGAGAGAGATTTGGTGTAGCAATAGCAATAGATCTAATGATAAATACTGATAAAATTATTTCCCTCAACAGATCTCATAATCTTTGCATTCTAGATGGAAAGATATAATATCATAATAACACAATAAAATAAAGATGAGCCGGCCATAGAACATAAAAATTTACATGAAAATAAAATATGCCCTGATTAGCTTACATCCAATCTGCATGGATAAACAGAATATTTAATTCTGGAGGAAAAACCTAAAGAGCACATCACCTAATATTAGTCTCTTTAAATGCGGCCCTCGGATTTCAAGGTTTGGTATAGCATAGTCCAAGCCTCAGTAACATTTGTTAGAAGATACCAATAGTGCCCAAGTGCCTAAAACTGTTCCTTTTCCTTTTTCAGGCCCAAGATAACACAAAGAACATTTCAACATTTCCGCTCTGAAGTGCATCCTACCATAAGACACTAGTAATTACTAAGTTTAAATCAGCGCACCTTTGTCTAAGGATACAACAGCAATTCATTTGTAAAGCTACCTACAAATTTATGCCATCATTTGGCAACCAGAAGCAAATGTTTTGGTTTTTGCAGCTTTAACACAATAACGATTAAAAACATGAAAAGCATACTGATCAATGTTCGCAAAACCATGAAAAAGCTCCACTCATGAACTGATAGTTCATCTATTGGTTATGCCAAGGTCAAACAATTTGTTGGCAGGTTCTTGATTTTGCTGAATGGGAATGTGGAGTTTGTCAAAGATGCAAATTGTTGACAACCGGAATATATTTTTTTAACTTTCAATGATTGGATGGCAGTATCCCTAGATCATGATGAAATGGTTGTGGAAGGAGAGCTTAAGGGACTTATACATGTAAAGTTTATAGAATAATTAGAGCAGAGATGGATACAGAGATCAGCTATGGTGGTCTCCTGTAGAATGGGAGGTTTCCACTCCTAAAAGGGTAGCACTCTTTGCTTGGGAGACAGGCAATGATAGGAATGAGATAATAGCAATCTTCAGAAAGAGAAATCAGCCCAACATCTTCATGAAAAGGACCATCTAATAGTTGACAATTAATTGCGCACAAGCATGTTAACATCATATTGTGGGATTGTGTTTCCTGTGTTTCATAATCATCAGGTGCCTCTTAAACATGTGCATATTGAGTTGTGAGCATCACAGAGTGCGAATTGTACGAAAAAGAGGAATATAAATTGCTTGACCCCCTTAATTTTTTTTTTGATTGCATTATTTATGAAGACCTCTTTGAGAAATTTAAGTATCATATGCTGTAAAGTGGGGAATTGTTCTGGTCATTGACAAATAAATAACTAAAGATCTACCGCATCAACTCTATCCCAATTTTTATCATGCATTAACAGGAAAATAATTAGGATGATATTCTTGTGAAGAGGGATCAACTGTTGCGAATGGGATGGATCATCTACTCTGTAAGACAATACAAAAGGTCCACATAATATTGGAATAAATTATATTGACAAATGGGTATAGTCATGGGAACATATTAAAGTAAAGGCTTCCTATCTGTTCAGATAATAAATGGAAATAGGCTCAGATACCTTTCCTAATCCTTTTTGTGATTGCTAGAGATATATTGCCCTTGGCTATCTCCTGCTATTGAATTGCTTCAGGATGTTGGCTGGGGATGTTCCTTTCTTAATACTGAAGGGACCTGGAGTTGTTTCATATTTTTTGCCCCTTCCATGGGAGTTGTTATACACCATTGGCTTTTGTGAAGAGAGTGAAAACAAATTTGGCAGAAAGCTCAATTAAAATGCATTAGCAGAACTCAGCTGGGCACTTACAGTCGTTTCACTTTGACATTCCATCTGGAATGTAGGGGCCACTTTAGATTTGACTACTTTGCACTAGTGGTTGCCTGGGAAGAATTCTCACTCTTGATGAGACACCTTTTGCCTCCGCGCGATGGGAAGTTTTCAAGGGAAGAAAAAATAACTTCAATTACCGATTACAATGACAAACAGAACAAAATCTAAACAAAAGAAAAGATCAAAAGAACCTAGCATGTTGGCAACTCAGTTTCTTCCAATACTCCAGGATTGCCCTCTCCAGCTAAACATCTGTAATCTGCCTGATCTATCCCATTATGAAGATACCAAATACCCTCACCCCTGTTACCTTTTTTTATCCTTTTTTTCCTCCTTAATACATAGATCAGAAGATCAGGCTTCACTTATAGTGGGCCAATGCCAGGACAATCTCAAGTCCAATTTATTTAAAAAGAGTTTGTTCTTGACTTTCCTATTATCCTTTGGAGCAATAACTACGAGTGAGTTGCCTAGAGTTGAATCATTTTGATCATCATTATGAAATTCTTATCCCAAAAATGAATCATCTACTGAACCTCCTCAATCAAGTCATCAACATCTGTTCACTTGGAATATCATCCCGTTGGTTGGTATGCCCATGCAGGGGCATTATTGAGAGAATTCAAATTAATTTTAAATTTGAATTTGAAGATACTGGGTTAACACTCATTATCCCTATAACTCCCTAATAACTCTCTCTCTCTTCCTTAATATATTATACGTGTATTTTTAAATTGAATTGGTTTTTTGGAGAAGACCATTCTTTCTCTGAATATTGCATAAGAGAAACATTCACCAGGGAAGAGAGATTGTGGAGCTTTGTGCAGATGTGGCTTTGAAAAAAAAAATTTTTTAAAACATCCCCCATGATAAACTAATTCCAAAAATATCACAATATGTCGAATTTTGAAGACTCGACATGGTACTGTTCATAACCATCTCACGTCGAGTCTTCAAGACTCGACATGACATTGTACATGTCGAGTCTTGAAGACTCAACATGGTACTATTCATTGAACAATGCGCACTGTTCAATGAACGGTATATTGTTCAATGAACGGTATTTATTGTTCAATGAACAGTACCATGTCAAGTCTATGATGTGTTTTTTTTGGAATTTTTTTGCAACTTATGTTGTTTTAAAATTTTTTATTTTTTTGGGTTGGTTCCGAACAAAGCTCAGAGATTGTGTGTGAAATATACATATTCTCTAGAGTGGGAAAACTATTGAGAGATCGAGAAAATTTCGATGAGAAAATTTTTTCCCATCATTGAGGTCACTAGATTCTGGGTTGAGCAATCGCGGCATGGTGGTGGTGGTTTGATTCTATGATCACCATTCTGGCCATGCGTTTGTTCGAGAGAGTTCGCGATTCAATTGTTTTGTACACCTACACATCGATGTATTTACCCGAAAATTTCAATATTTTAATTTACACGCTTTCGCTTGCGTATGTAGAGAATAAATCTAACATTGATATAAGAGCGCGTTAGATTTATTAAAAAAAATTTTTGAAAATTTTTTAATATAAAATGCGTAGAGTAAAATTTAGGATTTGGATCACGGATGAATTTCACGAATCCGAAAATACCACGACGTTACCCATGACTTGTAAATCACGAATATAATTTTTCCATAATTTTTGGAGTATGTTTAGGTTATGAAACGGTATGTCGAAGATCTCGGCCATAAATACCATAAAACCCTAGATCTGTCAAGTTAGAGGGCAAATTGATCTGTGATAATGGTTTATACGTGTTTCTCATATTGAGGTCTGCATGTTTGATGCATTTATTGTGTGTTAACGTCATCAGAAACAAGGTTTTCTAGCATGGCCGTGAAGGGCTGCAATGGGTGATGTTTAATTCATCGCATTTAGGGAATAAATCCTCCTAAAATCGAGTCAAAGATGTTTGAATAGCTGAAAAACGGCGTTAAGAGTAGCCGGAATCATGTTTTTCCAATAGCCGGCTCAAGACTACCCAGTTACAAAACAATCGGACAAAAAAAGACCCGACTCGAAGGGTGCATGCGCATGATCCACATGCTGCACGGTGCGTGGAACCGCCGGCAGCATGTCAGGTTTGCTGGAATGAAAATTTTCACCTTTTTTAGGGTCCCATGCCATTAATTACAACTTTTTATGGGTTTTTGTGCGCCAAATCCAACTCCACATAGTAAGATGCGATCTTGGATTGTGTGGATAATATCCATTGACTCATACGCTTGCTTTGGAGTTTATATTCAAATCATTTAACATTTGTTGATTCGAAAGATACACAAAATATGAGAATAGGTATCAACAAGTCATTAACATCTCTCTTTCTATGTACGAGAGACCATGGCTGTTTCGAGGATTGACATACTAGTTCTTTATAAGCGGGATAAACTGAATGGTGACAATTACGATATTTGCCACCGGAAGATTCAGTTTGTCCACAAGAAGTAAGATCCGTCTGAAATTCTGAGGCACGAGATGAACCGGGTACCACATCTCAGGTTAGACAGGATAAGGAGGTTTATCGTGTATGAAAGAAGAATGATAGCCAAGTTAGGGCAATCGTTATCAGTAGTATACATGATTACATGATCTCAGTCTATGAGCAGTTTTCTACGATTGTGTCAGCTTGGCTCGCCTCTAAAAGAGCATTATAGTGCTCTTACAGCTCCTAAGGTGATGATGCTGACTTCTCTCTTTGACTCGAGCAATGGAGATTCCTCCACCGAGCCACCTCCGGCGGGTATTTGCAGGTCTTTCCATCCACAAAGACCCAGGAGGCGCATCAGCATCAGTTACCCATTCAAGTTAACAGACCATTTTATTTGTAGAGCAAACCTACGTCGAATAGATTGGCACCATCTATGGGAATGGGTTAACTGTTTAGCCAAAGAAACTTCACACCCTGCTCTGCTCCGTTTCTCTTATCACCATGCTGCCAAGGAGAAAAAGACCGATAATTGGTTTGGATGACAAAGAGCTAGTTGAGTTCGCCCCAAACTAATATGACCCTGCATAGTTATTAAACCCGACCCGCATATTGACCCGTGCAACTTAAAATTTCTGATTTAACCGGTTGAATGATTGAGTCATTGGTTCAACCATTGTTTTTTTTAATTATTTTAAAATATAAAAATATATATAATTATATTTTTTAAATATAAAATATCAATCACAATATTTATAAAAGATAATATAATCATATGATAAAAATTAAAAAATCATAAATTCATATTTTCATTATCTTAAAATAGAAAAATGTAAATAAAATATAAGCAATAAATATAAAATAAAATTACTAAATTCTACAAAAACAACACATAATATATATACTAGGTTATCGTTTCATACAAATATAACTAATTCAATATTCATCCCAAGAATTTTTTCCCATCAAAATTAAAATCACTTGCCTCAAATGATCGCATAGTAGTATACAAAATTTTGGCTTATTTTAATCAACCTTGATGCTAGTGACGTACAAAATATAATTATTTTGAAATTGGATCATGCTATTTCAATATCAGTACACACAAAATGTAAATAAAATAATTTAATTAAATCAAGATAAGGACAATCCTGCTTTATTTGATTCACTCCTTCCTCATCCTCATCATCTTCCTCCATTTTTGTCTTTGAGAGTTCTGCTCAATTTTTTTCCCATCAATCACTTCCGAAAGTTTTGTTTCTCCTCTCATCATCTTCGTCTTCTTTGTCACCATGATAAGAAGCAAGAGGAAGAAACGAATTCTCGAAAGCTAGGGCATTCGATTTATGTTCCAATTTTTGCCTCGTTGAGTTCTCTATCTCTTCTTCATTTTATAGACACTCTCCTAGAATCGGATGGAAATCAAATCGGCTGCTTCACCTACTGTTGAGACAAGCACAAAAGGCAAAATCGAAGACGATTAATCATCGAGCTTCGAAGAATTTGTCATCGATTAAACCCTAGAGAGAGAGAGAGAGAGAGAGAGAATTGGGGCTTTTCCCAAGTAGGTCTTGTGATTTGCCCAAGTAGGTCTCTCTTTCTCCGTTTATGCTTGTTTTAAAAAAAAAAAAAAAAAAAAAAAAAAAAACTCTTCAATTACTTCTTTTGGTTGATTTAGTCTTGTTTTTGTTCCAAACCAAGTGCCTTTTTTTCAAGTTTGATTAGGTTTTGGATATGAATTTAATAGTGTTTCATATTTGAAATAATATTGGGGGTACTCTCAATTTTTTTTTCTTATTTCTTCGATTTTATTTTTTATGGGTGATTATCTCCTCTTGAAGACACCGATTGATTGCATATGAAATTTAGTATAATTTGTGAGGTTCTACTAGGTCTAGGTCTCTCTCTCTCTCTCTCTCTCTCTCTCTCTCTCTCTCTCTCTGCTCCAAGAGTAGCATGTTTTCTTCATTCTGAACTTCAAAGAATTTGTCACGGATTAAAACCTAGAGAGAGAGAATTGGAGCTTATTCAAAACTTTCTTTTCTTGAAAACAAAACCTGCGGGTCACACTATTTGGCGGGTCAGTCCGAGTTTAACAACTATGCCCACCGGTCATCACCGCCAACATAGATTAGTACCTCAAGAAAAGAGTCTTCCTTGACCGAAGGGCGAGCAGCGATCTCCTTTATTGAGCTTTATACGCATATATTCATAAGAAAAAAAAAATTTAAAACATCTCCCATGAAAAAAAATTTTCAGAATTGACACAATATGTCGAGTGTTCAAAACTCGACATGCACCGTTCATGCACGTCGAGTCTTGAAGACTCGACATGCTTCTTAACTGCCAGCATATCGAGTCTGAAAGACTCGACATGCATCGACATACTTTTTAACTGCCAACATGTCGAGTCTTAAAGACTCGACATGCATGAAGAGTGCATGCTGAGTCTTAATACATGCCGAGTCTTAAAGACTCGACATGTTCGTGCTTAACCCCACCCGCCATTCTTTCTTTCTTCTTCTTTTTGCTTTCTTCTCTCCTCCTCCGCCGCGGACGACTGCTTCTACTCTTACTGGGCGGATGATCTACAGCATCTAAGGAGATCTACAACCTCGGGGTACTTAACTGAGGGTGATCCAAGCATTTGGAAGATCTGCACAGTCCATTCTTGTGAAGGTAAAAGCTTGTTCTTCCTTTGCAAACCCTAAGATTTAATATGTTTATTTCCATTAAATTTTTATGTACATTGTTAAATTTGGGTGTTCTTGGTTCATTGAACAATATTTTTCAAAGATTGAATAAGAAAAATTAGGGTTTAGCGTTTTTTAAATTTAGGATAAAATTAGGGTTAGGGTTTTAAAAAAAATTAAATAAAAATTATTATTTGTATTTGAATTAATATCATTTACTTAGAGATTGGTTAACTTTGTCATGTTGATTTGTTTAGGGATTAGGGTTTTTTAAACTTAGAACCGAATTAGGACTTAGGGTTTAATATTAATTCACGAATTATGGTTTTCTAAATTTAGACCGAATTAGGGTTTAGTTAAAAAAATTTAATTATTTGTAATTTTAGAAAAGTTAATATTAGTAGTTTAATTAATATTATTTAACTAATTTGGTTAATTGTTTGTTGATTTGTTTGAAATTTGATTTTAGGACTGAATTTCTACACGATCATGCGTCACCGCCACTGTCTCAGTAGTCCGAGGATGTCGCAGGACCTTCTACTACGTTCGGTGAGTCTTCAGATTTCTACACGCCTGTGTTTGATAATTTCCCCTCAGCTTTTCACTCCAGGGGCTCCTCAGAGGGGAGCTCGTCCCGATAATTTTATGAACGAGGGACTGACACAGGTAGAGAAAGATGATGCACCACTACTGTTTTATGTCTCCCCACCGGTTTTCTCTGACCACCACTAGCATGATGCAGGCCCTTCCCATATCTCACAGATAGATGACCTGGAATTAGTATCTCAGTTTGATTACACAGAGTAAACCTGATGTAGGTGTTAGATATTATATTAGAAGAAGAAGAAGACGTCATTAATCTTTTGTATTATGAACATTTTTTTAATTATTAAAATCTCTTCTGTTTTATTTTATTGTACTTTGTTTATTTTCATCGATCTACTTTGGTGCTGGAGATGCTTGTATTGTTCCTAAATTTTTTTCCTATTTCAAAGTTGGGATGGCCGAATTTAGAGATTGTATTTAGGGTTGGCATAGAAAATGGCATAGAAAAAGTATAAACTTGACATGCATAGTGCATGTCGAGTCTTGAAAACTCGACATGCTAGCAGTTAAGAAGCACGTCGAGTTTTCAAGACTCGACATGCAAGAACAGTGCATGTCAAGTCTTGAAAACTCGACATGTTATGTCAATTCCGAAAATTTTTTCCCGCGAGAGATGTTTTAAATTTTTTTTTTCTCGTGGATATATGCGTACAAAGCTCCTCCTCTATTGGAACGTCTTCTAGCAGATGGGTTTCAGTCGAATGCATGTTTAACCCCATGTCGGACTTTTGAGAGGACTTTTCGATGAGTGGCTATATCCCGAGAGCACCATTCTACTCCCAATAACTAGGGGCATTATGAGACTCGAGTAGTGTCACACTGGGACCGAGCTCGAGTCTAGTTCGATCTCGAGCCCATATTATGTCAAACTCAAAGACTCGTCAAGTTACCCAATATAATTATATAGATATATATATATTTTAATTATTTTTTCTATGTGAAATGACGTTTATAGGTATACTCTTTTGAGTCCATACTCTTTCGACTTGAGTTCGAACTCCAATCTCACATGGTCCAACGCTAATAACTCTAACAACACTCGAACTCGAGCTACTCGATAACAATTCGATCCGCTCAAGCTCAAGCTCGAGGAATGCAAGCTCGACGAGCTCGATCTCGAGCACACCAAACCAACGCTCAAGCCAAGCTCGAGTATTGATATTACTCGACTCGACTCGAGTGTCATAATACCCCTACCGGTAACCTTGAGAATACCATCCAACCATGCTACCACCACAACAACCTTCAATGTGGTCAAACTGTCGTCTCTCTACAACGCCATTCTGGCTGTCCAAGTTTAGATGGTTTAGAAGGTTTGCCAAGCACCAAAGATATGAAGGTCAAATTCAAAACATCTCTCGGTATCGCATCACTCGATTGTGATCCTGACCCTCAAAACACCATTGTGCAAGAAAAGGAAAAGAAAAACCTCTCAATAGAAACCATTGAACTCAGAGACAATATCGAACAAGTTGTTAAACCCAAACCAACTGAGGAGGTTGTTGAGTTTCCAATCATGAATGTTCCCGGTCAAACTATTCAAATTGGAGACCATCTATCCACACCTCTCCAGGATGCCATAACCGAGTGCCAACAATAACACGCCAAAGTCTTCACATGGTAGGACAACTATCCGCTTCCGAACACCGATAAACTCGTGGACAACTTGTTAGGCCATCAGCTCTTGAGTTTCATGGGTGCATACTCCGGCTATAATCAAGTGCTCATGACCCCCAGAAAACGAGGAACAAACAAGTTTCATGATGAAGTTCGGCACATACTGCTATAAAGTCATGCTGTTTGGCCTTAAAAACACGGAAGCAACCTTCCAACTATTGGTTAACAAAGTCTTCAGCAAGCAGCTCAGCAAAAATATAGAGGCCTATGTGGACAATTTATGTCTTGATAAACAATGAAAGATGATTTGCTAGCAAATTTTGGTGCTTCTTTAATTTCTTTTCTTTCTTTCTAAATTAGTAATCATATGTGCTCAAATTAAACTATCATATTTATTTATTTTTTTATCAATTCATTTTATCATCATCATCATCATCATCATCATCATCATTTATATATATTTATATATATTTTTATTATTATTATTATTTTTTTTTTTTTTTTTTTTTTTAAATCTCCATGTTTGTCTCTCAAAATACCGACCCCAAATTATTGGGATTAAGGCTCGAGTTGTTGTTGTATGTGCTCAAATTAGACAAATGCAATATTTAAACGTAAGGCAACTGACTCCGGTCTTGTTTTGGCATCCACTATACCATGATGATATAATTAGATGCTTTCTGAATTAAAATAGAGAGCAAATACTTCTAGAAACATCTGGATAACAGCAATCAAAACAATAACAACAGAAAACAAAATTGGCAATAATGAGATGCAAAAACCATCAAACTACTTCTACAATCCGCGAGGAACCTAACAAAGTAGTGCATAGCATGAACCAATCTCTACAAGTTCCCTCCTAAAAGTAGACAGGAGATAGACTAGCTTTATCACTGTATAACAACTTTTGAAACATATATCAGCATAACACCCAAACGTGAGTACTATTTTACACGTCTATGAGGATCATGACAGTTGTAGTCATATAATATGCAAGCCTTAAGAAAAACAGCATATTGATATAGATGTTATACCTGGCGAAATAAAATCCACGCATAACAGGTGTGATGGATAGTCTCTGTGATTCCTAAAACATGCCAGGTTGACTTCAAAAGCTTCAGAATCCCTACCACTTCCTAAATAAATATAAGAGAAAGGGTAACCAAGTTTAGAACAATAAAATAGACAAGGGTTGTGTATTTTATATCATGGTGTACACAAAGGAAGAAACTACAATCTTGATACGACAAATAATGGAATGGAAATTCACATAACACAGAGAAGTTAAAAATAACTGCAAAGTACAAGATGTGTACATCCATGATGTGTTAGTTCCATCAAGAACCAAAAAAAAAATATATATATAATATATATATACAAATATAGCATTACACAAAATAAATAAATAAATAAATAAATAAATAATGAGTTCAAATCAATTAATAAATTATTATAAAATAGAAAGAATTTAGAGAGAATGAGAGAAGAATAATTTTATTTCTTTATTTTTGTGTACAACATAAGATTACAATGATGCCTATTTATAGGCATTTTGAGACACAATGAAAAGATACTTCTATTAATATGGTTACCCAAAACTTAATGATCATAAGTATATCTAAAAGTCAAAAGTTGTCATATCATTAAAGAGTAACTCAAAAGCCAATAGTCATTCTTGAATTTGTTCATCCATTTGAAAAGTCATTCATATGAATAAACATCCACAATAAATGCATTTTATTTATAACACTCCCCCTTGGATATCTATCGTATAAAGAATATGTCTCGTTAAAATCTTATTAGGAAAAAACCCAGTGGGACAAAAGCCCTAGTGAAGGAAAAAGAGTACATCCTTCTTTATACATATATTTCGAGACAATACTCCCCCTGTTAAAGAGATTACTTAATGTCTCTATAAAGTCGCATTCCAATCTTATGGATCAACTTCTCAAATGCTGTAGCGGATAATGCTTTTGTGAATAAATCTACAGGATTCTCACTTGATTGAATTTTTTGTATGTCAATATCTCCACTTTGTAGTAAATCATATGTGAAAAATAATTTTGGAGAGATGTGTTTCGTCCTATCACCTTTGATATATCCACCTGTTAACTGGGCTATGCAAGCTGCATTATCTTCATAGAGTATCGTTGGAATCTTCTTGTTTATTAACAAACCGCATGATTCTTGAATATGATTAGTCATTGATCTGAGCCATACACATTCACGACTTGCCTCATGAAGTGCAATTATTTCAGCATGATTTGATGAGGTAGCAGTTATTGTTTGCTTCATAGATTTCCAAGATATTGCTGTGCCACCATATGTAAATACATAACCCGTTTGTGACCTAGTTTTGTGTGGATCTGATAAATATCATGCATCAGCATACCCAATTAATTGTGCATTTGGTTCATAAGAGTAAAATAGACCCATATCAATTGTTCCATGGAGATATCGAAAAAGATGTTTAATTCCATTCCAATATCTTCTGGTTGGAGCAGAACTGTATCTTGCTAATAAATTTACAGTAAAAGCAATATCAAGTTGTGTATTATTAGCAAGGTACATTAAAGCACCAATTGCACTTAAGTATGGCACTTCAGGACCATGAATCTTCTCATTGTCATCCCGATGACGAAAAGGATCCTTTTGTATATCAAGTGACCGAACAACCATTGGACTGGTTAATGGGTATGAATTCGCCATATTAAATCGTTTTAAAACTTTCTCAGTATAAGTTGATTGATGAACAAAAATTCCATTCTTTAAGTACTCGAATTGTAGGCCGAGACAAAATTTAGTTTTACCGAGCTCTTTCATTTCGAACTCTTTCTTTAAATACTTTATTGCATTACAGATCTCTTCAGGAGCGCCAATAATATTTAAGTCATCAACATAAACAGCGATTATTACAAAACCATGTCCGGATTTCTTTATAAAAACACATGGGCAAATATGGTTATTTGTATAACCCTCTTTCAACAAATATTCACTAAGGCGATTGTACCACATTCGCCCAGATTGTTTTAAACCATACAAAGATCTTTGTAATTTAATAGAAAGTAATTCTCGAGAATTGCATGAGTCTGGCATCTTTAGTCCTTCTGAGACTTTCATGTATATGTCATTATCTAGTGCACCATATAAATATGCTGTAACGACATCCATCATCTGTATATGAAGTCTTTTCTGTGCTACTAAACTAATAAGATAACGAAAAGTAATAGCATCCATTACAGGAGAATATGTCTCTTCATAGTCAATTCCAGGTCTTTGCGAAAAGCCTTCTGCAACTAGTCGAGCTTTGTATCGTACAATCTCATTTTTCTCATTTCTTTTTCGCACGAATACCCATTTATATCCTATTGGTTTAACACCTCCAGGTGTTTTGACAATGAGCCCAAAAACCTCACGTTTTGAGAGAGATGTCAGTTCTGTCTGAATTGCTTCCTTCCATTTTGGCCAATCCTCTCTTAATTGACATTCCTTTAAATTTGTGGGTTCAAAGTCCTCATTTTCACTCAAAATATCAATTGCCACATTGTATGCAAATATATCATCAATATTTGTATTTGTTCGATCCCATATCTTCATTGTAGAAATGTAATTTATCGATATTTCTTGATTATCTATTTCAACTTCTTCTGGAAGTTTTTCTTCTTGGATCGAATCCTTTCCTTTTTCTATACGATCAAGTTGTTCATTTATTCCTCTTTTCTTTCGAGGGTTTTTATCCTTAGAATCCATTGGTCTTCCACGCTTCAGGCAGGGTTTAGGTTTATTTATTGGGAGGGGTCCTTTAGAGACATCAATTCTAATAGGAGCATTTTATGCTGGAACATGTGATTTCGTTACTCGTTTTGGATCAGAGAAATTATCTGGTAATTGATTTGCAATCTATTGCAAATGAATGATCCGTTGAACTTCTAGGTCACACTGTTTTGTGCGATGATCAAAATGACATAAGGATGGATTACTCCAGGTAATCTCTTTTTCCGCCTTTCCATTCCTAGTATTATCACCCCCTAAGGTTGGAAAAAATGTCTCATCAAACGGACAATCAAGAAATCTTGCAGTAAAAACATCTCCTGTCATGGGTTCAAGATATTTGATAATGGAAGGAGAATCATAACCAATATAAATACCTAATTTCCTTTGAGACCCCATTTTTGTTCTATGAGGAGCAATAGGGACATAAACTGCGCATCCAAAAGTTCATAAATGAGAGATATTAGGTTCTCTTCCAGAGACCAATTGAAAAGGTGAAGTTTGAGAACTAGTGGGTCGAATGCGAACTAGTGTTGCTGCATGTAAAATTGCGTGTCCCCAAGTGTGAATGGGAAGCTTGGATTTCAAAAGTAATAGTCTCGCTATTAATTGAAGACGTTTAATAAATGATTCGGCTAGGCCATTTTGGGTATGAACATAAGCTACAGGATGTTCAACCTTTATACCAATGGACATGCAATAGTCATTAAATGCTTGAGACGTAAATTCTCCAGCATTATCAAGGTGGATTGTTTTGATGGGATAATCAGGAAATTATACTCGTAATCGAATTATCTGAGCAAATAATCTCGAAAACGCCAGGTTCCGAGTTGATAATAAGCACACATGTGACCATCTTGTAGATGCATCTATTAAAACCATAAAATATCTAAATGGTCCACATGGTGGGTGAATCGGTCCACATATATCACCTTGAATTCGATTTAAAAATGTAGGACATTCAAACTCAATCTTACTTGGTGATGGCTTTACTATTAATTTGCCTTGATAACATGCAACACATGAGAATTCATTCGATTGAAGAATCTTCAGGTTCTTCAATGGGTGTCCGGAAGAATGTTCCACAATTCGTCGCATCATTATAGATCCAGGATGACCCAATCTATCATGCCATAAAAGAAATTCATTTTGACTAATAAACTTCTGGTTTACTATGGCATTTATTTCAATTGGTTTAATGTATGTATAATAAAGACCTGAAGAGAGGACAGATGGTCTTTCCAAAATATGTTTATGTCCCATTTTAACATTAGTAATGCACAAATACTCATTATTTCCCATATTGGTTGTTTCTATATGATAGCCATTGAGGCGAATATCTTTGAAACTTAATAAATTTCGGTGGGACTTGGGTGAGAATAATGCATTACTGATCAAGAAATTTGTTCCTTCTGGTAGTATAATGTTTGCTCTTCCGGAGCCTTCGATTAGGGTTACACTACCAGATATAGTATTCACATTTTGTTTTTGCATGATAAGATGAGAGAAATATCTTTTACTTTTGAAAATTGTGTGTAGTTGCACTGTCTACAAGACAGGGATCCTCATCTTTGATCTTTGATCTAATAATATCCATAGGTCTTCAAAAAAAAAATTAATAAATAAATAACAATAAATTTGAATTTATAAATATTGAGAAATAAGAACAATTACATTAATTAAAAGCACCATATTCAGCATTCTCAAGAAAATCACCAACTTCTAATTGGGGTAACATTTCAAGACCCTCAAAGATATTAGTAGGGTCATTATTTTGATATAAGGCATTTGCCTCCACATTCTTATCATTTTCCTTCAACGAGGCTTGATAAAGCTCGACAAGATGTTTTGGCGTACGACAAGTACGCGACCAATGTCCAATCACCCCACATCGGTAGCATTTATTCTCAGCATTCTGACTAGATCCACCTTTTTCTTGGTTTTTCTCATTACTTTTCCACTTCTGGTAGTTTGTATGATCATTAAGGTAAATGTTCCAGCCACGGACACGACCACGACCACGACCACGACCACGGCCTCGTCCTCAACTACGACCATTTCTACGTCCTCGTCCATGTCCAGAATTGTTGTGAGTTGTCGCATTCACTTCAGGGAATGGACTAGAGCCAGTTGGACGAGATTCATGATTTTTCATTAATAACTCGTTATTTTGTTCAGCCACAAGCAAACAAGAAATTAGTTCAGAATATTTTTTGAAGCCTTTCTCTCGATATTGCTGCTGCAAGAGCATATTCGAGGCATGAAAAGTGGAGAGTGTTTTCTCTAACATATTATAATCGGTAATATTCTCCCCACATAACTTTAATTGAGAACTGATTTTAAAAACGGCTGAATTATATTCACTCACAGATTTAAAATCTTGGAATCGCAAATGAATCCAATCATAACGAGCTTTAGGAAGTATTACCGTTTTTTTTGTGGTTAAACCTTTCCTCCAAACTTTTCCACAATTCAAGTGGATCTTTCACAGTCAAATATTCGATTTTCAAATCTTCGTGGAGGTGGTGACGGAGAAAAATCATTGCCTTGGCTCGATTTTGTAAAGTCTCTTTATTATTTTCTTTAATTGTTTCTCCGAGTCCATTTGCATTCAAATGGATTTCATCATCAAGGATCCATGACAAGTAATTTTTTCCCGAAATGTCGAGAGCCACAAACTCATGTTTGGTGAGATTTGCCATAAATTACTATCACATAAGCATAAAAATAAATTAGAAAATAATCTATACAAATGTTACTAAAAGATATTATTGATGACAATATGCTAAGAAATTATTAGGCATAAAGTATGGTAAGAAATTCCTTAAGAAAAGGATACCCGAGATAATGGACAAATATGTAGAAGTCCAATTAATTTTTTGTCTTAACCAATTCAATTGGCAAGTGTATAAGCAGAAAGAAACAAAAGTAGTCAAAAAGGAATAGTCGAGCACCAAATCTTGAGAGCATTTTGTTGACTCAATGCTGTTGTTCTATCTTAAGTATGGATGGGAAAAGACACGGTCTTACCAACATGTAGACTTACATCACAAGGCAATAAAAAAAATAATTGAAACTTGGGGGAACGTATACATGATTCTACTCCAATTTTGAATAGCAAAGCTAAGATGCACAAATACATCAAAAATTTGAAGTATATGAACAAAGAACTACTCAAAAAAATGTATCCCATGTTAATTGATTGGATAAATGTATATAAAGTTTACTTACAAGTTGTGATTATCGAAGATGGCCTTGATGTTGATCTTGAGCAAAATTCGTGCTGATAACGTATTATAAAATAGAAAGAATTTAGAGAGAATGAGAGAAGAATAATCTTATTTCTTCATTTTTGTGTACAACATAAGATTACAATGATACCTATTTATAGGCATTTTGAGACACAATGAAAAGACGCTTCTATTAATATGGTTACCCAAAACTTAATGATCACAAGTATACCTAAAAGCCAAAAGTTGTCATATCATTAAAGAGTAACTCAAAAGCCAATAGTCATTCTTGAATTTGTTCATCCATTTGAAAAGTCATTCATATGAATAGACATCCACAATAAATGCATTTTATTTATAACATAAATAAGATATTGCATCTAATCAACTTAGTATTATCTTTAGAAGCCTCATATACACCTTCTCCTTCTTTACACAATCGGTAGTGGCATTTTGAACATTAAACTCCTTATTACTAAGTTTCTTAAATTCTGGTTCACTAATATATAAATCATTGTCCAATCGTTTTTCTTTTTTAAGCATTGGGAAGTGTCCTAGAAGTGTCTTGTGGAACACAGAATATTAAAAGGCACAGACACTGGACAGGCCAAAGACATCTACAATGTGAGTCTTCAAATAGTTGTAAACATTGCCCAACACATACAAAGCTCATTTTTAGAAGTGTTGAGGAGCAAAGATCTAGATCTAAGAATGAACACAAAAAGATCTAAACATTTACGATCTCTTTTTGAAATGCATAACCCATGCATATAATCATTTTTGAGTGGAAAAAGAAAGAAAAAAGAATCTGAATTGAAGGTTATAAAGCTCAACACTCACCGCTGACCATATTATAGAGAGAGAGAAAAGAAGAAAAAGTAATAGCAATCAGAGAATCAGAAAACAAAATTATCATATTGAAAAATAAATAAATAAAATGAGAAAAAACAATAATAGCCGCAGCAGTAGAACTTCAGAATGGTATGCAATACTGACCTCCAAAAGCTTTCCCTTGTCTGAAATGTCAAAAACAGAGAGAAGCAATTTCTCATATGGTCTGACATTAAGGTGATAACTATCTGCCCAATGTCATACTCCACCAGTCAAATAACCCCGTGCAGGCCTCTCAGCAAGTGACGTGGCAATTTCTCTAAGAGATCTCAAGCACTCTGTCCTTTGGAGTTCACCTGTAGAAGAGGGGAGAGACTAGCCTGTAACAGAATTGAAATGTCATAAGGATGCAAAAAGACCATTGGGAAAGCGTGCCAAGCATAAGAATCAACCAAATAAAGTTTAGGCAACATCAGCTGCTTTGAGCACTGACAATGGTCACCAGATTAACAGTAATAAGTATATTGCATTGAGAATTGCGAGAGGGGATCGCAATTAAAATTTTTTCACTGCTTTCTATAATTATCTTATATTTTAGTTTGTATGTATTGAAAAAAGATACCAATCAGCTAAGACACACATGGATCAATTAAACCATGATATGCAAGGGCATAGGTGAAGTTCTGGATCAGAGCAATCATTAAGAAGAATGTCCACCATTGCATCCCTAAGTTATTTGAAAGAATTACAGTGCAGGTCTTGCACAAACAAACTGCGACATCCCAAATCTTGACGAAGTTTGATACAAAGCACATCCTAAAATAAAATGTACAAGAGCGACCGTTATTGTTCTTTAAACAGAAGAAGATCCTTTCCTTTACTACCATTTTGGTTGGCAAAAAGTACGCTGACCATCAGATATGAATGGAAACACACATCAGATTCCTAAATTTTGGCCAAGAGAATCCGCAGCTTACAGGCCTTATTCCCCAAACCCAACAGCTGGATGGTTTATAAGCCCCCCCTCCAACATGTTTAACTGTATTTATGAAAAAGCAATGTGTTTACTGATATAAGGAGCTTATAAGCTTAGTCAAGAAAAGGAAATGAAGAAAGAGAAATGCCTGCCGTTTTTGCCACTTTGTATAAGCTTTCTTGTCAGAAAACTTTGTGCATGAAATACAAGATCATAATTCCAAAAGTATCAAAAGCATATCCGTCCTTTTCCCTACTTTTCCTACAAGAGCATTAAGCAGCCCCTGTTTTGTCCAGATGTCCATGAGCTCAGATATCTGCAATCACATTGGACACAAGAAGAAACAAATACCTCAGTACAGGGAAAGCAAAGCACACTTTCCAATAAACAAAATCTGAGGTGAAATTATTTACCATTCGAATATCAGTGAAGGTAATAGGGACAAGAAGCCAGACAGAAGGGAAGGCTATGGATTATAGCTACTTTCAAGTATTCCAGTTACAATTGATAACGGGCCATAGCATGTTCATAAACTACTTTGATGTGTATAATGGAACCTTCCATGTGATCAAGCCTTACAAGTTATGAACAAACTACAAACGTGACAAAACCATCATATCAACACCTATAGTCACCTATGAATAAGACCAGTCACCTCCAATCTCTCAATTATTCTACTGAGAACATCCACAAGAAAAGTGGGCGAGAGAGAGAGAAAGAGAGAGAGAGAGAGAGAGAGAGAGGATGCTCCTCTAAAAACCTTAGAAGCAGTAAACCAAGATTGAGGCTCTTCAGTAATCAAGGCCCAAAAACAAGAGAAGACAGACCTGTCATCTGTTTCCCTCCCGAGGGCGCCAAAACCTTTTCTCCCTAAACTTTTCAAGGTAACTCCAACAAGCCCAACAACAAATTTGCTCAAAATTCAGTTTAAGATAACAGTCTTCAAACACTTTCTTGTGGTATCATCTACGACCTCATTGGCCAGTAAATGGACCTCCAAGATCTGTTTTCCCTCAAAACTAGCACTTTTGGAATATTCACCTATAACCTTTGTTATAAAAATAAAAAAATAATAATAATTTAATTGACGAAGAATATAGGCAAATGACTGGTCATGTCTACTTGTATCATCATCTTTCCAGTTCTGAGAGAGATTCCAAGACAATGAAATAGACAAGAATTTGTAGAATGACAGTGTTGGTAAGGATTCCTTTCTAGCATCAGTGGATATGATATCAACCCATTCTATAAAGAACAAATTTCAAAATCCAGCGGTAGTTTGTCTTACTATCATCATAGAGATCAAAGATTGCAGTGTTGTAACCTAAAGCTTGATGTGAAGATTAATATGCCTAAATTTGAAAGCAGAAATTGGAAAACAGTCCAACGAGTTTCTTAATTGCCTTCACACAATGGAGTGAATCGTTCAATTCAAAGAATTTCTAGAAGAGAGGAAGGTAAAGTTGGTTAGTTTCAAGATGAAAAAGTATGCATCTTAGTTTAGAAAATTTGAAGAAGCAAAAAGATCATAAAATTTAAAAATAATAATAATAATTAAAAAAAAAATCAAGACATGGGAGAAGTTGAAATGGAAGTTAGATAGTTGCTATACAATCATCAGCAAGATGATTTCCTCCAACTTCACAATTTGATGCAAGAAAATCTGCTTAGGCAGAAATACAGAAGTGAATATGAACATCACAAGCTGAAGTGTGATGTTGGCACTATGATGCTGGTACTGATACAAGATAAGCACGTCCTTGCAATGCTGTTTCACAAAAAAAAAATGCTTCCCATTCTAAGCTTATAGGCATAGTGCTCAAATCATTTCTATTATTGAAGAAGATGAAGACAAAAATGCTGAACAGAAATAAAAGCAGGGTGATGACGGGGAAATGCTCACTGTGAAGCTGAATTTAAGTGTTACTCAAGAAGAAGATAATTGGGTTTGTTGCAATATCATTCACATTGAATGCAAAAGGTTACAATTAAGCATATGCAAATGTGGTGACTACACAAATGGTGGAGAACATGCAACCTGAATGAGAATGTAATGTACACTTGTGCACAGAGTGGCTCATCAAGGAGAATGATCTGATTGGAAGAATACTGGAGTTCTGTTACATGCAAGCCATTTATCTTCAAAAATAGTTAGAACCAAACAATAGCCCAAAAACAATGGCAGCAAAATTCAATATGTTGTTCTTTGTCAAGGCAATAGCAGCCAAGACTGATGTATCAGCTTGTGATATTTATGTTTAAAATGTTGCAAATATCTATGAGGTTATGCCGACCTTCCGGTTCCTGTATCTGTAGGGCTTCTTTCCACAATCTCTACTTTTACCTCTAGCTTAGCTCTAAGTTTCAAATGGAAGTCAATATCAAAGATCTAAAGGAAATCCTCTCACATGACTAAAACGTTGCTTTCTTTTGAAAGTTTTTTTTTTTTTTTTTTTTTTTTTTTTTTTGTAGAGAAAGAAAGATGTATTTAGAAGGCGAAAAGAATGTAAGGAAGATAAGATTTCCTCCCAAATAAACCAAGAGACAAAAGAAAGATATTTCAAATCAAGAGAGCTCTCCAATCCCATCCAATATCTTGGAGAGTGTAGCTTACAAAAACTACAATAATTGGGACCATTAGGATCTTTAGAAGCTCCAGTAGCCTTTAAAAGCTTTTGTATGAATTATTGGATGCTTTAATGTAAAACTTTCAAATGCTAGAAAAGGATAGTCAATTATAAGAAGAAAATATTTAATATACAATAACAATCTGAACCTTAATCCTAAATTTTGGGGATGATCGTTGGAGAGACAAATATAAGAGAGAGGAAAGAAAAGAAAAAACATAAAACAAAGTTTGAAAGCGAAATTAGAGAAAATAATACTAAAAAAATAAAAATAAAAATAAAAATAATGAAAAAGAGAAATAAAAATAAATTATCCATAGAAAATATTTAATATATTAAAAATAAAAAGATAATACTCCAACTATGGAAACTATAAATTCTCATAAGTAGTAAAGGTAATAATTATCTAAAACCACAAAGCAACTACAATCTTCTCTAAATACACTCTTGAAGTGCAGTAAAAAAATCATCGCAGTGTGGAATATAATGCCAAAAATAGAATGAAGTACCTCCATCTGGAAGCACATTGTCTCCAAAAGGCCAACTAATCCGCGAGCACTTTGAAATAGAGTTGCCACATCATCACTCTTACTACTACGTCCAAGCTTCCACATTAATTTGGATCTTTTGTCCTTCTTTTTGTCCTTTGATGGCACAATTACGCCCCTAGGTTCATTCATGAAAGAGGTATAAAATTTGAAGAGAAAGTATGGTGAAGAAGAAAGACTACTGATGGCATAAAGGAATAGCAACCAGAAGGAAAGGATTGAATAGAGGAACTCCCAAACATTTGGTGATCTCAAATGGAATGAGTTTGTATGAATTTTATAAAAATAATAACAACAATTAAAAATGGAGATATGAGACCAGTTTTATGGTTCATGAGCCATTTAAGATAGAAAGCATACCCTGATGCCGCAGCACAAGCCAAAAGAACTTCATATGCACTTTCTCGAAGGAAGTTAAAAAGTAAATTAGCATATAATCAGAAATTCTATTCAAATTCACTAGTCAAGAAAGATCTCAAGTTCTGATCCTTTATAGGCACATGAACTCTAATGCCAAGTGAAATTTAAACTTGCTATCATAGAGATGTTATTATTATTATTATTATTATTATTATTATTATTATTATTTTGATATAAGAGATGTCATTATTAAGTTATACTAAAAAGTCAAGTCACAATCTCCCTTCCTGGCTCAATGGATTTTGGAGACTAATCCTCACAATGTGGGACAGGCTGCAGTGAACCAACATGCATTGGAACACTTGGTCCCATGGAGTCAGAAAAGCTGCATTGGGTAGCATACTTTTAGATAATTACCAGTAGAAAAAGAAGGCAAATTAAGCACATCCTTTGAATTCTGTCTTGCAGCCCTAAAACTATTAACTTCCTCCATATCATCATCATCTTCAAAATCTTCAATGCCATTCACAGTTAATTTTTGAACGTGTGTAGAACTAAGGGACACTGACTTTGACAAATCACCAATAATGGGTGATGGCATGACAGAAGGAATAGGTGGGGGTGCTCGTTTTGGAGGTGGCCCTGATGATTTCGGAGTTGTCGACAAAAAAAATTTATAGGTAGAGCCTGTATTATTCTGAAAACATATTTGAAAGAAACTATTTTAAACATAACCATTATGTTACTCCAACAAAATGGAAATGGAGAATTTTAAATAAAATAGATTATATTCACTTTATAAAGATTATACAATAGAACTTGGTGAATTAAAGACAGATGATTAGAATTAAATTCTTATCTACAAAACACAAGTTTGAAACAAAAAGGAAAAGGGAACCCACTTTCCTATTACAAAAGTGTCTATACATTCACAAATTACTCGAAACCACGCAGAGAACAACAACAACTATATTTTAGTAGTTTACAAGATTATACAGTCATGGCATACCGCCAGTTAGAACCAACTAAACAAACCACTCCTTATAATAGATTTAGAACACGCGAAATGCAAAACAGGAAAATGAATTAACCCATAAAATACAGCCAAAGAGTTACCATATTCGGAAACAATGTGCTATCATGGTAAGCTCTGATAGCTTCAGAAAGTTCAACATTTCACCTACTAATTAAATTTACCAAACAATGAGTGATTAATCCAAAGGAAAGACCCACAAAACATGAAGTGGAAAAGATAATCGGGATCAATAGTAAAAGCAATGACCTTTTTAGCAAATTAAGAATATAATCAACACACTTGATCAGGATCTACATCATCCAATGGAACAGCCCCCTGGGGCATCACAACTTTCTTGATTAAGCTACCAGAAAGAATAAAATCAAGAAGTATTCGCCTATCTCTCCCATATCGCTTTAAAACCTCCACCCCATTTTCCCTAGCTCATCAAAAACGCACACCTTACAAATCTTGCCAACAAAAACAACAACAAAAATAGCATTCCTCAAAATTCAATCGAAGGGAGCTAATTTAATGTCTCAACATACTCTTCCATGGCCAACTATTGACCTGAGTAATCCAACGGCACCAATCAAATCTCAAATTCCGCAAATTTCAATAGTTCCTAGTAAAAATTCTGAGGGTCCAAATTAAAGTCTGCAAAATTAGACCAGAACAAAAATGTTACTTGAATTTTCCTGCATTTTTGAAGTAGCTGAAAGCCAAGGCAGACCCAGGATCTGCTTCTAATATGCCAGGAACACTTGAAAAATTGAAGTCAGATTATAATTTTATCAAACAAATCAGGCATTGACGGCGATGCCAGAAAATGCAATTAGAAGGCAAGATGGTTGGGAGTAGGTAAAGATTGAACAGAGAGTCAATTTTTGGTTCCTAAATAGTCAGTGTCATTGAAGTAAATCGGCTACTCTTGCCTCTGCTTCCATAGATTTACCTCCAGAGCAGAATCTGCGGAAACCACCATGAGAATTAAGGAGAGAACGAGAGAGAGTTGATGCGATGGTAAAACAATGAACCAGCTAACGCGCGGTATCTTTTTTTATATGTTTTATTCGGATTATTTATCAAAATAATGTTAATTTAAAAAATTATATAAATATAATTTTTTTCTTTTTCAAAAAATCGATTTAATACTCTCAAATAAATTTTTTTTTATATTTTTTAATTTTTTTATGATTTAATTTTTTTACTTTGAGAATATCAGTTTTGCACTCTAAGAATACGAAACAAACAGGCTGAATGCCTAATTCCAGACCGTGATTTCATTTTTTCTTCTGCTCTGCTTCCTGTTGCAACGCCTTCTCTGCACTGCACGCAAAGCTCAGACTAAAAGCACGAAGGATTTTGATTGTTTTGATCATCTGTTCAAGGTAAACCTTATTGTTCTTATACCTCGTTTGATTGATTTTGTTACTTGCATAGTTGAATTTAGTTAGAATTCATCGTTTTCCAACAGCATGAGAAATTAAGGTTTCAAAATTTATTGATTTCCTTGTACGAATTCTTGATATTTTAGGATTTGATTTAACTTATATTGTATGGATTAATGTCTCCAGAAATTATGGTATTAAAGTTAGGGTTTTGAAATTGAATTTAGAGTTTTGAAATTATGGTTTTTAAATCAAAATTAGAGTTTTAAAATTGAAATTAGGGTTTTAAAATTGAAATTAGAGTTTTGAAATTAGAGTTTTAAATTCAAATTAGGATTTTAAAATTAGAATTTGGGTTTTAAATTTAAAATTAGGCTTTTAAATTTGAAATTAGGATTTTCAAATTAGTGTTTTCAAATTGAAATTAGGGTTTTAAGGTTTTTAAAATTGGATTTAGGGTTTTAAAATTGAAATTAGGGATTTAAAATTAAAATTAAGGTTTTCAAATTAAGGTTTTAAAATAAGGATTTTAAAATTAAAATTAAGATTATAAAATTGAAATTATGGTTTTTAAAATTGGATTTAGAGTTTTAAAATTGAGATTAGAGTTTGAAATTGATATTAGAGTTTTGAAATTGAAATTAGGTTTTTGAAATTAGAGTTGATTTTAAATTTGAAATGGCAATTAGGGTTTTATGATTTTTTAAATTGAAATTAAGGTTTTTTAAATTGGATTTAGAGTTTTATAACTGAAATTAGGGTTTTTAAATTGAAATTAGGGTTTTCAAATTAAAATTATAATTCTAAAATTGAAATTAAGGTTTTAAAATTGAAATTACGGTTTTGAAATTGAAATTAAAGTTTTGAAATTTAAATTAGGGTTTTAAAATGGAATTAGAATTTCAAATTGCAATTAGGGTTTTAAATTTGAAATGAAAATTAGGGTTTTCAAATTAAAATTAGGGTTTTCAAATTATGGTTTTCAAATTGAAATTAGGATTTTCAAATTAAGATTTTCAAATTGAAATTAGAATTTCAAAAATGAAATTAAGTTTATAAATTTGAAATTCGGGTTTTCAAATTAAAATAAAGGTTTTCAAATTAGGGTTTTCAAATTGAAATTAGAGTTTTAAAATTGAAATTAAAATTTTTAAAATTGAATTTAGCGTTTTAAAATTGAAATTCGGGTTTTAAAATTAAAATTACGATTTTGAAACTAGGGTTTTAAATTTGAAATTAGGTTTTATAAAATGGAATATTGGTTGATATATGTTGTTGGGTCTTATTTTTATATTATTTGAAAAGTTTTTTTGTCTTCTCTATCTAATATCGTTCAAATTGCTGTTGTTATATAATGATACTTTGTTGTTGTTGTTGTTGTAAATAGAAAAAGAAAACATAGGTGACGATCGTATGAGATTGGTATTGTATTGGGGGTGGTGTAATTGGTGGGGTTAAAAATGAGTATCAATATTGTGTTGGTCTGAAAATGGGTATTGTGGTTGATAACTGAATTAGATGGTAGGAGTTTATTAAAATCTTGCATCGCAAAAGTGAGTTTGATTGTAGACAATTCAAATTGAACGTTGCATTTAGATATCCTCTCTAGTCTGGGCAATTTCTCTCTTATTGTGTATTATCTATGGAGAATGATGAATTTTTGCCAGAGGAATTGTCACTTCCGAAATATATCGGGAGTTTGACGACAATTGAATTATTTTTAGAGCTAGAAGTAATTGTGTCTCTACCGGTGGGTTGCTCAAGTTGGAGCAGAGAAAATATAGAAGACATACTGGGTAGCTCTGCGACGATTGAAAATAGTACAGAGGTGATGGGTGATGGTGGTGAGAGAAATTTTGGTTATTACACAGAACTATTAAGTAGTGGAAATATTGGAAATGATTGGTTATAATAAGGTACATTTCTTTCAGATAATATTGTTTTGGGGGCTAGTACGAGTAGACCCTATGAGGGGCAGGAGATAGATTCGGTAGATACATTTGTTGTTGAGAAATCGGAGGGTGAAAGTGATGATGAGCAGAATGTTATTAATGAAAAAGATGAAGCTGTCAAAGAGGAAGAAAATCGGGTTGTTGAAGAGGAAGAGGAGATACCATACTTACACAATATGGATGAAGAGGCTATGATGGTTGATGAATATAATGAGTATGATTGTCCAATGTGGACTAATATTAGATATCGGAGTTAAAAGTTGGGATGGTCTTTGCTTCGAAAGAGCAAGTTCAGCATACTGTTAAATGCTTGTCGATAGGAAAGCACAAGTACTTTAAAGTCTATGAGAGTTCTCAAAACATATGGTTTGTGAGGTGTTCTTTGTACTATGAAAATAATTGTTTGTAGCATGTTCGGGTGAGATTGAAGAAGAGTCATCAGTTTTGGGAAATTACCGGATTCTAAGCGAAACACACGTGTTTCCCTCAATTGCTTTTGGGGGATCATCCGGTGTAGATTCGAACATGGTGGGTCGTATGATTAGAAATCACATAAAAGAAAATGTCGATTACAAAGTGTGTGACGTGGTTGAGGATATGAAAACGTACGAGGTAAATTTATCTTACAAAAAGTTTTGAATGGGACATCGAAAATCTATTGAAATGATATATGGTAATTGGGAGACTTCTTACACATTGTTGTCATAGTTTATTGATACTGTGCAAATAAGTAATTATAGAACAGTTGTTGATTGGAGGTTTACTGAATTATCGGAGGCTAATGAGAGGGTCTTTCACTCAGACCGACAGTGATACCCCACTAGAGGTGCGACATTCAGAGCGTGGGTTTTGAGTTGCTCGACCTCTTGATATTAACATACATGAGATTTTGTTGTGGGTTGGTTTTTATGGCTTGTATAGATGTGGCTACATTCAGCATGATCATGCTCTTATTATCGCGTTTGTAGAGCGGTGGAGACAGGAGACCCATACTTTTCACTTATCCGCTGGGGAGGCCACGATTACGTTACAGGATGTCTTTGTCCTTCAGGTTGCCTGTCAATGGAGATGTAGTTATTGGAGTAGATTACTCTCGTTTTATTGCTGAGTGACAAGATGTTTGTCGTGGATGACTGGGTTTCTATCTTGCACCAGAGGACTTCTTTGGTAACCATCTTAAGATACAGGTTATCACAGATTTTCTTAATTCACATCCTTTGTAACCGGACTTAGATGCGACTGTAGTGGATTTCTACGCACGCGGTCGTATTATGCAGTTGTTGGGTATTCTTTTCGAGAACCAGTCAGGATCGAGGGTTAAACTTTATTATTTGGAACTTCTACGAGATCTAGAGTACACAGGATGATATAGTTGGGGTAATGCTATCTTGGCGACACTTTATAGAGCCATGTGTCTTATTTGCGTTTATGATATTAGACAGATTTGTGGTCTCGTTTTACTTATACAGGTATTTTTTTTCTTATTCATTAGTTTTTGATTAACAATAATTTATATAAATACTAGATAACTTTTTCAATATAGTTTGTCTTATCAGTTTTGGGTATGGAGAGAGTGCCCATGTTTATCCTGATTAGGCATCACCATATTGATCCGATGCCTTCTCCTACTCACCTACCCGTAGGCTCTAGAAGATCACTGTACGTAATTTTTATTTATTTTATTTGTATTTTACCTCTATTTTCTTTATTTTGTTATATTTAATGTTGACATTGTCTTATTTGTAAATAGTTGGGATGTTCCTCGTAGCTATATACATATCGGGCAGTTCGTTCTTAGAACATATAGAAACCAGCTCGATCATATGAAAGATATAGGTATGAGTATAAATTGTCTTCGTTATCTATATTCTTTACTGATGAGATCATCAAGATTGCAAGGAATTCACGAGACCCAACTCAAGTCCCAGTTGGGCCGGTGACAAAGGCCCGAGTTAAAAGATTCAAAAAAGCACTGAATAACTTAATTCAGGGGGTTTTACAATAAGAAATTGGAGTCCAAATAAATAAAGAACCAAAAGGGCCCTTAATTATGCTTATACAAGCCCAGTTGGAAGAATAAAAGGCCCAAAACTACCCAAAACCAAGGGAGGACGAAAATAAAGAAAAAATAGCAGCAAGACTTGGTCAAAGTAGTTTGATTTATTTAGTTTTCTAATTTTAATTTTTGTAACTTATGTTTAGTTTTCTAGTTTTTTATTGTTTAGGGAGTTACTAAATTTTTAATTGTCAATTATATTTTTAGTTTTAAACTATAAATAGGCCATTATACATTGTGTAAAAAACAACACTTTTGAGAGAATTAATAAAATTGTGAGGATTCTTCACACAGGTCTTGTTCTTTTGAGAACTTTGAACTTATTCAAGATAGGAGTCTTGTTTAGTTCTTTGACTTATCAATCTAAGTTATGAACTATCTAGATTGTGGCGTCATTCATTCCATCTTATACCAAGATTCTTGATCTAGTGAGAAACGGGTCTAAGGTCATATACCTTAGGTTCTTCCTCCTTTAGGGCAAGGGTTGAGGTTTTTAATTCCACCGATTTAAATAATTCGTTGGGACGATTTTTGGGCTAAATTAACTTGTTCGTAGGTTTTAGGATTTTATACCCAATGGGTTCACATCATTTACTAACACATTATTTTTTTGTAGTTCATTTGGATGCCATATTTGCATACCGACTTGATGGCATTGCCTTTCTATTGCCTCGTCAGTAGCGATATATGGTGGGTCGAGGTTTCCTTGATTTGTTTTGAGGTCGTCGAGTTTCATCACCCCCAGAGGGTAATGAGACAGTTCAAGGTCCTGCAGCATGTTCCTTTGCCTGTATTTACGGATCGGGAGTTACACCGGATTGATCGACGCAAAAGACAGGGACGCGATTAGGCGAGGACACATGCCGTACACTTGCAAGTGTGGGAAAACCGTACACACCACATTATAGAGGGCGATGACACTTTCGGTGAGCCGATGACCACACCTGAGTATATGCGGTGGTATCATCAGATCACCCGTTTATATATTGTGTATCCTGCCCATTGTTATCAGCATGGATACCGATCCATGCAACACAAATGGAGTATCTCATAAGTCAATATATGTTTACCATTTATTAGGGTTTTATAGTTTATGTAATATTTTCTTTTTTCATCTTTTGCAGCGCTATGACTTGGAAAACATGCACTTACAGGCTTCGGATATACTTGCTGAGGAAAGAGTGGATTCGAGATTTGGAGAGTTTAGAGATACGTCATGGCATGGCCTTCAGTTTGTCGAGCATGTGCCATTTGACGAGAACCGTCCTTCGATATCCGCACACAGACCTACTGCATGGATGGTTATATCTTCGACCTTGGGTACTGCAAATGATTATGATGACGTGATGGAGCTGGTGCCATCATTTTCCTACCCGATTCCAACTTCGACTATGACTCCGACTTCGACTCCAACTCCAACTCTGGTATGTACGAACGATGTCGATGAGCCTTCACGACTTAGTGTTTACGAGTGGAGACGTCGTCGTTCTCGACATTCAGTTAATGTTCCTCCTCCAGTTGCCTTTCCTTAGGTTAATGAGGGTGCACCTTTATATGATATACCTCTACCTGCACCTAGTAGGTCAGCTCGTATTCCCATGAGATGCCAGTCGCAACACCATGCTGGATGAACTCCTTGTGGCACTTATATTACATTTCTCATTTCATATGTATGATTTCAAATTTGTAAATATTGATTCCATTTTTTATAAAATCATTTTCGTTACTTTCTTCTTTTTCACATATGATTCTCATATTGATTGTGGAATTAGTCGCTGGTATTTCTGTTCACTGTGTTTGAATTTGTTTGGTTGTATTTGTCTACTACTGTGGAGTATGCATGATGATATTTACAGTATCGGTTTTGTGGTGTTTCAAGATGTTTTTTCTTGTTTCAAGTATAGTGGTCATGTTTGGACTATTGTGGTGGGTGTTTCCAGTGGAGTATGCGTGCTAGAGTTGATATTATGTTTTCCTTCCTCATGAGTACAGCGGGGGCGGCGTGCATAGGTCATGCATGTTGTGGCATGGTACGCAGTTCCCACGCCATGCAGTGCATTGCGATGGCACGCTGCGTGCCGCTAACAGGCCATACGTACTATGATGTATGCACCCCACACGCTACGCACAAGGTATTTACGCGCACTGCATAGGCACCGCTCGTAACTCGCACAGGTCATACGTGCTGTGGCATCTACACCCCACGTGCTGCGCACTAGGCATACACGCGCACAACATAGGCACCGCTCACAACTCGCACAGGATATATGTGCTGTTGCATCTTCACCCCACGCGCTGTACATAAGGCATGCACGCGCACTACATAGGCACTGCTCGCGACTCGTAGAGTGCATACGTGCTGTGACATGGGATTTGTGGGATTAGGGTTTCATTGATTTCGCACTCTAGGAGTACGAAATCTAATTTTTATCCAAAAAAATTTAAATAGTAAAATATATATAAATTTTGATTTCGCACTCTCAGAATGCGAAATCGATATTTGGGAAAGAAAAAAAGAACCATACTTAAATAAAATTTTTTAAATAACATTATTTTAGTAAATAACCCTATTTTACCTGGTTTATTTACAAAAAATATTGTAATTTTTAATTAAAATTATTTAAATGTTATTTTTTTCATTGGTATTGATTTCGCACTCTCAGAGTACAAAATCAGCATTTTTAATATAATTTTTTCTTAAAAAAATCCATTTCACACTCTCAAAGTGTGAAATCATCGAGCCAAATGCCCAACCTCAGACTGTAATATCATTTCTTCTCCTTGCCTCGCCTCCCCTTCTTCTCTGCATTTTGCAGCCTGCTTCTGCACTCTCGGACTGCAAGCGACAAATGGTGAGCATTCTCCTTCTCCATCAGCGTGAAGATCATTTGTCCAAGGTAATTTATTCTCCTTCTGTCTCATTTGTTAAGTTTGTTACCTTAGTAGAAGATGCCTAAGCAAGTGAAATTAGGGTTTTGAGATTTCTGCATTTCCTTCTCTAACTTGTTTATGTTTTTAGGGTTTGATTTAATTTATGTGATGTGCATTCATGTCTCTTGAAATCAAAGTTTTCAAATTAGGGTTAGAGTTTTGAAATTAAGATTAGTGTTACAAGAGTACGGTTTTAAAATTGAAATTATGGGTTTGAAATTAAGATTTTAAAATTAAAATTAGGGTTTTGAAATTAAGCTTTTAAAATTGAAATTAGGATTTTGAAATTAGGGTTTTAAAATTAGGGTTTTAAATTAGGGTTTTAAAATTAAAATTAGAGTTTTGAAATTAGGATTAGAGTTATGAAATTAGGGTTAGGGTTATGAAATTGGGCTTTTGAAATTAGATTATATTTTAAAAATTATAATTGTTTAAAAATAGACTATATTTTAAAGAATTGTTGAAATATTTTTATAAAATTTATGTATTTTATAAATTTTTAATTCTGTTGTTTTACTTTATTCACAATGGTTTAAATTGAATAGAAGAATTATGGTAATATTAATTATCATGTATGTTGAAATTATAATTTTCAAATTAAGGTTAGGGTATTAATTATTTATCTGACAAAATCGTTTATATAACTCCATAAGATTGTAAATTGCCTCTCTATCACGGTTGATATATGTTCTTGGATCTTATTTTTCTACTATTAGAAAAGTTCTTGGCTCTTATTCATCGATATTGTTCAACATACTGTCATCATATAATGATATTTTGTTATTATTGTTGTGGATAGAAAAAGGAAACATGGGTAACGATCGTATGAGATCGGTAATTTATTGGGTATTATATGGCAGAAGTTTATTAAAATCTTATATCGCAAAACTGGGTATGATTGTAGACAATTCAAATTGAACGTTGTATGTAGATATCCTCTCTAGTCTGTCCAATCTCTTTGTTATTGTGTATTAATTGTGGAGAACGATAAATTTTTGCTAGAGGTATTATTACTTCTGAAATATATCTGAAATTTAACAGCAGTAGAACTATTTTTTGAGCCAGAAGCAATTGTGTCTCGACCTGTTGACCCACCCATGGTGGGTTGCTCAAGTTGGGGCAAAGAAAATATAGAAGACATCTCGGGTAATTCTCATAGGATTGAAAATAGTCTTGACGTGATGGGTGATATTGGTGGTAAAAGAAATTTTGGTTATTACATAGAGTTATTGAGAAGTGAGAATATTAAAAATGATTGGTAGAGTTATTGAGAAGTGAGAATATTGAAAATGATTGGTTACAATAAGTGCATTTATTTCAGATAATGTTGTTTTGGAGGCCAGTACGAATAGACCCTATGAGGGGTAGGAGACAGATCCTGTAGATGCATTTGTTATTGAGAAATCAGAGGGTGAAAGTGATAATGAGTAGAATGTTGTTAATGACGAAGGTAAACTTATTAAAGAGGAAGAAAATCTGGTTGTTGAAGAGAAAGAGGAAATACCATACCTACACACTATGGAGGAAGGGGCCATGATTGTTGATAAGTATACTTACTATGATCGTCCAATGTGGGATAATGATCAAATATCACAGTTACAAGTTAGGATGATCTTTGTTTCGAAAGAGAAAATTCAACATGCTGTTAAGTGCTAGTCGATGTGAGAGCACAATAAAGTCTGTGAAAATTCTCTAAACATATGGTTTGTGAGGTGTATTTTGTACCGTAAGAATAACTGTTTGTGGCATGTTCGGACTAGACAAAGCCAAACACACTTGTTTCCCTCAATTGCTTTTGGGGGATCATCCAAATGTGAACTCGAATATGGTAGGTCATTTGATTAGAAGCCACATAAAAGAAAATGTCGATTACAAATTCTGTGACGTGGTTTTGGATGTGAGATCGTATGGCCTAAACCTATCGTACAAAAAAGGTTGGATGGTCCATCGAAAATCTATTGAAATGGTATATAATTGGGAGATTTCTTACACATTATTACCACAATTTCTCGATGATGTGTGGATGCGTAATCTTGGAACAGTTGTTAATTGGAGGTTTACTGAATTATCGGGATCTAATGAGAGGGTTTTCACTCGATTTTCTAGGCCTTCAAGCCATGCATTGAAACATTTAGATATTGCAAGCTAGTGATTAGTATTGAAGATATATTGCAATATGGGAGATATAGGGAGAAATTTTTAATTGCTGTTGGAACATATGTGATTAACTATATTCTTCCTTTGTGTTTTGCTATTATCGTGAGGAGACTATTGTGAATTGGGATTAGTTTTTGGAGAATTTAAGAGTGCACATTATTAGTGATCGACATGGAGTATGCTTGATATCAGATAGGGCACCCGGTATGATGCGAGTAATAAAGAGGAATGGTAATCTGCTACTACTACTTATGTATGATAAACTTTCTTTGTGCCATGTGGAGGCGAATTTTAACCAACAATTCAAGAACAAACCGCTAACAGAGTTGATACATAATGTAGCCGAGCAAAGACAAATCATATTTATGCCATGACGAATAAGATGAAAGAGCCTAGTAAGTTGACTTATAGGTGGTTGATGGAGATTTCACTCAAGAAATGGACTTTGAGTTATGATGGGGGACACAAATGGGGCAACATAACCACTAATCGATTGGAATCATTTAATGGTGTGCTTAAAGGTGCAAGAAAGTTGTCAATAACTGCATGTGTGTGGACGATATTGTATTGGACGGTTCGATTCTTCAATAAGAATTGAGAACAAGCCGCTAACAATATCAAGGAAGACAATATGTGGCCAATAATTGTTATGGAAAAATTGGTCAGAATTGAGCAAAAAGTCAAATTCTATCGCATCATTATGTTTGATAGGTATAGGGATAAGTATAAGGTCATAACAGGATTTCATGGCGGAAGGGGTCGAAACAACCACACTGTGCTGTTAAATGTCCCATCATGTTGTGCTATGAGTAGAAAGCCAATGTAATATTTCTTTTCTTTCATTTTTTACAGTGCTATGAGCTGGAAAACATATACTTACTAGCATCGGATGTACTTGCTGAGGAAGGAGTGGATTTGAGATTTGGATAGTTAAGTGATGCGTCATGGCGTGTACTTTAGTTTGTTAGGCATGTGTTAGGCATGTGCCATTTGACGAGACTGTCATTCGACATCCGCATACAAACTTACTGAATGGATAGATATACCTTCAACCTTGGTTACTCCGGATGATTATGATGAAGTGACGGAACTAGTTCCATCATCTTCCTATCTGACTCCAACTCTGGTATGTATAGACGATATCAATGAACCTCTATAACTTAGTGTTTATGAGCAGAAATGTCGTCATTATTGACATTCAGTTGATGTTCCTATAGTTGTATTTCCCAAGATTGATGAAAGTACACTGTTATATGATATTTCTCCATCTGCACCTAATAGGCTAGCTCGTATTCCCGTAAGATGTCTGCTGATCCAGTAGAGTTTTGATGATGATAGATTGAAAGAAAGATAGTTCAAGAAAATCAGAAAAATAGTAAGAAAATTCAGAAGTCTGTAACTTTGACTAAAAAATATATCAACCTGCATAGTAGGTCTACCAATTATAAGCCATGTATCGACCAATTCATAATATCCACATACACATTGACATGTATATATGTTCGTGTCGACCTGAGGTATAGAACTTTTATAGAAATACATAAGTCTAAACACATCGACACATACTCAATCACATCGACCTGAACAATCAAAGGTGGACAAATTTAAAATAACACATCGATCAATTTTTGTCGCACATCAACCTATACAAATTAGACATTGACACACAGAATAGAGATTCTGTTAGGACATCGATGTCTCTACTAACTGTGTCGACATGAAACAATTACATTATAGATGAACAGTGGCATATCAACCAATTCACTTTAACATATCAACCAATTTTACTTATGAATAGTAACACATCAACCCGTATGGATAGCACATCAACCTGTTAGTTCTTGACTCTGAAGTACACACATCAATCCATCATTATACTTATTGACCTAGTCAAAGCACATCAACCAATTCATCTCATCAGGTTTAACTAATAAATAGTGACACATCAACCTTTATCATAACACATCAACATGTTGGTGTTTGTTTATGAAATATACACATCAACACATCAACATTCTTGTCGACCTGTAGAAACATATCGACAAATTTATTTCATTAGGTCAACCAATTTTATTAATGAATAGTGATACATCAACACATGAAGAGCACATGTCGACCTGTCAATTGTTGTTTCTGAAATATACACATCGACCCATCATGATTCCTTTCAACAAGAAAAACCACATCGACCAATTCTCTATATCAGGTCCACAAATTTTCATTTGCACAGCAGTATGTTGATGTATGCTGAAAGACCTGTCGAACTAATGTTTATTTATTCATTGAGTCACACATCGACCTGCACTCTCTTTGTCGACAGAGTATACATACAACAACCAATTTAATTGCACAAGTTGACCAATTTTCATCAGAATAGGAACATGTCAATGCATTAAACTGACTTGTTGACCTGGCATTCATTAAGTCTTTGACATTACACATCGACATGGCTGCAAACTTGTCGGCATGCATATACATATCGATCAATTCAAAAACATATGTCCACCTATTTTAATTTGTACAGTTTCTTGTCAACCTAAGATAGCATTTTGTTGACCTGTTTTAACAGAAATACATAATAGTGTTTGAATTCGGGTCGATGTATGCATTAAACATGTCGACCCGCGTATGTCAGAAACCAGATTTGAGAAATAAATTTGAACTAGATAGATACTTGTTTCTTTGATTTCTGAAATTTTTTCATTTCTATCAAAACTAACGTTGAAATGCAGCGCAAGTATATTCTGATTGTCGTATTTAAAAGAGGTGTTAGAAAAAAGAATGGAGTTTTAGCGCGAAGGAAGAAGTTGTTGCAGAGCTTTAATCGCGAAGATTAAATGCTCAATGTTCGGATGCAACAACTACCACCAAACCTCAAAGGATCTATTCAATATCTCAATAAATATTGAGGAGCAGAAATAGAGAGGGTTACGAGAATTGATTGCCCAATTGAATATTCTATTGAATCTCTACTGTGTCCTTTAAAATTTCCTCCAATATTGCCCATTCTTATACTGTCAAATCTAAGGAAAAAGAGTTTTATCTCTTGACATTTATTTCTTAGATTAATACGAGTGTCAAAAATTAAGAAGTGAGTATCACTGTCTTAAGTTTAGAAAGTTAAAATTCAATCTGTGTGAGGTTGAATAGAAGTGGTCTGAAGAAACAATGTACAAGGTTGAACTTGAACCTATAATCAAGTCTGTAATCTAAGCTATTAGTGAAAAATCCAGAGAGAGCCTGGGAGTAGACGTACACCGAATTTGGTGGAACCACTATAAAAACTTCTTGTGTCCTCTTTCATTAAATTTTTATTCTCTGCCATTTTGTTTTAAATTTTTAAAAGTTACAAAAAATCCATATTCAATAATTAACCCCATATAGTTGAATAATAATTGATATCAGAGCGGATGCGTTGACAAGAAGTCTAACAGCTTAACACTAAAGATCCAAATGGCCATCAATAGAGATAATGTACGAGTTGAAACCTGCTCAGCAAATCGTGTACCATTCTTTAACAGAAGCAACTTCAGCTATTGGAAGCAAAGGATGCATAATTTCATAATTGCACAAGACCTGAATGCATGAGAAATAATTGAAAAAATGAGTTGAATTTCTTACTGAAGAAATAGATAGAGTATGTGTACCGGTTAATTGAAAAATATGACTGTGAAACAAAAGAAAGCCTATCAAGTCAACTGTAAAGCTATTAATCTTCTTCACCTTGCACTGAGTATCAACGAATACAATATAGTCTCATCATGCATAACGGCAAGGGAAATTTGGGAAAGGCTCAAAACTGCCTACGAAGGGACTGATCAAGTTTGCAAGAGCAAGATTAGACTGCTGAAGCAAAAATATGAAGTTTTCAAAATGAAGGAAGGTGAAACAATTAGTGAAATGATCACAAAATTTAATAAGGTAACTAATGATCTAAGATTACTTGGAAAAGGAATTTCTCAGGAAGATATGGTAGACAAAATTCTAAGGAGTCTACCAAAATCATGGGAGCCCAAAGTTATTGCAAGTGAAAAATCTAAAAATCTTAAGACTCTAACAATGGCTGAGCTCGTGAGATCCTTGATAACCCATGAGATAAAACTGAACGTAAAGGAGTCTGCAAAAGAAGAAAGAGGCAAAGGAGTAGTTTTAAAGGCTAATAATGATGAGAGCACATCAAACTCAGAAGAAGAAGAGAATGAAGAAGACGATGCTCTTCTGATAAGAAAATTCAAAAAGTTCATGATGAAGAGAAGGAACAAGAACAAATCATTCTTCAAAAAGCTACAGAAGAAGGAATAAATCAGATACTTTGAATGCAAAAAACTAGGACATATGAAAGCTGATTGCCCTTCTCTCAAAAGGGATGAAAAGAAGTACAAAAAGGGCATAAAAGAGAAGAAAAAGAAGAACGCACTTGTTGCATGAAGTGATGAAGATTCAAGCTCAAGTGATGAAGAGCAAGCAGAGGAACATGCCAACGTGTGTTTCATGGACAACAAAGAAGAACGAATCTGAAAATGATTTTACCATCAGTGAGCTACATGAGGCGTTACTAGAACCACTCAAGGACTTAAAAAGATTAAAAATGAAAAATAATTTGTTAAAGAAAGAACTAACTGAAACTGTTAGAACATTAGAAAAATAAAAAAATTCAAGTAAATATATTGAAAGAGAAAAATGCTGAATTAGATCTGATGGTTATAGGATTTGAAGAAAAATTGAATAATAAACAATTAGAAAATGATAGTGGCAAATTGACAGATGAAAACATAGCCTTGAAGAAGGAATTAAATGAATAAAAAGAAAAGAACCGTAGGCAAAATACTATACTGATGAAATTTGTTCAAGGTCAAGAAAAGCTAGATACCATGTTAAGAGCCCAAAGAGCGGTGTTTGATAAGGCTGAATTAGGATATAACCCAAACCAAACACAGAAAAAGTTATATAAATTTTTTATGTCAAGTTCTGAGAATACTAAATTAGAAAGATGCCACACATGCATGAAATTTGGGCACAAATCAGAAACTTGCAAACTCAGAAACACATTTTTAGATGGCATTAGGAATACAAGTGTGATTAACAAACATTGTACTTACTGTAAAAACATTGGACATACTATTTATACTTCCTGGTTCCTAAACTCATCAAGAAAGAACTTAAAATAGATTCCTAAAAATAAATCTGAAGCTAACTCACCGGACCCAAAAAGATATGGGTACCAAAAACAAAAGTGTGATTAAATCTTGCTGTAGGTATGCTTGAAATCAAGAGAGTCTCCTGGGAAGTCAATGTGGTGCATAGATAGTGGATGTTCAAAGTACATAATCGGGAATATCTCAAAATTTTCTTCTCTCGAAAGCAGAAAAGGAGAAAATGTTGCATTTGGTGATAACTTAAAGAGAAAAGTCATAGGAATAGGCAACATAGGAGGTGAGTCGTCTGAAACTCAAATTCAGAATGTGCTATTTGTTTCTGAACTGGAATTTAGTCAATTACGTGATAAAGGTTATTCAGTCACTTTTGAATTCAATGCATGTTTCATTGTTGATAAATCATCTAACGCTGTGAAATTTATTGGTCAGAAAAAAGGAATTATATATGTAATAGATTTAGATCACTTAGAGACCTCAAATGAATCATACTTAGTTGTTGTAAGTAAAAACTCATTATGGCTATGGCACAGAAGATTAAAACATGTAAGTATGACACATTTTCAAAACTAGTTAGGAAAGATATTGTGAGAGATCTAGCAAAACTGAAATTTGAAAAAGATAGATAGTGTGATACCACATGAAAGGAAAACAAACTAAAACTTCTTTCAAATCGAAAAATTGTGTATCAACCAGCAACCTGTTAGAACTTCTTTACATTTACTTTTTTGGGCCAACTAGAATACAAAGTTTAGGTGAAAAACTTTATGGGTTTGTAATAATTGATGATTACTCTAGATATACATGGGTTTTGTTTCTTGTCAAAAAGCAAGAAGCCAGTGAGACATTCATCAAATTATGCAAGAAAGTTCAAAATGAGAAGAGAATGTCTATTAAGAGCATTAGAAGTGACCATGGCAAGGAATTTGAAAATAAAACCATGAAAGAATTCTGCAGTCATTATGATATTGACCATAACTTTTCAGTACCTAGAATATCTCAACAAAATGGGATGGTAGAAAGAAAAAATAAAACCTTTCAAGAAATGGTTAGAACAATACTTTGCGAAAATAACTTACATATTTTCTTTTGGGCATAGATGATAAACATTGCATGTTACATCTTAAATAGAGCGCAAATAAGATTAATCCTAAACAAAACTCCCTATAAACTTTACAAAGGAAGGAAACCAAATACAATCTACTTTAAAGTGTTCAGATGTAAATGTTTTATCTTAAACAATGGGAAAGAAGTATTAAGAAAATTTGATACCAAAAGTGATAAAACAATCTTCTTAGACTATTCCTTGACAAGCAAACCTTATAAAGTTTACAACAAAAGAATCATGATACTAGAATAATCAATTCATGTAGAGTTTGATAAGGAAAATGAATATAATCAAAGAAAATTGGATGATGAAGAGATCTTTGAGAAACTAGATGAACTTCTCTGATGAAGCAAATCATAAAAAGAGGAGTCAAATGAATTCACAGTGCAGGAGGAAAGAAATGAATCTCAGCAAGAGTAAGAGCAAGAGATCAAATACCCTCAAATTAGAAAAGATATAATTCTAGAAAATAAAATTGGTAACATTAGTTCAAATGTTAGAACTAGATTAGCAGTTCAAAATCAGTACGTAGCCTTCATCTCTCAAAATGAATCCAAAAATATGGAAGAAGTTTTAGGAGATGAAAATTGGATAATGGCCATGCAAAATGTGTTAAATCAGTTTGAGAGAAACAAAGTATGGAATCTAGTTTTTAAACCAACAAATCAATCAATGATTGGAACCAAATGGGTTTTTAGAAATAAACTTGATAAATATGGCATCATCACAAGGAACAAAGCAAGATTAATAGTCAAAGGTTACAGTCAAGATGAAAGAATTGATTATGATGAAATTTATGCACTAATGGCAATGTTAGAAGCAATAAGAATGCTCTTGCCTTCTCTTGTTTTATGAATTTCAAATTTTACCAAATGGATGTTAAAAGTGTATTTCTAAATGGATACTTGAATGAGACAGCATACATAAAACAACCTCCTAAATTTGAAAATCCAAAGTGTCCTGAATATGTTTACAAATTAACTAAAGCCTTGTATGGTCTGAAACAAGCTCCTAAAGCTTGGTATGAAAGATTAAGCAACTTTTTGATTAAAAATAACTTTAAACGAGGAAAAATAGACACCACTCTTTATCAAAGGGAAAAAATGACAATTTCTTGATAATATAGATATATGTAGATCACATAATATTTGGAGAAATTAGTATAAAAATGTGTGAAAAATTTGCAACCAAAATACAGGAAGAATTTGAAATGAGTGTGATAGAAGAGTTCAATTACTTCATTGGACTACAAATCAAACAATCTGATAATGCGTAAAATGTCTATTTTATTATTGATATCATGGTTTGATTTTGGATTGATTAGTATTCTAATAAATGTTTTTATGACATTTTTATTTTTAGGGATAAAAAATGGAGATTGGATCAAAATAGGCTTAACGAGCCAATTTTGGAAGCTTAATGGTTCAACATATCATTTGGGCCTACAAAGGAAAGGAAAAAAAATACCAAAAAGTAGAAGATTTTATTTTAGAAATTTTTATTTTAAGTAAAAATTGTTGTTAGGAGTAAAATTTTTTACTTTCCTACTTTGGTGGATTTTTTCCTTATTTTTTGGTTGGAAGAATCTTGGAGAACTAGAGCACTAAAAGAAGGACTCTTCTCATTAACCATAGATGGCACTATTCACTTCTACTGTTCACGACACTATTCATCATTCCAAGAAGCAGGAGGCGGCTGCTGCTTCCTTCCTTCAAGGACAAAACTTTTTTTTCTTTTTTTTTTTAGTTTCTCTTAGGGACATACCATCATGAGTGGCTAGTTTCTTTTCTGATTCAAGGGGAATTTCATTGATTGTATTCATTATGAGGTTACGTGTTTTATTTAAATTGTTGCATTTTTAATTCAAGTATTCGTCGATTTTTGGTTTATTTTTATAAAAAATTGATATCGGTTAATCTAACAATTTAATTCAATATCAATTTTTCTACTACATCCAGGATTTCAGTGATCCGTAATTGTCATGAATGAATGGTACAAATAGCAAATAAATTATTTATGTTTATGGGTCGTTTGCCAGTATTCATTTTAACCTAAGGAATCGATAGAACAATATCGAATAATTGTACGGTTATTCTGGTTATTTGTATTTTGGTTTAATTGTTTTCACAAAACTTAATGCTGTCGTTATGTTGATATGGAATGTTATCGTGCCGGTCAATTAATAATAAATTTTGATTGGATGCTGAGTTTGATCAATTAATTTAGGAAAATACAAGATTTATTACGGCTATCCTAATAATTCTAAGGTTAAATGCTTGAATCGTAAGAATAATATTTTTTAACTAATGATCAATGAAACAATCAAATGTGTGAACCTTTGGATCGGATGTTTAGCACATTGAATTTTTTCTCCAATTTTTATTATTTTTTGCATAGTTGATTTGTCTTTTAATTTTAGGTTTTTATTTTTGAGTTAGGAATTTATTTTATAAATTCCCCTCATTTTATTTTTAGCCATAACTAAGAAGTTAAATCAGCATAGTTCCTATGAGATTCGACCTGATACCACTATTGCTACAAGTTGTTGCATTGGGGGATCAGTATTAATTTTGAAGGGTTTCGACAACCAGTCCAAATTTTGGCGCTGTTGCCGGGGAACTATTTTAATTTCTTAGTTTATGTTTTTCACTTGTTTACTAAGAAGAGGAAAAGATGAAAAATCGTGAAAGGACTCTGAAAGAGTTGGTTGCACCAGATCTGAATCAACAACTATTGTGCATCAAGTACCCAGCTTTTGAGGTAAGTTACTCAAATCTTGAAAATCAAATTTCTGAACTAACTGTTTTGGTTCATCAGTTAGCTATAGGGCAATTGCAGGCAGCTAAGGTTTATGACATATATTCAATTCCGAGACATCCTACGGATATCTGTTCGTTTTTACAAGAAAATTCTACTCAACAAGTAAATGTCGTAGGAGGATTTCCTGATCAACCTCAATGTATGTATGATTCTTTCTCCAACCATTATAATCCTGAATGGAGGGATCAGCCAAACCTGAGCTATGGACACCAAGGAGGACAGACGAGATATCCATCGCAATACTTCAACAGACCAACACCTGTACTTGCACAACCCTCAAATTTTGGTATGTCTTTAGATGATATAGTTAAGGCTCTTGCGACTAACACTTAACAATTTCAACACGAAACGAGAGCGAGTATACAGAATTTACAGAATCAAATTACTCAACTGGTAACCTCGCTTAGCAACTTGGAAGCTCGAACCTCAGGGATGCTACCCTCACAAACAGTGGTAAATCCCAAAGAGAATGTCAGCACAATAACGTTGAAAAGTGAGAAGGAACTTCATTTGAGCTTTACTCCATCTAAGAAGGTGGATGAAGGGATAGATATGGATGAGGAAGAGGAACACAAGCATGAAAATTCAATCATGGTAATATCCAAGTCTTCTTTGCTTAATGCTTCTAGTGCAATTGTGCTACTTTTTCCTTATAGGTTTGAGGAATCCAAAACGAAAGAATACGCGAAGGAAGTTAGGAAGATAAGAGGTGATGAGATGGGTGAGAATGTGTCTGATATGATCCTACCCGAAAGGTGTGCGGATTCAGATATGTTCACTCTACCTTGTGTTATTGGTAAGAAACAAATGGAGCATGCCATGCTAGATTTAAGAGCACCTGTTAATATCATGCCTTATTCAATTTATAGTACAATGAAATTGGGTCTCATAAAAGAAACTGGAGTTATTATTCAGTTAGCTGATCATTCTTATGCTTACCCAGAGGGGATTGTTGAAGATGTTTTGGTATAGGTTAACGAATTAATTTTTCTAACTGATTTTTACATCTTGAAAATGGAAGGAGACACTATCACAAATTCAGCTCCACTTCTATTAGGACGACCATTTATGAAAACAGCAAAGACCAAAAAGGATGTGAATGAGGGTACTCTCTCCGTCGAGTTTGATAACGAGATTATGAAATTTATTATTTTTGATCCTATAAAATACCCAAATGAGTGTCAATCAATTTGTTATACTGATATTTTTAATTTAATTGTGCAGGAAATTTATGAAGAAAAATGTGATATTGATTTTAAATTGAATGCACAATTAGATATGGAAGGAAAGTCATATGAGCCTCCCAAAGTGAAGTTGAAGCCTCCTTGAAGAGAAACAAGTGGAGAATGTCGAGCATAAAGACGTTAAACAATTGCGTTTGTTGGGAGGCAACCCAAACATTTTTTTTAGTTGACTGTAGATTTTTTATTTTGGGTGTTATCTAGTAACATTTGTTCCTTTTTTAAGGATTTATGTTTTTTAGGTGTCTAAGAGGGAGAATTCTGAGAGTTGCAGTTACTCAAATCAAGAAACAAACAAAGAATGAAGTGCAAAAAATGGACAGAAGCAGTCATGGCGTTAAGGCGTGATCACGCGGTTTTTAGAAGGAAATTCAAAAATGGACATAAGCAGTCTTTTCTTTAGGGTGTGATCATGCGATTTTTAGTATACTCCAAATCCATTTCATACTGTATAATTTTATCATAGAAGCAACCATTCATTCAAGACCTCCAAATTTCAAACCCACATTTCTTCCAAAAAAAAAAAAAAGGGAATCGAAAATCATATCATCACCCTAGGGGAGTTTTCTCTCATTTCTTTTTCTTTTCATTGTCTCACTTTTATATGTTGTATTAGGGTGATTTTATGAGTGTTGCTGCTAGTTTAAAATTGTGCTTAAATTTCTTATTTTTTGCATACATTTAGGACAATGTAGTATCTAGGTGTAGAGGAGGATTTTCATGCAAATGTCATTTCTTTATTTTTGTTTGGAACTTCATACTCTCTGAATTTTGTCGAATAATAATTTTAAGTTAGTATGTATTATTGATTTGAGTTTGAAATACATGAAAGAGACAAGCGCGATTAGTTGTTTTTGGATAAAATTGTTTTAAGTGTCTCATTGATCTTGATAATTGAATCGATTGAAAATGTGATAGATTTGATACATATTAAACACTTTTGTGAGCTTTTGACTCTTAAAAGCATACATCATCTTTGCTCTAATTTTTTTCTTGACGAGTGTTTATCAATCATAGTATGTTTATTCTAGAACTTGTTTTGCTATACCTTTTGAGATCACATCAATGAGTTCATACATTAATATGATGGGGGCACTTAGGTTTAACCTTTTTAGCTTTCGAAAAAAGATCTTTCCGTACATAATATTTCCCTTAGTGAACCCATTTAAGTTTGTACCCATTTTCTTTGCTTTAACCTCATTAATTAAAACATGGCCTTTTTTTTATGCTTAATCTTCTTTTTTATCCTTATATCAAAGAGGCATATGCTTAGAGTAAGAATTGAGTAGTTATTTGTAAAAGAGAATGGGATAACTTTATTTTGGGGATTATTTTTAGGGATTCGATCATATGTTGGGGTGATTTGTGTATGCTTTATATTTTCATTCATCATCAAGTTTGATTGTACTAAAAAAAAAGATAATGATGAGAAAAAAAATTTGTTGAGAAAAAAAAAGAGAAGACAATGAAGGAAAATTTCCAGAAGTTGAAATTGGAGAATTTGGAGAAATTCAAAAATCTGATCAAAAAATGAGATAGTTTTGATTGGGTTATTTTTCTTTGGGTAGATTATATTTCATGATATGGGATATGATATTGTGATTCTCATCATGCTTCTTTGATATATTCATTACACATCACATTTATCCCTTTTATCCTACCTTTACTCAAGTTACGTTACAACCCTTGTAAAGACCTCCGGATTTTTGTTTTGAATTCATATAAGTGGTGGTGGAGATTTGATAAATAAGTAAGCTTATGAGAATAATATACTTTGATTTGATTTTGAGAGTTATTAATAAATTCCCTTAAACACTTTGAGTGTGAGAGTGAATTTCTTGTGAGAGTATTGAATCTTGATATATTGAATTTTGATGAGATTATTGAGTTTGATGGGATGCTTATATTTTCTTTTAAGATCATGAAACTATGATCTCTTGCTCTCCGGATTGTTATTTTGACTTGAATTTTTTGATGTGTGCTACTTTGAAATTATTTGAAGATAAACTGAAAGAGAAGGAGTGAAAAAGAGAATGGTTTTGAGCTATTAATTTAGAGTATGTTTGAGGACAAGCATTGGTTTGGTGTAGAGAAATTTGATAATACGTAAAATGTCTATTTTATTATTGATATCATGGTTTGATTTTGGAGTGATTAGTGCTCTAATAAATGTTTTTATGACATTTTTATTTTTAGGGATAAAAAATAGAGATTGGATCAAAATGAGCTTAAGGATGCAATTTTGGAAGCTTAATGGTTCAAGATATCATTGGGCCTACAAAGAAAAGGAAAAGAAATACCAAAGAGTGGAAAATTTTATTTTAGAAATTTTTATTTTAAGTAAAAATTATTGTTAGGAGTAAAATTTTTTACTTTCCTATTTTGGTGGATCTTTTCCTTATTTTTTAGTTGGAAGAATCTTGGAGACCTAGAGTACTAAAAGAAAGATTCTTCTGATTAACCCTAGATGGTACTATTCACGTCTACTGTTCACGACACTATTAATCATTCCAAGAAGCAGGAGGCGGCTGTTGCTTCCTTCCTTCAAGGACAAAACTTTTTTTTTCTTTTTTTTTTAGTTTTTCTTAGGGACTACCACCATGAGTGGCTAGTTTCTTTTCTGATTCAAGGAGAATTTCATTGATTGTATTCATCATGAGGTTACGTGCTTTATTTAAATTCTTGCATTTTTAATTTAAGTATTTATCGATTTTTGGTTTATTTTTATAAAGAATTGATATCGGTTAATATGACAATTTAATTCAATATCAATTTTTCTACTGAATCCAGAAGTTCAGTGATCCATAATTGTCATGAATGAATGGTACAAATAGCAAATAGGTTATTTATATTTATGGGTCGTTTGTCAGTATTCATTTTAACCTAAAGAATCAATAGAACAAAATCGAATAATTGTACGGCTGTCCTGATTATTTGTATTTTGGTATAACTGTTTTCACAAAACTTAATACTATTATTATATTGATATGGAATGCTATCGTGCCCAGTCGATTAATGATAAATTTTGATTGAATGCTGGGTTTGATCAATTAATTTAGGAAAACACAAGATTTATTACGGCTATCATAATAATTCTAAGGTTAAATGTTTGAATCGTAAAAATAACATTTTTTAACCAATGATCAATGAAACAATCAAATGTGTGAACCCTTGGATCGGATGTTTAGCACATTGAATTTTTTCTCCAATTTTTAGTATTTTTTGCATATTTGATTTATCTTTTAATTTTAGGTTTTTATTTTTGAGTTAGGAATTTATTTTATAAACTCCTCCCATTTTATTTTTAGCCATAACTAAGAAGTTAAATCAATATAGTTCCCGTGGGTTCGACCTGATACCACTATTGCTATAAGTTGTTGCATTGGGGGATCGGTATTAATTTTGAAGGGTTTTGGCAACCCATCCACAATCAAAGGATGTAATTTTTATAAATCAATCGAAATATACGAATGATCTAATTAAAAGATTTGGATTCAGTGACTGCAAGGAAAATGTAACTCCAATAAGTACAAATATAAAGCTAGACAAAGACGAAAATGGTAAATCAATATGTCAAAAATTTTATAAAAATATGATTGGGTCTTTGCTTTATTTACTGTTTCAAGATTTGACATACAATTCAGTGTATGTTTTTGTGCTAGATTTCAATCAGATCCAAAAGAGTACTACTTAATTACAGTCAAAAGAATCTTCAGATACCAAAAAGAAAGCACTCACTTAGGACTTTGGTATGACAGAAACCCAATCTTTCAATTGCATGGTTTCTGTGATGCTGACTTTACCGGATGCAAAGTAGATAGAAAAAGTATAAGTGACACTTGCTAATTCTTTGAAAACATGTTGATATCATGGTCTTCCAAAAAGCAAAGTAATGTGGCATTGTCAATGACAGAAGTTGAATATGTTTTAGCTGAACAATGTACTGCACAAATTCTTTGAATCAAATACTAGATGAAGGATTATGGATTAAACTTTGATTGTATACCAATCAAATGTGACAACACAAGTGCAATAAATCTCATAAAGAATCCAGTGCATCACTCACGAACCAAACACATAGAAGTGAGACATCACTTTATCAGAGACTATGTTATGAAAAATGAGATTGTTCTTGAATATATTGACACTCAAAAACAAATTACCGACATCCTTACAAAATTCTTAGATAAAAATAGATTTTGTGAACTGAGAAGGGATTTGGAAATAATAGAAATGAAGAAATAGAAAAGATAGAATGAAAAGCAGAGTCTTACAATTTTGAGTACTGGTCTTCAGGTCGACCTATTTATTAAAATATGTCAATAAATTCAAAGTATATAGAGCCATGTCGACCTGCTGAATGTTAGATTTAAGAACCCTGTTGACCTGATCTTGAACCAATATTTAGAATAAATCTCAGAAGATGACACATCGACCCAACTTTAATGATGTCGACCTGCATAGTAGTTAGAAGGCATGTCGACGCCTTTCTTATTGTGTCAACTCGATTGTTCAGAAACTACTAAAACAGGTTGATGTGTACTTATCGGTGTCGACCTGAGATACATCTAATAAAATACGAATAGTCGACACATCGACCTATCTAACCCTAAGCCCCAAAATTCAAACTTTCCCTCTTCCGAAACCCTAACCTCCCAAATTCGTAACCCTAATCCCTAAATCGAAACCCTAATCTACTTAATCCTTGCAAAAATCTAACCCCAATGGCACCTAAGATGAAAATGCCTATCAAGAAGCCTGCGAAACCCCTCAGAAAGATCTACGAACCTACAGGAAAGGGTTTCTCCTCCTCTGCGCAAACTGTGAAAACGCTATATTCTCCACCGCAACTAATACCCCAATTTAATACCTATGAATTTCAGTTGATAGAGCATAGCAATTTGTTTAACAGAGTATTTGGGAAAAGAAATGTGAATCATGGGAGATTGATCGACTGGGTATTCCGGAAAAAGGTGAACTTCAAATAGGAATAACACTTGATTGAGGTATACCCTACTTCACTCTTGAACCTTAACAAATACATTCATGAGAAGGAAGTCCTACTCTACAACAATCTAGATGTTATTTGTGAATAACTTATAAATAAGATATAAATTACTATAAATGATCATTATGTATCATGTGAATTCAAGACTTTTGTAAATGGAAAGGAATTCAAAGTGACTCCTAGGAAGATATGTGAAGCAAATGGTATTTCTTGGGTACCCTATGACAAGTGTAAACCCTACATGAAATCTAGTTACTTGGATAATGCTAAAATTGTCTACAATGATGAGAATCTGACCATGGTGAATACTAGCGCCACTGAACTAGGTTTTCATGGGAGAATACTGCATCTGATTGTTTCTCACGTATTAAGACCTATAGAAGGAAATTATATTTCTATTTTAAAGGAGGATTTTTGGTTAATGGCATGCATCCTGAATGGGAAGAATCCCGGATTGCATTATATTGTCCCTCATTCCATGATATTGACACATAAATCTGAAACTCTCTGTTGCCTCATGCTAGCATGATAACTGATATTTTATCAAAGAATCGTGTGGAGTTGGAAAAGGATACAATTGTTGAACTAAGTGACAAGAATTCAATCAATGCATCTTCAATGTTAAGGGATAGATGGATGAGCAACGGTGAGGGAGAATGGATGAGAAAAGATGGGGGATCAAGCAAGAGACATGCTGAAGAGATTGATACTGGGGATAAAGAAGACATTGAAAATGCTCTGAGAAAAGAAAGAATGACTGATGGAGAATCCTCTAGCATACAACCAATCACCCTTCAAATGATTTGGGATAAGTTGGATCATATTAATAGAAGACAAATTTTGATTGGTCAAATGAGTTGCTTTGTGAAAGTGAAACTCTTTAGTTTCCAAAAAACGTTGGATGCTTTGGTCAAGGAGAAGTGTAACCCAAAAAAAAGATCCCAAACCATCAAAATCTTTCTAGCATAGGAATTTGCTGCATCCTCACTAGTTTTACCTATTATGCTCTTGGACTTCTCATGTAACAACTCTACTTTGTTTGCATTTTCTTTGAATGAAATTTGCTAATTTCTCATGCTCATATATTATTATTGCATTCACAATCTATTATTGTTATTTGCTCATATGCAACACATGTACTGATGATTGAAATGGAGTAAAGGAACATTTAGTCTGCTATGATGGTTGGAATGTTAATGTGCTGCTATACTGTAATGTGCTAATAAGCTGTGATGTAATGAAGTAGTGAAGTATAGTAGCAAGTGCAAGGGAAGTATATACTGTATTGCGAAGCGTGTGCTGAGTAATGGAGAAAATAGGATGATTTGTGGACTGATCTAGTTGTTAATATGATGCTGAAGCATGTATAGATGTGTAAATGTGATGAGTGCATGTGATGAGCTGTGCTGTACTGGTATGGTGTAGGATAGTCTAGAAATGGATACATATAGTATGCTTTAGCCATGTGAAGTCAAATGCTAAGCATGTCCATGACGATTTGTTGATGACAAAAAGGGGGACAGAATAAAGCTATGTAATAGATTATAGCTAATGATCAAGTATAAGCGTAAGTGTATGCTGCTAAGTGTAATGCTAACATATGAAGTATCAAGACTGTAGTTCAAAAGTATGAAGTGTAAAGACTGTAGTTCAAAGGCGATTTGTTGATAGACAAAAGTGTGAGTGAGTAATGTATATAACGAGTGTCAACAGTAAGTATGGAATGTGTGTGAAGTTGAATGTCTAATGTAATACTAAGTTATAGCTTGGACTGAAATGGATTAGCATTATAGATTAAGCACTAGGAATTTTATCATCATAAAAAAGTGAGAGCATGTTGATCTAGTAGAGTTTTGATGATGATAAATTGAAGAAAGATAATTCAAGAAAATAAAAAAAAATAGTAAGAAAATTCAGAAGTCTACAACTCATGTCTACTTGACTAGGAAACACATCGACCTACATAGCAGATCTATCAATTGTAAGCCCAGTGTCGACCAAGTCATAATATCCACACACACATCGACCTGTATAGATGTTCGTGTCGACCTGAAATATAGAACTTTATAGAAATACAAAAGTCTAAACACATCAACACGCACTCAATCACATCGACCTGAATAGTCACAGGTAGACAAATTTAAAATAACACATTGACCAATTTCTGAATCATATTGACCTGTATAAATTAGATATCAACACACAAAATAGAGATTATATTAGGATATCGATGTCTCTACTAACCGTGTCGACATGAAACAATTACATTATAGATGAATAGTAACATGTCAACCCATATGGATAGCACATCAATCTGTTAGTTCTTGACTTTGAAGTACACACATTAACCCGTCATTATACTTGTCGACTTAGCCAAAATACATCAACCGATTCATCTCATTAGATCTACCAATTTAACTAATAAATAGTGACACATCAACCTATATTACAACACATCAACATGTTGGTGTTTGTTTTTAAAATATACACATCGATACACCGACATTCTTATCGACCTGTAGAAACACATCGATAAATTTATTTCATTAGGTCAATCAATTTTATTAATGAATAGTAACACATCAACACAGAAGAGCACATGTCAACCTATCAATTGTTATTTCTGAAATATACACATTGATCCATCATGATTCCTATCGACAAGAAAAACCACATCGGCTAATTCTCTATACCAGGTCCACAAATTTTCATTTGCACAGTAGTATGTCGATATATGCTGAAAGACCTATCGACCTGATATTTATTTATTCATTGAATCACACATCGACCTGCACTCTTTCTGTCAACAGAGTATACTCTGAAATATACACATAGAGTATACTGAAGGAGTTGTTATAGCGCTTTAATGGCAGAGATTAAATACTCAATGTTCGGATGCAACAACCACCAACTCTCAACGGATCTATTCAATTCCTCAATAAATATTAAGGAGTAGAAATAGAGAGAGTAACAATAATTGAATGCCCTATTGAATATTCTTTTGAATCTCTACTGTGTACTTTAAAATTTTCTCCAACTGTTCTAATTTTTACTGCCTATTCTTATACTATCAAATCTGAGGAAAAGAGCCTCATTTCTTGATATTTATTTCTTAGATTAATAGGAGTGTCAAAGATTAAGGAGTGAGTATTACTGCCTTAAATCTAGAAAGTTAAAATTCAATCTGTGTGAGGTTGAATAGAAGTGGTATGAAGAAATAGTGTACAAGGTTGATTTGAACTTGAAATCAAATCTGTAATCTAAGCTATTAGTGGAAATTTCAGGGGGAGTCTGGGAGAGTTTGGTGGAACCATTATAAAAACTTATTGTGTCATCTTTCATTAAATTTTCATTCTCTGCCATTTTGTTTTAAATTTTTAGAAGTTACAAAAAATCCATATTTAACTATTCACTCTCCTCTAGTTGAATAACAATGTTAAACGTGATGGCATGCTGGACGACCTCCTTGCGCCATTTGGTTTACATTTCCCATTTTATATGTATTATATTTAAATTTTGTAATTATTAACTTCATTTTTTATGAAATAATTTTAGTTATCATCTTCTTTTTGTCATATCTTTTTTATGTTATTTCAATATTTATGAATACTTATAATTATGTTAATTTCTTATCACTTTTTTTTGGATATGATGTACTTTGATTTACATTACATGGTGGCCATAGTTGAATTAGTTGTGTTCTTGGTTGTAGCATTTCTGTTGACTGTATTTGGTTGTATTATTTTAGTACTCTAGAGTATAGATGATGGTATTCGTAGTACCGGTTTAGTAGTGTTTTGAGATGGTTTTACTTGTATTTAGTATAAAGTAAAATGGTGATGTTTTGAGTTTTGTAGTGGGTATATTTGGTGTTTCGTTTGTTACGAAAAGTGGATAGAAGCTGCGGGTATCGGAGTAGATGTATTATGTTTACCTTGGTCATGAGCAGTGCGCGGGCAGCATGCATAGGTCATGCTCGCTGTGGCATGGGACGCGGTGCTCATGCCATGCACGTGCACTGCGTCGGCACACCGCGCACCGCTTACAGGTCATGTACCCTATTGCATAGGCACCACTTGCTACTCGTACAAACCATATGTGTTATGGCATGGACACTCCACGCGCAGCGCACATGCCATGCTCGCACATTGCACGGGCACTACGCCATGGACTGTGTGAAGGGGTATTTTCGCATTTTGAAAGTGTAAAAATGGTTTTCCACTATCAAGCATTTTTTCAAAAAAAAAAAATTCTTGTAATTAACCTTGATTTCGCACTTTTAGAGTGCGAAATCAATATTTTAAAAATAAAAAAAATAACGATATATAAATAATTTTCATTAAAAATTATAATATTTACATAAATAACCCTGTTTTACATCAAATATCACAATATTAAAGTATCATATATTTAATTAACGATTTTAAACTTTTAAGTTATGTACACACGTCAATTTGTATAAATGCTCCATTTATTCAATATATTGAATATACACAAAAATAATAGAGAAAATAAAATCATTTTATGATTTTTTTGTATTGTTCTTTTTCTTTATTAGTCTTATATTATAAGCTATTATTATTTTATTGTTACTTATTACAAGTATATTGTCTTTTATATATATTGAGTATGATCTTGTATCGAGATTTTGTAGATTTAGAGTTTTATTTCGCTATTTATTATGAAAAAGAAATATTACGTGGGAACAAGTAAAATTTAGAAAAACAAATTTCCCCCAAAATTTAAAAAAAATGAAAAAATAAAATGTCAAATCCAATATGATGTGTTTCTAATCATTTTAATCTAGAAAAATTTAAAGAAACTACAAAATATTATTAATTTAAATCTATAATTATGGTTTAAAGAAAAACTACAATTCTTAAAAAAAGCATTAATTAAATAAATTATTTTTGAATGTTATTTGTTTTTTTTTTTCAATTTTGTGATGTTGTGATCGAATATTTAGGGAAGAAATAAAAGATATCGTGCAAAATAAAAAATAATAATATTTTTTTTGATTTTCTAAAATTATACTTGAAAGGAGATAAAGAAAAGTTTTTCAAAATCAATAACCATTGATAAATATAATTATTGTATCATTATTTGTTTTAATTGAACTGATTGAATATGAAAAAAAAATTTTAGTTTTTAAATTTATTAATGCTAGCAACTTTAGCACATGCGTTGTGTGTGACAATTTATTTTATTATTTAAAGTTATATTAATTTATTATTATGATTGATTGAAAGAATATTAAAAAAATGATGACACAAAATCAAAATCTATACATCATGAAAATTTTATAATTACAAAATTGAAATCTTTATATTTCATGACAGATTTGCTTGAATTTTGAAACTTTCAATGTTTCTAGATAAGAAATTAAGTAATTTATTATTTGCTAACTTAAATGAAAAACATAAAAGATACCGTGAAACACATAAATTGTATATATCTTGAGTTAATCTTCCAAATTGATAATAAATTATATATGAGATCAGGGAATGAGATGATTTGAAAATTACATTTATTATGGAATTGAAATTAAATACATATAAGAATTATAGTACAATTTAGCGTACAATGTCTATTCAAAGTTCATAAAAAAAATGAAATTAATGTATGGTAAGGCCAACTTATTCTAGCCTAACAACCATGTAAGAAGGTGATCTTTTGTTCTATTTGAACTTCACAAACTCAAAATTATTTGATATATAAATGATCCAATACAAAATTTAAGAAAAGCAAGGAAAATACATTAGACAAAAATATTAGGGTAGAAATTCTTTTCTCTCATTATGAACTCGGTAAATATTTGCATTGCATTCAATTAAGTGACTGCATTCAGTTTTAAGTCCTGAACTATGAAAATAAAATATATGAATTTGTTATAAAAGGAAAAGGAAAAGAAATTGTGTAACAACAACATAACTTAAAAAAAAAAAACAAGGCCCTTTTGGACAGTTATTTCCATCCAGAGTTGGCCAAAACTCACATGATCTTGATCCAAAAGTTTAACAGTCCAGAGGAGATCTCGAATTTCAGACCGATTAGCTTACTAAACACTTCCTACATGATCTTAAGTAAATGTTTAGTGGCCATATTTAGACCGATTCTTTAAAAACTTATTGGTCCTCATCAAAACAGTTTCCTTTTAGGAAGAGGGACGTTAGATAACATTATGGCCCTCTAGGAGATAGTGCATTCCATTTGACACTCAAAGAGTTCTAAGTACTCCATGATTATAAAAATTGATCTTAAAAAGGCGTATGACAATTTCAATTGGGAATATATAGAGAAGGTGTTGTAGGTGATCAAAGTGCCCCTGAAGATGGTCAAGCTAATCAATGTTTGCAGTGGCAAGTGGGGATACGTCCATTGTTTGGAATGGGGAGACCCTTCCTCTGTTTAAAGCAGGGTAGGGGTTGAGGCAGGATGACCCTCTCTCCCCATACCTCTTCTTACTGGTAATGGAAAGACTCTCGTACATGATCCACGAGAAAGTGAAGAAAGGAGTTTGGAAAGCAGTGAAACTCACCAAAAGGGCCCCTTATCTCTTATCTGTTCTTTGCTAACAACCTAGTTCTCTTTGTAGAGGCAGAGCACTTGTGTTTGAGCAACGTTCTAAGTTATCTGAAGGAGTTCTCTGAAGAAAACGACCTTCGAATAAACCTTCATAAGTCCAAAATCTGGATATCTAATGAGTCCCCTAGACACATCAAAGCCTCTTTAGAGGCGTATAGCTATTTTTCGCTTATGGAGAACTTAGGCAACTATTTGGGAGTCCCGATAACTCATGAGAAACAAAATAAAAACTATTACCACTATGTGGTAGAAAGAGTACAAAACAAGTTAAGCTACTAGAAAGGCAATTTTCTGAGCATAGCGGGAATGAGAACTTTAATTCAATCGGTTACAGGGGCTACTCCCTTATACACAATGCAATTAGCTTGGCTCTCTGAGTTCATTTGCAAAAAATTAGATAAATTGAACAGAAACTCTCTTTGGGGCAATAATAATGATAAAAGGAGGGTTTATCTCGTCAAGTACTATGACCACGAAGGTAGGCTGGGCATTAGAACCATGAGAGAGTATATTGTGGCACTAATGGCAAAGTTGGGGTAGAGAGTCTTGAATAGCAATGGGGCTCTTTGGTACAAAATTCTACAAAAAAATTATCTCAATGGGAACAACCTGCTGGATCGTAAAGGAGTAGTGCTTTCGCTATTTGGAGAGGCATATGCGCTTGTAGGGATTGCCTAAAGAAGGGAATCATGTGGAGAATGGGGGACAAGAATTCCATCAAATCTAGCTTGATAAATGGGTGGGTGACAAGGATCTTAGAGAGCAGGCCTTAATTCCTCAAGATTCTTGTTACCCGAGTACTAAGGTGTGCCATTTTTGGAAGGAGGGTGCTGCATGGAATTTGGAGGAGCTCTCGACTATCCTCTCTAATGTTAAGGTGGAGGAAATTAAAGCCATGGTTATTCCCTCTAGTAGGATAAAGCCAGACTCTATGTTTGGAGAGCTGCCCCAGATGGAGAGTTCATAGTTAGCTCTACTTATTGGATTCAAAAGAAGGGCTATTTTCTCAGGCGGAAGAGCATTCTAGTTGGAATTGGGTTCGGAAGTTAAAGTGCTCCGACAGGATCAAGCTTTTCATCTAGATAGTTGTTAAAAGAAAAATCCTCACGAACATGGATTAAAGAAACAAGGCATTTCAACTGATGGGAACTGTAGTATTTATAGGAAGAGGAGGAAACTATTGGTCATGCTTTGAGAGAATGCACCCATGCTAAAACAATTTGGAGGAAATTGGTGGCAGGCATTGACAAGTCTAATAGTTTTTGGAGTGACAATGTAGTCAAATGGCTAAAGAATGGGGTGAATAAAATTTATAAATTGGGGCTTGCGGAGGAGGAGCTAACATTCTTGCTTGCCGTGTGGGAAATTTGGAAGTCTAGATGTTGCGTCTTGTATCGAAATAAAATGGAGCCGGCTTCTTTAGTGGTTAACGGGGTGATATGCTTGAGGAAAGTGAATGGAGAGAAAATGAGGAAGGATAAACGCACAGTGGAAGAAATTAGGATCAGCTGGAAGAGGCCTGAAGATGGAGTTCTCAAACTAAATGTGGATGGTGCTGTTAGTTTGGTGAGGGGTCAAGCTAGTGCAGGAGTGACCTTCAGGAATTGTAATGATAAATAGGTCTACGACTTCTGGTTAAATGTTGGCACGACTAAGGGTGATATAGCTGAATTGTGGGGCTTGAGAGAGGGTCCTTGCCAAAAGAAAGAAGCTCAGCCCTTTGACCATTGAATACGACTCTCTTTCTCTAGTTAATGTGATCAATAAGGGAGTGGGTTTGCACCATCCATGAAAGAATTTACTGGAAGACTGTAAAGAAACTATGCAAGACTTAAGGGTTAGGGAAATCAATCATGTGTGTAGAGAAGCCAATAGATGTGCTAACAAGTTGACCAAGTTGGGGCTGAACTTGTTAAGACAAGAAGGAAATGTTGGTACTCAGGAATCTGACATCCCTCCAATAGAGGTGAATCTTCTTTTGGCTCTAGACACAGCTAGCGTTTCTTGGATTAAGAAGAAGAAGGGGTCGCAGTGCTCTGCCTCCTTGTGAGGAGTTTGTTTTATCTCATTCTGTTTTGCCTGTTTGTTTTGATCCTCTTTTAACCAAAAAAAAAAAAAAAACTGAAAGGAAAAGAAAAAGATAAAGAAATAAGACTATGTACCAAAATGCTTATGATGGCTCCCTTGTTTGGGGTCAGCTTATTTGGTTGGCAGGCAAAAATAGTATTAGGAGGTTTTGAATCCTCTTGGTGGTACAGTTTGTTTTCTTTTTTTCTTTTTTTTTTATGGGGGTGGGGGGCGGGGAAGTATTATGTGTAAAACTGGTTGTGAGGTTTAGGAGTAGAGTGAACATTTGGGGAATTGAGATGGTAGGCAGCTTTAACCAATGGTAAAAGAAATTATGCAATAGTGTGCAGTGATTTTAACGATGAAAACATGTATGAATGGAGAAATATGTCTGGCACTTTGAAAATAGTAAAATAGGTGTTCGGAGAGTCAGTTTCTAAATTGAAACTTATAGTTACTAGAATCAGATTAGTCAGGTTTCTAATGAGTATTATTTTGATGTAAAATTTTTTTATATTAAATCTGACACTGTTTTTAATTTTTTTAATATATGAAAGGAATATGTTCACACATTAATTTTATAATATAAATTGATTATTTTTCTTTTTTTTCTTTTTTCCATAATTGGGAGAGGTTTCCGGGAGGATTGCTCAAGCTGAATGTCAAAAGTGATTAGTTCTTTCCCTTTTTGTGAGAGCTTCCTCTTTGGGGTTAACAAAAGTTGTTTTCCTGTGAGGTATGAAAATAGAGTAATTTGGCTAATTTTTTACTAGTTTCTTGACATTTTCAAGAAACTTGGTTGGGATCGATAAAGTTATTTAATTATTTGTCCAATATCTATTAATACTTTCAAAATTGTTAAAATTTTAATATGAGAATTAAAAAAGAAAATTCATCTTATCCATATTTATAAATATAATTTTTTTAAATGTCATGAAATATTTTTTATAAATAAGTATAAAATAAATATTACAGTAAAAGACAGGCATCCAGTACAACCATGCATCCGATTAAATGTAAAAAAGAACATAATAATATAAAACCCTAATAATTTATTAATTCAATAAAATATTATAATTGGTTGGATTTATATAGAAAATCCATTATTATAAATATAGAAATATAAAAATAAAAAAAGTTAAATATTTTTAAAATCAAAATATTTATTGGTTTATTATCATATGTAATATTTTTTAATAATTAATTTGATTTTGATATATAATATATTTTGAATATCTGTACTCAAGTTCAAAGCGTTATAATAAAAACTATTTGATTTTAAAAGATCCGATATACTACGACGGGGTCAATGAATTTCATAAAACTATCAATACTAATAAGTGCAACGACAAAATGACCATAACAGAAAGACTCTCATAAGAATAATAACAAAGAAAATGTGATGAGAACAACAATAGATATTTTAATAAAAAATAGTGATAAAAAACTTTAACAAGATACAGTTACCATCGTTGGAATATGTTGGAGGTGAGTTTTACTCTACAGATTAACTGCTCTACTAACCTGAGCGGGGAATCGGTGTTGATGCACCCTTTGGGGCCTTTGTGGATGATAAGATCTGCCAATACCTATTGGAGGTGACCTGACCCAAAAATCTCCGACACTCAAGTCAGAAAGATATGCGAGAGGAAGAAAGAAAATAGATTGAATAGAGTCTTAGAATAATCCTATGTAATCTCTATGTAATGTGTGTATGCGGAGTTATCGAACGTACGTGGCAGGTCAGTATATATAGTATATGCATACGTGACAAGTCTCTTACTTGAGCTTGTAAAACTTTAGTTACCTTATTGAAAGATAGTTGAAAATCTTCCGAGATTGTTTGAACTGTCGTAAAAAATCTTTAAAAGAATTAGAATCCTATATATTAAGAAAAATTCAAGTTGTCACGAAAATTTCCTATCTTGTCTTGAGATATTATGGAGATTTCTTTCTTATTTATTGACCTAGTAGAGTTTTGATAATGAAAGATTAAAAGGAAAATAGTTCAGGAAATTAAGAAAACAGTTAGAAAATTCAGAAGTCTACAGCACAGGTTGACCCGGTTAGAAAACACATCGACCTGTGACATTCACACATACACACATCGACCCGTTTGATATTCTTGTCGACCTGAGCCAAATGTTTTCTATAAAAATATATGTCTGAATACTTCGACCAACACAAGCACACATCGACCTATAGGTTGTCAGGTAGGTCGATATAAAATTACACATCTACCAATTTCCGAAAAACATCAACCTGCATATATCAGACATCGACATTGAGAAAAGAGAACACATTAGGACATCGATGTCTGCACAAATCTTGTTGATATAAGACTATAGGAATAGTAACACATCGACCAATTCATTCTAATACATCAACTAATTTCACATATGAATAGTAACACATCAACATATTCTCCATACACATAAACCTGTTTTTCAAATACACATAAACCTGTTTTTCAAATACACATCAACCTGATTTGCAATATATCAACCTGAACAGTGCTAGGTGGAACAATTTCATACACCATGTCGACCAATTTAAAGTCTAAATAGTAACACATTAACTTGATAGTTTGACACATCAACCTGTCAGTCTTTGATTCTAAAATACAAACATCATTAAAATATGAGTTTATGAAAAACACACTTCGACACATCAAAATCACTGTCGACCTGCAGAGACACATCGACCAATTAAATTACTCAGGTCCACCAATTTAATTTTACACAGTGGTATGTCGATAAATGTTATCAGATCTGTCATCCTAATGAGTGTTTACTCATTAAAATATACGTCAACCTATTATATTCTTGTCGACACAGTATATGCATATCGACCAATTGAATTACACACGACGACCAATTTATTATTTGAATAGGAACATGTCGATGCATTAAAATAACTTGTCGACCTACCCTTCACAAAGTCTGAAACATCATACATCGATATGGGTGAAAACTTGTCGACACATATAAACACATCGACCAATTAAAAATTACATGTCCACCAATTTTATTTGACATAGTTCCTTGTCGACTTGGAATAGTATCTTGTCGACCTGTTCGCATACAAATACACTAGAAATGGTTCAAATTTAGGTCGATGTCCTCATTAAGCTTGTCGACCTGCGTGTATCAGAAATCAGATTTGGAAAATAATTTTGAACCTAACGTACCCTTTATTTTTTCGATTTCTGAAAATTTTTCTTTTCTATCAAAGCTAACGTTCAAATGCAGCGCAAATAAAGTTTGATTGGCTTATTTAAAAGAGACGTCAGTAAAAGGAACGAAGAATCAGTGCGAACAAAGGAATAATTGCAGAAGCTTTAACGGCGGAACTTAAATGCCCAACGTTCGAATGCAACAACCACCACCAACTCTCAACGGATCTATTCAATACTTCAATAAATACTGAAAAGTAGAAAATGTAGAGGGTTACAAGATAGACGAGACACAACGACTTGAATTAAAAGATTTATTGAATACTTTCATCTCTATGTATTTAAAGTTTAAAACTATATTAAGTGTCTCTGATTGATTTTCTTATACTGTCAAATTTGAGGAAAGCAAGCCTCAATACTTGACATTCATTTCATAGATTAAGTCAAGTGTTAAAAACTAAGAAGTGTATGACATTGCCTTAAGGCTAGAAAAGTCAAAATTCAGTCTGAGTAAGATTGAATTATAGTATTCAGACGTAACACTATATGAGGTTAAACTTGAACCTGCAATCAAGTTTATAAATTAAGCATTTAGTGGAAAATCTAGGGGGAGTCTGGAAGTGAACGTACACTGGATTTGATGAACCACTATAAAAATTTTGTGTCCTTTTTATTTGTTTTTCATTTACTGTCATATTGTTTTTAAGTTTCAAAAAGTTTTAAGAAGTCCATATTCAACTATTCACTCCTCCCCTCTAGTTGAATACAATTGGTATCATAACGGTGTGTTGTCAAAAGGTTTAATAGCTTAACACCAAAGATCCAAATGGCAATCAATGAAGATAACGTACCAATCGAAGCTTACTCAACAAATCGTACACCATTCTTCAATGGAAGCAATTTCAACTATTGGAAGTAAAGGATGCGCAACTTCATCATTGCACAAGACCCAAATGCATAGGAAATTATGGAAGAAGGACTTGAATTCCTCACTGAAGAGATAGATGGAGTACGTGTGCCGATCAAATTAAAAAATATGACTGTAGAACAGAAGAAAACTTATCAAGCCAACTGCAAAGACATCAATCTTTTTCACCTTGTACTGAGCGTCAACAAATACAATCGAGTCTCATCATGCATAGTAGTAAAGGAAATTTGGGAAAGACTCGAAACTACCTATGAAAGGACTGATCAAGTTCACAAGAGCAAAGTTAGACTGTTGAAGCAAGAATATGAAGTTTTCAAAATGAAAGATGGAGAAACTATCAGTGAAATGATTACAAGATTCAACAAAGTAACAAAATAAGCTCAACTACTTGGAAAAGGAATTCCTCAATAAGATATGGTGGACAAAATTCTGAGAAGTCTACTAAAGTCTTGGGAGCCTAAGGTGACAGCAATTAAAGAATCCAAAAATCTTGAAACTCTGACAATAGATGAGTTTGTGGGATCTTTAATAACCCATAAGATGAAACTGAACGTGAAAGAGCCAGCCAAAGAAGAAAGAGGAAAATGAGTAGTATTAAAGGCTGACAATGAGGAAAGCATGTCTAGCTCAGAAGAAGAAGAAGATGAAGAGGATAAAACTCTTCTAGCGAGAAAATTCAGAAGATTCATGATGAGGAAGAGGAACAAGAACAAGTCATTCTTCAAAAAGCCAGAAAAAAAGAAGAAATCAGAAACTTTGAATGTAAAAAGCTTGGGCATATGAAGGCTGACTGTCCTTCTCTCAAAAAGGATGAAAAGAAATACAAAAAGGATAGAAGAGAGAAGAAAAAGAAAAAGGCACTTGCTGAATGGATTGATGAAGATTCAAGCTCAAGTGATGAAAAGCAAAATGACGAATAAGCAAACGTATGTTTCATGGCAAATTAAGAATCTTCTAATAGTTAACTCCACACTCTATTTATCATGTTCTGAATCTGAAAATGATTTTTCTATCATTGAATTACATGAGACATTAGTAGAATCACTAAAGGAATTAAAAAGACTTAAAAGGAAAAACAATTTGCTAAGGAAGGAATTGACTGAAAATGTCAAAGTATCAGAAAAATCAAAAAGTGAAGTAAACGAACTAAAAAGGAAAAATGCTGAATTAGATTTGTACATTGATGAACTTGAGAAGAAATTGAATGTTGAATGTTCAGAGAAAGATAATGACACTCTTGTAAATGAAAATATGCTTCTAAAGAAAGAATTGGGAGAACAAAAAGAAAAGAATTAAAGGCGAAATATTATACTAATGAAATTTATTTAAGGATAAGAAAAGTTAGATGTCATACTAGGAGTCTAAAGAGTTGTGTTTGATAAGGCAGAATTGGGATTTAACCCTAACCAAGCACGCAAAAAGTTATATAGATTTTTTGTATCAACCTCTGAAAATGCTAAACTAGAAAGATGTCACATGTGCATAAAGGTTGGGAACAAATTTGAAATTTGCAAATTTAAAATCATAGCTTCAAATAACACTAAAAAACCAAGGGCACCTAATAGAATTTCCACCTACTGCAAGAAGAATGAACATTCAATTTATGATTGTTGGTTTCTAAACTCCTTAAGAACAACCTTAAAATGGATCCCCAAAGATAAATTTATAGCTAACTCAGCCAGACCCAAAAAGATATGGTACCAAAGGCAAATGTGTGATTGTTCTTCACTGCAGGTGTGTTTAAAGTCAAAAGAATCCCTAACAAGTCTGTGTAGTGTATAGATAGTGGATGCTCAAGATACATGACTGGAGATGTATCAAAATTTTCCTACCTTAAAAACAAGAAGGAAGGAAAGGTTGCTTATAGAGAAAATTCAAAAGGAAAAGTTATCGGCATAAGCAACATAGGAGGTAAGTCATCCGAATCTCAAATTCAAAATGTGTTACTTGTTTCTCGACTAAAATTTAGCTTATTGAGTGTTAGCCAATTGTGTGACAAAGACTATTCTGTGTTATTTGAAGCTAATGCATACTCTATTATTGATAAACCTTCTGGATCCATAAAGTTTACTGGTCATAGAAGAGGAAATATATATGCAATTGATCTAGATCTCTTAGAACCCTCAAATGAATCATGTTTAGTTGTTGTAAATAAAAATTCTTCATGGTCATGGCTTAGAAGATTAGGACACGTTAGTATGGATACAATTGCAAAATTAGTTAGGAAAGAAATGATTAAGGGTCTTCCAAAATTAAAATTTGAAAAAGACAAATTGTGTGATACATGTATGAAAAGAAAGCAAACAAAAATATATTTTAAATTTAAAAATTATGTGTCAACAGGAAGTCCTATAGAATTTCTTCATATTGAATTGTTTGGACCTACTAGAATACAAAGTTTAGGAGGAAAACATTATAAATTTGTAATCATTAATGATTACTCTAAATTCACATGGATGCTATTTCGTGCCAAAAATGAATTGCCAAAAATAAAGAAACTATTGAGATATTCATAAAATTATGTAAGAAAATTCAAAATGAGAATGGAATGATCCATTAAGAGCATTAGAAGTGATCATGGCAAGGGGTTTGAGAACAAAACTATGGATGATTTCTGCAGTCATTATGATATTGAACATAATTTCTCAGCTCCTAGGACACCTCAACAAAATGGGATGGTAGAAAGGAAAAATAGAACCCTCCAAGAAATGGTTAGCACAATGTTTTGTGAAAATAACCTATCTAAGTTCTTTTGGGTAGAGACTGTGAACGCTGCATGCTATATTTTGAATAGAGCACAAGTAAGACTAATTCTAAAGAAACTCCCTATGAACTTTACAAAGGAAGGAAACCAAATATAAAATACTTTAAGGTGTTTGGATGCAAACATTTTGTGTTAAACAACGGAAAAGAAGTATTAGAAAAATTTGATACCGAAAGTGATGAAGGAATTTTCTTAGACTATTCCTTAGCAAACAAAGTTTATAGAATCTATAACAAAAAAACTATGAAAGTGAACGAGTGAGTTTGATGAAGAAAATGATTCCAATCAAAGAATGATGGATGATGAGGAAATATCTAAGAGACTAAATGAAATGATCTTATCTGATGAAGTAAACAGTTAGAAAAAGGAATCAAATGAACTCATTGTATAGGAGGAAAGCAATGAAAAACAACAGGAGTAGGAGATCAAATACCCTCAGATTAGGAAAGATATAAATGCAGAGAACATAATTGGGAGCATTAATTTAGGAGTAAGAACCAGATCTGCAATCCACAATCAATGTTAGCATGTAGCTTTTATTTCTCAGAGTGAACCCAAAAACGTGAATGAAACCTTAGGAAATGAACATTGGATTATGGCAATGCAAGATGAACTAAATCAATTTGAGAGAAATAAAGTATGGAATCTAGTTCCTAGACCTATAAATCAATCAGTCATTGGAACCAAATGGGTTTTCAGAAATAAGCTTGACGAATTTGGTACAATCACGAGAAACAAAGCAAGATTAGTAGCCAAATGTTACAGTCAAGAGGAAAAAATTGATTACGATGAAACTTATGCACCAGTAGCAAAATTAGAAACTATAAGAATGTTACTTGCCTTCTCTTATTTTATGAATTTTAAGCTTTACCAAATAGATGTCAAAAGTGTATTTTTGAATGGTTACTTGAATGAGACAGTGTATGTTGAACAACCTCCGGGATTTGAAGATCCTAAATGTCCTTAATATGTGTACAAGTTAACCAAAGCATTGTATGGTTTAAAGTAAGCTCCTAGAGTTTGGTATGAACAATTAAGTAATTTTTTGATAGAAAATAAATTTGAACGAGAAAAGATAGATACTACTCTGTTCATCAAAAAGTGAGATGATAATTTCTTGATCATATAGATATATGTAAATGATATTATATTTGAAGGAACTAGCACAAGAATATGTGAGGAGTTTGCAGTTAAAATGTAGGGAGAATTTGAAATGAGTATGATAGGAGAATTAAACTATTTTCTAGGACTACAAATCAAACAATCTGAAAATGGAATCTTTATAAGTCAATCAAAATATGCAAATGATTTAATTAAAAGATTTGGATTCAGTGACTGTAAGGGAAATGCAACACCAATGAACACAAACATTAAGCTGGACAAAGATGAAAATGGTAAATTAATTTGCCAAAAACTTTACAGAAGCATGATTGGGTCTTTGCTCTACCTTACTGCATCAAGACTTTACATACAATTCAGTGTATGTCTTTGTACTAGATTTCAGTCGGATCCTAAAGAATCCACTTGGTTGCTGTCAAAAGAATTTTCAGATATTTAAAAGAAACTACACACTTAGAACTTTGGTATGACAGAAATTCAAGCTTTCAATTGCATGGGTTCTGTGATGTTAACTTTGCTGGATGCAAAGTAGATAGAAAAAGCACAAGTGACACTTGTTAATTTTTCCGAAGTATGTTAGTATCATGGGCTTCTAAGAAGCAAAGTAGTGTGACTTTGTCAATGATAGAAGCTGAATATGTTTCAGTTGGACAGTGCAAAGCACAGATCCTTTGGATCAAACATCAAATGAAAGACTATGTGTTAGATTTTGATTGTATTCCAATCAAATGTGATAACACAAGTGCAATAAATCTCACAAAGAACCCAGTGCATCACTCACAAGCCAAACACATCGAAATGAGACATCATTTCATTCGTGACCATGTTCTAAAGAATGAAATCGCTCTTGAGTACATTGACACCCAAAAACAAATTGCTGACATTCTTATCAAACCTTTAGATAAAAATAGGTTTTGTGAATTAAGAAGAGATTTGGGAATGATAGAAATGAAGAGATAGAGAAGATGGGACGAAAAACAGAGTATTACTTTTCTGAGAAATAGACTCCAGGTCGACCTATTTATCGAAATATGTCGACAAATTTGAAAATGTACAAAGGCATGTCGACCTGATGGACGTTAGAGGTATGAACCATGTCGACCTGATCGTGAACCAGTACTTAGAACAAAAATCAGAAAATGACACATCGACCCGACTCCAATGGTGTCGACCTGAGTAGTGGCAATAAGGCAGGTCGATGCCTTTTTTAGTATGTCGACCTAAGTATATCAAATAGGTCGTTGTGTGCTTAAACTTGTTGACCTAAGTAGTACCTAATGGAATACCAACAATCGGCACATCGACCTAATCAACCTTAAAACTCAAATTTTTAAACTTTTGCTCTTCCTTCCGAAACCCTAACTGTCAAATCCGTAAACGTAAGTCCTCAATAGATACCCTAATCTTCTAAATCTTCACAAAAATCAAATCAAAATGGCCCCTAAGATGAAGATGACCATCAAGAAGCCCTTCGAACCATTGAAAAAATCTTCAAAATCCACAGGAAATGGTTCATCTTCCTCTGCACAACCATCCAAACCGCCTTCTAATCCTCCACGACCGATACCGCAATTCAACACCTATGAGTTTCAGTCTATGAAGCAAAGCAATTTGTTTAACAAGGTGTTTGTGAAAAGGAAAGTAAACAATGGTCGATTGATCGATTGGGAGTTCTTGAAGAGAGTCAGCTTCAAATATGAAGAACACCTAATAGAGGTATGCACTACTTCTCTCTTGAATCCCAACAAGTATATTCATGAAAAGGAGGTCAAACTATTCTACAACAATCTAGATGTCATTTGTGAAGAGCCCTTGGATGAGATGAGAATCACCATAGATGACCATTTTGTTTCATGTGCATTTAAGACATTTGTGAATGGAAATGAATTTAAGGAAACACCTAGGAAAATATGTGGAGACAATGGAATTTCCTGGGTATTGTATGAAAAATGTAAACCGTACATGAAATCCAACTATCTGGACAATGTTTGGATTGTATATGATGATCAGAATCTAACCGTAATGAATACTAGTGCTACTGAACTTGGCTTCCATGAAAGGATTTTGCATCTAATTGTTAGTCATGTATTGAGGCCTAGAGGAGAAAACTACACCACTTTTTCAAAGGAAGACTTCTGGTTAATGGCTTGCATCATCAGTGGAAAGAACTCTGGTTTGTACTATATAGTTCCCTATTTTATGATTTCCACGCATAGATCCAAGAGCTCTCTTCTGCCCTATGCTAGTATGATAACTGATATTCTATTTAAGAATAGAGTGGAATTGGAGAAGGATTCAATCGTTGAATTGAGTGATAAAAATTTAATCAATGCATCCTCAATGCTAAGGGCTAGATGGATGAGCAATGATGAGGGAGTATGGGTCAGAAAAGAAGGAGGAATAGGGAAGAGACAGATTGAGGAGACTGAGGTTGAGCCTAATGAAGAAACTGAGAATGCTCCAAGAAAAGAAAGAAGAACTAAGGAAGGGGAATCATCGAGCATTCAACCAATCACCCTTCAAATGATTTGGGACAAATTGGAACATCTGGATAGAAGACAAAACATGATTGGTCAGATGAACTGGTTCATAAAGATGGAACTCTATAGTGTGCAAGAAAAGTTGGATATCTTGATGAAGGAGAAGGGAAAGCCAAAGAAGGATCCTAAACCATCAAAGTCCTTCTAACATAGGAATATGTTCTTTTCTCATATTTGTTATGTTTTTCAGATCTTCTAAACTCTGATGTTTGTTTCTGTTGCATTTTATAGTTCTTTATCTTTTGCAAATGGACTGGACTATGGACCTTCTATGATGAATGTACATACTGCATAACTATTCTTGTTGCTAAAATTTGCATGCTGAATTTGGTTTGGCTACTGAAGGTCTTTGTTGCTGAATTTAAAATATACATGCTGTTACCTGATTTACCTGCTGGTTTTATAGTATATAAGTATTGTCGTATGGACATACACTTGTTTTGTTGATGATAAAAAGGAGGAGAAGATTATGTGTGCTATGATGGTATGCAAAGGCTGAGTGTTGTGGGATGGTATGTGTGCCGATATGTCAATTCTCCTTGTATATGTGCTGTCTAAAGGTTATGTGTTGATATGTATATATGCTGAGGTTATATGTGCTGAATCTATATATGCTGAAATATATATGTATGGAATGTATGTGTGCTACAAAAATATAAGAAAGTATGTGTGTTGCAAAAATATAAGAAATGTGCTGAAGTACTGAAGGTCTGTGCATCTGCTAAAATCAATGTTATGCTTGAGTGCTGTCATATATGTGCTATCTGCTGTTCGTTGAAAAGAAACACATAAGTGTATCGTGTGCTCAACATATTTGTGTGCTGAAGTATATGTATGATGAGCTAAATCGTCCAAGTATGAATACTGCAAGTGTTAATACATATGTAGTGATGCGTATGATGAGATAACATATGTCATATGGGTGTGTTGCATGACTGGAATGGTATGCCACATATTGGTAGGTTATAAACATATAAACAAATGTCAAAAAAATTAGAATTTAAATTCAAATGAATTAGTATTATAGATCAAACACTAGAAGTTTTGTTATCATCAAAAAGGGGGAGAATGTTGACCTAATAGAGTTTTGATGATGAAAGATTAAAAGGAAAATAGTTCAAGAAATTAAGAAAACAGTTAGAAAATTTATAAGTCTACAGCACAGGTCGACCTGGTTAGAAAACATATCGACCTGTGACATTCACACATACACACATCGACCCGTTTGATGATCTTGTCGACTTGAGCCAAATGTTTTCTATAAAAACATATGTCTAAACACTTTGACCCACATAAGCACACATCGACCTATAAGTTGTTAGGTGGACCAATATAAAATTACACATCGATCAATTGCTGAAGCACATCAACCTGCACACATCAAACATTGACACTGAGAAAAGAGAACACATTAGGATATCGATATCTACACAAATCTTGTCAACATAAGACTATAGGAATAGTAACACATCGACCAATTCATTCTAACATATCAATCAATTTCATATATGAATTGTGACACATCAACCCATTCTCCATACACATCAACCTGTTTTTCAAATACACATCAACCTGATTTGCAATATATCAACCTGAACAGTACTAGGTGGACCGATTTCATACATTATGTCGACCAATTTAAAGTCCAAATAGTAACACATCAATCTGATAGTTTGACACATCAACATGTTAGTCTTTGATTATGAAATACACGTATCAACCCGTTACTATGCGTATCGATCTGGCCAAAAACACATAGACCAATTCATTTAGATACATCGACGAATTCAACCAATGAATAGTAACACATCAACCTGATATTGGTATATGTCGACCTATTGATATGAGTTTCTGAAAAACATATTTCGACACATCAAAATCACTATCGACCTGTAGAGACATATCGACCAATTAAATTACTCAGGTCCACCAATTTAATTTTACACAGTGGTATGCCGATATATGTTATCAGATCTGTCGACCTAATGAGTGTTTACTCATTAAAATACACGTCAACCTGTTATATTCTTGTCGACACAGAATATGCACATCGATCAATTGAATTACACACGTCGGCCAATTTATTATCTGAATAGAAACATGTCGATGCATTAAATTGACTTGTCGACCTACCCTTCACAAAGTCTGAAACATCACACATTGACATGGGTGAAAACTTGTCGATACATATAAACACATCGACCAATTAAAAATCACATGTTCATCAATTTTATTTGACACAATTCCTTGTCAACTTGGAATAGTATCTTGTCGACCTGTTCACATAGAAATATACTAAAATGGTTCAAACTCAGGTCGATATCCTCATTAAGCTTATCGACCTGCATATGTCAGAAATCAGATTTGGGAAACAATTTTGAACCTAACGGATCTCTTATTTTTTCGATTTCTGAAATGTTTCCCTTTCTATCAAAGCTAACGTTAAAATACAGCGCAAACAAAGTCTAATTGACTTATTTAAAAGAGCTGCCAGTAAAATGAACGAAAAATCAGCGCGAACGAAGGAACAGTTGCAGAAACTTTAATGGCGGAACTTAAATGCCCAACGTTCGAATGCAACAACCGCCATCAACCCTCAATGGATTTATTCAATGCTTCAATAAAAACTGGGAAGCAGAAAATGGAGAGGGTTACGAGATAGACGAGATACAACGATTTGAATTAAAAGCTCTATTGAATACTTTTATCTCTATGTATTTAAAGTTTAAAACTGAATTAAGTATCTCTGATTGATTTTCTCGTACTATCAAATATGAGGAAAGCAAGCCTCAATTCTTAACATTCATTTCATAGATTAAGTCAAGTGTTAAAGACTAAGAACTGTGTGACATTGCCTTAAGTTTAAAAAAGTCAAAATTTAGTTTGAGTAAGATTGGATTGTAGTGTTCAGACGTAATACTGTATGAGCTTGAATTTGAACCTGTAATCAAGTTTGTAAACTAAGCATTTAGTAAAAAATCCAGAGGGAGTCTGGGAGTGGACGTACACCAGATTTGATGGAACCACTATAAAAATTCTCTGTGTTCTCTTATTTGTTTTTCATTTATTGTCACATTATTTTTAAGTTTCAAAAAGTTTTAAAAATTCCATATTTAACTATTCACCCCCCCTCTAGTTAAATAACATTATTGAAAGAGATTATTCCCGAGACTAGGAGGAATTCAAATTTTGGGTGATCATGATCTTATTTTGTTGGGAAGGAATGTCATTCGGTGAGAGATCACTTGGTAGTAGCCGAAAGGATCAACTGAGTAGTAATAGCAAGATTTAATCGAGAGTATTTGACCGAGAGAGTAACCAATTAGGGGTTCATCGAGCGGCCCCTTGGTGGTCTATGAATGTTTGTGATTATGGCCTAATGAGCTCAATCATTTCTATAGTTTATGGTTATGCAATGTTATATCGTATATTATCATAATTTATTTGAGAAATAGTAAACTTTGGTGTATACCAAATCTGTACTTGAGAGCAGTGGCAGAGAACTGGAAGAGATGAAATTGTAGAAGGGATTCGAATGGCTGTCGTGGAGGTTTTTTGTGATATGTGTGAGAATTTTTAGAAATCTAATTTTTATCTGTATAATCATTTTAAAAAATAGAACTGTTTGGTATATATCAAATGAATATTAGATAATCTATTAAATCCAAGTATGGCATAGGAACTAAAAATTTAAAGATATATTTATAATTTTTTTTATAAAAATAATTTTGATACTATATTAAAGATGAGAAATAATATAATAATATAAAATTTTAATGATCAATTGTTTTAATAAAATATTATAATAAATTGGTTTTGTATAAAAAATATATTATTATAAATACAAAAATATAAAAATAAAGTAAGTTAAATATTTTAAAAAACAAATTAATTATTAATTTATTTTAATATATAATATTTTTTTGGGAGTAATAACTGTGAGATTGGAGTAATAATATAAGAGGATAATTTGTGGTTTAGTTGTAATTTAAACACAGTAATCAGGAAAGGAGACTTTTCAAAAGTGCCCCGCAGCTCCCTTTGGTCAACTACTTAACAGTTAAGTGTTTGTACGTAATCTTCTCCGATCTCTTCACCATAGCTTCTGGAGCAGATCTTCTCTCTTTCTCTCTCTCTCTGATCATCTGGTGCGTCCATGGCCTTAGGAAGAGCACTGGAATCAGCTTCCGTGAGCATTCTGCTAAACAAGATAGCCACCCAGCAGGTGCTAGACTTCTTCCTCAAATGGAAGCTGGACACTGCTCTGCTCTCCAAGCTGAAATCCCTTCTTCTCATGATCTACGCAGTCCTCAACCACGCGGAAGAAAGGCATGTTGAAGATGCCGCAGTCAAGCTCTGGCTTGACAGTGTCAAGGATGCAGCTTATGATGCCGAAGACTTGCTGGATGATATTGCAACCGATGCTCTCAGGTCACAGAACAGCACAAATCAGGTACGCAATGCGATTTATGACGCTCTGAATGCAACTGATTCTGTTAAGGAAGGCATTGACTTCAAGTTGAAGGATATTTCTTCTTCACTGAATCCATTTAAGGAAACTCTAGAGTCAAAACTTCGAAAACTCATTGAAAGGCTAGAAGACATCGCTAAGCAGAAAGACATTCTTAGGTTGAGAGAAGATGTGATTGGGACAGTGTCAAGTGTATTTGAGAGATTGCCAACAACCCCATTGGTGGTTGAGTCTATTGTGCATGGGAGGGACAAGGACATAGAAGAGATCATTAAATTACTGAATGTGGGTGAGGAGTTTGATGATCAAATTCATGTGATTCCCATTGTGGGTATGGGGGGAGTTGGAAAGACCACACTTGCGCAGATTGTTTATAACAATGAGAGAGTGCAGAATCACTTTAATTTGAAAGCTTGGGCTTGTGTGAGTGACAAATTTGACGTGATAAGGATAACAAAAGCGCTTATTGAGTCGTTGAGCAGACAGATGTGCAGGGATACAAACTTGGAGCTGCTTCAGGATAATTTGAGAAGGCGGTTGAGTGAGAAGAGATTTTTGCTGGTTCTGGATGATGTTTGGAATGAGAATTATGGGAATTGGGATATTCTGCGGATTCCTTTCATGGCTGGTGCACCAGGAAGTAGAGTCGTAGTGACAACCAGGAATCAGAATGTTGCAGCAATCATGAAGACGGCTTCTGTTTATAATCTACAAGGGCTAACAAGAGAAGATTGCTGGTCACTGATAGAGCAAATCGTCTTTCCTAATAGGGACTCGAATGCATATCCTGAGCTGGAAATGATAGGACAAGAAGTAGCAAACAAGTGTAATGGCTTGCCTTTGGCAGCAAAGGCACTTGGGGGCCTCTTGCGGTCTAAACTTGTCAAGAAGCATTGGGAAGATATCGTTCACAGCAAAATGTGGAATTTGCCGAATAATGATATCATTCCAGCATTGAGGCTGAGCTACTACCACCTCCCTCCACATCTCAAGCGGTGCTTTGCTTATTGTTCGATATTTCCTAAGGACTATGTTTTTTATATAGATAACTTAGTCCAATTATGGATTGCTGAGGGTTTTGTGCAATCCGAAGAAGAAACCAAAGGAATTGAAGATGTGGGTCGTGCCTATTTCTCTAATCTAGTGTCCAGGTCATTCTTTCAAAAAATGAATGATGAAAATGAACAATTTGTAATGCACGATCTCATCCATAGCTTAGCACTATTTGTTTCTGGAAAAGCATGTCTTTTGTTGGAGAATCAGAAAGCCTCTTTCAAGACAGATTATCCTGGCACAAGAATCCGCCATTTTTCATACATCAGAGATTTTTCTGATGGATTTTCAAAGTTTGAGGCAATCAGCAAAGTCAATTGTTTGCGCACATTTTTGCCACTAAATCCTCCCCCAGGTCTGACTTTCAGTGACCTATCCAGTAAGATTCTAGATGAATTGGTGCCATCATTGAATCTATTACGGGTTCTATCTTTCAGTGGCTACCTCATCCGTGAGTTGCCACAATCACTCGGTAAATTGAAGCATCTGCGATACCTTGATCTCTCTAATACTGAACTGGTAGAGTTACCTGAGTCAACTGGCAATCTCTACAATCTGCAGTCATTACTGCTGTTTCATTGCCGCTATCTGACTAAGCTACTGGCAGATATTAGGGGCCTAACTAACTTAAGGCATCTAAATACTCAACAGACCAGCTTAGCAAAGATGCCATTGCACATTGGAAGATTGACAAACCTACAAATATTGACAAACTTTGTTGTTGGCAAGGGTGTTGGAGCAGGGATTGGAGACTTTAAAGACTTGCAGCATCTTCAAGGAGCACTTTCCATATCGGAGTTGCAGAATGTGAAGAGTGTTAAAGATGCAGTTAATGCCAAAATGAAGGAGAAGCAGTACCTTGATGAGTTAATTTTCGAATGGGGTAGCACCTTTGATGAATTGCGGGATGAAAGGATTGAATTGGATGTGCTCGATATGCTACAACCTCACCAAAATTTGAAAAAGCTCAGTGTTAGGTACTATGGGGGTACAGAGTTTCCTATTTGGATGGGGGACCCTTTGTTCTGTAACATAGTAAATCTTCAGCTTTATGGTTGCAAAAAATGCACAGCATTACCATCACTTGGCCAACTACCGTTGCTTAAAGACCTCAGCATCGAAGGAATGGATGCTATACAAGAAGTTGGTTTTGAGTTCTATGGTGATGATTTCTCTGCAGTTGACCCTTTTCCTTCATTGGAAAGATTGAAATTTGAAAACATGAAAAGTTGGGAAGAATGGTTTCCATTTGAAGAAGGAGATGCTAGAGCCTTTCCATGTCTCCGAGAGCTTCTGATATTTAGATGCCCCAAACTGTCCAAATTGTCTCATAGATTTCCCTCTTTGGAAAAGCTGTGTATAAAGAGATGCGAAGAGCTTACTATCCTTTCAGGCCTTCCTGCTGATTACAACTTGGAAGTGGAAGAATTTCACTGCCTAAAATATCTTACAATTGTTGGTTGCTCCAGGCTTAAAGAACTGCCCACTTCCCTTCCATCTTTACTAATTCTTGAGATTGATGGTTGTGAGGAATTGCATCAACTTCCTAAGCTTGAGAAGCTCCAGGAGCTTGACTTTTTGGACTCAAATCTTGGACTTCTTGGCAGCATATCTGACGTCAGCTCCTTGTCCACCTTGCGTGTAAATAAAATCTCTTATATGTTATGTTTACCAAAAAGGTTAGTGCAACATTCTGCAAATCTTATGGAACTAAAGGTCGTTGCCTGTGGTGAGCTTGTCACTTTGTCAAATGAGCAGATGGGACTAAACCACCTTACTTATCTTCAGAATTTAACAATTTCTCAGTGTCCGAATCTTGTGGCTTTACCTGATGAAGAGAATAATCTTCCACCGGCACTTCGATTTTTAGATCTGAGACACTGTCATAACCTGGTGAAGCTGCCAAGTGAGCTTTACAAAGTTTCATCTCTTGAGGAGCTGCGAATTGAAGGGTGTGCTAAACTTGAGGTGCTTCCACAAATGGGGTTGCCTTCCAAGCTTAAGCGTCTTCTGATCCATCAATGCAAAGCTCTAAAGACCTTATCGGATGGACTTCTTTACAACAATTCAGCTCTTGAATATTTGGAGATCAGAGGATGTTCTTCTCTCATCACCATTCTTGAAAAAGGTGAACTCCCCGCCACACTCAAACAGCTGAATATTTACTCCTGTAAGAATCTAAAGATATTGCCGGAGGGATTGATGCGCCAAAACAGCCTGACTCTCGAGTATCTAGATCTCAGTGAATGCAATTCTCTTGAGTACTTTCCAACAGGTAAGTTACCCACAACTTTAAAGCGACCAGAGATCCACAATTGTACTGTTTTGAAATCCCTACCTGAAATCCTCCATCTCACGCGTCTTGAACGTCTGTGGATATTGGGTTGTGATCTTCTCGAGTACTTCCCAAGAGGTGGATTGCCGAGCATCAGCCTAAGAGCCATTTCAATATCAAGATGCATGAATCTCAAGTCCTTACCTGAAAGGATTCACAATCTCAAGTCTCTCCAAGAGTTGAACTTACAGAGCTGTCCAAGTCTCAACTCCATTCCAAGGCAAGGTCTGCCCCCCAACTTGAAGTTGCTTTCAATCGAGGACTGTGAGAAGCTCAATCCCATACATGAGTGGAAACTGCACAAGCTTACTTCTCTTGAAATTTTCTCTTTTGGTGGATACCCAGGACTCGTGTCCTTTTCAAATGAGTACCTTCTGCCTCACACCATAACCTCCCTTACCACTAAAAGGCTTCCAAATCTCATATCGATCTCGGAAGCATTGCAGAATCTTGAAGTACTTGATTTTCTTAGGATCGATGACTGTCCAATGCTCTCATCATTGCCTAAGGAGGGGCTGCCAACGACAGTCTGTTCTCTAGAGATTGAGCAATGCCCTTTGCTTAGTGCCCAGTGTGAGAGGGAAAGAGGACAATATTGGCCAAAAATCTCCTGCATTCCCTATCTATTAATAGCTTGATAGCATGGGACATCAAGAGCAATTTAAATCATTTTATGAAGTGATTGAGATCTTTCTATGTTTGTTCTTGTTTTTCTTAATAACAACTACCTTTTGTTCGCTTCTCAATAACAAATATCTTTTAAAGTCGACAACAATGATGTGTACACTTTTTTGGACAAAACACTAATTGATGAATTAGCTAAGATGGATCATGAATGTATAGGTACAACACTTTCATCTTGGGGTATGGAAATGTATATTGAAAGATACAGCAGGTGTTGTATATTGTGGAGACGGGTACAAGGAAAAAATCATATGTTTGATACTTTGTTCCAAAAAAGAAAACAAAGTTGACATTGATGAACACTTGTTTATAGTATGCTGTGTGAGATGTTTTACATTTTCAAATCTCGCATTGTCTTACATAAAAATTCAAAAATTTTCCCCCGTCCCAATATGTGACTTGGTATGTGTTTCTGGACCCCTTTTGCGGTCTCAAAGCTAATACTTTCCCACAAGACAAACGGAGTAACTTGATCACGAAGCAAGTTTAATTGTTACCGACCATACTAAATTTCAAAGAACATTAGTCATTGTATAAATTTTCACGGAATGTATGCGGCTTAAGAGCTATCCTCTACAGTCTAACCTAAAGCAATTTGATCGCCATGATATGAATTCCAAGTGAGCTTTGCTTTGTTGTCAGTAAACAAACATGAAGTGAAATGCTCTCCACTCAATCCCTGCCTTGGAACAAAAGGTTGACGCCAAGGGGGTGAAATGAAGGGTGGTTCCAAAGAAGAAGAAGAGGAAGAAAAAGATATCTTAATTATACCTTGTAACAACAAACTGAGCAAAAAATAGCGCGAAGTAAACCAGAAATGATGTCAATAGGCATCGAATCCTGGTTAAATAGTTCTCATGCAATTCGGCTTCACAAAGTTTTGTGGGTTGAAATGGATATTATCATCGTCTCATACAGCTCTCTATCATGCATTGGCATGCGAAATCGGAAAACAAAGCTAGATACATATTACTTCGATAATAAATAGCGTGACTCCCGGCTGAAAAATCTACATTTCTCCGCATTCAGCTATAACACAAGCGAGTTTAGGTCTGTTGTTAGGACCAGTAGCCACATTTTCAATCTTTCTCACTACTCGAAGTCCATCGCCAAGCACTCTCTGCAGCAAAGTTGACATCAAGGGAGTTAGATTATGATGTCATCATTCTGATGAAAATTTACACCTACATAACCAAATAGGAACCGAGAAATGTAATTTAAACAAAGGTTGACCAAACAAACTGTGTGAGAAAGCTGTTAGTCAATCTTTCTTATAAGTTTGTTTGGCCATAGTTTGAATAACATTACTCAATAAGAACTACTTCTAATAGGAAGAGTATGTCAAGCTTAGAACAGCATGCAGAGAAATTAAAACTTTGGAGACATACCCCAAATACAACATGCTTATTGTCAAGCCAATCACATTTTGAACATGTGATGAAGAACTGCAGACGGAGAAGGTTATAAGACAAAGCAACACCAGTAGTAAACAAAATAATTACTAGAAAAACAAGAGTACAAAGGTGAAACATCTGTCATGTTATCTTAAATGTAGAAATCATAAGGCCAAGACAGAGGAAGTAGGTGAGATTAATGGTTAAAAATGTGGCCATGACAACATACAGACATCATCCTATCTCTTAGTTCTCAGCACAACCTAAGAGCAAGACAACTGTGAGCTACATAGAAGATTGTTAGATGACATGTTTAGGACTGTTGATGTAGGTGGTTATTTTAAGATGTTAGTTATCTTTTATTCATGCTTGTGATCATGGCATAATCTTAGTGGGATGACCATAATCTTAGTGGGTAGTTAGTAATCAAGTTTTTAAATTGTAATGTTTCCAATGATCAATAAAAGTTCAGTTTTCTTTGTGTTTCAGAAAGTTTTCTTTGTGCTTCAGAAAATTTTCTTTGTGTTTCAGAAAATTAACTTCAATAAGTATCAGATGTAACACCAAGCCAAAAAAAAAAAAAAAAAAAAAAAAAAGAGGGAGAGCCAAAACGCAGCGTTTTGGCCCTCCCCCAATTGAATTAGGGCTAAAGCCCTAATTCGTCTCTCTCTCTCTCTCTCTCTCTCTCTCTCTCCGCCGACCCTTCGTCTCCCTCCCCCACCGCGGCGCTGCTCTTCCCCGCGAGCTCCGCCGGCATCTCCTTCTCCTTCTTCTTCTCCTTCTTCTTCTCATTCTTCATCCCTCGCGGTTTCTCTCTCTACCTCACTCTGTCTTCTCTCCCTCTCGCGATCTTCCACGATCGCCCCCTCTCCGCCTCGCCGCACACCGCCGCGAGCCACAATCGAGCACCACCGCACGCCGCGAGCCTCCGCAAGCTTCGCCATCCACCATAGTGCGCGACTGCAGCGCGATCCCCCAGCCCGCGAGCGCGAGCGAGGCCGCGAGCTCGAGCGAGGCCGCGAGCTCGAGCGAGGCCGCGAGCTCGAGCCAGCCCACGAGCGCAAGCTAGGCAGCGCGCGAGCTAGCGCCCTAGCACGCGAGCCAGGGTGCGAGCCAACGCACGAGCGCACGCGGACCCGGCGCACGAGCGCGCACGCACGCAGCGCCGTGCGCGCACCCAACACACGAGCGCGCACGGGTGTGCAGCAGCGCAGCGCACAGGCGCGCATCAGCACAGCGCACGGGCGCGCATCAGTGCACGGGCGTGCACCAGCGCGCCTCAGGGCACTAGCGCGCGGGCACGAGCCAGCCCATGAGCCAGCGCGCGAGCACCAGCCCGCAGGCCCATTGGCCGTAGGCCCATCAGCCCATCAGCCCGCCAGCCGCAGACCCATCACCCGCAGGCCCCCCAGCCCGCAGACCCATCACCCGCAGGCCCACCAGCCCGCAGACCCATCAGCCAGAGGCCCACCAGTCCGCAGGCCCACCAGCCTGCAAGCCCACCAGCCGCAGGCCCATCAATCGCTGGCCCGCCGGCCCGCCGGCCCGCTAGCCCATCAGCCCACTGGCCTACAGACCAGCGGCCCGCTAGCTGTAGCCCACGAGCCCGCGACGGCCCGTGAGCCCGTGAGTCCGTGACAGCCCATGAACCTCCACGCAGGTAAATGACTTAGGGTTTTGCTTCGGATCTATGTGTTTAGATCTAAGAAATAAACCTTGTTTTGATAGGAAACCCTATAGACTTTGGCATGACCGAAGCGACTTTCGGACGAGACTAGGCGCTTCGAGAAAACCTTAGGTGAGGAGATTTCGGCTCTAACTGATACATTCAATGAATATAGGATTAAATCTAAGATGAAAGGTTCTGTATATGTTTAGAGTGTAAGTGGAATGTGAATAGAATACAAATTATGAAGTGATTATATATGAATTGAAGGTTAAGTATAGAATGTTACAGAAACTAGATGATCTGATACGAAAGAAGCGTATTATAAAATCACAAAATCATGTCGAGTGAATTCGAATAGTTTCCTTTAGAGTTAAATTTTGAAATATGCATAAAAGTATCTGGATTGTAGGGTTGGAATGAAATGAGCCGTAAAGTGGAAGATATTGTACATTTCATGTTTTTTTCGGATAAACCCTTAAGATGCTTGAGAAGTTGATATTCAATTTCATAATCTGATTTAGGTTGATCTTTTGGAGACTCGAGCGGTCAGATCCGATTTGGCTTGTCAGTAGGGAGTGACTTCCCTCCCCTAGAACAGTGAGTGGGACTTTGACATTCGCTATTGATTGAAAACCATGTTTCAAAAATACTTTTAAATGACATATTTCTGCAAATGTATGATTGTTAGAACTTTCAAATATTTGATGAAATGTTTTGTGATCCTTGGAGTGTCTTAAATTCTGACTTTATTGATATGCATCCATGAGTTTTGATAATTGAATATTGTGCCGTATTTTCGACAGATTGATATGTTTTAATGCTTCCACTGCATTGGCACATAGTTTTAAATGAATTTACTTACATATTTGGGCTGTATGTCCGGCCGACTTTATGATATTATGCATTGGGCTGTATGCCCGGCCGACATTATGATATTATGCATGGGGCTATATGCCCGGCCGACTTGGTGATGGGATGCATGGGGCTACGTGCCCGGCCGATATGATATTGTGATCCGTGGCTACGAAGGACATCTGGTAGAGGCACCCCTTGTGTCCGGATACGTTTCGGCCGGAGGTATCCGCTAGATCGTCGTGTGTATGGGTGTCCCAGGTTGACCATCATCGGAGAGGACGTTGAGTACGGCTCCGTCTAGCACCAGGCGGGGGCACCATACACGGCCAACTAGTTATTTGTATATTATTATTATTTGCAGGCTAGTTGGGGTAGCCTGTGGCCAACATTGGGGCAGAGAGCCATTATTTAATACTTGCATTTGGAAAAACCCCAAATGCGCCGTCCTTGGTCGAGGTAGACCATTGCCGGGAATATTTCATTGGCCGGCTCTTCACGACATTGATGTAAATATTGGATGCATATTTTGCTTTCTGGTGTGTGCATATTATATATGATTTTGAAATAACATGATCGGTTTGCACACTGTGGATATTTTCTTATGCTTTGACACTCCAAGTTCACCCTAGATATTGATAGTATGATGTCAATCCCCTCACTCACTGAATATCCTCCCATAGATACTCACCCCTCACTTTCTTTCCCACAGGATTAGTGTTGGACCGAGAAAATATCACTGGGTTTGGGTATGGATGTTTTCCATCTCTTCCGCTACGATGATTGGTGATATTATTATATATTGGAGATTTTAGTTTGACCAATGTATTTATATAAATTTTTTGGGATGACTGTATAAATTATGGACATTTATTCTTGAAACTCTCGTATTGATTTATTTCATTGCATTGAGGCATTTGTAAAAATTTAAAAATAACTTGGGAATTTATTTTATATATGTGTAGAATTTAAGTCCGCTCGGTGGGGCGGCTGCTCATGCTCTAGTTGGGCATGACAGTAGAGGTCTGTTGCTAGGACTGCTAGAAACTTTATAGTCTTGCGTTGTTCTGGATGTTGGCTGTGGTATTTGTTGATTTTGGAGAGGCCGGGATGGCCAATTGTTTATTTTTACCGGATGAATGTCATATACAGGTGAAATTGTACATGGGAAACCTCCGATTTATGGGGAGATTCTGTCCGATTTTCTGTAAAAATACAGCCGACATCCAGGGACAACGGGTGACTGTTCACGATCCCGGTTCGGGGCGTGACAGTTCGGTTGGTATCAGAGCTCTTGGTTTAGAGCTATATTTTATAAAATGATTTGAAAACATTCCCAAGTAACTTGATTTTAAAAGTCCTCAATGCATAAGAGTTTCATACAGTCATTTATATCCCTGCATATGGTTTTCGACATATGAGTTTATCTATTTTAGGGGGTTAGATACTAATTCTTATCTAACTTAGCATTTCTTCATTTTCAAAGAAGGAACCAATGGAGATGGTTCTTAAATTGATGATTTCATTCATTTTAGGGGGTTAGTTGTACTAACCCTAATCCTTGAACAATGCCTAATGAGAATTCTTATATTGCGGAACCATGACGAGTACATGGAGCGCTAGATATGTACTCCCTGATTTACTTAAAGAGAGAGAGGATACTTCCTCATTTCTGGCGCTCCTTTCGGTGCCGAAAAATACATCCTCTGTGTGTGTTTTCTCCAGCACCCTCTCAGCCGGCTATTATACCAACGTCTCCACCATTTACTCTTGATATTTTCGGGTAAGAGTACGAGTGATACACGGCACATGGGGTCCAGATGTCACCCCATCACCTTTGATAGCAAGGCCGATATCTACGGCTGTGCTTATTTCTTCTACAGTAGTTCTTACTCAAGCGGCACCAAATCGTCCATCGGTGGCCGTTCTTCTTACAGTTTCGAATCTGAGTTATAATAATTGCGCCATACTTAGGTGCATCCCCGAGTTGACCCAGCTAGTCACGGTAGCTCGACAGTTGGGATGCACAGATTTTTGGACTTGGTGATGCTACGGTAACAAAGCACTGAGTCAACTGAATCCGACGGATCTTGATAGATCTAGGCTTGCGCGAGGAGTATAGTCTATGAGTAACTGAGAGACTATTCGATAGGGAAGCCCTCACTTGATGGGAGGCTATTTGCGATGAGGCTATAAGCCATTGCGGCAAAGCGATTTCCTAATGGAATTCGACCGCAGATATTTCACGGAGTTTTAGCGGGACCATATCTCCGGTAGTTATATCACCAGTCCTAGTGCCATGAGCTAGGCTACTGCTCAGGAACCTTTTCTTTGCCGCATATGTGGCAAGCACCACGCTCGAATAAATATGTAGAGCACTTATTACATGCTTCCACTATGAGAAGCCGAGGCATATCAGGAGTTTATGCCCTGATTTGTGACTTAGAGGTTAGTTGGCTTCGAGTCATCAGAATACACCACATGTAGGACAGCAGGGAACACCTGCGCATCCTAGTGACACTGCTCCACGGACTGCAGCCGGGAGCAATATAGTATTAGGTTTTCACGAGAATAGTTGAGGGTGCAGGCCCTTGTGTATGCGATGACTCAGGAGGACGCTCTGGCGAACCCAGATATGATCATGGGTAATCCTCCTGCGGATCATTCCGTTTAGAGGTCCTTATGCACTGTTTCTTTTGAAATCGTGTATTTTGTGATGATTTGTACGGACATGATTGTTACAGTACTAGAGGCTTAACTATTTTGATATACAGGTGTCGACGTTTGTGTTCTTATTGGCACAAGGTCGAACTATTTCTATGTGAGAGTTTCTTTCGCTCAACAGTCGGATGGGCTGTTATCGTTACTTGATGAGGAGCTATTAGTTGTCGCTCCTCTTGGTGAGCAGTTGGTTAGAGAATTCGTATATAGAGAGTATGATGTCATGGCAGGTGGGACAGTGCTGAGAGCAAACCTGATCCCACTGGATATGACAGATTTCGATGCCATCTTAGAGATAGATTAATTGTATACTTATAGAGTTTCCTTAGTCTGTTTTATCAAGAAAGATGATTTTTGGAGGCCTGAAGGGCCACCACTGACGTTTGCGAGTAAGAGACGGGTGTTACCCCGTGGTATTGTATTAGTGAGGAAAGCCAGACGTATAATACGTCGAGGAGGTATGACAGATCTGACACATATGATCGATACCACCATATAGAATCCGAGACTTGATGAGATTCTGGTGGTACAAAAGTTTCCTGAAGTATCTCCCGAGGAGCCACCCTAGTTATCATTGATTCGGAAATTCAATTTTGAGATTAATCTGGCTCTAGGGATTTCTCTTATATTATATTCCACTATATAGAATGGTACCATTTGAGCTGAGAGAGCTCAAGATTTAACTACAGAAATTGTTAGATAAATAATTCATCCATCCAAGCACCACACCTTAGGGTGCTTCGGTATTATTTGTAAAGAAGAAATATAGAACACTTAAACTTGTTATGGATTATTGGCAGTTGACTAAGGTCACTACCAAGGATTGATATTCATTTTCCCACCTCGATGATTTGTTTGATCAGCTTCTCGGTGATAAGGTCTTTTCAAAGATAAATCTTCGATCGCGTTATACTCGGTTACGGGTTGGGTAAGCCCTGTCGCGAGGTTGCACGGCATACCTAACTCATGTTATCGACACCACTGTGGAGGACCCGAGGCTTGAGAAGGTCCCAGTGGTGCAGGTTTTCCCAAATATATTCCCGAGGAGCTACCCGGACTATCCCAAGTTCGGGAGTGTGATTTCGAGATTGACCTAACTCCAGGGATCACTCCTATATTTATTCTGCCATACAGAATGGCACCAGTGGAGTTTAGAGAGCTCTAGTTCTAGTTGCGGGAATTACTGGACAACGGTTTTATCCATTTGAGCACTTCGCCTTAGGGTGCTCCGGTGATTATTCGTGAAGTAGAAAGACGGGATTCTAAGATTGTGTGTGAACTATAGACAGCTAAACGAGGTTTTCATCAAGAATCGGAACACTTTGCCGCATATTGATGATTTATTTGAGCAGTTCCAGGGTGCGCGTGTTTTTTTCTCAAAGATTGATTTTCGATTTGGATATCATAGTTGCGGATCAGGGCTGAGGATGTGCCCAAGACCACATTCCGCAATCAATATGGACATTACGAGTTCGTGGTCACGCCATTTGGGCTGACCAACACACCAACAGCCACAGACAGTGACCGAGGTGCGAAGTTTCCTTGGTCTTGCGGGGTGTTATCGACGATTCATAAAAGGATTTTCCCGGATCGTCGCTATACTTACCAGATTGATACGAAGGGCGTCAAGTTCTTGTGGGACGATCGTTGTGAGACGAGCTTTCAAGAGCTTAAACGTCTGACGAGGGACGGCCAGACAGAGAGGAACTTAGTGTTTCAACTCAGCACGTAGCTATTCTAGATGGATAGGTCAGAAAGCTGCGGAGCAAAGAACTTTCATTGGTCAGAGTTTTGTGGAGGAGTGATCAGGTCGAGGATGAGACCTGAGAGCCCGAAGAGACTATTAAGAGACTTAAGATACAGTACCCCCACTTGTTCAGCGTATTACTTTCTTGTAGTTTCGAGGACGAAACTTGTTTTTAGGGGGTTAAAAAATGTAACACCAAGCCAAAAAAAAAAAAAGAGGGAGAGCCAAAACGCAGCGTTTTGGCCCTCCCCCAATTGAATTAGGGCTAAAGCCCTAATTCGTCTCTCTCTCTCTCTCTCTCTCTCTCTCTCTCTCTCTCTCTCTCTCCCTCTCTCCGCCGACCCTTCGTCTCCCTCCCCCACCATGGCGCTGCTCTTCCCCGCGAGCTCCGCCGGCATCTCCTTCTCCTTCTTCTTCTCCTTCTTCTTCTCATTCTTCATCCCTCGCGGTTTCTCTCTCTACCTCACTCTGTCTTCTCTCCCTCTCGCGATCTTCCACGATCGCCCCATCTCCGCCACGCCGTACACCGCCGCGAGCCACAATCGAGCACCACCGCACGCCGCGAGCCTCCGCGAGCTTCGCCTTCCACCATAGCGCGCGACTGCAGCGCGATCCCCCAGCCCGCGAGCGCGAGCGAGGCTGCGAGCTCGAGCGAGGCCGCGAACTCGAGCCAGCCCGCGAGCGCAAGCCAGGCAGCGCGCGAGCTAGCGCCCTAGCACGCGAGCCAGGGTGCGAGCCAACGCACGAGCGCACGCGGACCCAACGCACGAGCGCACGCGGACCCAACGCACGAGCGCACGGGCACCCAGCGCCGCGCGTGCACCCAACGCCGCGTGTGTACCCAGCGCCGCGCGCGCACCCAACACATGAGCGCGCACGGGTGTGCAGCAGTGCAGTGCACAGGCGCGCATCAGCACAGCGCACGGGCGAGCATCAGTGCACGGGCGTGCACCAGCGCGCCTCAGGGCACTAGCGCGCGGGCACGAGCTAGCCCGTGAGCCAGCGCGCGAGCACCAGCCCGCAGGCCCATTGGCCGCAAGCCCATCAGCCCATCGGCCCGCCAGCCGCAGACCCACCAGCCCGCAGACCCATCACCCGCAGGCCCACCAGCCCGCAGACCCATCAGCCAGAGGCCCACTAGTCCGCAGGCCCACCAGCCTGCAAGCCCACCTGCCGTAGGCCCATCAATCGCGGCCCGCCGGCCCGCTAGCCCGTCAGCCCACTGGCCCACAGACCAGCGGCCCGCTAGCTGTAGCCCACAAGCCCGCGACGGCCCGTGACGGCCCGTGAGCCCGTGACAGCCCACGAACCTCCACGCAGGTAAATGACTTAGGGTTTTGCTTCGGATCTATGTGTTTAGATCTAACAAATAAACCTTGTTTTGATAGGAAACCCTACAGACTTTGGCGTGACCGAAGCGACTTTCGGACGAGACTAGGCGCTTCGAGAAAACCTTAGGTGAGGAGATTTCGGCTCTGACTGATATATTCAATGAATGTAGGATTAAATCTAAGATGAAAGGTTCTGTATATGTTTAGAGTATAAGTGGAATGCGAATAGAATACAAATTATGAAGTGATTATATATGAATTGAAGGTTAAGTATAGAATGTTATAGAAACTAGATGATCTGATACGAAAGAAGCGTATTATAGAATCACAAAATCATGTCGAGTGAATTCGAATAGTTTCCTTTAGAGTTAAACTTTGAAATATGCATGAAAGTATCTGGATTGTAGGGTTGGAATGAAATGAGCCGTAAAGTGGAAGATATTGTACATTTCATGTTTTTTTCGGATAAACCCTTAAGATGCTTGAGAAGTTGATATTCAATTTGAAAATCTGATTTAGGTTGATCTTTTGGAGACTCAAGCAGTTAGATCCGATTTGGCTTGTCAGTAGGGAGTGACTTCCCTCCCCTAGAACAGTGAGTGGGACTTTGACATTCACTATTGATTGAAAACCATGTTTCAAAAATACTTTTAAATGACATATTTCTGCAAATGTATGATTGTTAAAACTTTCAAATATTTGATGAAATGTTTTGTGATCCTTGGAGTGTCTTAAATTCTGACTTTATTGATATGCATCCATGAGTTTTGATAATTGAATATTGTGTCGTATTTTCGACAGATTGATATGTTTTAATGCTTCCACTGCATTGGCATATAGTTTTAAATGGATTTACTTACATATTTGAGCTGTATGCCCGGCCGACTTTATGATATTATGCATTGGGTTGTATGCCCGGCCGACGTTATGATATTATGCATGGGGTTATATGCCCGGCCGACTTGGTGATGGGATGCATGGGGCTACGTGCCCGGCCGATATGATATTGTGATCCGTAGCTACGAAGGACATCTGGTAAAGGCACCCCTTGTGTCCGGATACGTTTCGGCCGGAGGTATCCGCCAGATCGTCGTGTGTATGGGTGTCCCAGGTTGACCCTCATCGGAGAGGACGTTGAGTACGACTCCGTTTAACACCAGGCGTGGGCACCATACACGGCCGACTAGTTATATGTACATTATTATTATTTGCAGGCTATTTGGGGTAGCCTGTGGCCAACATTGGGGTAGAGAGCCATTATTTAATACTTGCATTTGGAAAAACCCCCAATGCGCCGTCCTTGGTCGAGATAGACCATTGCCGGGAATATTTCATTGGCCGGCTCTTCACGACATTGATGTAAATATTGGATGCATATTTTGCTTTCTGGTGTGTGCATATTATATATGATTTTGAAATAACATGATCGGTTTGCACACTGTGGATATTTTCTTATGCTTTGACACTCCAAGTTCACCCTAGATATTGATAGTATGATGTCAATCCTCTCACTTACTGAATATCCTCCCATAGATACTCACCCCTCACTTTCTTTCCCACAGGATTAGTGTTGGACCGAGGAAATATCACTGGGCTTGGGTATGGATGTTTTCTATCTCTTCCGCTACGATGATTGGTGATATTATTATATATTGGAGATTTTAGTTTGACCAATGTATTTATATAAATTTTTTGGGATGACTGTATAAATTATGGACATTTATTCTTGAAACTCTCGTATTGATTTATTTTATTGCATTGAGGCATTTGTAAATATTTAAAAATAATTTGGGAATTTATTTTATATATGCGTAGAATTTAAATCCGCTCGGTGGGGCGGCTGCTCATACTCTAATTGGGCATGACAGTAGAGGTCTGTTGCTAGGACTGCTAGAAACTTTATAATCTTGCGTTGTTCTGGATGTTGGTTGTAGTATTTGTTGATTTTGGAGAGTCCAGGATGGCCAATTGTTTATTTTTACAAGATGAATGTCTTATACAGGTGAAATTATACATGGGAAACCTCCGATTTATGGGGAGGTTCTGTCCGATTTTCTGTAAAAATACAGCCGGCATCCAAGGACAACGGGCGACTGTTCACGATCCCGGTTCGGGGCGTGACATCAGAGCTTTCTTCTTAAGGGACCTGTGTGTGAGTTTGACACATCATGGAAGCCGAAGCTAGTTTCTCCTCAATTGCTCCGCCGAAGTTCGACAGAGTCAACTACCAAATTTGGGTAGTACGTATGGAGACATACTTGGAAGCTTTGGATCTTTGGGAAGCAGTGGAGGAAGACTATGAAATCCCTGCACTTCCGAACAACCCCACCATGGCACAGATCAAAGCGCACAAGGACAAGAAGACAAAGAAATCAAAGGGAAAGTCCTGCCTGTTTGCTGTAGTCTCATCCACCATCTTCACTTGTATCATATCTCTGAAGTCAACACAAGAGATATGGGATTATCTCAAGAATGAATATGAAGGAGATGAAAGAATTAAAGGAATGTAAGTCCTGAACTTGATCAGGGATTTTGAACTTCAAGGAATGAAAGAATCCGAGATGATTAAAGATTACTTTGACAGGCTTCTTGGCATCACAAACAAAGTAAGGCTCCTTGGCTCTGAATTTACTGACTCAAGAATTATAGAAAAAATTCTTGTTACAGTACCTAAAAGATATGAAACAACCATCACTACCTTGGAGAATACCAAGGATCTGTCAAAAATTTCCTTGGCAAAATTGCTTAACTCATTGCAAACACAAGAACAAAGAAGACTAATGAGAGAAGAAACAACAACCGAAGGAGCTTTGGCAACCAAACATCAAAACGTGGCCAAAAACAAAAAGGAGAAGAAGGATTTTGAAGGAATTGGGTCAAGTACAGCATCAGCCAGTGCAAAAGGAAAGGATGAAAATCAAAAGAAATCATATCCACCTTGCAAACACTGCAAAAAGAAGGGTCATCCTCCATTTAGATACTGGAGAAAACCTGATGCAAAGTGCACTAAATGCAATCAGATGGGGCATGAAGCTGATATCTACACAAACAAAATTCAACAACATGGTGAAGAGGCAAAGACAGCTGATCAAGAGGAGGAAGATCACCTGTTCGTTGCTACATGTTTCTCTGGCATCGAATCAAGTGAAAGTTGGCTTATTGATAGTGGTTATATTAACCACATGACAATGACAAGGATCTATTCGGGGAACTAAGCAACGTAAACTCATCAAAGGTTTGAGTTGGAAATGGCAAGTACATAGCTCTGAAAGGAAAAGGAATAGTTGCAATTTCAACCTGTTCAAGTACAAAGTTCATTTTTGATGTGTTATATGCCCCTGAAATTGATCAAAACTTGTTAAGTGTTGGACAACTAATTGAAATGGGTTATAAAGTTGTGTTGAAGACAAAAGTTGCTTGATTAAAGCTGCAGTTGGCCAAGATATTTTCAAAGTAAAAATGAAAGGGACAAGCTTTGCTCTAAATCTATTGGAAGAGGAGCAAATTGCCTTTCCAATCAAAGAAAATATCATTGAAGTATGGCACAAGAAGCTTGGGCACTATCATCACTAGGGGCTACCACAGATGAAATCTAAGAAGATGGCAAATGATCTTCCAGAACTTGATGATCATATTCCAACTTGCAAAGCATGTCAGTTTGGAAAACAAAGCAGGAAACCATTTCCGAAAGCAACATGGAGAGCATCAAAGAAGCTACAATTGATTCATACTGACATTGCAAGCCCACAAAGAACACCTTCTCTGAAAAGTAGTCTTTATTATGCTATATTCATTGATGATTTCACCCGCATGTGTTGGATATTCTTTTTGAAACACAAGTCAGAGGTGGCTCAAGTCTTTTGGAACTTCAAAGCTAGAGTTGAGAACGAGAGTGACTATAAAATTCATACTCTTAGATCCGACAATAGCAAGGAGTACACCTCTAAATCATTCAATCGTTTTTGTGAGGAGGCAGGCATCCAACATCAATTAACTGCTCCATACTCTCTACAACAAAATGGAGTGAGTGAGAGACGGAATAGATTCATATTGGAGATGACACGATGCATGCTACATGAGAAGAATTTACCAAAACAATTCTGGGCTGAAGCAGCAAACACTGCTGATTTTTTGCAAAACAGGCTTCCTACAAGAGTAGTAAAGGATCAAACACCTTTCGAGACATGGTATGGTTATAAACCATCTCTGAATTTCCTTAAAATATTTGGATGTTTGTACTTTACTTACATTCCGTAGATCAAGAGGGATAAGCTAGATAAAAGAGCATTTCCAGGCATCTTCATCGGCTGCAGCTTGGTTGCAAAAGCTTATAAAGTTTTCCAACCACAAACTGGAAAAATTATCATAAGCAGGGATGTGCACTTTATGGAAGACGAAGAGTGGAGCTGGGATGATGCAAAGAAAGTGGATCCAATCTCAAAAGAGTCAAATCTCAAGTTTCCTGTCTTGGACACATAGCACAAAGCCTTAGAGATTGGGAGAATGAAATAGTGGATGATAGTCCTATTAGAGGCACAAGACCACTTTTAGATGTTTATCAAAGATGCAATATTGTTGTGTGTGAACCTTCAGATTATGAAGAAACTGAGATAGATCAAAATTGGACTGCTGCAATGAAGGAGCTGTTCATGATTGAAAGGAACAAAACACGGGTGTTGGTTAATCGACCCCAAGACAGAAAAGTAATTGGAGTCAAGTGGGTGTACAAAACCAAGCTTAATGCTGATGGCTCCATCAACAAGTATAAAGCTAGACTCATGGTCAAAGGATATGCTCAAATACTTGGTGTGGACTACTCAGATACCTTCGCACCAATCGCTAGACTTGACACCATTAGGCTCCTTCTTGCTATTGCAACGCAAAAGAATTGGAAAGTATACCAGTTAAATGTCAAGTCAGCGTTCTTGAATGGTTTTCTGCAGGAGGAAATTTATGTAGAGCAACTAGAAAGCTATGTAAAGGAAGGAGAAGAAGACAAGGCCTATCTTCTTAAAAAGGCACTTTACAGATTGAAACAAGCTCCAAGAGTTTGGTATTGCAAGATTGATGAACATTTGCAGAACTTGGGATTTGCTAAAAGCTTATCTGAATCAACATTATATGTTAAGGACAATGGAGCTGACATTCTTATCATTTCATTATAGGTGGATGATCTGCTAGTGACAGGAAACAACACAAATCTTGTGGAAAAGTTTAAGCAAGAGATGATGGAGGTTTTTGAGATGACAAATCTCGGATTGATGACCTTTTTTCTTAGAATGGAAATTAAGCAAAATGAATATGAAGTCTTCATCTGTAAGAAGAAATATGCCAAGGAGATTCTAAAGAAGTTTAAACTTGAAGAATGCAAAGAAATGAGCACCCCGATGAACTCAAAGGAAAAGCTCTATAAAGAAGATGGAACAGAGAAAATTGATCAGGCATATTTCAGAAGCCTGATTGGTTGTTTAATGTATCTCATAGTAACTCGGCCTGACATTTTGAATGCTGTAAGCATTTTGTCTCGGTTTATGCATTCTACAAGTGAATGGCATCTCAAGGCTACAAAGAGGGTGCTTAGATATGTGGAAGACACATTTGACTTTGGCATTAAATTCACAAGGAGCAAAGAGTTCAAGCTGGTTGGTTTCTCAGACAGTGATTGGGGAGGTTCCATTGATGATATGAAGAGTACTTCAGGCTATTGTTTCACACTTGGATCTGGTGTTTTCTCATAGAGTTCAAAAAAACAAGAAATTGTAGCTCAATCCACTGCTAAAGTAGAGTTTATTACTGCAACAGCTGCTATGAATCAAGATTTGTGGTTGAGAAAGATTTTAATTGATTTTAATTTGGAGTAGTAGGAAAGCACTGAGATTATTGTTGACAACCAATCTGCAATTGCTATCTCTCATAATCCCATGTTTCATGGGAAAACTAAGTATTTTAATATCAAGTTATTTTTCTTAAGGGAAGTTCAAAAAGATAGAGTTGTTGAACTTGTTTACTGCAAAACAGAAGATCAGGTTGCAGATGTTTTCATCAAGCGACTGCCAATTAGCAAGTTTGAATTTCTGAGAACAAAGCTTGGTGTTTGCAGTTCCTAAAGCAAGGAGGAGTGTTAGATGACATGTTTAGGACTGCTGATGTGGGTGATTATTTTTAGGTGTTGGTTATTTTTTATTCATGCTTGTGATCATGTCTTAGTGGGATGACCATGATCTTACTGGGTAGTTAGTAATCAAGTTTTTAAATTATAATGTTTCCAATGATCAATAAAAGTTCTGTTTTCTTTGTGCTTCAGAAAGTTTTCTCTGTGCTTTAGAAAATTTTCTCTGTGTTTCAGAAAATTAACTTCAAAGAGAAATAACAACCACCTCAATATTGCTTTCTTGGATTATAAGTCCAGTTTATTTATATTGAGCTAGTATATTTAGACAATGTGGTTGAGATGCATATACGGAAGAGCTAAATGTGAAATGTTTGAACTGATTTTGGCATATGAAGGTTCCAAAAGAATTTAGGAAAAAAAAGAAAACATATCTGGGCTTCACAGTTTCAACCTAGCAATATTTTGATCACAACTAATTCCGAGAGTAGTGACAAGTGAAATTATTCAATGATCAGAAAAGAACCGAAAAACAAAAATTCAGTACCTGACAGCCATTAATATTTGGTCCACTATTTTCCTGCAACAAAGAGAAATGAACTAGTTGTCTTGAAAAATACTAATTTACCATTAAAACAACAAATGAAGAAATAAAAAGATGTAGACATGGAAAGTTAACACGCAATTATCAAAATAATCGATGAAATTGGAAGGGATAGGGAACTAAAATTACGACTTGTAATGATTTCAAAGCAAAAAAAAAAAAAGAAAAAAGAAAAATAAGAAAGGCGCCCAATGTCTTCAAATTTCTAATCTGTCACTGAGAGAGAGAGATTTGGTGTAGCAATAGCAATAGATCTCATGATAAATACATGTAAAAGAATTCCCCTCAACAGATATCTCATAATCTCTGCATTCTAGAGGGAAAGATATAATCTCATAATAACACAATAAAATAAAGATGTGCCAACCATAGAACATAAAAAATTTACATGAAAATAAAATATGCCTTTATTAGCTTACATCCAATTTACATGGATAAACAAAATAATAAATTCTGGAGGAAAAACTTAAAGAGCACGTCATCAAATATTAGTCTTCTTTAAATGGGGCCCTCAGATTTCAAGATCTGGTATAGCATAGTCCAAACCTCAGTAACATTTGTAGAAGATACCTATAGCGCCCCGGTGCTTAAAACTGTACTTTTTCCTTTTTCTGGCCCAAGATAGCTTAAAGAACATTACAACATTCACCCTCCAAAGTGCATCCTACCTTAAGACACTAAGTAGTTACTAAGTTTAGATCAGTGCACCTTCATCTAAGCATACAACAGCAATTCATTTGGAAAGCTACCCACAAATTTATGCCATTATTTAGGCAGCAATTGGTTTACTAATGCTGATTTTAAAATAATGTAGAAAGAAATATTTACTAATATTAAAAATATAGGTAGAGAGGTTCTTGATATTTCTAAGGGTCAAGCTCTAGTAGATAAGAAATCATAGTGGTGGAACAACGAAATACAAACTGTAATTCGAATCAAACGAGAGTATTATAGGAATTTAAAGGATAATACTAATGGTAATGTATATAAAAAATACAAAAATGTAAAAAAAAGAAGTGAAAAATATTATACAAGAATAAAAAAATAAGGTGTATAATGAATTATATAAGAGATTTGAGACTAAAAAATGAGAAAGAAATATCTACAGAATAGCCAAGATAAGGGAAAAAAAGTGAAAAGATTTAAATGGTGTTAGGTACATTAAAAATGGAGCTAATGATATACTTATAAGGAATTAAAATATAAAAAAAACGTTAGAGAGATTATTTTGATAATCTGTTCAATATTAAGAGTACAACAGATATAGGAAATATTGAAATACTTGTAGAAGAGATTAATAGAGACTTTAAATGTAAAATTCGTCCTTATGAAATAAAAGAGATTTTAAAGAGAATGAAAAATAATAAAATCATAGAACCTGATGACATCCCTATTAAAATGTAGAAATATTTAGGTGAATTTGGTACGATAATATTAACGGATATTTTCAATAAAATTTGACAAACAAGGAGAATGCCCCCAAATATGGAGGAAGAGTATAATCATACCACTATATAAGAATAAAGGAGACATACAAGATTACTCAAACTATGGAGCAATTAAACTTATAAGCCATACCATGAAACTATGGGAGAGAGTGATAGAATATAGATTGAGAGTTGAGATAAATATTTCTTAAAATCAATTTGGATTTATGCCTCAGAAATCCATTGCGGAAACAATCCACTTGTTAAGACATTTAATAGAGACATAAAAAGCATATAAGAGAGACTTACATATGGTATTCATTGATATAGAAAAAACATATGATAGGGTTCATAAAAACGTATTGTGGTGGACGCTAAAGAAGAAAAAGATATTTTCGAAATATATTAATTCTATTAGAGATATGTATGAGCGAATTGTAACTAATGTAAAAACTCGCGGGGGTTTGAGTGATAGTTTTCCCATTAATATCAGACTCTATCAACATTCAACATTAAGTTCTCTCCTATTTGCAATAGTAATAGACGAAATTACAAAAAACATTCAAGATAAAATATCATGGTATATGCTTTTTGCAGATAATATAGTTCTAGTTGATGAAATTAGGAAGAGTATTCATGATAAATTAGAGTTATGGAGGATCACCCTAAAATCCAGAATGTTTCGATGAAATATATCAAAAACTGAGTATATGAGGTGTAAATTTAGCAACAATTATCGAAATGATAAAGAAACTATTAGATTAGATGGACAAAATATATTAAAAAATAAACGGTTTAGGTATTTAGGTTCCATCATTCAAAATAATGGCAATATAGATGGAGATGTGAACCATAGGATTCAAATGGGTTGGATGAATGGAAAAAAATATCCGGAATTCTTTGCGATCGTACGATCCCAATGTATTTGAAGGGAAAGTTTTATAAAACCGCGGTTAGACCTGCATTATTGTGTGGTATTAAGTGTTAGACTATTAAATAACAGTAAGAACAAAAAATGGTCGTAAGAGAAATGAAAATATTTAGGTTGATGTGTGGCAAAAGTAGAAGAGATAAAATTAGAAATGAAAAGATTCGTAATAAGTTGGGAATTAGTTCAATTGTGGATAAGATACGAGAGTGTCGTTTGAAATGGTTTGAGTATGTGCAAAGAAGACCTAATGACGCATCAATTAGGAGAATCAATAACTTAAATATAAGAGATTAGTAAAACGTAGGGGTAAATTACTGAAAACTTGGATGCAAATTATTAGAAAAAATATGATAGTTAAACGTTTAGATGAGAAAATAACCTTTAATAGAAATGAGTGGCGTAGAAAAATCCGTACAAATTAAACTAATATATTTTGGATATATATATATTTATTTATTTACTTTTTTTGTTCTCTTCTATATTTATTTCTATTTTTGTATTTATTTATTTATTTTTCTTTTTAGTTATAATTTGTCTCTCAAATGATCGGTCCTAAATTATTGGGTTTGAGATTCAATTTGTTGTTATTGTTCTTGTATTGGTTACGTCACGGTCAAACCATTTGTTGGCAGGTTCGTGATCTTGCTGAATGGGAATGTGGAGCTTGTCAAACATGCAAATTGTTAACAACTGGAGTATATTTTTTCACTTTTCGTGATCGGATGCCAGTATCCCAAGATCGTGATGATATATGGTTGTGGAAGGAGAGCAGCTTAAGGGACTTATACATGTAAAGTTTATAGAATGATTAGAGCAGAGATGGATACAGAGATAAGCTAAGGTGGTCTCCTGTAGAATGGGAGGTTTCCACTGCTAAAAAGGTAGCACTATTTGCTTGGGAGACCGTCTATGATAGGTATGAGATAATAGCAATCTTCAGAAAGAGAAATCAGCCCAATATCTTCATGAAAAAAGACCTTCTAATAGTTGACTATTGATTGCAAACATGCTTGTTAACATCATATTGAGGGATTGTGTTTCCTGTGTTTCATAATCATCAGGTGCCTCTTAAACATGTGCGTATCGAGTCGTGAGCATCACAGTGCGAGTTGTACGAAAAAGAGGAATATAAATTGCTTGATCCCTTTAAGTTCTTTTCTTTTTTTTGCATTACTTACAAAGACCTCTTAGAGAAATTTAAGTATAATATGTTGTAAATTGGGGAATTGTTCTGAGATCTACCACATCAAGTCTATCCCAATTTTTATCATGCATTAACAGGAAAATAATTAGGATGATATTCTTATGAAGAGGGATCACCTGTTGAGAAGGTATAAGAAGCTAAGTGTGGCATGGATCATCTGCTCTCTAAGACAATACAAAAGGACCATATAATATTGGCATAAATTATATTGACAAATGGCTATAGTCATGGGAACATTTCAAAGTAAAGGTTTGGGGCTTCCTATCTTTTCGGATAATAAATGGAAATAGCCTAAGGTACCTCTTCCTAATCCTTTTTGTGATTGCAAGAGGTACATTGCCCTTAGCTAACTACTGCTACTGAATTTCTTCTATATGTTTGTTGGGGATGGTCCTTTCTTAATACTGAAGGGACCCGGAGTTGTTTCATATTTTTGTGCCCCTTCCATGGGAGTTGTTATACACCATTGGCATTTGTGAAGAGAGTGAAAACAAATTTGGTAGAAAGCTCAATTAAAATGCATTAGCAGAACTCAGCTGGGTACTCATTGCCGTTTCACCTTGACATTCCATCTGGAATGTAGGGGCCGCTTTAGATTTGACTTCTTTGCACTAGTGGTTGCTTTGGAAAGAATTCTCGCCCTTGATTAGACACCTTTTGCCTAATTGACGTGTTTCCGTGCAAATGGAAGTTTGGATCAGTAAATAATTTTCTCCTTCCCTGTCCTCGGACAACAAGCACATGTGATATCACATTCTTTCTCTTTTTTTTTCTTTTCTTTTTGACAGAAAAAGCAATTTTATTACGAGAAGGAAGAATGAACAGAGAGACCAAGGGCAAGAAATCCTCGAGGGAAGGAAAAAATACCTCCAATTATCAATTACAATGACAAAAAGAACAAATCTAAACCCAAAAAAAAAAAAAGAAAAGAAAAAGATCAAAAGAACCTAGCACGTTGGCAACTCGGTTACTTTCAATACCCCAGGATTGCCATCTCCAAATAAACTCTTGTAATTTGCCTGATCTATCCCATTATGAAGATACCCTCACACCCGGTACCTTTTGATCCTTTTTTTCCTTTTAAATACATAAACCAGAAGTTCAGGCTTAACTTCTAAGGGGACAATGCTAGGATAATATAAGGTACAATTTATTAAAAAGAGTTTGTTCTCAACTTTCTTATTATCCTTTTTTATTATCCTTTACAGTAGTAATTATAAATGAGTTTCCTAGTGTTAAATCATTTTGATAATCGTTACGAAATTCTCATCCCAAAAATGAATCATCTACCGAACCTCCTCAATCAAGCCATCAACATCTACGTCACTTGGAATATCATCCCCATGCTCCGTATTCTCCAAAAATGTCATGCTCGGACACCATAAAACTCCATGTTTCGGGCTTCCAATCACTATCGCAACCACCATCCAAAACCCTCTCAAACTCGTACTTAGACCCATCAGCAGAATCCAACAACACATTCCTCTTGTTCAACTTCAACTATGTACAGGATATTGCTCTACCCTTTCTGACAAACTCGTCAACTCCATTTTGGGACCCACTTTGAATCCTGAGCAAACCCTCTTCTGTTCTAAGAATTAAAGCAGGAATTACTTTTTTGCGACTTTGGGGAACAGTTACTTTAGTGGAAATAGGACATCTTTCTGTTCGAAGTAAGATCACAAGCCCCCTCTTCATCTGAAACCTTTACTTACTCCACCTTTCGTCACCTCCAGTCTGAGGTCCAGAACTAAGCCCGATCATTCCCTCATCATCTCTATCAAAAGCAGTTCTTGATGCAAAGCCAACCTTTACTGTCACACTCCACCTTTTAGCACCTCCAGTCTGAGCTCCAGCACTAAGCCCGATCACTCCCTCATTATCTCTAACAAAAGCAATTCTTCTTCTCGGACAGAGAAACTGCAGATGCAAAACCAACTGTCAAACCCAACATATTTGGTCCCTGATGTCCTTGATGCAACTGTCACGTTCTAACCTCATCAACAGCTACCAGGAGATCATCCATTAAGCTTTGGTCAGAACGCAGATTTTCCTTCATCGGAACACTATCAGAACGCAGATTAGAAGCTTCTGTGGCCGACAATGGCAGACATTGACAAACCTACTACGAAACCCTTTCAGCTCCTCCATCACGTGTCAAAACTAGGTTATCGCATCCTATCTTATCGAGCGGATCACAACAGGTACCAGTTTCATTAAACACATTATGTCATATTCAATATCTCAGTTGTCTTCCTGGGTTTATCACAGGTCTAGTCCTAATGAGTTTGAGGTCGACAGAGATGTAAAACTAGAGATAATTAAGTACCGATATGTGAAATTTAGAGCATAGTATTCCTCCAGTACATTCTCGGTTCAACGTGGCAACACTATCTCTAACCACTGTTCCGATATATAAATCAAAAGTAACAAATTAAATTAATTCTTCAAGGAAGAATTAAGGAAACAAGATGACAAACTGTTTTCAAAAGTAAATAGAAAAAGCACAGTTCAACATAGAAAAAATGAAATAAAAAACAAAGAAAAAAAGAAAAAGTCATGAATTTCAATCTAGAGAGATGAGTTACCATTGATAACAAACTAGGACTAGCGTGTTTGGCTATAAAGTTCTCCTCATCAAACTTGCTCCCATAAATGGATTGACGGCCACTTCCATTACCCTTAAAACAAATATTTATTATAAACCCCAAAAAATTTGGGTGGATATCCGATGTATGAAAAATAAATATTTTAGAAAAATACATATCATACCAATATTGTTATTAATAACTTCTTTTATATATCAATATCACATATTTGAGAGAGTACCTGACTGTAAAATCTTCCGTTTATGTACACATCCTAATTTGTATAAATATCTCTTTTGAAACTTTATTACACATACAATATATACAAGAGAATAAGAAATTTCTCTCTTTCTCTCTCTCTCTCTCTCCATTTTCTTCTTTAGTATTCTTTTTTATTTACAATACGTTATCGGCATGAATTTTTGTCCAACCGAGCATGAAGTTCTCAACAACAAAGAATAAACTTTCTTTGGTATAAATTTTCTATAATTTTTATATATTATTTTTCTTTAGAGATTTTATTGAATATTATGATTTTTTTTAAATATACTCTGTGATTGTAGTTTAGTCTGAGCTTTTATATCAGAAAATGAATTACCATATTTTTTTTGTTCAAATTTTTTAATCTTATTATTGATTAAATATATATAAATATATATAGTGTTAGATGCTGAAATGCATCTTGATACAATAGATCTTGAAGACATGATTAAAATAATTTGAAAAAATAATAATGATAGAAAAGTATAAACATCTGAAGATGGTTGATGGAAAAGTTTTACGAAGAAAATATAATTGGGAAAAATATATTAGAAAATTCTCTATTTTTCATGTGTCACATTTGCTCCTGCAGTAGCAATATTGGAAACGTGACTTAAAATATTTTGAATTGATTTTATATTTTATTGTGGTTGAACAAAATATTATTGATGAAAAATCATGAAACTTGACCTATTGGTCCTAATCCATTCCCTGAAACGAATACGATTAAATATCATTATGAGTATGCAACAGATCATGATTGTAGTGATTGCCGTAATTATGTAAAATTATCAAACCACTAACAGTGGAAAAATCATGATGAAAACAAAACAAAGAAAAGATGAAAAATATTAATTGATTCAATAATTTTTATTCTCTTTATCAATTTATAATTATTTTTATTATACCTAACGATCACCAGAAGTGGTCGTGACTTTCGTTGTGGTCCTAACAGAGGATGAAATAATTATGACGATACTAATAAACGTGGCCATCAAATCAAAAGAGCAAATATCACTACAAGACAAGATAAGTTCTCAAAAGATTTTGAAAATATCTTGAAATCAATAAAATGAAAGAAAGATAAATGCTTCATTGATAGTATTGTCATACTCACAATACTCAAAATAAGAATTATTTCTCCTACTTGAAGTTGGGATAAATAATTATTAATACTATAAGTGATAGTACGAAAATAATTAAAACTCCAGTAAAGCACAAATATGTATCCCTAATAGAAAAATTAACACTTAATTGACAATCAGAGTATCCAAAAGTAAATTTTTAGAACTCACTAGAATATAATTGTATTTTATTTTAAACGTATTGAATTCTAAAATATTTATCATATTTAAATATTTTATTGATCTATTTATTTTAAATAAATATTTTTTTGTCATAAAATAAACTTTTATAATTCACTATTATTAACATTGCCATAAATTCTAAAATATTTTCAGTTTATTGAAAAGTATAGATACTCCTTTGGTACGATTTGCGATAAATAGTGGAGATATGTGTCTCGTAAACAATACCACTATACGCATTATATTAAAAGATAACAAATATTTTTTTAATCTGATAATGCAAGAGACCAAAGTTAATACTATATCTAGTAGTACAAAATTCATAATACTATATCTAGTAGTACAAAATTCATAGAGACTCCAGAAGAGTTAACATATTCTTTCCTAAAGGAATTAAAATTGAAATTGATGAAACATTATACTCTCCCAGGTTTTAGAGAGACTTATTGAGTTTTAAAGATATGCATAGAAATGGATATCATAATGAGATAACAAGTGAAGGAAATATTGATTATCTTCATATTACGAGTATAATCCTGAGTGAGAAAAGGATATTAGAAAAAAATTATTGGCATATTCCACTGGTTTGTATTACATAAACATCAATGCAAGAGAAGAATATGCAATAATAAATCAGAACTTTACCAAGTTGAATGATTTTATTGTTTGATATGATCGGTTAGCCATTTCAGGTCAATAATGATGCAAAAAATTATAAATAACTCATATGGATATTCTTTGAAGAACAAGAAGATTTTTCAGTATAATAAATTTACTTTTGCTTACACTCAAGAAAAATTAATTGTGAAACCATCACTAGCTAAAATAAATCACGAGTCTTTTGAATTTCTGAAATGAATACATGGAGATATTTGTGGGCCTATACATCCATCATGTGGACCATTCAAATATTTTATGATTTTAATTGATATATCAACTAAGTGGTCACATATATCATTATTATCAACTCACAATCAACCATTTTTTAGATTAGTTGCTCAATTAATTAAATTATGAGTACATTTTCCAAATTATCCAATCAAGAAAATTCGTCTTGATAATGTTAATGAATTTATATATCAAAGTTTTGATAAATATTGTATGTCAATTGGAATAAGTGTAGAGTATCTTATAACACATGTTTACACTCAAAATGGTCTTGATAATCATATACTTTAGGATATTGTATTTCATGATTCAAAATTTAAATAGTTAGAATTTGCTCAAAAAATGCTTTTCAACTATATAAAGAGTATGAAAAATAATTAAAAATTGAGAGGGATATGGTCATTTGAAATTGGAATCGAGTTGCATTTTTTTTTTAATAATATGAAGAAGATAATGAACAATAAAAATGACCAATCTTACTCTCAACAGCCATGCGTGAAGCCTAACCCCAAAGTTAAAGATGTCCGATCTAAAATGTAAGATCACCATTGAACTCAGAAGTATAAAAAATTGGGAATAACCAAAATTTGGTGACCACAAACTAGTAGGAAGGCAGTGCGTGGGCCTTACGCGCCAGTAATGGCGCGTAAGGAAGTAATTTATTTTGTTTTTTCTTTATTTTGTAACACCAACTTCAATAGCGTGTGGGGGCACGTGAAGCCCCCATTTCGATCGGAATTTTTATCGAAATAATTTATTATTCTTTTCAATTTTTTATAGTTTTTAATTTACTTTTCAGTGTCAAAAATTATTTTTAATTGATTTGGAAATTTGGAAATTATTTAAAATTATAGAAAAATTATTTTAAGTATCAAAAAAATTTTAAAATAAATATTTTGAGACTTATTATAATATTATGGTTAGATATGTATCTGACTAATATTGTTCCCATTTTCTAGGATAATCGTGATGTTCGGACGCACTTGTAGAGCTTTCTAGGGGAGAGCTAGAGCATTGAGAAGTTCTAAATGTATGATGAAGTTGGATCAAATGTTAACTTATAAGATAAACTCATCTCACACTTTGTCCGATCATTTAGAGATCATGAAAGAAAAATGCTTCGAACTTCTTGAACTACGCCATTGTTTTTAAAATTTGGAGATCATTTGCTAGGATCATGATCATGTAATAGAGAAGTTTCTAAAATTTTTAATATAAAGTTTCTTTTTAAGTAATTGTTGGCTATATTTGTTGAATTATATAATCATATATGCCAAAAAAAAAAATAGGGTCTCTTGAATAAAAATTTTGGATTAATAGAATTTAAGTAATTTTCATCTAAAATTATAATATTATATAAATACTTTATATATTTAAGTGGGAGATTTTTAGGTTGGAAGAATTTAAGTAATTCTTATTTAAAACCTATTGAATTTTGTAACTATAAATTCAATTTGTGATGATGATACATTGAACCATAGATGATAATTGGAAACCTAGTGCACTTTCGATTCTATACCTAATATTGACTTGTCATGAATGTTAATTTTGAACTATAAAATTGTGTGTGTAATATAAGTATTAGTACTTGTGTCTATCCTCTTAAAATCCAGACCATGGTATCAAACTCTATTATTGCGGGATTGAATAGAAGTGACAAATTAAATCGTAACAATTATGAGATATGTCATCACAAAATATGGTATGTTCTAAAAAAATAAGATACCTAGAAGGTATCAAACATGTCATGTAGCACCCTTGTGTAGGCACTGGTGCCTACAACAGAGAGAACAAGATGCTAATTATGTACGGAAAATGATAGATTTCACTGCTCGAGCGATTCTAGTTACCTCTGTGATTGACGACATGATCTCCGAATGTGAACAATATTCGATTGCTCATATCATTTTAGGTGTACCTCAAAAAGAAATACAGAGATACCAGTTTGACTCATTTTTAGAAAAACGATCATAAAATTTGGTACATATGAAAAGCATTGTGGTCATAGTATCAAATAACATTTAAGGTTGATGTCTAATATAATTAAAGAGTGGTAATCAGCTGGTCATGTTCTCTTCGATGAACAACAAGTTCAAATGTTGATTCAATTCCTTCTTGACAAGTATGAGCATTTGAAAGTCAATTTGACTCATAATGATACTGTGAAGACTTTCACGATTGTTATTCACCACGTTGAACTTGTGGACGAATGGTTTTGTACTACAAAATCCATAACTAATACTTTTATTGAAGAGTCAGTTTCAAGAGAGTTTCATATTCTAAGCATGAGAGGAAGTGGAATAAAAGCAAGAAAGGAAAGGAGACCGGAGACGGATCACAAAAAAACAACTCTAGATATAAGAACAGACTGAGAGGCATTTGTGGATTTTCATCGAATGTCTTGTAGTAGGAGATAGATCTATGTAGAGAACAATACAAGAGTAGAGCTTATAGGAGTTGGCACTTGTATATTGGAGTTACAAAGCGATCGAACTTTCATTCTGCATGATATTCTCTATGTATCATAAATTCGATAAAATTTAATATCTATTATTATTCTTTTGAAACTTGGCTATATTTTGAACTTTCAGAGAGACATGGTTATTTTGTATTTGAATGACATGTATATTGGTTCTGAATAATTTATAAATTGTTTTATAGTCTTGCAATATGATGGGTGAATGTTTAACTATTATATTGAATATTGTCTTGACAGCAAAATAACAAGAGAACCATTTGAAAATGCCATAAGGATTGAATTTGCATTGTTGTTAGTCCATTCGATCCAATTAATTTGAAGGCCAAATATAGAAATTTTTATTTTTTTACATTTATAAATGATTTCGTGCAATTTAACCATATCTATTTGATTTCTCACAAATGTGAAGCATATGAGTGTTTTAAACGTTATATGATTGAACTAGAAAATCAAATGGATAGAACAATAAGGCCTTGAAAATGGATTGATGGCATGAATATCTATCAAATCAATATAAGAATCTAAGTAACAAAAGAGACATAATCCGATATTTAACCATTTCTTATACACCTCAGCAAAGTGACAGTGTAGTAAGAAGAAATAGAATATTGTTGGATATGACAATATCCATGATAGTGCAGGTTAATTTGTTTTTCTTTTCGGGAAATGGTTTATTCATTATAGCCTATATATATTTTTTTTAATAAAGTGTCTTCAAAGTCCGTACCAATGACACCGTATGAACTTTAGGCTAGTAGAAAACTATGTCTAAGTGATCTCAAATCTTGGGTCCCTATGAAAAAAGTGTATCTTTATGAGAACTTTGACCAGTCTAACTTGGTAAATGAGGATATGGTACTATAGCAAAAATTAAATAACAGAATGTCATATTTTTAGATAATGCATTTCCTGGTAAAAATTATGTGAAGGACATAGAGTTTTTGTTTGAATTAGTTAATTCACTTGATAGTCCATAGAAGATCATTAGAATCATGAGAAAATGATGTTGATCCCAGTAGAAAGGATTCAAACTCTAACGATCTAATTGAATTTCCAAGTCAAAAAAGTTTAGGAGAATGGTATCCAACCGTTATTTTGAGAATAAATGATACGTATTTATTGTTTCTTTAGAAAATAAAGAAAAGTCTAAAAATATAGATAAGACTCTATTTAGTCCTGTTAAAGATAAATGGATAAAAGCGATAGAAAAAAGAATTAAAGTTAATGAAATTCAACCATATTTAGGAATTGGTTGAACTGCTAGGGTGCAAGATTATTGGAAACAAATAGATTCTCAAAACCAATTATAAGATAAATGAAACTATTGAGAAGTATAAGACTCGACTAGTAGCAAAAGTTTACACTCAGTAAAAGAGTGTTGCTTATAAGAAAATATTTTCCTGATAGTGAGATTTACCTCTATTCGCTTGTTGTTAGCAATAGTAACCAATTTGAATTTAGAATTATATTATATGGATGTAAAGATTATCTTTCTCAATGATGAAAGAGTCTATAAGGCACAACCAAAAAGTTTTGTCAATAAAGGTCGGGATGAATAGATCAATTTATGGTTTTAAGCAGTTTTCGAGATAATAATATTTAAGATTTTATAGAGTTGTAATCTTTTACGTTCTTGTCATGATAGATGAAAACTATTTGTTTATGTTGAGAAGTATGATGAAAAGTTTGTAATTCTATCCCTATTGTTGAGAACATATAGTTAGCCACAAATGATAAGGCGTATATCTTTTAGATTTTGAAATAATTATCTTCTAATTAAGAGATGAAGGATATGTCTGAGATAGATTGAGAATTAAAATCTATAGAGATCGTCTCAATAAATTATTGAGATTATCTCAAAAGTTTCGTATTATAAAAGTTTTAGAACGATATAAATTTGAAAACTATAAACCCATTGATATTCGTGTCTAAAGGTGATAGTTCAAGCAATAACATATATTCTAAAACTCCTAATGAATAGATAGAATGTCTAGAGTATCATATTCTATCACAATTGAGAGTTTGAAGTCGCTATGATGTGTACTTGTCCTAACATATATCATGCTATAGGTTTGATTAACATATATCAATCCAATCTAGTGAAAAGTGATTGGATTGCTATGAAAAGAATATTGGGATATCTAAAAAAAACTCTAAATTACTTCATTTGTTATCAAGAAAATGATCTAATATTGAAAAGATATACCGATACTGATTGGGGAGGTGATTTAAGTGAGAGAAAATCTATCTCTTATTATATTTTCTTGCTCATTAATGGTGTCATCTCATGGAATAGTAAGAAACAAATATGTGTTTTCCTTACTACAACGGAAGCATAATTTGTGGTCTGTGCTTCCGCAGTTCGGAAAAAAGTTTGGTTGAGCAAATTTTTACAATATTTGAGAGTAATAAACAATTCAATAAAAGTTGTAACTATTTATTGTAACAATTAGTCAGTTATTGCTTACGCTAGTGACACCAAATACAATAGCAAAATCAAACATATAGACACAAAATTTAATTTTATCAAAAACACAATTGAAAAGAGAGAAGTAACACTAATGTATATACATATGTATTTAATAGTAGTTGATCCTTTTACGAAACCAATACCTAGAGACATGTTAGTTTTCTTGGTTTGCGTAAGTTATAACAGTATTTGTGACTGAAAATATGATTGTAATTATATACAGAGTATATATGATATAATACTCATATTTATTAATATTTGAATTTTGGTTTTGTATCCAAAATTTTTGTGTATATGGTTAAAGATATGTTGAATAAGTTTTTTTGAGTTTGGCTCTTTTACACAAACAGTCGTCTCTAATGTCTATGTGACATGTAGAGGTAAGGTAGTATTAATTTGTGATAAATTAACATATAAGCTACCTTAGTAATACTAAGATGAAATTACTAGTTATGTATACTATATATATGGCAATTGAAATGGATTCTCCATAATCCGTTGGACTTGTCTAATAGTCAAGTGTGAGTTTTCCTTAATGTTGTGAAATTTTCAAGAACTTGTAAGAAGGAAAACTTAAATCAAGTATTATATACATTTCGACTGAAACCTATACAATGTATTAATTTTAGAAAAGAATACGCACACTTTCAGATGGGAAGTAAGACTATCATAACACGTGTTTCATACCACGTATATTTATATGACTATATGGATACTGAGAAAATGTATCTCTCTTTACCTCATTGTGTGAGACTTTAAAGTTCATGTTTAATCTCAATTCATACCCTTAGAACTTTCAACTATCTCTTGAAATTTTATTTAAATGTTACTACTTTAACATGTTACTAAAAAACTATGGTTGACTCGGTTTGACAGTACATGTCTAGGAAAATGGTTAAGATAAGATTGAAAATTAATAATAGGAAAGGAAGACTATTTTTGATTAACGCGTTACTCTATTTTCACATATTAATCAATTATATCTATGACTTAGTGTTTAGAGATATAATTGTAAATACATTATTGGCTTTAAGTCAAGTATGCTCTTATTTTGCTTGAGAGATGAAAGATACGTTGACTGTGTTTGTAAAAGAAGTATGAGGTATAGCGATACATGACGTCCTCATCATCACATTGAAAATGAGCTACTATATATTCTCAGTCAGTATATAGTTCTAGAACTCTTAATATTCTCGTAGGTCACAGAATCCACTTGTTTGTAAGAAATTGGTGATATTCGATAGTAATGATTATATTGTGTGCGAGTCTAACTCTCATGTACAAATCAAAGATGTTGAAAAATGGATCCGGATCCGCCCATAAGAGTAGACCCAAAACTCATTTTCTTTTGAATTTGTAATGCGAGAGTATGGTTTTGTGGATAACTTCCCTCTTTCCCTATAACTCCTCTCCCCCAACTCCCTCTCTCGATGGACAACTTTCTCTCTCATTGGAAAACTCTTTCCATATTATTCAAAGTGAGTGAAGTAGAGATAAGAAAAAAAAATGTACTTTTTTGAAAGAGAGAATAAATTATCCTTCACATTGAAGAGAAAGAGAACAAAGGTTGATGGTTGATTTCACCAAAAAGGCATTTGGAGTATGAACAACAGAAGATGATTCTATTTGTGATATCTTCTAGATTTAAAATATCCAATCGCCAAAAAAGATAAGTGATTTTAATCCAACTTAGATCTAGGAATTTTATGCGTGAAAATCTATTTGTTAGTATGTTTTAAAACCTACATAAAGAAAATAGAGAGCTATTGTACTTTGTTGTTTCTTGTGTTGATTTTGATTTTCCTTGTCTGTTGATTTCTCATCTTTGGAGTTTTGTACATTTTTCTTTCTATCTATTGCATTTTCTTTTGCTATAAAAAAAAGAATAACCCATGGCATAAAAATGTAACAAGAACTCAATTTAGGAAATAAAGTAGCATACGTCTTTCACGATTATCAGGTGGTATTTCCATGTGCTTTTTATATGTCACACTCTCTCTGTCTCTGTCACGTCTCTGTCTCTTCACTTTGGCATAAGGACGTCTTGTGTATTGGGGGAAAGATGTACAAAATAAAGACCATTCTCTTGCAAAATGTGTATCGATTTCCTTGAACGTGGATGTTTAATCTAATATTTTCATGGACTCCCAATTTCTTTCTACAGATGACTTTGGGTCAAGATGCTAGTCTCTCTAGTGAAATAGTGCATGTTTATGAATCTGGAACTTTATTTGAAATCTTAATTTGATTTAATTTATTAGATGACCAGGGTACCTTTCTGAATCAGTGAAATTATTCTTAAATGTAGAAACCAAAGTAAATATTTCATATTAAAACAAAGATTTGTTCAAAAGATTTAAATTAAGAATCTTTTGTCATTTTGAAGAAAGTTATGAATTTCTTTGCTTATAAAATCTTTTAATTTGAGCATGAATCTATTGCTAAATGTTTTTGTGTGTGATAGTTTCTCTTTGGTGTTGGGAGTGCTATTTTTGATAGTCGGAGAGTAACTTCTTGAAAACAGTTTCTATATTTTCCTGCATTTGGCTGACGAGTCAACCGAAAAAAAAATGGTGAACAGAGTTTTCAAAGTGAGCACTTCAGTTTTTGAAGTTAAATCTCTGGTTTTTCACGATTGGAAAATAGATTCTATCAGAAATTTTTGTATTTTGCTGATATTAAAAAATTTTGATGTTTTCCCTTAACATGAAAAGGTATAATTTCTTGCATAATACTTTCAAGTGAAAATTTTTCTGCTAGACAAACATGCCCAGAAACTATATATATATCCTCCATTAAATAAACACATCACCAAATAGTTTTAACCATTTGTGTCGCATTTTGTTTAGGCATCTGAGCTGGAATGTTGCTTGGCAAGGCTTTGTTTCATTGGTTCGAAAGAAAAAATAAATACATAAAGGAAGAAATTTAACTCCTAGTGATTGGACACGAGCCAAAAGCTCCAAGGCCACCATTTTTCCTGGGAAAGATTGGGTTGGGGAGGATACGTCATTCTGAAAACTTGTCACATGAGGTGTACCATGCTAGATCAAACCTTTAGATGTATATCTGAAACATTCAGAATGATAGACCGATAAAAGTCTTTAATAGTGCTTAGATCAAACCTTTAGATGTGCACTATAATGTTTGATTTTCCAAAGTTGTTGGCCCCCTCATTTTCCATGGGACAAGAATAATATATACATCTTTGTTTGTGTATGTGTGTGTAATATAGTTTTCTTTGGGCTCATGCTTGAGGAGTTTTTAGCAATTATAGATTGGACTTGAAGAGAGTTTGGAAATTAATTTTCCATTTACTTTTTTGCTTCTATGTACTCTCTAGTTTCCAAGTCTTTCTCATCCTTTGAGCCTTTTTGTGTTCTTTCTTACTATAATTATTGTTACTCTAAAAGAAAAGATATAAGTTATTTGTAATTCTTTTTTCCACAGTCTTCTTGTTGTTTCTTACTGCTCCTCGATGTATCTGATTTTGTAGGTGATTGACATGCTATATTTCAAGGGGATGGAAGAGCTTGGTAGCATTGTGGAACATGCAAAACAGCGGCACCACATCATTGGCCAGAATGTGGTGGGTCAAGAAGGTCTAGTGAAAGATTTGGGCACTAAAGATCAAGGCATCTCTAATTTCTTAAAGAATTTCTATAATAGCAATTACTTCTTAACGCCATGTTTTATGGCACAAAGTCACCTGAAGTTCATGTTTTTGAGTCTAGACGTCTCAAATAAGCAAAACATTGAAATTGTGTCTGTTGTTCATTCTTGATGACTATTTGGATAAAAAAATTTTATGTCAAATCTGACATTATTTTTATTTTCTTTTTATAAATAAAAGGAACATGTTCACATATTAATTTTATAATATAAATTGATTATTTTTCTTTTTTGATTTTTCTTTTTTCATAATTGGGAGAGGTGAATTGCTCAAGCTGAATATCAAAAGTGATAAAGACAACTTCTTTCCCTTTTGTGTGAGCTTCCTCTTTGAGGTTAACAAGAGTTTTTTTATTTTTTTTATTTTATTTTTTTGCAGTGAGGCATGGAAATAGAATAATTTGGTTAAATTTTTTCTAGTTTCTTGACAATTTCAAGAAAATTAATTGAAATCAATAAAGTTATTTAATTATTTGTCTAGCTTGTAATAATACTTTCAAAATTGTTTAAATTTTAATTTGAGAATTGAAAAGAAAAACTCATCTTATCCTTCTTTATAGATATAGATTTTTTTTAATGTCATAAAATATTATTTTATAAATAAGTATAAAATAAATCTTATAGTAAAAGATGAGCACCAAATACAACCTTCCACCTTGTTAAAGGTAAAAAATAACATAATAATTGAAACCCGAATGATTCATTAATTCAATAAAATATTACAACCGAATAGATTTATAATGAAAATCTTTTATTAAAAATATGAAAATATAAAAATAAAAAAAGTCAAATATTTTCAAAATCAAATCAATTATTGATTTATTATAATATATAATTTTTTTAATAATTAATTTGATTTTGATATAAAATGTTTTCTAATATCCACACTCAAATACAATGTGGTATAATAAAAATGATTTTAAGTTTAAAAGAGTCAATATACTATGAAGAGGTCATTGAATTTCACTAAAACTACAAATACTAATAAGTGTAATGAAAAAAAAATCTTACAAGAATAACGACTAAGAGAATCCAATAAGAGCAACAATAGAGATTTTAATAAAAATAGTGCTAAAAAAACTCTAATAAAATTTGATTATCAACTGATGATATATGGCCCAAAAATCCATTATCATAAAGTTTGAGCTCATGATTAGTTGTTCGCGCAAGCAGGACATAGCCTCTCTCCTCAGTACTCACTAACTAGGCCCTCTTTGATAGTTAGCTAACCGATCATGACACCTCTTCGGTGCTCCGTATTTAGTCCACCCGGATTAATATTCAACTTCCCAAAAATCAAGGATGTAATATTTTCTAGTCCGCAAGTAGATTTTGAATCCTTATCCGTAAAAAAAGAACTATTTCGATAAATAGAGCTTTCTTAATTAGAGAGATTCTAGATCTCATGGGAATCTTTCCTTAATGATTCTACAATCTCAGAAATACTTTCTAAAGGAAACTAGGAATCCAACATTTCGAATGCATACAAAACTCATAGAAGCGGACTATATATACACCATTAAGTCAACCGGTCAGATAAATCCTCACGCTTTCTGAACCTACATATATCACATAATAGTATAACAAATCTCTCTTTTAGTTTGTTTCTCTTACCAAAAATCGTTCTCTAATTTAAGCGTTGGAGTCTCCCCACCGGAGTACCCTTCGGCGATCTTTTATAGGTATCATCAATCAAGTTTTGTAGACGGCAAGTCATCTCGTTCTAATCAACAGAGTCATTATCTATGAAGTAAAACTTACATTCACTGCCACCATTGGAATCTATTTGAGAAATAATAAAATTTGGTATATATCAAATGAATATCGGATGATCAAAAAGTCGAAAACGATAAATTATTGTAGGGTTTCGAATGATTATTGTAGAGATTTTTCGATGGTATATGTGAGAGTTTTTGGAGATCTTATTCTTATCAATGTAATCATTTTGAAAATAGAATCGTTTGCCATTATATCAAAGGACTACTAAATAATTTAGTGAATAACTCCAAATCTCAATATAAGACCTAAGAATCTAAAGGTATATTTATAACTCTTGTTTTCAAAAAGAGTTCAGACACCGTATTAAAAATGATAAATAATATAATGATATGAAATTTCAATGATTTTGATAAAATATTATAATTAATTGATTTTATATGTAAAATATATCATTATAAATAAGAAAATATAAAAATAAAGTAAATTAAATATTTTAAAAATCAAATCAATTATTAATTTATTTTAATATATAATATTTTTTAATAATTATTTTAATTAGAGTAGGATACCAAGCGTGAGATTCAAGTAAGAAATATAATAGGTTAATTAGTGGTTTTGTTGCAATTTACACACAGTAATCCGAAAAAATGACTTTTCAAAGACGCTCGGCAGCTCACCTTGGTCAACAGCTTAACAGTTAATTCTTTGAATGTAATTTCCTTCTCCGATCTGTTCACATTCACCTAGCTTTCTCAGCTGATCCTCTCTCTCTCTCTCTCTCTGATCATCTGGTGCATCCATGGCCTTAGGAAAAGCATTGGAATCAGCTTCGGTGAGCATTCTGCTAAACAAGATAGCCACCCAGCAGGTGCTAGACTTCTTCCTCAAATGGAAGCTGGACACTGCTCTGCTCTCCAAGCTGAAATCCCTTCTTCTCATGATCTACGCAGTCCTCAACAACGCGGAGGAAAGGCATGTTGAAGATGCCGCAGTCAAGCTCTGGCTTGACAGTGTCAAGGATGCAGCTTATGATGCCGAAGACTTGCTGGATGATATTGCAACCGATGCTCTCAGGTCACAGAACAGCACAAATCAAGTACGCGATGCGATCTATGACACTCTGAATGCACCTGATTCTGTTAAGGAAGGTATTGACTTCAAGTTGAAGGATATTTCTTCTTCTCTGAATCCATTTGGGGAAACTCTAGAGTCAAAACTACGAAAACTCATTGAAAGGCTAGAAGACATAGCTAAGCAGAAAGACATTCTTAAGTTGAGAGAAGATGTGGTTGGGACAGTATCAAGTGTATTTGAGAGATTGCCAACAACCCCATTGGTGGTTGAGTCTATTGTGCATGGGAGGGACAAGGACAAAGAAGAGATCATTAAATTGCTGAATGTGGGTGAGGAGTTTGATGATCAAATTCATGTGATTCCCATTGTGGGTATGGGGGGAGTTGGAAAGACCACACTTGCGCAGATTGTTTATAACAATGAGAGAGTGCAGAATCACTTTAATTTGGAAGCTTGGGCTTGTGTAAGTGACAAATTTGATGTGATAAGGATAACGAAAGCGCTTATTGAGTCGTTGAGCAGACAGATGTGCAGGGATACAAACTTGGAGCTGCTTCAGGATAATTTGAGAAGGCGGTTGAGTGAGAAGAGATTTTTGCTGGTTCTGGATGATGTTTGGAATGAGAATTATGGGAATTGGGATATTCTGCGGATTCCTTTCATGGGTGGTGCACCAGGAAGTAGAGTCATAGTGACAACGAGGAATCAGAATGTTGCAGCAATCATGAAGACGGCTTCTGTTTATAATCTACAAGGGCTAACAAGAGAAGATTGCTGGTCACTGATAGAGCAAATCGTCTTTCCTAATAGGGACTCGAATGCATATCCAGAGCTGGAAATGATAGGACAAGAAGTAGCAAACAAGTGTGATGGCTTGCCTTTGGCAGCAAAGGCACTTGGGGGCCTCTTGCGGTCTAAACTTGTCAAGAAGCATTGGGAAGATATCGTTCACAGCAAAATGTGGAATTTGCCAAATAATGATATCATTCCAGCATTGAGGCTGAGCTACTACCACCTCCCTCCACATCTCAAGCGGTGCTTTGCTTATTGTTCGATATTTCCTAAGGACTATGTTTTTGATATAGATAACATAGTACAATTATGGATTGCCGAGGGTTTTGTGCAATCAGAAGAAGAAACCAAAGGAATTGAAGATGTGGGTCGTGCCTATTTCTCTAATCTAGTGTCCAGGTCATTCTTTCAAAAAATGAATGATGAAAATGAACAATTTGTAATGCACGATCTCATCCATAGCTTAGCACTATTTGTTTCTGGAAAAGCATGTCTTTTGTTGGAGAATCAGAAAGCCTCTTTCAAGACAGATTATCCTTGCACAAGAATCCGCCATTTTTCATACATAAGAGATTTTTCTGATGGATTTTCAAAGTTTGAGGCAATCAGCAAAGTCAATTGTTTGCGCACATTTTTGCCACTAAATCCTCCCCCAGGTCTGACTTTCAGTGACCTATCGAGTAAGGTTCTAGATGAATTGGTGCCATCATTGAATCTATTACGGGTTCTATCTTTCAGTGGCTACCTCATCCGTGAGTTGCCACAATCACTCGGTAAGTTGAAGCATCTGCGATACCTTGATCTCTCTCATACTGAACTGGTAGAGTTACCTGAGTCAACTGGCAATCTCTACAATCTGCAGTCATTACTGCTGTTTCATTGCCGCTATCTGACTAAGCTACCGGCAGATATTAGGGGCCTAACTAACTTAAGGCATCTAAATACTCAACAGACCAGCTTAGCAAAGATGCCATTGCACATTGGAAGATTGACAAACCTACAAATATTGACAAACTTTGTTGTTGGCAAGGGTATTGGAGCAGGGATTGGAGACTTTAAAGACTTGCAGCATCTTCAAGGAGCACTTTCCATATCGGAGTTGCAGAATGTGAAGCGTGTTAAAGATGCAGTTAATGCCAAAATGAAGGAGAAGCAGTACCTTGATGAGTTAATTTTCGAATGGGGTAGCACCTTTGATGAATTGCGGGATGAAAGGATTGAATTGGATGTGCTCGATATGCTGCAACCTCACCAAAATTTGAAAAAGCTCAGTGTTAGGTACTATGGGGGTATAGAGTTTCCTATTTGGATGGGGGACCCTTTGTTCTGTAACATAGTAAATCTTCAGCTTTACGGTTGCATAAAATGCAAAGCATTACCATCACTTGGCCAACTACCGTTGCTTAAAGACCTCAGCATCGAAGGAATGGATGCTATACAAGAAGTTGGTTTTGAGTTCTATGGTGATGATTTCTCAGCAGTTGACCCTTTTCCTTTGTTGGAAAGATTGAAATTTGAAAACATGAAAAGTTGGGAAGAATGGTTTCCATTTGAAGGAGATGCTGGAGCCTTTCCATGTCTGCGTGAGCTTCTGGTATTTAGATGCCCCAAACTGTCCAAATTGTCTCATAGATTTCCTTCTTTGGAAAAGCTGTGTATAAAGAGATGCGAAGAGCTTACTATCCTTTCAGGCCTTCCTGCTGATGACAACTTGGAAGTGGAAGAATTTCACTGCCTAAAATATCTTACAATTGTTGGTTGTTCCAGGCTTAAAGAACTGCCCACTTTCCTTCCATCTTTAGTAATTCTTGAGCTTGATGGTTGTGAGGAATTGCATCAACTTCCTAAGCTTGAGAAGCTCCAGGAGCTTGACCTGTTGGACTCAAATCTTGGACTTCTTGGTAGCCTATCTGACCTCAGCTCCTTGTCCGCCTTGCGTGTAAATAAAATCTCTTATATGTTATGTTTACCAAAAAGGTTTGTGCAACATTCTGCAAATCTTATGGAACTAAAGGTCGTTGCTTGTGGTGAGCTAGTCACTTTGTCAAATGAGCAGATGGGACTAAACCACCTTACTTATCTTCAGAATTTAACAATTTCTCAGTGTCCGAATCTTGTGGCTTTACCTGATGAAGAGAATAATCTTCCACCGGCACTTCGATTTTTAGATCTGAGACACTGTCATAATCTGGGGAAGCTGCCAAGTGAGCTTTACAAAGTTTCATCTCTTGAAGAGCTGAGAATTGAAGGGTGTGCTAAACTTGAGGTGCTGCCACAGATGGGGTTGCCTTCCGAGCTTAAGCGTCTTCTGATCCATCAATGTGAAGCTCTAAAGACCTTATCAGATGGACTTCTTTACAACAATTCAGCTCTTGAATATTTGGAGATCAGAGGATGTTCTTCTCTCATCACCATTCTTGAAAAAGGTGAACTCCCTGCCACACTCAAACAGCTGAATATTTACTACTGTAAGAATCTAAAGATATTGCCGCGGGGATTGATGCGCCAAAACAGCCTGACTCTCAAGTACCTAGAGCTCAGCGAATGCAATTCTCTCGAGTACTTTCCAACAGGTAAGTTACCTACAACTTTAAAGCGACTAGAGATCCACAATTGTACTGTTTTGAAATCCCTACCTGAAATCCTCCATCTCACGCGTCTTGAACGTCTGGGGATATTCGGTTGTGATCTTCTCGAGTACTTCCCAAGAGGCGGATTGCCGAGCATCAGCCTTAGAGCCGTTTCAATATCAGGATGCATGAATCTCAAGTCCTTACCTGAAAGGTTTCACAATCTCAAGTCTCTCCAAGACTTGCAGTTAGGGAGCTGTCCAAGTCTCAACTCCATTCCAACGCAAGGTCTGCCCCCCAACTTGAAAGTGCTTTCAATAAAGGACTGTGAGAATCTCAATCCCATACATGAGTGGAAAATGCACAAGCTTGCTTCTCTTGAAACATTCTCTTTTGGTGGATACCCAGGTCTTGTGTCCTTTTCAAATGAGTACCTTCTGCCCCACACCATAACCTCCCTTACCATTGAAAGGCTTCCAGATCTCAAATCGATCTCTGAGGCATTGCAGAATCTTGAAGTACTTGATACTCTTAGGATCCATGACTGTCCAAAGCTCTCATCATTGCCAAAGGGGGGGTTGCCAGCAACAGTCTGTTCTCTAAAGATAGTGCAATGCCCTTTGCTTAGTGCCCAGTGCAAGAGGGACAGAGGACAATATTGGCCAAAAATCTCCTGCATTCCCTATCTATTTATAGCTTGATAGCATGGGATATCAAGAGCAATTTAAATCATTTTATGAAGTGATTGAGATCCTTCTATGCTTGTTCTTGCTTTCTTAATAAGAACTACCTTTTTTCTCGCTTTCTCAATAACAAATATCTTTTAAAGTCTCAATAACAAATATCTTTTAAAGTCGACAACAGCGATGTGTACACATTTTTAGGCAAAACAACACTAATTGATGAATTAGCTAAGATGGATCATGAATGTATAGGTACAGGAATTTTATTTGGGGGTATGGAATTGTATATCGAAAGCTACAGCAGGTGTTGTGTATCGTGGAGACAGGAGTACAAGGAATAAATGATATGCTTGATACTTTGTCCCAAAAGAAGTTTGACATTGATGAACACTTGTTTAGAGTATGCCGTGTGAGATGTTTTTCATTTTCAAATCACGCATTTGTCTTACATAAAAATTTTCTGGGTTCTTCGCTGTCCCAAAATGTGACATGGAATGTGTTTCTGGACCTCTTTTGCGGTCTTAAAGCTAATACTTTCCCACAAGACAAATGGAGTAACTTGATTACAAGCAAGTTTTATTGTTACGACTATACTAAATTTCAGAGAATATTAGTCATTGTATAAATTGCCACAGAATGTAAGCGGCTGAAGAGGTGTCCTCTACAGTCTAACCTAAGGCAAATTGATCACCATGATATGAATTCCAAGAGAGCTTTGCTTTGTTGTCAGTAAACCAACATGAAGTGAAATGCTCTCCACTCAATCCCTACCTTGGGTGAAATGAAGGGTGGTTCCAACGAAGAAGAAGATGATATCTTAATTATACCTTGTAACAACAAACTAAGCAAAAAAGATCGCAAAGCAAACCAGAAATGATGTCAATAGGCATAGAAACCTGGTTAAATAGTTGTCATGCAATTCGGCTTCACAAAGCCTTGTGGGTCGAAATAGATATCATCGTCATCTCATACAGCGCTCTAACATGTACTGGCATGCGAAATCTGAAAACGAGGCTAGATATATATTACTTTGATGATAACTAGAGTAACTCCCAGCTGCAAAATCTACATTTCTCCGCATTCAGCAATTATACAAGCGAGTTTAGGTCTGTTGTTAGGTCCAGTAGCCACATTTTCAATCTTTCTCACTACTAGAAGTCCATCGCCAAGCACCCTCTGCAGCAAAGTTGACATAAAGGGAGTTAGATCATGATGTCATCATTCTGATGAAAATTTACACCAACTAAATAACCAAATAGGAACCGAGAAATGTTATTTAAACAAAGGCTGACCAAACAAGCTGTCTGAGAAAGCTATTAGTCAATCTTTCTGATCAGTTTGTTTGGTCATAGTTTGAATAACATTACTCCATAAGAACAACTCCTAATAGGAAGAGTATGTCAAGCTTAGAACAGCATCCAGAGAAATTAAAACTTTGGAGACATACCCCAAATACAACATGCTTATTGTCAAGCCAATCACATTTTGAACATGTGATGAAGAACTGCAGAAGGAGAAGGTTATGAGACAAAGCAACACGAGTAGTAAACAAAATAATTACCAGAAAAACAAGAGTACAAAGGTGAAACATCTGTCATGTTATCTTAAATGTAGGAATCATAAGGCCAAGACAGAGGAAGTAGGTGAGATGAATGGTTAAAAATGTGGCCATGACAACATAAAGACATCATCCTATCTTTTAGTTCTCAGCACAACCTAAGAGCAAGACCACTGTGAGCTACATAGAAGAGAAATAACAGCCACCTCAGTATTGCTTTCTTGGATTATGAGTCCAGTTTATTTATATTGAGCTAATATCTTTAGACAATGTGATTGAGATGCATATATGGAAGAGCTAAATGTGAAATGTTTGTAACTGATTTTAGCATATGAAGGTTCCAAAAGAATTTAGAAAACAAAACAAAAGGAAAGAAAAGAAAAGAAAAAGGTATCTGTCCTTCACAGTTTCAGTCTAGCAATATTTTGATCACAACTAATTCTGAGAGTAGTAACAACTGAATTTATTCAATGATCAGAAAAGAAACGAAAAACAAAAGTTCAGTACCTGACACCCATTAGTATTTGGTCCACTATTTGCCTGAAACAAAGAGAAATGAACCAGTTGTCTTGAAAAATACTAATTTACCATCAAAACAGCAAATGAAGAAATAAAAAGATTTAGACATGGTAAGTTAACATGCAATTATCAAAATAATCGACGAAATTGGAAAGGGGTGGAGAACTAAAATTATTAATTGCAACAATTTCAAAGCAAAAAAAAAAAGGCCGAATGTCTTCAAATTTCTAATCTGCCACTCAGAGAGAGAGAGAGAGAGATTTGGTGTAGCAATAGCAATAGATCTCATGATAAATACATGCAAAAGAATTCCCCTCAACAGATATAATCTCTGCATTCTTGAGGGAAAGATATAATCTCATAATGACACAATAAAATAAAGATGTGTCAACCATAGAACATAAAAAATTTAAATGAAATAAAATATGCCTTGATTAGCTTACATCCAATCTGCATGGATAAACAAAATAATTAATTCTGGAGGAAAAACTTAAAGAGCACATCATCAAATATTATTCTTCTTTAAATGGGGCCCTCAGATTTCAAGGTCTGGTATAGCACAGTCCAAACCTCAGTAACATTTGTCGAATATACCTATAGCACCCCAGTGCCTAAAACTGTGCTTTTCCTTTTTCTGGCCCAAGATAGCATAAAGAACATTACAACATTTACACTCCAAAGTGCATCCTACCTTAAGACACTGACTAATTACTAAGTTTAAATCAGTGCACCTTCATCTAAGCATACAAAAGCAATTCATTAGGAAAGCTACCCACAATTTTATACCATTATTTAGGCATCCAGAAGCAAATGTTTGGTCTTTGCAGCTTTAACACTGATGATTAAAAATAAGAAAAGCACACTGATCAATGTTCGCAAAAACATGACAGAGCACCACCCATGAATTTTTCATCTATTGGTTACATCATAGTCAAACCATTTGTTGGCAGGTTCGTGATCTAGATGAATGGGAATGTGGAGCTTGTCAAACATGCAAATTGTTGACAACTGGAATATATTTTTTCACTTTTCATGATCGGATGGCAGTATCCCTAGATCGTGATGATATGGTTGTGGAAGGAAAGCAGCTTAAGGGACTTATAAATGTAAAGTTTATGGAATGATTAGAGCAGAAATGGATACAGAGATATGCTATCGGATATCCTGTAGAATGGGAGGTTTCCACTCCTAAAAAGGTAGCACTCTTTGCTTGGGAGACAGTCTATGATAGGTATGAGATAATAGCAATCTTCAGAAAGAGAATTCAGCCCGATATCTTCATGAAAAAGACCTTCAAATAGTTGACTATTAATTGCAAACATGCTTGTTAACAAATTATTGTGGGATTGTGTTTCCTGAGTTTCATAATCATCAGGTGCCTCTTAAACATGTGCATATTGAGTTGTGAGAATCAGTGCGAGTTGTACGAAAAAAAAGGACTATAAATTGCTTGATCCCTTTAAGTTTTTTTTTTCTTTTTTCTTTTCCTTTTTCTTTTTTTTTTTTTTTTTTTTGCATTTCTTATGAAGACCTCTTAGAAAAATTTAAGTATCATATGTTGTAAATTGGGGAATTATTCTGGTCATTGATAAATAAATAACTAAAGATCTACCACATCAAGTCTATCCCAATTTATATCATGCATTAACAGGAAATAATTAGGATGAGATTCTTATGAAGAGGGATCACCTGTTGAGAAGGTATAAGAAGCTATGTGTGGCATGGATCATCTATTCTCTAAGACAATACAAAAGGTCCATATAATATTGGCATAAATTATATTGTGGGAACATTTCAAAGTAAAGGTTTGGTTGGAGCTTCCTATCTGTTCGGATAATAAATGGGAATAGGCTAAGGTACCTTTCCTAATCCTTTTTGTGATTGCAAGAGATACATTGCCCTTAGCTAACTACTGCTATTGAATTTCTTCAATATGTTTGTTGGGGATGTTCCTTTCTTAATACTGAAGGGACCTGGAGTTGTTTCATATTTGTTTGCCCCTTCCATGGGAGTTCTTATACACCATTGGCATTTGTGAAGAGAGTGAAAACAAATTTGGTAGAAAGCTCAATTAAAATGCATTAGCAGAACTCAGCTGGGCACTTATAGTTTCACCTTGACATTCCAACTGGAATGTAGGGCCACTTTAGATTTGACTTCTTTGCACTAGTGGTTGCCTTGGAAAGAATTCTCGCTATTGATTAGACACCTTTGCCTAATTGACGTGTTTCCGTGCAAAGGGAACTTTGGATCAGTAAATAATTTTCTCCTTCCCTGTCCTCGGACAACAAGGACATGTGATATCATATTCTTTTTTTTTTCCTTTTGTTTTTTGACAGAAAAAGCAATTTTATTACAGAAAGAAGAATGTACAAAGAGACCAAGGGCAAGAAATCCTCAAGGGAAGGAAAAAATGGCTCCAATTACCGATTACAATGACAAAAGGAACAAAATCTAAACCAAAGGAGAAAAGATCAAAAGAACCTAGCACGTTCGCAACTCAGTTTCCTCCGATACTCCAGGATTGCCATCTCCGAATAAACTCTTGTAATCTACCTGATCTATCCCATTATGAAGATACCAAATACCCTCACACCCAATACCTTTTTTATCCATTTATTCTTCTAAATACATAAACCAGAAGATCAGGCTTAGCTTCTAGGGGGACAATGCTGGGACAATCTAAAGTACAATTTATTAAAAAGAGTCTATTCTCGACTTTCCTATTATCCTTTGGAGTAGTAACTATGAATGAGTTTCCTAAAGTTGAATCATTTTGATCATCATTATGAAATTCTTATCCCAAAATGAATCATCAACTGAACCTCCTCAATCAAGCCATCAACATCTGTGTCACTTGGAATATCATCCCCATGCTCCGTATTCTCCAAAAATGTCATGCTCAACACCATAAAACTTTTGTGTTTCGGGCTTCCAATCACTATCAAAACCACCATCCAAAACCCACTCAAACTCATACTTAGACCCATCAGCCAAATCCAACAACACGTTCCTCTTGTTCAACTTCAACTATGTACAGGATATTGCTCTACCCTTTCTGACAAACTCGTCAACTGCATTTTGGGACCCACTTTGAATCCTGAGCAAACCCTTTTCTGTTCTAAGAACTAAAGTAGGAATTACTTTTTTCCGACTTTGGGGAACAGTTACTGTAGTGGAAATAGGACCTCTTTCTGTTCGAAGTAAGATCACGAGCCCCCTCTTCATCTGAAACCTTTAGTTACTCCACCTTGTGTCACCTCCAGTCTGAGCTCCAGAACTAAACCCAATCATTCCCTCATCCTCTCTATCAAAAGCAGTTCTTCTCCTTGGACGGAGAAACTACATATGCAAAACCAACCTTTACTGTCTCACTGCACCTTTTAGCACCTCCGGTCTGAGCTTCAGAACTAAGCCCAATCACTCCCTCATCATCTCTATCAAAAGCAGTCCTTCTCCTCGGACAGAGAAGCTGCAGATGCAAAACCAATTGCCAAATCCAACATATTTGGTCCCTAATGTCCCCAATCCAACTGTCACGTTCTAACCTCATCAACGGCTACCAGGAGATCATCCATTAAGATTCGGTCAGAATGCAGATTTTCCTTCTTTGGAACACTATCAGAACGCAGATTAGAAGCTTCTGTTGCTGACAATAGCAGAAATTGACAAACCTTTCAGCTCCTCCATCACGTGTCAAAACTAGGCTATCGCATCCTATCTTATCCAGCGGATCACAACAGGTACCGGTTTCATTAAACACATTATGTCATATTCTATATCTCAGTTGTCTTCCTGGATTTATCATAGGTCAAGTCCTAATGAGCTTAAGGTCTACAGTGATATACGACTAGAGATAATTACGTACCAATATGTGAAAGTTATAGCATCATATTCCTCCATTACATTCTCAGTTCAACATGGCAACACCATCTCTAACCACTGTTCCAATATATAAATCAAAAGTAATAAATTAAATTAATTGTTAGAGGAGGGATTAAGGAAACAAGATGACAGATTGTTTTCAAAAGTAAACAGAAAAAGCACAGTTCAACATAAAAAAATGAAATTAAAACAAAGAAAAAAAGAAAAACTCATGAATTTCAATCTAGAGAGATGAATTACCATTGATAACAAACCAGGACCAGTGTGTTTGGCTACAAAGTTCTCATCATCAAACTTGCTCCCATAAATGGATTGACAGCCACTTCCATCACCCTGAAAACAAAAATTTTTTAAATAATCATATTGTTATAACAAATAAGCAATAGGCAGATAAAAAGTAAAACTTTCCCCCAACCTCCACTGTATGAAAAAATAGAAGAGGAAGTTGTCACTCTATGGAATTAACATCTTGAGGTTCCCCTTTTCTGCTTTTGATGAGAATGCTATTCAAAAACCATCTAATATACTTCTTCTAAAAGCACAAAAGGGGGTCAACTAACAGAAACAGGGCATATTCATTCACAAATAGCTTTCAAGTCACTTAATAAGGTAAATAGTGAGGCATCTATGCAAACAGAGGTGAAATACCATTTATCTCTTTGAAGCAAAAACAATAACCCATGCTGAAGAGTTGAAAACTGAGCAGAGCTCATTTAAATACAAAGCCTCACATAAAGGACAAAATAAAAAAAAGGTTTACTACAACAACAACCCGAGCCTTAATCCCAACATTTGTGGTCGGCTATTTGAGAGACAAGCATAGGGATAAAAAATTAATAATAATAATAATAATAATAATAATAATAATAATAATAATAATAATAATAAAATGAATAGATAAATAAATAAATAAATAAATAAAATAAATAAATAAATAAATAGATATGATGGTCTAATTTGTGCGGATTCATTTACGCCATTCATTCCTATCTAACGTAATCCTCTCGTCTAAATCCTTAGCTATCATTTCTTTACGGAAGACTTGTATCTAAGTTTTTAGCAGTCTACCTCTACGTTTTACTAGATCTCCTACATTCAAGTTTTCTACTCTTCTAACCGGTGCGTCTTCGGGTCTTCTTTGCACATGTCCAAATCATCTCAGCCGACATTCTTGCATCTTATCTACAATTGAACTAATTCCCAATTTTCTACGAATCTCTTCGTTTCTAATTTTATCTCTTTTAGTTTTACCACACATCCACATAAATATTCTCATCTCTGCTACTGTCATTTTTTGTTCTTGTTGTTTTTTAATTGTCCAACACTCAATACCTTATAATAGTGCAGGTCTTACTACAGTTCTATAAAACTTTCCCTTCAAATATAATGGTATCATGCATTCACAAAGAACTCCGAATACATTTCTCAATTTCATCTAATCCGCTTGAATCTTATGATTCACATCTTCATTTATATTGCCATCATTTTGAATGATTTAACCAACATATCTAAATCGTTCACTTTTTGGTACATCTTGTCCATCTAAACTAATCGTTTTCTCATCATTATTATCATTGTTGCTGAATCTACACCTCATATACTCAATTTTTGATCTACTCAATCTAAACCCTCTGGATTCTATTGTGTCCCTCCATAACTCTAATTTAGCACCAATACATTCTCTAGTTTCATCAACCAACACTATATCATCTACAAAAAGTATACACCATGGTATTTCATGTTGAATATTTTCTGTAATTTCATCTATCACAATTGTAAAAAAGATGAGACTTAATGCCGAATCTTGGTGGAGCCCAATGTTAATAAGGAAACTATCGCTTATACCCACGCAAGTTCTTACATTGGTTACGACTCCATCATACATATCTTTAATGAGATTAATGTATCTCAAGAAAATCTTTTTTTTCATTAGTACCCACCACAATATGTCTCTAGGAACCCTATGATATGATTTTTCTAGATCAATGAATACCATATATAAGTCTCTCTTATATACTCTATATGTCTCCATTAAATGTCTTAACAAATGAATTGCCTCTGTGGTGGATCTTCCCGACATAAATCCAAATTTATTTTGAGACACATTTATCTCCGATCTCAATTTATATTCTATCACTCTCTCCCATAATTTCATTGTATGGCCATAAGTTTAATTCCTTGATAGTTTGAACAATCTTGTATGTCTCCTTTATTCTTATATAGTGGTACTATTAAGCTCTCCCTTCATATTTGCGGCATTCTCTTAGTTTGCCAAATTTGTTGAAAATACCCGTTAGCATTAATATACCAAATTCACATAAACATTTCAATACTTCTATGGGAATACCATCTGGTCCTATAGCTTTATTACTCTTCATTCTTTTTAAAGTCTCCTTTACTTCATTGAGACGAATCTTACATTTAAAGTCCTATCTCCTAACTTGCCGATCAAAGATCATATATTCCAAGTAGCTAGACGAATTCTATCTTCATGGACTAACTTATTTAACCGCACCCTAGGATCCCTTGTTAATTTATCGCTACACCCAGCATCCGATGTAACGCGTCGCTAAGGGGGAAACGCCCCAAAAGTTTGTAAATGTTTGTCTCTCATTTTTTATTTGACAAAGATTTTACGCTGGTTATCGACCTACCACAACCCTACTCCTTTACCCGGGCTTAGGATCGGCTATGGCGGAGTTCTTAAAAAGAAAGATATTTAAAACGAATTAATGAAACATAAATAAATAAATTAAACTGAAATATAGATATATCTATAATGGTAAAGTAATAGCAAATAACACTAATAGTAATAATATTAGTGATGATAAGTAATATTAGTAATAGTTATGTTAATAATAATAATAGTAATAATATTAATGTATGCAGTAATAGTGAGAATACTAAATATTAATGATAATAAAATGAATGTCGGCCAATACTAATAGTGATTAAGTTAATACTACTGTTAATGAATGCAGAGGGGAGATGTAGGTGGCAGTGGAAGGCAATGGGTCTTATTCGGCTTCGGTGGAGGAATAGACGGTGGAGAGACACAGTGTTAGGGTAAAGAGTATTTTTGACAGAGGGATGTTGTGATCAGAGAAGGCAGAGGGAAGGTAGGTCGGAGGATAGATCTGAGGGTGTGGTTTCGGTGGGCGGTGAAGAAAGGAGATAGGTAGTAGATCTGAACAGACAGGAGAAATAGATTTGAGCGAGAGAGTGAGGGTGAGAGACGAGGACGGGCGAGCGAGGGAGATGGGTCGAAGGTAGGTCTGTCTGTGCAGGGGAGGTAGGGCTGAAGTTAGATAGGTAGGGAAAGATTGAGGATGATTGAAAGCAGGGAAGATAAAGGGCGCGAGAGAGAGGAGAGACGTAGAATCTGAGCGAGAAGCAAGCGAGAGAGAGTGAGCGGGGAAGGGAGATGGGGGTAGGTCTGGGCCGAAGGTAGATCTGAGCTAGAAACAATGACCATTTGGACAGCATGTTTCCTCTGAAAGAGTTTACTATCACCCCACAGGCTCTGGGAGTTCCCTACAAGTGACTCTGGACAAGAACAGGACACCACTATAAAGTTGCTTCTGCTGTAGGCTTTCTAGAATCTAGATCAGACTAACATTTCAATTGGAAGTCATAATACTAGACATACCAAACCATGCAGTATCCAAATATATAATAGAGAAAATAATAGGTAGAGACATTAACCACCACAAACAGTTGAGTAAAACCAAGTGATCTAAAATGGCAAGGTCCAAGAGAGAATAGAATCTCTATTCAAGGAGGTAACTACATGCCTAAATGACGCTTAGATAAATAAACAGCACATACATACTCAGACAAGCCAGTGACAGCTCGACATATTCCCACACCTAGGCATGCAACATGTTCCAGGAATTATACTCATTCTCCACAAATTAGAGGATAGATTTATAAACAAGCACAGTGCAAGTTGCATATCTTCTTTGCAAACAAAAACCATACTGCCCAACAACCTTGTATAACCAAGAATACATGGTAATGGAGTTATAAATCTATATGCAGCTTGGACAAGGTAGAGCTATCCTCAAGTATCAGTAAGCCTCATGAAATTTACGGAAGTAAAAGGTCTCACTTTGAGGTTTTCCAGTCAACGTCTTACCCTTGGAGTATTTTACTTGGCCTATTCTTTGCCAAGGTGGCTCTCGACATCCATTAAACACAACCAAGAACAAACCGTGCGGTACCATTTGAAGATTTTAGGTAGAAAACACATGATAATATTTTCAAGCACAAAAAGAAATAATAATAAAAAAATAACAATAGGGACAATTAAATTGTGATGCTTAGGAGTAGAGAAGATTAACCTTCACAAAGTCACCAGCTTGAATCATAAAATCCTTAATGACTCTGTGGAACTGGCATCCTTTATAACCAACAGGCAATCCTGATTTTCTGTGGATGTAATGCAAATAAGAAGACCAAAGGTGAGTCCAAATCCCCCGAAAGGAAGGAAAAAAAAAAAAGAACTAACACAATGGAATTCTTTGGCAACCTTGCCCCCAAATTTCAACTGAGGTGCCATTGGTTGCAGCAACTACACCAAAGAGTTTCCAACATGAGGCAATCAAAAAATATAAAATAAATGCTAAATAACTTCCTGACCTATATGGTGGAAATTATGGCTGCCAAAGATAAGCAGTGCAAGACCAATGACAACCCAAAGAATACCCTGACTTCTTTAGTTTAATGGATTCAATTTGCGGCAAATAACTCTCAACATCCAAGAAGAGGATCATAAAAAATCACATGGAAGGAAAAACAAACCCCACCCAAACTGGACTTGTGATAAGGAACAAGCAGGACCTACACCAACTCTTGGAGCTTGAGAGGAGATCATCTCTCATGTTTGAGACAGTGTGTATTCCATATATAAATAATTATGTTTTGATCCCTAATATACAGCTGTTCCAATATTGGCATACTTACAATACTCATTCATAGCACCTTAAATGAAATTAGAAAACAAATTAACAACACTACTGAATGCAAGATCCAAAGATCAATTTAACCTGTGCTCGCCAGTGCAAAACTGCCTGCAGAAAGAAAGAAGATTGATAAGTGGAATGGACCTGAGAAAGTGCAAGTATTAATTGAACATAATGCATAACAAGCTGAATGGCCCACGAAGGAAAATAGTGCAATCATGTTAGGAGAGGTAAAGCTTCAAAAGAAGAAATGGAGCCCAAACTAACTACAACACCAACTCTAAACTGGAATCTTTTCACCATGTCCATTTTACCCTTCATTTACTGTAATTAACAGACCTGAGAGCCTCTTTATTTCATTTTACATTCTTTTCACCCCCACCATAGATATTAGGTGAAACATATAAAGAAACCTCTATTGCAACAGATTACTAGCTTAAAGTCCAAGGATAGATGAAATTTTGATGATCTCTATTAGCCTACTTGTTTATTGGAGAAACTCTGATTTTGATTTAAGGTAGATGGCAAACTTCATTCTGTTTTGATAAGAGTGTAGATGGCAACCACCAAAATGTGAAATTGATGGGCTCGGATGACGAATGTTGTGAAAGTGAATTATACTCCATATTGTTGACACAACATAAAAATCTTACAACCAATTAAATGGTGAAGTGGTAAGAACAACCGAGGTTCAAGTCATCCCTTTAGCCTAGGGCAAGGCTTCTCCATTATTTGGCTCACCTGTGCAAACACTTGCACCAATTGGTTGGGGAAACCACTCTCACTTCTCAAACTTCTTTAACATTAAAATAAAATAAAATAAATAATACCCAAAAGGATATAACACTTAATTTTAACATTGGAATCAACTATAAATATGCTAAATTATATATTCCGTTCAATATATAATAGATATGCGGCAGCAAATAACCAGCGTTCATTTGATAAGACAGAAAATACAGGAGATAAACAAGGTGAAGAAAAGTAAAGGTGTATGCTTCCCTTGGGAGACTCTGAAGGGAGTGTTTTCACTACAAAATGTCTCAAGGGGAGAAAAAACACTTTTCTCACTCTCTACTTCAGAAGGGCTATTTTGTAAACTTTCCACAACCCAATATAAGAAAATTTTGTAACATTCATAAAATAGTAGTCGGCAAGAAAAGAGTTTTTTTTCCTTCATTTCATAAGACAATGCCCATAAGACTTGAAATCTGTGATCATACTTGTAAATTTCACTTGATATTTTTATACAAGTATAAGGCTGAAATACAGTTAGATGTGATTCGGGATAACCCAAGTCATGGTTCTATGAAGAAACCTATTTGCAACAACCTTGAAGACAACATTTCTTTTAAGGATACCTGAAGTTCTCGGCAGTCTGAGGAGCAATATCAGCGAAGAGTTCCATCTTAATACGACCGGCGGGAATATTACCGATTGTTATGTCGAAGAATACTATCGGATTTTTAGGGTTCGGCGGTCTCTGGTGCCATTCTACTACTCCTCCTCCTGCACTCGCCATTTCCAACTCTCTCTCTCTCTCTCTCTCTGTGTGAAGGTTCGCTTGCCCTAATAAAACCAAAACGATAATTTGATTAAGACAAGCAACGACGGCGAGGTTCACTGGCTGTCCACGCAAGTAAGGTGGTGGCCGCGGCTCTCTCGGCAAGGCGGAGGAACTCCGGAGGCGGCGGCTGCGAGTGAGAAGGTAGAGAGAATCGTGATACCGGGAGAGGTGAGGAAGGGAGGGAGCGGACTAGGGAGAGAAAAGCGGATGTATTTTAATCCAACGGCTGAGAGCGCGGAGGGATCTAGAGCAAACGATCGAGATCAACCCGAGGATGCCAGCACGTTTAAGAATGAACGGTTGGGATCATTAAGGTTTTTATAAATAGACCGCTGATACCACTCAGGTGGCGTTTAACTCACAATCAAATCGCAATCAAAATAAAAAACTTTAAACTCAAATTTTCATAGTGATTCAAATTTTGTAATAGATTCCATTATTAATGATATTTTATTTATATATATTTCAGAATAAAAATTATATAGATATCAATTTTATTTTTAATAAAAAATATTTTAAAATTAATATTTTTACAATTTTATTTTATTTTTTAAAATTAAAATTATCATTAATTTTATTTTTTTAATTTTATTTTATAAACATTTAAATTAAAACATAGAAACAAAATGGGTTTATGGGCACAAGCGATGCGTCAAATGATAACAATGGGTCTTTGAGATCGGTCACCAAGATCTTTGACTCAAATGATTAAGAAGAAACAAAAAATTTTCTTCTTATCATCCGCCATGAGAGATCTTTGAGAACCCATTGTCGTCGACTTTTTTCTCTCCCTCTCTCCTGTCAAATTTTCTCTCACCCAAGAAGCATCTCTCTCTCACGGCGAAGGATAAGACTGTGTTTTTCTGGTGGAATCGAAGCCATCGAAGGTGAAGATCGAAGGAAGACACCATTTCCTTCCTTTTCTTCTTCTCCTTCTTGCTACATCCGAATGTGGGTTAGAGAGGGAAAAAAAAAAATCCAATCAGAGGGTTTCATTCGTGGCCAAGATTACTTTGATATCTGAGGGCAGACACAAGATTGAAATGGATCTAATGACCAAAATTGCAAAGGGCTAAGATCGAGGTAGATCCAATGGTCATGATCAATGCAAAGACTAAAGACTTATCTCCGACCAATGGAGGGAGATACCAAACAGAGAGGCAAGGTTTAATTTAGAACAATTTGAAAAAGAAATATAAAAAGGTTTAGATTTTTAGAGAGGACCCATGGGCTTGACCCCTAGGATTGGACTTTCCAAAGCTCCATGACCCTTAAACCTAATTGGTAGAAAAGACAAAGGAAAAGATAGATTGAGATCGAGGCTGACATCCAATGACCCAAAAAGAATTTGATTTTGGAGGGGAGAGTCCATACGTGAGTATAATAAATAAATAAAAAAACATAATTATCTAAAATGACTACATTTAACAAAGGCAATGCAAAATACATTTGGGAGGGCTTTATGAATATACTTTTCTACTTATATTATAATAATAAATTGAGATTTAATTTTTAATTTTAAAATCGATCATTTGAAACCAATACGAGAGAATGAAAAAAAAAACGAATATAATTTCATTCTAAACCCTAAAAGAGTCAAATATACTTTTCTACGATGCGACAAAATTTTACATAAATATATAGCTTACCCCAAATTTCTTTTTTTTTTTAAGTGGGTTTTATTGCTTATTGTGACCAATTGAATTTCGAACTTTTATATTGACAATTAAGAATAATATCTTAAAATATTTATGAGATAATGAACACGTATTAACAACCGCTTTTGCTCACATCTATACAATATATATAACACTATATATATATATATAATTACGTTTTTGTTATAAATACTAATATTTATTCTGAGTATTTTTATACTATATATATATATTATTTTTTTGTTATTTGTTATAAATATTAACATTTATTATGGGTTTTTTTAATATGAATTAGACAAAAACTATAAAAAGAAAAAAACCCAGTTTCCTTTTTTTTTAGATAAAAAACTATACGAAAACTTGGTTTTCTTTATATATATATATATATATATATATATATATATATATATATATATCTATATATATATATAATTATTAAACATTTGACTTCTCATTTATTTGACATTAATTTTTTTTTCTTAAAATGTTCATTTACCTATATTTAATTACATTAGCCATGATATTTTTTTTTACTTTTTTCTTTTCATTTCTTTTTAATTGATTATTTTTATTTTAATCTTTGAGCTCTTCTTCTCTACAATATTCATCGGCCATTCCTACACCTAAATACTATACAGAGCAATTTCTTTACGGTAATATTAAGTTTTAAATCATATACGTTGAATTTATAAATTAAAAACGCTACTTTCATTTAAATCACATATGAGCCTTTGAAACAATATCAATAAACATTTAAATTTTTAAATTCTTTAGAAATCTTTTAATTTAAAAATGAAGGGTTCATAACTTTTGACCTAAATAACTTTTCATTTCACTTGAATATATATACGTATATATAAAATTCAGTTTACTCAAATCATCTAATTTAAATATTATATCTCCAAGTCAATTTATATTTTATTTTCATAGTCTTTATCTCTATTTCTATAAATGATTATTTTAATTCTTATTTCCTCCTTATTATTGGCATGAAAATCAGAAAGCATAATAAACAAGGAAACCTTCTATTTTACCTTTTATTTAAATCACACATGACCTATCTCTCATTAAGTATATAATTAGTATTTAAATTTCATATAGTTGAAATACTAAATAAATATCATTTTAAACATTTGACCTTTCAGTTAGTTTTTACGCTTAGCACCTTTCATTTACCTCTATTTTAATTTGTGACTTTTTATTTACCTTTTTATTTTTAACATAAAAACCGTGCTTCCTTGATAACTAAGGACACATTTCATTTAAATATACAATTAATATTCAAATTTTAAATTATTTACAAATCCCTTGATTATTATTTTAATTGTTATTCCCTTTTTCTTTTTAACATAAACTTTGAAATCCCTAAAAAAATAGTGTAAAAATCAATTTTCTTTTATTGAGTTTATACAAATTATCTAATCTCAATTTAATTTCTTCAATTCGGTTTCTCTTTCATTTTCTTGATTTTCATCTTTCTTTCAAAAAATTATTATTCCAATTGTTATTTTCTCTTTCTTTTTTAAACATAAAAAATCAAAATTTACATATAAATAAAGAGTCTTTTTATTTTACCTTTAATTTAAATCATATATGACCTTTCACTTAATTCTCCTCCTAACCAAACAATATGTATTTTCCTACTTCACTCAATAAATATGTTTGCTTCTCATTTCTAATTCACAACTTTATGCTCTAATATTCATTATCATCTATTTTAATTTCTTTTATTCTCAGCCATTTTTATCCTTTCACTTTCTTAACCACCATTAGTTTCTTTTTTTATTCCTCACATTTTTTTTTCTCTCAAATTACATTTTTTCCCTCTATTTCTCCTCACCTTCTCTATTTCTCCACAACAATATCCATCCATGAGAGGAACAATTATCAACCCAATATCCATCGGGCGTAAAAATTAATTTATACATGTATATATTTTCTTTCCACTATTTATTCTCCTATATCTCTCTAACTTGATAGAAATATAATAAAAAATTATATATGATTATATATTAGATTTCTTCATTTTCTAGTCATATAATTTTATGATGTATAGTACAAATAGAGCATAGAAAATAAAAATAGTAATTTATATCATTTTTTGTTTGACTTAATGTTAAAATAATTAAATTGTTTGCTAATGTTTTGCATTTTATATGTAGGTCAGAAAACAATAAAAATAATTTTGATTATATTTTATTGTCAGAATTATACCCTTTCAAAAAATTTCACGAATAAAAGTTAAAGTCGCTCGAAAGTGAAAAGTCACAAATGCACAAGGAAGACTATAAGCACTGAATTTATTATTATCAATGAAAAACATACTTTATTATAATTATTATTATTACTACATCTATTATAATATGTGTGTGTGTGTGTGTGTGTGTGTGTGTGTGTGTGCGCGCGCGCGCGCGCGCTTTAATAATCTTAAAAGTTTTATTCTAGGGAAATTACATGCATTGTGTTATTTGAAATACTCTTTCTTATCGATTCTAGGACAAAATAGAAGAAGGAATAATTTACCATATAAAAAATTTTTCCACTATACCTAATAGAGAAAAATATAGAGTTATCAAAAATATAAAATACATGATACAATTCAATTTTAATACTGTTTCAAAGATGGTGGCAAAAGATGACGTAAGTTTGAGAGATATGTTTTCCAAATCATCCCTTTGGACAATCTACTTGAATTCGATTAAGATGATTATCACTTGATAGGTAAGCTAAGTAACAATATTTTTAAAAGAATATTTATAATTTATATATTTTTATTACAAACTAATAATATGTTATACTAAATTAGACGTGATTGGTTGTATTACTTTTACTGGAAATATTTAGGAGAAAGATATTAATGTTGTTGTAACAATGTTACTTGACTTGGAATTAATGGGACTAAGTTATATATTTTTATTCTAACTTTCAATATACCTTTTTAAATAAATACTTCCTAAATTGAAATTATTTGTTTGCTTCTTCTTATGATATTTAATTTTTTTATGGTGGTCAAAGGACAATAATTATTCTCTGGGGTGATTTAGCTACAAAATTTCAAGATCTTAAAAAAGATAGAGGCAATGACATTGATGTTATTATATTAACTTCAATGATCTTGAAAAAGTTTCAAAATAAATATCAATATCTAATTTTCATATAAGTAAATTACTTAGTAATGGTAAAGATTTCCTATTTTTAATTTTTTTTATACTCATAGAAGTAAAGAATTGATAAAACGATATTTACAGAATGGATGGATGCATATGAACATGATTGATCTTGAAACTAGACAACTGATTTATGCCGAATTCCTTTCAAAATATGTTTGGTATAAAAGAGATAGAATTTGAAAATCATGAAAATAAGAAAAATGTATTGAGAGAATTGCTTATGACCAACATATATTGGCGTAGATTGGAAGGGTACCTTCGTCCCTTAACCAGGTCTAGAGTTCGACTCTCACTGGGTACGAAAAAAATATTATTGGGAGAGAACCCCCTCAATTGAGGCCTGGACTCATCGATTTGGATTAGTCGGGACTCATCGATTTGGATTAGTCGGGGCGAAATTCTGGATACCGGATGGTTAAGTTACCAAAAAAAAAGAAAATTGCTTATGCTCATTTAGTTATAGGAGAAAGGTATTACCTCAAGATCTTACTCAATATCCTTAAAGGTCCTATAAGTTTTACCAAATTAAAAACTATTGATGGAGTTGAATATCCTATATTCAAGCAAGCAAACTATACTTTGTGATTAATTAGTAACGATAGAGAGTGGAATGATGCTATAAATGAAGCAAGATTGTGAGCTGTTAGGTCACAGTTAAGGCAGCTATTTGTTATGATTCTTATTTATCGCGAAGTCAATGACCCTCTTCAATTTTGAGAATGCAATTAGAAGTTTTTATTAGAGGATATATTGCACAAGGAAAGAAGATTATTCAACTTTCTAGAACTAATCCTTACTAACTTTCAATTAAAAAATGATTGCTTGTTGTAGATAAAGAACATCTAAGAGTAAAATGGAAGATCTATTACAGACATCAAAGCCTTTCCCCAACCAGATGTTGGCCTTTTGAGTAAACTAGATAACAGTTTGATACATAGATTGATACGCGAAGAGCTAAACTATAATTTAGAAAATTTGAAGGAAGAGCATATTCGATCCTCTACTTTACTCAATCAAGATCAAAAAAAGATTTATGAAGTGATATCTATGGTGCATCATCAAAAAGGAGGCCTATATTTTATATATGGATAAGAAGGTATAGGCAAGACCTTTTTATACAGCACAATTATTGCAAAATTACGATCAAAAGGATTAATTGTTCTTGTTGTTTCTTCTTCATGTATATTATTGTATATATAATAAAAAATTCATTTGCTAAACATTTAGATTATAAGATATCCTAACAAAAACTATTCAAAATTTAAATTTTGTAGGAATTGCTTTGTTACTTTTGCCTGGCAGTAGGATTTAGTCGATTTAACATTCCTATAGAAACTTTCGAAAATAGTACATGTGGAATAAAGTAGAACACGGATCTTGTTGAACTCATGCATGAAACCTCACTAATCACTTGGGATGAAGCTCCAATGATATAAAAATATGCAGTTCGGGCTTTGGATAAAACATTGAGAGATATTATTTGGTACAAGCATCTTGACGCATCTGAAAACCCTTCAGTGGAAAAACAGTTCGCTTGGGTGGTGACTTTTGCCAGATATAACTAGTCCTCCCTAAAGGTAAAAAACAAGGTATTGTTAATTCTTCTATCAATAGATCTTATCTGTGGGATTTCTGTCAATTATACTTGTTTACAAAGAGCATGAGAGTGAATGAATTGAATAGTAATGCATGGTTGATCAAAGGAAAAAACACTTTAATAAATGGGCATTAGATATTGGTGATGGAAAAGAATAAGCTATTAATAGAGAATGGGATGATTTTCCAATGTGGATAAAAATTCCTGATAATTTTCTTATCGAACAATGGAGTTCTCCTATTGAGACAATAGTGTTAGCAACATATCTTCATTTTAGATCAAAGCAATATAATGAAAAATATCTTATGGAAATAACTATTTTAACACCACTTAATGAAAATACAGAATATGTGAATGACTTCATGTTTGATATTTTGAGTGGTTTAGCAAGAATATATAAAAAGCTTGGATGAGATATGTAAGTCATGTTCAGATAACCTTGAGCAAGAAGGAACATACCCAATAGAATTCCTTAAAAGCCTGACCTTTCCAGGATCTCTAAGACATGAGCTAAATTTAAAAGAAGGGATGCCCATTATGTTAGTAAGAAATATAAATCCATTTCTTGGTATGTGTAATGGAACAAGACTTATCATTACACAATTGGAACAATAGATAGTGGAAGCTAAAATAATAATTGGAAGTAAAGCTAGAAATAAAGTCTTAATCCCCAGAATTACAATCACATCACAAAATCACAATAACAAAATCACAATAGTCCTTTATTTTGAAAAGAAAGCAATTTCCACTGAAAGCATGTTTTGTTACGAATATAAATAAAAGTCAAAGTCAATCACTCAAGTATGTTAGATTATATCTTCCAAAGCCAGTATTTTCCCATGGACTATTATATGTTGCTCTGTCAGGAGTTACAAGTCCAGATTTACAAATCCTAATTTTGGATGATAATGAGAACTTCAAAAATCACATGATGAAATAATATCTCCCCTTGCCTTGCCCCACATGATGAAAAATCACTTTTTAACCATTAAAATTTTACAACCAAGGAGTTGAGATCTATTTTTCTTTATCTTTGGATTTTAAGGTATAACTCACTCTTATTTCTCTCTCTTCTCTATGCTTGTACACCCAACCAAGCTGAGACAAAAACCAAGCTCATATGATATTTACCATTCTAAGACTTTTACTTATCGTGTGATTTGTTGATCTAATGGTGCGTATGTGGGTCTTACATAATTTTTGAGTGTAGTTTGTGGTTGTGGCTTAAAGGACTTGGAGGATAGATTAGAAGTCTTGCATTTCGAGGACTTGCTTATAGTAAGGAGAATAGGATATTTGCCTCAAGGGTAATGTTTTTTAACATTATCCGTAATGGGACAATCTAGTGGTTATAATCCCCTCTTCCAACTCGATAATCCCAAATTTAGATCTTGATATAACAAAAAAAAATGTTTTTGAATATTCATTGTCCACTATTAAAAAAAAAAAAAACTTTACCAATAGTTACTTTTACCATCGACTACCAAAACCACTAGCATTGGTGGCTCTTTGCGAAAAAAAAAAGGCACTAGTAAAAGTATATCAATAGCAGTGGATAATAGATGTGTCGGTTTTACCTAAAAAACTGTTAGTAAATTTATACCTATACTAGCAGCGATAGTAAGCCGCTAGTAAAGGTATGATCTATGTCATCAATTGCACTTGACCGCAAATATAGTTCCATTCTATATCGATGATTTTTTCTAACCTTAAGTAAAGATACAATGTATGGCAGTAATTTCTCTATTTTAACTGTGAGCATAGCATTCGGTCTATGCTAGTAGCTTCACAACCATTGGTATAGGTCATTTTAGAACATCCAAATCACAAATCTCTCTCTCCCTCTCCTCTCTCTTCTTTTCACTACCACATTCACGAAGTAGCTCTCTTATGTTCATCTCCACCTTATTAAATCCCAAATCGACAAAATACGATTCTTGATGGTAGTTTTGCTCGGGTTCATCTCTCTCCTCTCCCTCCCTCTCTCTCCTTATTACTTTTAAGATTAGGGTTTGTGGTTTAAGTGCATTATCTCTCTTGAGTTTCTGGTTCTATCTCTTTAGGGTTATCTTTTGCTCTCTTTTTCTCTCTAGGATTTTTTCAATCAATTTTTATACAAAGGTCCTTTCTTGTTGTTTTTGAGATTAGGGTTTTTGGTTTAAGTATGTTTTTTCTTGTCTTTTGTTTCTTGGTTTCCAGATGATATATGCTATTGGTGGAAAATTTTCTATTCTTTTTTATGAAGATATATAGTGGAGAATTGACATTTTCAAAGCATTAGCCCTCGATGCCCACGTTGTTGTAGTAAGTATTTCCATTTCCCCCAAATCACTGAGGATTAAGTATTTTCTATGTCTTGTATTTCCAAAGGCACAAAATATTATGCTTCTCAATGGAATATAAATATAACCCACAACAATTTTACTTCTATTAGATTTTCAATCCAACTAATTTTTAATCCTGCTACATATATACTCTTTAGGGCTTTGTGCTCTTGTGATGGTTAATTCAAATTCTAGTATTTCAATCATGTTAAAGGGTGAGTAGCGAGTTTTACTTATTTTTATTTATATGTTTTCTATAATCTTAGTTTGCTATAAGAGCCGGCCAGGATGCTGTTTTTGTGCCCAAAGGGCTACATTTCATTTGGTATTCTATATTATTGTTCACTAAATTTCACGTTTTAGTCCACATGATATTCAAGATTAGTTAAGACTTGCTTGCAATTCCATCTATAACAATGAGATACAACTAGTTAAAAAAAAAATCTTGTCGGTGCAGTTTGGAATATTTTGGTTAGTTATTTGGATTTTATTTTATTTTATTTTCTAATTTATAATTCAATTGAAATTTGTTAGTATTTGTGAGAATTGTTGGAGGCTTTAGAATCTTTTTTTGATTATTTGTTATTCTTTTTTGTATAAATATTGTAATGACCTAGTGAAAAAGAAGATATTTAAAACAAAATTATGTTTTCATTACTTTATATTAACAAATTAGTATACTTTCCTCCTCGTATTTTTTTTTTTCAAATATTTCTTCTTGAATCTTTCCAAGTTTTTTAGTTACCGGCATATTTTTATATTTGAAGACAATGACTTTGATGGCTCTTTTTTATTGGGGGTAGAATTATGTGATTCATGAATTATCATAGTTTATTATTATACCTTATGGAATTCTTGAATTGGCATTATTTGCATATTCTTTTATACATGGTTATTAGATTACATTTTTTTAGTTGGTCACTTCTCAATTTTGATATAGCATTTGCCATGATTTATTATATTTGGCAAATTGGTGAAAGGACAACAACTATTTTAAAGCATCTTTTTTTTATGTCTAAGCCAGATACAAGATGTATAGTCACATTTGCTAACCAATCCGACTATTTTTTGTTTAATTTGATTTTTGCCACAGGTCAATTTCACATACATAAATTTTAACCTACTTCTAATACAATACTCAGAAAAAGAATATTGATGAGAACCAAGTTAGGCTAAATATTCATGTAACATAATCATGCAAAAAAGTTATTTTAAATATCGTATTGTACTGAATATGCATGTTATGTTCTAGATAACAGAAAAATAAAAAGATTTGTATTTTTATAGGCATATTGTAATCATGCCTTAACCGGTGAAATAATATATCTAACAAACAAATTCATATTATTTGCTGGCCAGTCCCAATAATATTATATTTATAGTTGTCCAACCAACTTTGGCATTATTTTCTAATTGTGTATCTTAAAAAATCAACTAATTTATTTTATGTTACGTGCCAGTTCCTTAATCATCATTATAAAATGGATAAATCGTGGATATTTCTAAATGAAAAATCAAGTCAACAATACGTTAAAGGAACTATTGAGTTTTTAAACTTTACATGTAAGAGTATCGCTTGATGGAAAAATTTTGTATATGTGTGTTAAATGTTTCAGCACACTTGTTTCCTAGAGTTATTGAATTGGATCATATTATATGGATAGTTTTATGAGAAGTTATGCCAATTGGATTTTATATAATAAGGATCATGTTGATACTTCTAATTCTAATGTCAAATATATTATAAATGAACAAATGTTTGACCATAATATGAATGTCTTGCTTCATGTCACCTTCATTTCGAATAAGGTAGAGGATAAGAGGGATGAAAATATAAGTCGAGAATATAACCAAACTTCTAAAACTAATCAAGAGGAACAATATGTCAGAAGTCATAGTTCAAACAAGTTTTTTGAGTTGTTTGAAGATTCTAAGTAACCAATATACCCAAATTATAGCAGGCACACTAAACTTTCAATTATAGTGCACTTGTTCCATCTTAAATGTTTAAATGAGTAGACGAATAGTCCATTTACTAATTTATTAGAGTTCTTGAAAGATTTGTTACCTAAAGAAAACATTTTGACGGATACCTTTCTTGAATTCAAGAAAATCATTTTAGTTTTGGGTTTTGGGTATAAACAAATTTATGTTTGTTCTAATGATTGCATGTTATTTTGGAAAGATAAAGAGATTTGAGACAAGCTCCAATTGTGGTGCTTTTAGGTGGAAAGAAATAGTGGATAATTCAAAAACTAATGATAAACAATGTATAACTATGATGAGAAAGAAAGAAACATGTCAAGATTTTGAGATGATTTCCTTTAGTACATAGACTCTAATAGCTATTTATGTCTTCAAAGATAGCTTCACTCATGAGATAGTACCATAAGGTTGTATTAAGGATGGTCTCTTAAGGTTTGCAACTAACTCTATCGCTTGGAAGGATTTTGACTCCCGATTTTCTGAATTTTCTAATGATCCTCATAATATTCGGTTTACAGTAGTTTCTTATAGTTTCAATGAATGTCACTTATAGCACATGACCTGTTATACTTATCCCTCTCAACTTGCCTCCATGGTTAAGCATGAAATCACATAATTTCATACTTTTTTTACTTATTCTTGGTCCCAAAAGCCCACATGATAAGATTGATATGTACATGTAGCATTTGGTGGAAGAATTGAAGGTGTTGAGGGATGTAGGTGATGAAATATTCGATTGTTGCAATAAAATGAAATTTCAATTATGTGCAATATTGATATGGACCATCAAAAACTTTTCGACATATGCTAATTTATCAAGATGGAGCATTGAAAGAAAATTTACATATTCTATTTGTGGTTATGATATAGAATCAAGATGGTTAACTAATAATAAGAAATATTATTATATGGGTTATCGCAAATGGTTAGATATGAATCATAAATTTAGATATGAATCACAAATTTAGATATAATGGCAAGTCTTTCGATGTCCTGTGCCCAAAGAATGCTCAGGGACAGACATTTTGAGAGAATTGGAGGGTTATAACTTCTCGATGAATGCAAATGAGTTACAAGGATGAAAAAAATCTAGCATCTTCTTTGAATTGCCATATTGGGAGCATAATCTAGTACAACACAATATTGATATGATATACACAAAGAAAAATTGACATGACATACTCGTAAGCACAATTATAGGTCAAAAGGGTAAGTTCAAAAATAATTATAAGTCTCAACTTGATTTTGAGGAGATGGGAATAAAAAATGATCTTTACCTCGTGGCTTATCCTGTTCCAATACTAAATATCTTTCTCATGCTTGTTATCACATGACATTGAGGGAGAAAGATGCTGAAGGAGTTGAAACATCTAGATAAGTATTCTACCAATATATCAAGATGTATTCATCTAAAGCAAGGGAAGATAATTAGACTAAAAAGATATGACTATCATATCTTAATACAAGAGTTTCTTCCAATTGCAATAAGAGGATCATTGCTGGATGAAGTAAGCAAAGTTATTATTGATATTTGTAATATGTTTAAAACTCTTTACTGTAGAATTCTTGATCTTAAAGATTTTGAATAGTTGTAATCTTTTGTTCCTTTAACTTTGTGTGCTTTGAAAATAAATGTTTCTTTTACATTTTTTTCACAAGTATGGTGCAGCTTCTTATTTATTAGATGACACAAGCTAAAATCGAAGGTCTGATCATATATCGAAGGATATATCTCGTAGAACAATAGGTCTTTAAAACTCTTGTATAGTTAGCCGATTGTGGCTAGTTCTATATTTAAGTATTTATTCTTATTTTGTATTATATTATCATAAGTTTTTGTTGATTTTTAAGTATTTTGTACGTAATAGAGCTTAACCGGAGGGCTCAATTGCTGAAAATACATAGAAAATGAATATTTAATCGTTTGTTCATGATACTTATCGAGAGTCAAAATTAGATTGAATCGCCATTTACGAAACGATGACAATGCTCACCAGTCATTTGACGAAGAAGGAATTTTGTTTACTATATCAGTCCAACCTTTGGGTAGGAAGATACAAAAGGGAATCAATGGCAAAAAATGGAAACATGTTAAAATGGTATCTCTTGATGATAAATCACAGCAATAAGCACATAGATATGTTTTTTTAGCTCTAATGTAATGATGTCATTTCAAGAGTAAGATTATCTTCTTAACTCAACACTTTGATATATATGTCACTACAATATCTCCTTGCGATTCTGTTCTAATATTTATTTCTTTTCTTAGGGAACACAAACAAATTGTAACAAGACAGAATTGTAGACGATATTTGACACCTTATATAATTGATAAACTTTATTCACAAACATTTGTTGATTGGTTGATGTAAAACAAAATTTGAAATGTATGGTATTAGTTTTAATTTAAATTTTTTATTGACAACTATATCAATATTTTAGGTGGATCATCTATTGGAGGATGGTAGTGCGGAGATGACAGTGACCTCAAATCGCTTTGACATGGACCAAGTGCTAGGGTTAGACAATATACTAGTTATAAGAGTAATAGATTTAGATTTCATACCACAAATTGTGAGAAATACGTAAAAACTGAAGATAGTGGTGTTATAGTACTAAGGTAAACTATTAGTTATTAGGTTAATTACTATAGAAAACTGAAGTAAATAATTGATTTAGATTATAGTGAAATGTTAAAATCCGTGCTGTTCAGATATATTTAGGTTGATCCAATATAAGGGTACAAGAAAGATAGATGTTGTGACGACCCGTAATCCAGGCGTCACACCCCCTAGCAAAAAGAGATAAATATACAAATATGGAAGCAATCAATCCAATTAAAATGTGACGTCTAGACTCGTGACAGTTGCACTCTCTATGTGTGACAACACGGAAAAAGATTTATATTAAAAGAAAATAAATCATTTGTTCTTTCCAAATAAAACCATTACAAGGTCTCCCATATTTAGTGACTATTTAGCCACCTGGCGTAATTTGAGAAAATATATAAAGTATCTGTAATATCAAATAAATGACATTAATGGCACTCCTGGCCATCCAAAATATACTACGGAATATAGTCTCAATATAGACTGAAACTATATATGTAAGACTCTCATTAGTCTCAAACTATTCATTTAAATATAACAAGTATCCATACAAATCCAATGGAAACACAAAAACAATATGCCTTAATAATACAATAGGTCCGAAAAAAGTAGAGAATTAAATCCCTTGACTCAAAAGTATTTACCTTACGTTTCCCTCTCTTCGCTCTGATCACTTGAAAATGAGGATATTGGGGTTAGTATAATCTGAGCAAGTACACAGGGAACTAATAGCAAGCAACACAAACAAACAGGTATAAGAATATTAATATCACTATGTAAGAGTCAGAATCATAACAAAGTATACGAATGATGCATATTAGCTCAAAAGGACAATCTCAATTACCACATTTAAAACTATTATACTTTTTTCATCTTCATTGTTCCAATTTAATTTGACATTTAAAGAAAGGAATGGAGTATCGGTCTAAAGAGCAAGCCAAAAATTTGGTATTCCTAAATGAAATCTAGGTCTTTTTAGGTTAAATAACTTAAACACTTCACCTGCTTCTAATTCCACGCTCGTAAGAAGAAGAGATACATCCATAGTTCCTCAAATTTCGCCTGCAGGCTTCATAAAGCTTTCGAAACTCCACATACCAACTGTACTCCTTAAGCTTCACCTGTAGATTTCACTAAGATTTCGGAGTCATCATCGCAGTATCATTTTCTCTTCATATTACTTTGTATTCACATGAGTGATCATCACAAAGATTCCAATTCATCACAAGGATCGCATAGAATTCGTAATAAAATTCAGTATCGATTGTACAAAAAATACCATATCAAACAATGTTAAACCCAAATTTTATAATATAACTTGCGCAGTTATAGAAAAACTATCATAATTTCTTTAGCAAACATTGGATTGAGATGATTCCAATGGCCATTTAAAGATATGACACAGGGCTAGAATATTTATATTTAGAAATTAGCCTAATTCAGCCTAGAAAGCAACCAAAAATTGAGACAAAATTCAACATAAAAACAGACTAAAATAAGATTTTCTGCATAAAACGTGACATTTTAAAAATTCACCAAAAATTCATTTTTCAATGAAACTTTTCGGATTATATGTCATTTCAAAACTATGGAAGTCTAGTTTCTTACAAAGAAACCCCATTCGATCTTCAGTTATACAGAAAAAGATATTTAACAAAGAACAGAGTATAGTCATACTGTGAATAGAATAATTTTTTTACAGAGAATATACTATTTCAAAAATTCACCAAAAATCCAATTTTTCTCGAAATTCTTTAAATCCTATGTCATTTTAAAGCTTCATAAGTCTAGTTTCATCAGAAAAAACCTACTTAATTTGCAGTTATGCAGAAAAATATATTTAATAAATAATAGGGCATGATCAGGATATCCAGTATACCAAATTCTCTAGAGTTTCATTCAAGAATGAGATTCTCTTTTCCCTAATTCATTTCCTCCAAATTCTAGTAACACAATTACATCAAAATATGTTCTATAAGATTATTAGGTCTCAATTTAACAAACACATACAAGGTTCTTGCATTTAACTTGCAATTCTTTCCTTGAATTTTCCTTTCTTTCCTCTCCAAGTTTTCTTTGAATTTCTTGCTTGTTATATAGGTGTTTTACAATTTTTTTTATTTCCCAAAGGCTAAGGTTAACATATATATGGATAGAGGTGTGTTATTCCAAGCGTAAATGGTAGTTTTAATAGAGGTTGGGGTGAGTTTTTTTAGGAGCAAGATGAAATCCGAAAATGAACATTTTGGACGAAGAAAGTTAAGCTTTTGAGTTTTTTCTCCATCCTTACCTCTCTACCTAAGTGGAATGTGGAGTCCAAGTATGGTGAGGTGTCAAAACTAAGGTTGCCATGTGTTGGGTGATGGTGTCCATGGTATTCAAATTATTTTTATTTTATTTTATCATTTGTCTTTTTCTTTTTCTTTTTTTTTTATTTTTCTTTTGTAGGTCCATACCAAACTCTAATTCGGTTCTCTTGTTATATTCTTTTCCGATCATCTTTATTAACCACTATATTCCACAATCTATGTTAAATTCAATATACCCGACCTCTATTTAAAATTATAAATATAAAAATCAAAACATACATTATAAATACATCTAAAATCGTAGTATATCTAATTTATCACAATGCGATGCGACACAATTTAAGCATGGTAAGCAGAATGTAAACGAAAATATAATCCTTAAAATTTTTTAAGAATGGGATCTTACAAATGTGGTTTTTCACTTGTCAATTTTTCTCATTTAACTCCTATAGGTGACGATTTGGTGAATGACCCATTTGTCTTTGCATCCCAAACTAAGAAAGTTTTTTATGTTAAGGATGATAGGTATAAAAATTGGTTTTTGTCAAATATGTGAAATTTAGAAATTCTTTTTGATATGGATAATGGAGGAACCAGTGATCAGAAGGTTGTTGAAACAAGTAATGATACTATTACAGCCCTAAATTGGGCAAGAAATGACACAAATGCACATGGAATATACGTTAAACCATATCTCGATATTGAGTATTATGATGATGATGAGATGTGTAATCCCTTTTAATTTTCTATATTTATATGTCAGACCATGACATGGATATGAAATGGATACTTGCTTGATCAACATTAGCAAATCAAATTTTATTTCTAACTATATTTATCAAGTATTTGGTTTTGTTAGTTTTTTTATTAATAAAATGTTTGGTTTTGTTAATTATTTTATTTATCAAATATTTTATTTTCTCAAATGTTTGTTACTAATCTTATTCTTTTAACCAATGGATATGCCATGATGAAAAGGTAATCTAATTATTTTACTAACAAGCGATGAATCTCTACCTTCAAATAGACAACTTGAGATCCAATCTTTGGATGAAGGTTTCAATGATGAAGATACACTTACAGATCACAATGCAACATATGATGATGCAAACATGTGTTTAGTTTTCTTAACATCTTTCATATTAATTTCTTTTCATATGGTTTTACCACTTCAATTATATATGTAGATGATGCAGGTGAACAAATACCAGTGAGAAGAATGAGAGGTCCAACACGTTACGCTAAAATTTGGTACTTGGAAGATGACAAGTGCATGCTTATTAGGTTTACCAATTGCAACCAACCATACAGGGAGAATTATAAATATTTTACCACTTTTCTTGATTCAGGTGTGAGGATAAGTAATCTTACTTTAATTCATTATTTGAGTTGGCATGATATTTATAAATGAAACAAAAATGATATGTGGGAAATCATATTAGTATATATTTTACCTCTTTTAACTTTCATTTTTTTTATTTTTAACTATATTTGTTTTCAATGATAATATTAGTTTCGATTATAGTCAAGTGTCATTTTTAGATAAATAACCCAAAAGTTCAAAAATGGGTTATGAAGAATATGGAAGATGAGTGAAAAAATTGGAGGAATGCAATAGAGTCAAAGTGGTTTGATAAGTCACTTTAGCTGAAGGAAATGGCAGTTTAAATTACAGATGATTGAGTTAATCTGTATCAATTTAAGGAGGTTTTTAGATATTGAAAAAGCAATGAGGGAATAGTAAGTAATATATATACAATATGTTTCACAATTAGTGATATAATAATATGAATATTGTGGTTTTATATAATATTTGTAGTAAACTCAACTTTTGTTTGAATAAAAAATGAGTGTTAGGAATAAAGAATGTTGTTCTAGAAATCAGGAACACCATTGCCTTAGATCAAGATATTTTTCTATGCTCATGGATGAAAATGTTGTCTCTTTATTTTATTTTTTTATATACATATGTGCAAGTTGTTTAATAATTAATAACAATGTCTTTTTTATATATTTTATTGATATTAGAAAAAGGGGTCAAATGACACTAGTTCCAGTAGGATCGAATTGTATACAGCGAGCAAAACAAGAAAGGACGACCCATTGTGAGTGATGTTGCATCAAACGTTGTGATATGTTTTAGTTTATTTTCTTTCAATTGTGTTTATTTTAATGAATTTGTTTACAAACCTTTTATTCATCAATTTCTTTTCACATGACTTTTTAAGAGATAATGAGAAAAAAAAGTTGAAAACTCTTGATCCTAAAGCGAAAGAAGACAATTAATTCGAACATTTGGAAGGATATTTTTACCCAAGTCAAAGTTGCTGAGAGCAGATGTAGAGTCAAATAAATAAGACTTGTTACCTTTATTTCAAAAGTCATATCCTCACAATCACAACGAGGCAAAGCAGCTACAGCAAAATAAATTAAACAAAATCTTATTCAATTCAAGAATTCAATGTTTGTACTCTTAGAAAATCACTTTGTCGGTAGTAATGATAAGTGCATAGGCAAATTTCTTATGGAAGCGAGGCAATTTTTGACATATTGGTATTGTGATATATATATTATATATATTGATATCACAATTTTTTTAATCATATTTTCCTTAAAATATAACACTCATCAACTTTTTTTTTTTGTATTATTAGGTTCCATTTGCTCATAGTGCACATCAATCACAAGAGGACTTCATTAATCCTAACGAAGGTAAGAACTATATATGTTTTTTTGATCTATCATTATGTCTTTTTTTGATAAAATGATATTGTTGTTGGTATTATAAAAAACTTGAAAGTGATAGAGAATCTGTTGTAATGTTTGTATTAGTGGTGTTATTAGACACTAATCAAATATTGGTGTTGTGATGTTGGTTGGTATAGTAATGTTTAATAATCTAGAAAAGATATGATAGTGACTATAGAATATTGATAAAAGACTATAAAAACTATATGAGGATATGGTAAAAAAGATATTGGTTGGTGTTTTATTTCTCAATTAATCTAAGATATATGTCTCAATAGTCATTTTGTCAAGCCTCGACCCATTAATCGAGTATGCGATGACTGTCGCGTTATTCCCAAACACGTATGAACCCACTCTATGTTCCAAGGTACCACAAGGCATTCCTCAATTCCAAACATTTTTTTTAAAATAAATTAAAATCATCCATAAGCCAACCTGGCTGCCCAAACAAATTCCAAGAGGTTAAAATAAATTTTCAAATTCATCATTGGTCCCTACACAAGGGACATTCCAACATCAACTAAATTAAAAATCCATCAACTAATCCAAAAACCCCAATAAAACCAATAAGTCTTGGGAAAGAAATTTTACACCAAATAAAGTGAGTTCCAAAATAAACAAGTAAAGGTTTTTCAATATTAGCCAAAATAAACAAATAAGTGTTTAACAAAAAACAAACTTTTAAAAATTTACAAATCTCCCTCTATGGATCCGGTCCACATAGTTTTCAAAACTTGTTCTCACAGCTAGTACCTATTGAAGATCAATAATAACAAAAAAAAAATCTTCTAACTAGCAACCAGATGATGAGTCTCCAAATTAGGTTTTCCCTAAAAAAGAGATAAAAAGAGAGAGGTGAGTGTAAAATATTCAATAAATTGAGTGTAATGACATGTTGAACATGAATGACGGGTGGTGATTGTGCAAAATAAGCATGTCAAATACGTTCAAATACGTTCAAATACAATTCTAAAAGCCATTGCACAAAATAAATTTATAACAAAATTATCATGACTCATATAATTCTCATTAGCAACCAATCTTTTTAGTTTCCTTTCAAACTTTTCTTAGATTTTTCGAAACCACATTTCTACTGATGGCCGTTGGTAGAATCTGTCAAGAGATTTTTTTCAGAATTTTCATAAAATATTTCCATCCTTGGTGTTGGTCTGGAATTTTGTGGGGTGCCATCATGTTGTTACTAGATAACTTGAGAAGGCTTTCCATCCTACCTACCACCAAACCCAATTTTAGTTTAGCCTTAACCACACCGCCCCAATGGTGTCGGTCATTGGAAAGACTTAGACTATAGTCGTTTATTCTTTTCCATGCACTATGTTACAAAATCTATTTCATATTTTAATGTCATAACCATTCATAATAGAAAGAAATTTCACAATTCATATTCATAATTCAAATTGTAATATGATACAAATAATTCAAGAAATCAATAATAGAGTCATGAATTGATCAAATCATTTAAGTTGGACATACTACGATCACAAATATTTTAAAAATCTATTTCAAAATTCATTTCAAAATTCGTTTCATTAATCACAATTAAAATCATTTTTATCATTCATAATCAACATAACCATCCACTCACTATATTTGGGGATAGTCCCTCCCAGTTTTCTCCAGAGTTTTGTCTTGATCAGCTTTGTCCAACCCCTAAGAGATATCATCAAGTAACCAAAATTATCAATATTTATCATTTCATGCCAATCCATAACTTTAACATTCAAAACCTAACTTTTCTCTCATTTACTGTAACTCCAAACCCTCCAAATCCATTTCATCAAATTTCAATATAATCTTCAAAATCATGAAAGAGGAAAGTAAATCCAAGTTAAGAATAAAAAAATGACCTAAAAAAATTACATAAATTTTGGTCATTAATTTCACCTCAAAGTGAGCCACTATCAAACTCTAGATTTAACTTTCTAGAGATTGATATATAAGTTTTGAAGTCTTTAGATTGTTGATTTCGTGGTGTTTTGATTGATCTTTGATGGAAGCAAAGAGAGAAGGAGAGGAAGTCCATGAGTCAAGAGGGAGAAGAGTAAGAGAAGAGATGAAATTTGGATTTCGTGAATTTTGAAGTTCTATCTTCACTTTTTATCTATAACTCATCTCCTTTATTTACTTAATTGTCCTCTTTCACTTCCAAATTACACAAGTGTCCAACAAATCCTTTTTGGATTATTGGGATGGTCAACCCAATGAATTTAAGTATTTGTAGTTTTGTTTTGTTGAGAAAATGTATTAGATGACAAGCAAATGAAGTAGGGATAAAAGATGCAATTTATAAAAAATAAATTTGGAACATTAAAAATCTAGAATATTTAAGAATATGGATATAACATAAATTACATACATCATGAGTATGGTTTTTGAATGGCTTAGTGGTTGTGAATTTTCTCAGTAAGAGTGAAGTCTTGGGTTCAAATCCTCATACTTGCAAATTGCAAGTATATCGAGATGTTAATTGGGAGAAGGTGTCGAGCAAGTATACCAACGACATGAAATGAAATTTGAAGACAATATCGAGAAAGTCCACAAATATGTTTCCACAAATTCATGAATTACCGATGAGTTTCACCCTATACCGAGGAGGTTTAAAATTTCAGTATTGAGGAATTTTACATTTAGAAATAAGAAAGTGTATTGATAAGCTCTTATTTGTAGAGTAGCAGACGTTTATCGAGAAGTAAATATATACTGAGAGACTGAGTATAACCACTCTAATACCGAGAGCAAATTAGCAAGTATATCGAGGTGTTAATTGGGAGAAGGTGTCAAGCAAGTATACCAACGACCAACAACGTGAAATGAAATTTGAAAACAGTACCGAGAAAGTCCACAAATATGTTTCCACAAATTCATGAATTGCCGAGAAGTTTCACCCTATACCGAGGAGGTTCACAATTTAAGTATTGAGGAATTATACACTTAGAAATAAGAAAATATATTGATAAGCTCTTATTTGCAGAGTAGTAGACGTTTACAAAGAAGTAAATATATACTGAGAGACTTAGTGTAACCACTCTAATACCGAGAGAAAATTAGCAAGTATATCAAGGAGTTAATTGGGAGAAGGTGTTGAGCAAGTATACAAACCAACAACGTGAAATGAAATTTGAAAACAGTACCGAGAAAGTCCACAAATATGTTTCCACAAATTCATGAATTACCGAGGAGTTTCACCCTATACCGAGGAGGTTCACAATTTCAGTATTGAGGAATTATACACTTAGAAATAAGAAAGTGTATTGATAATCTCTTATTTGTAGAGTAGCAGACATTTACCAAGAAGTAAATATATACCAAGAGAAGGAGAAAATTAGAAGATTTGTATCAACAATTAAGTGGAAAGGAAATATACAAGAGGAGTATACCGAATAATTTCATAATGAATATACTGAGAAAGTAATAATAAAGTAGTGGTCCAAAAGATATCAATCTCCAAGAGGTGATCACTACTGAGGAATTCAAAATTAAAGAGAGACAGTCCACTCAACATTAAATCTCTTCCGAGTAACTCAATTTCTCACAGAGAAATCAAATTCTACCGAGAAGAACAATTCTGATAAGAACTAAACATCTACCAAGTACCGAGCATTTTAGTAATCGAGAACTTAAAAATTAAAAACTTATCAACCAAGTATGTAAGGAGTTTCTAGACAGTCCAAGTACAAAAATTCATATTTATATCTAATTAATTATTTTTTCACATTTTCACAAAATATAAAAACTTTTAAATAATCCATTTTGAATTAACATCACAATTCAGATTTGTCCGGTGTTACACATTTAACACAATTTCTATTCTTTAATATAGGTTTGGACAGTATTAGTAATGTGGACATTAGTCATATATTGGACACTAGTAATCTTGACAAAGATATGATTATAGAAAACTACATTTGTTCTTAATTTTATTTTTTCACTTGTTGCTTGAACTTATTTTTTCTAAACATGCAACTTTTAAATTTTGAGCAATGTTAGAGGGGACTAAGGTGTTACTGTGAACTTATGTTATTGTTATAAACTCATGTAGAGATGCGCAATATTAAGTTTTTATTGTTTTGATGCAAAACTTGCTCCCTTAACAATAGGGTGTTATTTTTTCAGTATATATTTACCAAATATTACCGTTTATATGTGCCACATTAGAATTTGATTATAGTTATTATATGCAAAAACTACCATTTTGATAAAATTTATGTTGTCAAATATGTGCAAATAGTAGAATATGACTTGGTTGCTGCTAGAGAAACAGATACGGATTCAGAATAGTTTTGTAATGATTTGATTTCTAATTTTTTGATAATTTGTAATGATTATGTATTGTTTTGAATTTCAAAATAATGAAAAATGATTTTGTATATAAGTCCATGTGTTGGCCATGACCATAAGATATATTGATGTTTCAAAATTTATTTTGTTAAAAAGTATATTTATTAAAAATTTAGTTACATATTATTATTTTAAATATTAATAATATTCAAAAATAATATATAGGGCATATGACTCCTAGACACAGATTCAAGTGGCAAAAACATGATCTTTATAGTCTTTACCAGTATTTTTTGGATTATTACCGGCGGCTAAGAAACCGCATTCAAATATTCCGATCTATGTCAGTAATAAATGTGGCCATTGGCATAGGTTAGGATTTATGCCAATGGTCATGTGACCACTGGCAAATGTCTAAACCTATGGCAGTGATCACTTGGCTGCTGACATAGTACTTTATTAATGTGTGAACATAGCCAACAAAAATATCGACTACTAGAGAAGACTCCATACCTTTGCCAGCGGTTCTTGATGGTTGGTAAAGACCTTTTTTGTAGTGATCATTTTTAAATGTTGATATATGTGATAGCCTTTACATTTTTAAATATCATATATATTTATATGATAAACATCTAAATAGGGTCCGACTCTAGATATATGCTTGATTAATGTGTTGAAATTTTTTTAAATGTCAAAACACCCTGATCTCACTTACTCTATCACTAGTTTTCTAACATATGAACAAGCTAAGAAGGTACGGAGAAACATGCAAATAATATTCCAAGTTCACCACCTTAATGTTGCTTTATCTTTCTAGTTCTACCCATGTGGGGTTCTTAGCATATGGCGATCTATTAGAACCCATTCAAATCTATTATATTATAACTTTATGTATTTTAAAACATATTTAGAAGAATATAACCGATCATAACAAAGTATAGTTATGGGCTCGGGTCACTATTAGAACTACAACAACACTCTATGTAGTTAAACTACAAGTCCAAATATAAGTTAGAGTTTGAATTTTAACTACGATACTATCATTGTTATGATTATCATAACTATGCTATCATCATAACGAGCTATCATAACAATGACGCATGATAAATTATATACTCTTGTTTGTATCATAATTGCAATATGTAGGGTAGATTACACATTGTGGACTTTATTGCAATGTAAGGTAGCACTCTTAGGTATAATCTTCCAAAAGATCTAAACTTAAGTAGAGGTAAAAGGATGCATAAGTTATTTTTAATGTATTTAATTTACCTTAAATTGACCTTATTTATCATTGTTAAATAAGTTTGAAAAAAAGGGTTGTGTCCTAATTAAATATATCCCTTCAACATAAAGGATATGTTGTTTAACCAAATCCCATCAACATGACCAATTCAATGAATCTGTTCATATAACTCTTTCTAATTCTGTAATTTTGTAGAAAATGTTTCAACTAAAAAAGTATTAACGATTACCCAACATGTACGTTGGTGCTAATAGAAATGCTAAATTGAACAAAACCATAAATATTTTATTTTTAATTGGATTGTGGAATTAGAATGAAATCATATATAAATTTATGAATTTTCAATTTTATGGAATCAAAATTTTAATTCAATTCTAATTATTAGTTTATACGTGTTACGTTACTCCGCACCATGTGTAAAAGATGAAAAAAAATAAAAAACACAATTATATTGGAATGGAAAATTCAACATAATATCTCAATCTTTTCCAAAATATAGTCATCAGAAGGGAGAAAAAAGAAAGCTTACACGTCTACCTATTCAAAGAACATAAAAGATAATAAAAAATAACTCTATATCCAATTCGATTTAAATAATCATGAGGAAAAAAAACTAGAACAATATAAAAGAAAAAACAAAACAAAAAATTTTGCAAGCCAATACATCTATAAAAATTGTATTTAATTATTTGAGGAGTATTTAAGAAAGAAATAAGTAATTTTATTATTGTTATCATAAAAAATTAATATTTTTAAATTTTTAGAGTTAACAAATTCAATTTTATTAAAATAATTGTGAAGAGATTTTTATCCCATTTAATCTAATTTAAAATTAATATAATTAATTAATATCGATAAGTTATTTTAAAAAATTAAACCTCGTTAAAAAGAAAATAATATATATATATTTTATACCGATTAAAAATACTTGGAACGAGAACGGGCCATAGGGTAGGGTTTTATAGCTTCCCAACAGGGTTTAACGCACGCTTCGCTGCCCACACCTCTCTCTCTCTCTCTCTCTCGCTCTTGGCTCCATCAATGGCAATGAAGCCGGCGAGCAACCGCGCAATCGACGACGAAGACGAAAACGAAGAAGAAGAATCGGACAACAACTGGGACGACTGGAGTGCAGACGAAGAAGAAGAATCCAAAGACTCTGATCTTCTCTGCCTCTTCTGCGATTCAAAATTCACTTCGTCCGACCTCCTCTTCCATCACTGCATCGACACTCACCATTTCGACTTTCATCGCCTCAGAAAAACCCTAAATTTGGACTTCTATGGCTGCTTCAAGCTCATCAACTTCATTCGAGCTCAGGTTGCTGAAAATCGATGCTGGAGTTGCGGATCATGTTGTCAGACCAGAGAAAATCTCCACAAGCATTTGCATGAGTTTGAAGAAAGTAATGGTAGGCTTCTTCCGTGGGATGATGAAAAGTATTTGAAACCGTTTTTCTTCGATGATTCGCTCTTGTTCAGTTTTGGGGACGAAGAGGAAGGTGGAGATGATAATGTGGAGCCAGTGATTAATGATGAAGATCTCAGCAGATTTGGGTCTCTGTCTCTATGCATTGATGATGATAACAATGGAGCCATTGGTGAAGACTTGGTAAATGGGGTCGACAGGAAAGAGGGCTTTGGTGCTACGTCAATTGCAAACGATGCCAAGCAAATTAGGGCTGTTAATGAGGGTTATTTTGGGTCTTATAGCTCTTTTGGAATTCATAGGGAGATGCTTAGTGACAAGGTATCAATCAATGTTGTCGATATAGATTTCAATTGTTTTGTTTAGTTCTTCAATGCTAATAATTTGTGGTACAAATGTGGGTTAATTTTGGTTATGCAGGTAAGAATGGATGCCTACAGACAAGCTATATTGGGTAATCCATCTCTTATGAAAGGTGCAGTTGTGCTGGATGTTGGTTGTGGGACTGGAATACTAAGGTGAGAATAAGATACCCACTTTGGATTTGATTCATGTGCACTAGTTTATGTATTTCATGCGAATTGATGTGTCATTATCTATGATTGTGGTTTGAGTCCTAGTGACTACAATGCTTTTGGCATTGCAATTTGTTGTTGTGATAGCTAATAACCCTGGATTTGGATCTATGATTATTCCATCTTATAAGAGATGGTGCAAGGCAATTGCGCTGAAGTTTATGGTAACAGCAATAATTCATTGCTGATTATATGGAATCAAGATCTTTATATAGAACACTTCTGTTGTATTGAATTCTTTATAATATAGTGTTGTACGGTTCAGGAAAGATATATTGCATGGAATTAGTAATGTACTTTTGTCATGTTTTCTAGATGGACTCAACATCATGGAATGATATTGTGGTGCCTTGAATTTTGTTAAGATGGTGTCGAATGTTTTTGTTGAACTGTTTCATTGTTTTTCTACCCTTTTTTGATAGTAAAAGAATTGTTAGGATCACAAAATTTGATGAAACTAGAGAGTGTTAGTGCTAAACTAGAGTTATGGAGATTCACACTGGAATCCAGAAGGTTTAGATTGAGTAGATCGAAAACTGAATATATGAGATATATGTTTAGCGACAGTTATCGGAATGATGAGAAAACGATTAGGTTAGATAGATAAGATATACTCAAAACTGAACGATTTAGATATTTAGGTTCTATCATTCAAAATGATGATAATATAGATGGAGATGTGAATCACAGGATTCAAACGGATTGAATGAAATGGAGAAATACATCCGGAGTTCTTTGCGATCGCACGATACCATTGCATTTGAAGGGAAAGTTTTATAGAATCGCGGTTAGACCTACATTATTGTATGGTACTAAGTGTTGGGTTATTAAACAATAACAAAAACAAAAAATAACTGTAACAGAAATGAGAATATTTAGGTGGACGTGTGAAAAACTAGAAGAGATAGAATTATAAATGAAGAGATTTGTATCAAGTTGGGAGTTAGTTCAATTGTGAATAAGATACGAGAGTGTCGTCTGAGGTGGTTCGAGTATGTGTAAAGAAAACCCAAAAATGCACCAATTAGGAAAACTGAGAACTTAGATATAAAAGATTTAGTAAAATGTAGAGATAGACCGTTAAAAATTTGGATACAAGTTATCTATAAAGACATGGAAATTAAGAGTTTAGAAGAGAAAATGATCTTGAATGGGAATGGATAGTGTAGAAGAATTCACACAAATTAAACAATATATTTTACATATTTATCTATTGATTTATTGATTTATTGATTTATTGATTTATTGATTTATTGATTTATTTTTATTTTATTTTTATTTATATATTTATTTTATTTCATTTTTCTTTTCTCTACCTTTTTTAAATTTGTATCTCAAATGGTTGACCCTAAATATTGGGATTAAATCTTAGTTTGTTATTGTTTGTTGTTGTATATAAAGGGTTGTAGTTGATGTATGCTTGGGATTAGAAATCCCACAAAGAAAAAAGGATTTTAAATGATAGTTACTTACCTGATTGAATTGACCTGTCATCCAAATACAGAGGCATCCATTCATGACCATTTGATTTGGTCAAAGAGGACTTGAATATTTTGGACCTTCAATTCTCCTTTTGTTCTCTCTTAATACTTCATGCTATCATCATTTCTCACCACTCTCCGAGCCTTTCTTTGCAACAAGTGCCCCCTGAGGCTTCAAGTTCCACCACTTAAGTATTCCACTGTGTTGCTTGATCCTGGCACAGAAGAGATTACAACGAATAATGATGGGACAATTAGAAATTCACTAACTAGTCCTTCACTTTGAAGGAAGTATATACTAGATGCTTTCTTCTCTTCTTGGGACCCTCAGTGCTATATGAATGAGGCTCTCAGAAGGTAAATTTGCCTTAATGAATGCCTTATTGGGGGAAAATTTCTATGTGCATGGCTTCCTCTTATTTTCAGAATTTAGTGGAATGATTAGAAAAACAGCTTCTAATATTCATTTGAAAGTTAATTTTCATTTAATTGTGGAGAGTGTCACTTAATGCTTATGCCCTCTGGAGGCACTGTTCTTATGCCAATGCACATGAAGTTTTTGCTAGAAAACTAAAGTATATGAAATCTAGTGGTAGACATTTTAGTCCTGCTACCTTATTTTTGATTACTTACAAACTGAGTTGATCAGCTTGTCAATTTTAGAATTGTTGTGGTCAAGAGTGACATGAAGATTGGTAGGGATTAATTTGCTAGTTCATGCATGTTCTTTGTTGGTTATTGATGATTGAAAATCTTAGAAGCCCTAGGAAAGGAGAAAAGAAGTCGTTACCTGCCACTGGTGATGATCACTTCCTCAAGGAGAATGCATGACATGTGTAGCCTAGCTTGCTCAAATAATTAGGTACAGTACTGTTAAAGTCAAATCACCACGTCTTTACAATAAGAAATCTGATAATCTGTGGATGATCCTGCATAATCATAGAAGGGCCAGAAAGATGAAAGATCAAGTTGACTGAATGAATAGAAACCCATATAATAATTAAAGGTTTCATTTTGATGAAAATGTCCTTCTTGGTAATGGTTTTTTACCATTTGGTCGCAATTTGTTAGCCCTCTAGCAGCGCCCTTCAAATCTAGCTGTTGGAAGTGGCTAAACTAGAAGGTGAACAGCATTGCACTTATTGTTCAAGGGTCAGTATTGATAGATGGTTGTGATGAAGGTGGGATGAATGGAAGTTGAGTGTAAAGCGGCTCAAAATGAGATGGGAGGAGCAAAAAGTATGTTTATGTATTTTCTTTCCTCAATTATTGCAAATATGACAGATTCACTAAATATTGAATCGACATATCTTGCTACATATTTATTATAAATAAAAGGAACATATGGTGACAAATCTGCACTGGCTAGTTACTAGTTTTCAGTTTTGATTATTTCCGATTGAGTTTGACCATCGCTAATCTGAACAGAAGTAATTTTGTTCTATACAGTTTCAGCTGGCCAGTCTCCTTCCAAGGCAATTGTGCATCCACAATAGAGTAATATGTCCATGTAGAAATTTATTAGGCCAGCGAATTTGCTGAGAAACAACTATTCTAATGCAAGTATCCTTTGGTGTGTCCTTGAGATCTGAAACAAAATTAAAGGAACATATCATGGTCATTCTAATCAAGAACATTATAAAAATTAAGATAGGTTATTTGTAGATCGATTGTTTGAAAGGCTGATGTTGTCATGTTCGATAAGTTCTACTAAATGATGGGAAGGCCATGATGAGTGTTCTAGTGTAGAAAGGGTTGGGTTGGTAGGTGAGGAAGTTGGTTGGAAAGAAGAAAAGAGGTCATGCAAAGATTGTGTGTCCATGTAACGGTGTAATGGCTCAATTGTTGTTAGGGAACTGATATTGAATTTGGTTGTTTAGCATCATAGCAATCATCTTGTTCATCTATGCCTCTAGGATGTGGATGCATACATAGGATTCAGCACATGCATATGAGTGTACTGAGTTGGCATCTAATGCTATTAGAAGACTAAGCTGCAACCAGAACTTTCTGTATTCTGTTTCCTGTCATGCTATTGAAATTAGCCTCAGTGTTTCAACATCGATATACATAGAAATTTAAGTGTCATTTGAACTTGCTTGGCTTGGCATATAGATGAAGTGCCTATTCTGAGGCTTAAGATTGCAAGAATGAAGTTCCTAGCCTTGAAATGGCACCAATTTTTGTTTCGCGTACCTGAGATGCTTATAGAATGTTATATATGTTCCTTTCTGGATTCCAGTTAAATTATGTATGTACCTGGTTTCATCATTTATGTGTGCGCACTTGTGTCATTCTATACTGTTTACATCAATTATACTTGGCTCAACTCAGTTACCTTTACTGAAGGTCGTCATAATTAGTCTTTTTGCAGCCCAAGTAGGGGCAACAAGGGTTATTGCAGTTGAAGCCAGTGAGAAGATGGCTGCAATCGCAACTAAGGTAATGGTGTTAAATTTTCAATGATTGCTCTTTAGGTTTTTTACTTTCTTCCCATTATTAATTTTGGTATTTTGTCAGTACTGGTCTTAATCCTTGTCAATGATTGCAGATTGCAAAAGACAATGGCCTTTTGCATGATGGGAGCCCTTTTGATCGTGATAGCCAATCGAAAGGGGTAGTTAAAGTAGTTCAAACAATGATTGAGGATCTTGACAAATCCACTGAGATTCAGTCCCACAGTGTTGATGTGTTAATAAGTGAATGGATGGGATATTGCCTGCTCTATGAGTCAATGCTAAGTTCTGTGCTTTTTGCACGGGATAGATGGTTGAAACCAGGAGGTGCTATCCTTCCTGATACAGCAACTATTGTGAGTTCTCTTCTGCATTCACAGCTATGTAGCTCTTGCCGTGAAATTTTGGGACCTTAGTCTTATATTTCCAATATATTGTCAGTTTGTGGCAGGATTTGGAAGAGGAGGCACTAGCATTCCGTTTTGGGAAAATGTTGATGGTTTCAATATGTCCTGTGTTGGTAAGGAACTTCTTGAAGATGCTGCTAAATTTCCTATTGTAGATGTTGTTGACAGCAGCGATTTGGTGACTGATGCTGTTGCCCTTCAGGTAAGTTTTTAATAGCAAGTTAACAGTCTGATTATAATGAGTAAGGTGACTGGCTTGTCGGTAGGCATATTTCCTCTTCCTGCATGTGGCAAGATAAAGGTATGAAGAGATTGAAAGAAATAGATTACGCAAGATAGAGGTTTCATCCCTCCAGAAGAGAGATCAAAAAATCGATTGAGAGAGAGAGAAATAAATTTCATGAGAGAGAAGAGATTGATTTTGTGAGGTGAGAGGGCATGGAATGAGAGAGAGAGCGTGCAAGAGAGATCGGGCGGCAATCGTGGGACAAGGTAATATATAAAAAAATCGCACCTTTGTGATTAGATAATTGGTCGGTTGGTTAACCACCAGTTTTTTAAATTTTTAGTAACTGCAACCAATCCAACAGATTAAAATAACCAGCAGTTTTTGGTTAAATGGGCTGGGGTTGGTTGGCTTTCTGACCTGGTTGTACAGCTCTAGTTCTGAGTGAGTTATGGGTTGGTATGTACAATAAGGAGTTTAGAATGCTCTCTCTAGCTGTATTTTGGTTGGTTTGGGGCGAGCACCATAGGAGGATTTTCAAGGGTGTTGATAAGCCTTTATCAATTTTTTGGGCATTTTTTTTAAGTGCTCTTTCTTTTTCTTTTCTGGTCTTTCTCTATCTAATGCTTGGTACATCAAAAACTATAGAGGGGAAATTTTTACTCCTCAAAATGATATATAATTTTTTCTTTTTCTTTGTGTTTGGTATTAATACTAATCAATAGGTAAATTTTATTATAATTTCATTATATTAGTTACGATCAAGGTGAAGAATAATATTTTTTTCCTTTTTCAAATGTTTTTTTTCAATACCTGTTTCGTTGTTTTATTTGATATAAAGGTATGGAACAAAATCATTAATAGGATAGTTCTATAATTTCCAAAATTTACACATTTTTCTCAGTTTTCAAGTATTTTCAAAGTCAATTATACACTCTTCTCTCCCCCAAACCTGTGTGAAACAATTCCTCATTTTGCAAAATCATGACTTTCTTTCTTTTCAATTTCTACAACACAATTTCTCTTGGGCCTTTTTTTTTCTCATCACCTCTCTTATTTTCTTCCATCTAATCTAACTAAACTTTCTTTTCAAATTTAATTTTTTAAATTTCCAATTTGTTTTTAATACAATAGAAATTTGGTTTTGCTGTTTCAATGGTATAGAAATCCTTGGAGAAAAACCACAAAGTCAATATATGAACTTATAGGTAATAGCTTGGGAGTCCTCAACTCTTGTAAACTATAATGAGGCTTATTTTGAAGTTTGGATTATGATTATTGAGAAAGAGTTTGATTGAGAGGAAAACCACAAATTTTTAGACAGAGAGAGTAGAGAGAAAATTTCACATTTTTGAGCGAGAAATATGGTGCCTAATTTTAGTGAGACAAGTGAGACAACATTACACTTTGAGAAAGAGAGAGAGAGAGAGAAAGAGTTGTTAGCTAAAATATCAATAGAAGATAAACTGGATGTTGAAAAGATGGGGTAAAAATTTAGCAATGGTTGGGGATGGGTATAAAATTACCTTTTGGATAGCACCCCTCCATATTTTTTCCAATGTTAATTTTGCATTCGAAACATGGGGAAATGAGTTATAAGCTTACTTTATAATTTTTTGTTAGATTTGTTTCCGAGAGTAATTTTTGTCATGCTATCAAGAGTAGCATATTTTGCTAACAGTTTACAAAACATGGGCTGCTTGATATCCATATCCATTGTGATCTGGATTGACTTTTGTATGAATGAATTTTATCATTCCTACAATACCTGCCTATATATTTTATATGCTTGTCTCCCTTCTGTTGATGCTTAATTGTGGGCTTTCATAAGTAGAATCAATTTCCACGAAACCTTAGTTGATTGAGTCATTACTTTCCCCTTTGTAGGAACTTAGTAATTGCATCTTCTCTGTAATGTTTCTCTCAACTTCCCTTCTTATATGTACAGTACTCAATAACTATCTCCTAATTGCATGCTTTTGGAGACCTTTATCATTTGCTTTGACGTTTTGTACTTTTCCTCTGCTATGAAATTGTCCAGATTGCCAATTATGATTTGGGTGCATTTTTCTAGAAAGTTATAAATTACTGTAATGGTAAATAAATATGGACATAAACATGGACATAAACATGGTAAATAAATATGAAGCCGACCCCAACTATTGGGATTAAGGCGCAGTTTGTTGTTGTTGTTGTTGTTGTAAATAAATATGGACATAAACATGATATTTAACAACAGAACGCAATAGATATGGTTGGAATTACAAGATTGCAGGATGAAGGTGTGCACAAAGTATGATCTGAAATTGAGTAACATTTCATATTTCTTTTATATGCTTACTATGATAGCAAGACAAGTTTACTATGATATCTAATCAAAATTAAGGTCCATATGGCTGATGTAGTTGTGCCACAGCTATCACATACCACTAAAATTGGCTGACCACACATGTGGAAACATTTTGCAAACCCCCAAGTTATTGTACAGACCAGATTCATTCACAAAATTTAATCAGAGTGACACCTCAACTTTACCTGGAAAAAAACTCCTCTTAAAGGTTCACATACCTTTTTTTTTTTTGGTGAGACTTTCATATCTTGTTTAAATTTTGGGTTCTTGTCATGGTCTTGCTAGGCAACAAAGAAATATTCATGGCATTTTTCTTTAATGTTCAATAGGCATTGCTTTTATTGTGTGAGTTGGTGTCTCATTTTCCTTACTTTCCAAATGCGTGGGATTACTAAACCATTATCTTAGCTGCATAAGTTTACTGCATTCAGTAGAGTATGTGTGCTTAAGCAACACTTCTTCTTACCATACAAAAGGAAAATGACAACTTAAGGGAGGAGCATGTTTGAAGAGTGCCCTGATACCATCACTTTACCATATTTATAAAAATTCTCTGGAGGTTGATTAAGTTTCTAGGTAGTACCATATTGTCAAAAACTTAGAAGGCAAATTATCTAAATGGAAGTATTTCTTGTGTACCTTATGTCCCTGTTTAAAATAAACTTTTTATGGTACACAATATATATTTCATTATACTTTTCAATCCAACCTTTTATTTTGAAAAATGTTGTAACTCTCATAATAATTTTTTTGAATATTTATGGTAGTTTTTACGCTTTATACTATTTCCCGAATAGATTTTGCCACTTTTCAATTTTTAGGTTGACAATAGCAGCACCTTTCTTGGTATATCCTTAAACTTTTCGGATTCTAATAATACTAAAAGTATTTTTTGTTTTGGAACTGTAATGCTATGGTTTATATAATTATATAATAGTAGTATTTTTCAATAATTTCTTCTAAAAAAATGATTAGTTGTAGGAAATTTAAAAATTAAAAACTCTCATAAGTGAGGAAATGAAGAGTGATATGTTTTAAAATTTTGCGCTTAACTTATTTCAATAATGGTTAATAGTTTACTTATTCATTTTAATGATATCAGTGTATTTTTTTTTAAAGAATAAATGTTCTATAAAATGGGTTTTTACTATGTAACCAAAAAAAAAAAAAAACACTTACTCGATCATAGCTTAGGGTTCGAAAAATAATAAGAAATCTATTTGCTATAATACTCGATTTGACAACTATGGATGGTACCAGCAATGCATTGATCAATGACTATTCCCACTTAGTTTTATTTTTTGTGCTGGAATTTATTTTATTTTATTTTATTTATTTATTCTAATTATATTTTTTTGAAAATTTTGGGTCAAACACTTAGGTTATTCCCTGAGCTTGATAGGTCTTTAGTATTATTAGAACCAAAAACTTGCACATTCGTAGAAGACCAAAGGTGTATCCGACATTGATATCAATGTCTAATATTACGAGTGTATTCTCGGTGAATGGTCCTTAAATTTAGAAAACTTATTTATCTATTTTTATCTTTGTATAGGTATAAATTTATTTACGATAGTATCATGTCTTGACCCATTGAAGCTTAATATGATTCCTCAAGAAGGAGTTGGTCGAAGCTCAAAGACATCCTTTGTAATTATATGTTATTATTAGTTACTTCCCCCTCTGGAGCACAGAAAGTTTGTCTTCTATGATGAATGGAAAGAGTATATTCCATAGGAATTCAAGTTCCCTGCACAGTGACTTCCTTTTAACCATTCTAATACACATTGATATGATGTCTGTTGGAGAAATTTGCTAAGTACGGATTTTCCCATGAAATACCACTGTAAATCAGCACGAGTTATCCACTTGTATCTTTCACTCTTTTATTATTCTAAGATGCGTAATTTTCTTGACTTTGCTTGATCATTCATTTTCACCATTTGTATTTCTTTCAGACTTTTGATCTGGCAACAATGAAGCATGATGAAATGGACTTCACTGCAAGCATTGAGTTAGAACCAAAGCTGGATCATTACACCAAGGACATGCAATCACATACAACCTGGTGTTATGGAGTTGTGTTGTGGTTTGACACTGGATTCACGGATCGATTCTGCAAAGAAACGCCTACTGTTCTGTCCACATCGCCCTTCACCCCAAGAACTCACTGGTCACAAACTATTTTAACCTTTCGGAAGCCAATCGCTGTAACCTCAGCAGAACCTGTTTATGATGGTACAGCAGAAGTTGGGTCCGAGGCTTGTCCAGCCGCAAAACTTCAATCACGCATCAGCATTGTTCGCGCTGCTTTGCATCGCAGCATTGACATTTCCCTGGAAATTGCAGGAATTGGTCCTGATGGTCAGAAACACATTTGGCCAGTGCAAATATTCAGCCTACAATAGTGTTGTGAAGTGTTTTGGGGGTGGCAATTTTTCCTTGTCTGCTTTCATGTCATGTATTAGATGAATGTAATTTTGTTTGTATTTCCTCTTCTATCAATGGAGGATTTCCGTTTTGCATTGAAGGGGATGCCCTTAGGGTACTGAGGTGATGCCCTTAGGCATTCCATTTCATCAATGGCTAGAAGGGGAGGATAAAGATGGAAGAGCCAGAGTGGGACCATTGATTGTTGTGAACAATATGTTTATACTTCCATCCCAGAAAGTTCCAAGCTTGAACACCTTGCATCTCTCGACCGTGAAGAAGCCTTGCTTTTTTGTTTTTATGTCTAATTAATTGATATTTAAAATTATATTCTGATCATTTATTGTCAAACCTTATTTAAGAGGAGTTCTCTCAACGTAATTTTTTTTATTTTTAAAATTTATCTTCGAATCTTGATTAATAGATCTAATATATATTTTATTAGTCCAATCATTCGGTGATGATGTCTTGACTTATGCTGAAAATCCAAAAAAAAAAAAAAAAAATTCATTCGATCATAGATGATAGGTCAAAAATTAACCATATGATCTCCAATAGGGTATGACGATTCATACTCCCATTGGATATTTGAAAATGAGGAAACATCACAAAACAAACTGACCCTTTTTAACTGTGACATTTTACAATTGTTGTGATCTCCGTGATTAGTGACAAAAAATAGTGATGGATCTTCACTGTTGCTAGATGGATCGACGTTTGACGATGGTGATGGATTTGTAATTTTGCATGTGTAGCCTATGGTTTAGAGCACAATACGAGGTTTGTTCTCTCGTGCACGCGCGATGGATCATTGATGAATTGCACGCGGAGATTTAATAAAATATAACAAGATTAAAGGGACAATGCTTCATGACGAAATTAATTTAGTTTATTCTTTTTTCTCTAAATATATTTATTTTTTGTTTTCTCTCTGAAAAGCTCAAATTTAGTTTTTCTCTTTTTAAAACAAAATATATTAATTTTATCCATTTAACGAAATTAATTTAATTTATATTTTCTCTCAAAAAATATCTTAAATAAGATTTTCTCACTCTAAACACATTGATTTTAAGTTTTCCGTATCTAAAAATATCCAACCTATTTTTCTCTCTATAAAAATAAACACATTAATTTTCTATTTCTTAAAAATCAATTTAATTAGTATTTTTTCTCTATAAACAAATTGATTTAAATTTTTTCTCTCTAAAAACCTCTAAAACTATGCATATTATATTTCTTTTTAAAAAATAACTTAATACACATTTTCTCTCTCTAGATACATTTATTCTAAGTTTTCTATTTTTTTTTAAAAAAAGTATAAAATTTAATTTTTTTTTCACTCTAAAGTTAAGTATATTGATTTTTTTCCTAAAAAAAATCACATTTTCTCTCATATACATA